>OY856186.1:124083064-124133848 GCA_963693315.1 Diogma glabrata | reverse complement strand
ATTTGTGCCACTTAAGTTATAAAATAAATATTTTTTTAAAAAATCAGGTTTCGGTTTGGTGTAAGTATGAATGTATGGGCGTTATTTCTGTAATGCTAATTGATTTATTTATAATGAATGATGGCTTACAAATTCGCATTTATGTTATCAGCTTCCAATGCGGTAACACTCGAAAAACTTAAATTTAAAGTTTTTAAGGACTCAGAAATACAGCTAAACATACCGTCTGCTGATTCATTGGCACTTCACTTTCATTAAAATCAATAAACTTATGTTGTAAGCCAGTTACTCAAAAATAGTTCTGTTTTGTATATTCACATTTTCCTTCAAAATCGTTAGTTTTCTGTAGCCAAATGTTTTACTTTATAACAAAATTCAGTTCAGTGATTTTATTTTATTAATAATACTAAGAACAGCTAATTTGTAACAAAAGTTATTTAAAAAAAAGAGGTTTAACGGTGGATTTAATTCAAAATTATTTAAACAATGGTGGCTTACCACCTGAATATATCATGCAATAAAGCATAGATATTCACTTATGTCACAGCGATGTAAATTGTTTGCTTAATTGTTACTAACCTTTCGATATAAAATAAAATCATCGGTTACAAATTTAATATAAGTAAAGGTGCAACCAGGATTACTTATTTTGCTAACGCGTTTTTGAGAGAAATAGGTTGCAAAAAAAATCTATTTTTTTCAGTGTAAGATATTGTATTACAGTTTACCAAAAGTAGGACATTTTTATAGTAAAGTAGGACGTAGGCCATTCTTGCTCCAAAGTAGGAATGTCCTACCGAAAGTAGGACACGTGGCAACCTTAGTGCCAGAGTGAGCTCAAATCTATTCATTTCGCTACCAATGCGATGATATTTTGAAGTTGAGACTTCATCATCACTCTATTTACTTAAGTTGAATTGTCGATTGTCATTAGACTCCTATTTTCCGGAAATATTTTAACATTATTTTTGGGATTAAATCACTAGACAGCACTATTGTATGAATTCATATGAGGAGTAATATTTCTATATTATAGGCCACATTTTAAGTCAAGTGTATAGTCATTATTGATTGCTTCCAATCAATGTGAAATCAATAAGTGACACTTGGTCAATTATTTCATATATTGGCTTGCATATTAGACAACATTTTGGGGAATTTCAATTGTTCGGGACTTTTGTGAGCACTTAAACTCAAGGGAAGTAATTTGAATTTTTCAATTCAACAGTATGGTTGGAAATATCTCGTACAAAAATCTGTTTTTCTTGTTTACGTGTTTTGGTTGGGATTCGAACTCGTAGCCTCATCAGAGTGAGATCAAATCAAAAATTTACAAAATGCTTAATATTTTGCCACAAATATCAAAAAAATGTTAGAACTACCAAAATCTTTAGTTAAAGCGTGCACATACATTTAAAAAAAAAAAAATGTGTCGGATTTTATATAATCGATATTTGCAAAATCGTTCAAAAAACGAAATAAAATATTTACGTTATCGTTGCGTTTTACGTTATTGTCACCAGATGAATTTTTAAAACGATACGAAAGTAATTATTATTAACAACGCTACTTAAGTTCGTTATTTCATTTTTACGTTACGAGTAACATTTTGCAACACTGCTTGTGATGCAAAAACCCATTTCCACGCGTTTAGTCAGCATTTATGACATCGTTACATTACGTTGCTGTGTAACTATATCCAAATGCACTTTTTAATGAAAATTTCATTGTTTTAGAAAACAAAGAAAATGAATCGGCATCACTTTCGTCGAAGAAATTTGCCACTAAAATTTTCCACATTTTATAAATTATGTACCAAATTAACTCTGTTCTGTGCAACATCTATGAATGAATTTTGTAAAAAATTATCTGACGCTAAGCGAGTGACCACTGCCCCTTGTTTAGATTCCAATTTATTTGGACTAAAAAGTGAAATAAAGTAATTTGTATTTTGAAATCAATCTCAACGTCAGTAGGAGTTGAGGGCGTCTTTTATAAATTTGGCTTGGTACATAGGAAACTCCTAATCCAATTTTATACGGACTACTAGTTTTTATTAATCAACCGTTTGAAATATGTATCTATGAAACCGATGGTTTTGAGTTTTTTTAAATGCAAATATATATTTTAAATTGAAATAAAAATATATTGCTTTCATATTCAAAATCTTGTTGTTTTCAATCTTTTGTTAAAGATTATACTGTTTCACCCAACCAATATTCTTATGAGGATGATATCAATATTGTAATCCGTAATTTATAATCGTCAAAAACTCTATTTCTTTATTTAATCAAATTTTTTACATCCATCAGGTCATTCGGGACTCAGGTTAAACATAGGTCACAGATTTTTTATCATAATTAAAATTTCTGACGTTTATGTTAGCCAATAAAAACAAAAATGTCATTAGATTGAGCGATAAATTATTCTTTGGCATCTTGCATGGGACAAATATTTGAGAATATTCAAGAAATCTAGAGAAGCTTAAAAAAGATTCTTAACAATCGTCGCAAAATCTTTAGAATCTTACCAAATCTCTTGAGAATTTCAAAAAATCTTGAGTACATTTGGACATACAGAGTTTCTTCAGATAATCTAGGGAATCATGAGAATCTTGTAAGTATGAAGAGAACCATAGAAATCTTTAGAGAACCTTTAAATAATCTTACAATATTTAGGATACCTATTTTCTTTGTGATTTTCCACTCCAATTAGATATTTTAATTTAATTTAAAAAAAAACGAATCTCCGTAGTATAAAATATATTAAATACAAAAAATGTGTTCTCAATTTCTGCGCCCTTCAAATAAAACGCCCTAGGCGAGAGCCTAGTTTGCCTACCCCTCGTCCCGGCTCTGTATATATATATATATATATATATATATATATATATATATATATATATATATATATATATATATATATATATATATATATATATAAATTTTTTTTTGCTTTTCCGTCTCCGTTTATCATATATAGTCGTTTAGCAACAAAATTTTTCCGAAATTCCGAGATGACGCCCTTTGCAATAGGTAGACTTTTATATGAAATCTACCTAAAATACAAACTTTTTTCCATATTCCAAAAATACTTCAAAAACTATAATAAATTAAAAAATTTCCATGTCCAATTTCATTTTCAATTACATTTACGTCATAAAAACAGCTGCATTTTTTCCAAAAAATTGGCTAAAAAAATAAATAAAATCGTTTTTTGACACACTTGACATTATTTTTTTGACAAAGTTATCATGCCATAATTCTCTATAATAATAATAAATTTTCATGTCATACAATTTATTAATTTTATTTTTTTCCAAAACATTGGGTGAAAAAATAAATAAAAACTTTCTTTTGACACACTTGACGACATTTTTTTGACAAACTTATAATGCCATAATTCTCAATAATAATAATAAAATTTCATTTCAAACAAAACTTTAATTTAATTTTTTTCCAAAAATTGGGTAAAAAAATAAATAATATCACATACCAATCCCGACCATCAAGATTTCTCCAAGTTCAATGTTCCTACTCAAAATCACTTAAAATGAAAGTTTTTTAAGCAAAAAATATGCAAATTTCCTTGTTTTGACACACTTGACGATTTTTTATCGAACACAACACGTCGTCCTTTCGGCTCTTTCCATTGAGTGTACCTATTTTTGGAAAAAAACAATTTTCAAATCCGTCCAGCGGTTTTCTAGATTTCGTCGTTTGTGACGGCAGATACACATACATTTTTGTTTTTTGCTTATTTAGAAAACGGTCCTAAAACGTCGAGAAATGCCAAAAAAGTGGGGGTAAGAATTTCACTTTGAGCTCATGAATGTAATACTTAGGTCTTTTAGACCGAAGTAATTGTAGTTTTACCAAAAAATTTAGTTTGTTGTATACTGCCGTGCTAAGCACAAAGGGGGTAACTTACATTTTTCTCAAAAATGAGTTATGCATCTAAGATGATATAATAACAGTCGATGGACATTTTTATCATATAATTAAACCATTTAATTAACTTTTTCATTCAAAAATTACTCTTTTAAATATACCGTATCTTCTTTAAAAGCATCAAATTTACTATTTAATTATTCAATAATTAATATTTTACAACATTAACATATAATATACCCTTCTATTTACTTCGGTCTGAGAGACCTAAGTATAACATTCATGAGCTAAAAGTGAAATTCTTACCCCCACTTTTTTGGCATTTCGCGACGTTTTAGGACCACTGATTCAAAAAAAGCAAAAAAAATGTATGTCTGTCTGCTGGCCGTCCTAACCGACCACATCTAGAAAACGGCTGAAGGGATTTTAAAAATTTTGAATTCTAAAGCCAAAAGGAAGATGTGTGCGAAAACTATACCGCAATTGTGTCAAAAAAAATCGTCAAGTGTGTCAAAACAAGGAAATATGCATATTTTTTGCTTAAAAAACTTTCATTTTAAGTGATAATGAGTAGGAACAAAGAATGTGGAGAAATCTGGATGGTCGGGACTGGTATGTGAGATCAAAAACTAGATTATCGCATTAGAAGTTTGTCAAAAAAATGTTGTCAAGTGTGTCAAAAGAAAGATTTTTATTTATTTTTTTACCCAATTTTTTGGAAAAAAATAGCATTAATTATTTGTTTGAAATGAAATTTTATTATTATTATTGAGAATTATGGCATTATGAGTTTGTCAAAAAAATATTGTCAAGTGTGTCAAAAGAAAGATTTTTATTTAATTTTTTACCCAATTTTTTGGACATAAATAAAATTAATTATTTGTTTGAAATGAAATTTTATTATTATTATTGAGAATTATGGCATTATAAGTTTGTCAAAAAAATGTTGTCAAGTGTGTCAAAAGAAAGATTTTTATTTACTTGTTTGCCCAATTTTTGGAAAAAAATAAAATTAATAATTTGTATGACATGAAATTTTATTTCATGAATATTATGGCATGAGAATTATGGCATTATAAGTTTGTCAAAAAAATAATGTCAAGTGTGTCAAAAAATGATTTTCATTTATTTTTTTAGCCAATTTATTGGGAAAAAAAATGTAGCTGTTTTTATGACGTAAATGTAATTGAAAATGAAATTGGACATGGAAATTTTTTAGTTTGTTATAGTTTTTGAAACATTTTTGGAATTTTGAAAAAATTGGTATTTTCGATTTTGTAATAATTTTATATATATTTTTAGAATTTTGGAAAAAATTTCAATTTTTGATTTTGTAAGAATTTTTGGAATATTTTTAGAATTTTGAAAAATTTTAAATTTTTGTTTTATTATAAATTTTGGAATTTTGAAAAAAATTTCAATTTTTGATTTTGTAATAATTTTTGCAATATTTTTAGAATTTTGGAAAAAGTTTGAATTTTTAAGAATTTTTGGAATTTAGAAAAAGTTTAAATATTTGATTTTATTCTAATTTTTGGAATATTTTTGGAATTTTAAATATTTGATTTTGTAATAATTTTTGCAATATTTCTAGAATTTTGAAAAAACAGAATTTTTTGTATTTTATATTTATTTTTAGAATTTTGAAAAAGTTTCAATTTTTGATTTTGTAATAATTTTTGCAATATTTTTAGAATTTTGTAAAAAGTTTGAATTTTTAAGAATTTTTGGAATATTATTGGAATTTAGAAAAATTTAAATATGTGATTTTATTCGAATTTTTGGAATATTTTTGGAATTTTGAAAAAAGTTTCAATTTTTGATTTTGTAAGAATTTTTGGAATATTTTTAGAATTTTGAAAAATTTTAAATTTTTCATTTTATTATAATTTTTGGGATTTTGAAAAAGGTTTGAATTTTTGTTTTTGTAATAATTTTTGCAATATTTTTAGAATTTTGGAAAAGTTTGAATTTTTAAGAATTTTTGGAATATTATTGGAATTTAGAAAAAGTTTAAATATTGGATTTTATTTGAATTTATGCAATATTTTTGGACTTTTGAAAGAAATATGAATTTATGATTTTGAAATATTTTCTCGGAACGCTAAATGGAGAGGTTTTTGAGTAGTTTGCGTATCATCTTTTTACTAAATTTTGTTAATTTGTGATCTGTTATAATTTTCCGGCAACGTATTGATGTTTCGTGTTAGTTTTGTAATAAATTTCTAAACAGAGATAAAAAATACTTGTACTTTAACAAAGAGTTATGTTTAATATACATCGCTGCCCAAAACTAAAAACCATGTCCTCATAAAAGATTTTTGCCAAAAACTATATGAAAATCCTTAACCCAGATCGAAGCCTTGATATCTCAGAGCTGTGAGATTTCAGCCCCTCCATATTTTTCTGATTCAAATTAAAATTTGAAATTTTTTTGACTATAAATATAGTTTTGATTAGTTTGACTGTAAAAATTGAAAATTAAAAATTGTTAATATCTCGAAATGTCAAAAATACAAGTTACCACTTCTGTGCTTAGCACGGCAGAATATTTATAAAATTTTTGTAAAAGTGACTTATATTTGTTTGAGTGTAATAAATAATTCAATAAACTCGTTTGAAAAAAAAACATAAGCCTAATACTTCACCTATAACTGAATAAGGTAAAGTTGAATGCCAACATTCTCCAATTATCACGAACATGAAAGAAATTATGCGAACTAATTCCAACCCATGTTAACAATAAACCTGCAAGTAAAGCTAACGCATAGTATTCAACGTATACTGATAAAACTGAAACAGCAATCATGGCCACAAACAGTGAATCTAAAATTAACTAAAATCATTATTAATTATAATTTCTACAATTTAAGCAAATGTATTTAAGCCATACTTTTGTTGTCGCTTCAGGAGTTCGATCGAGAGATGATAACTTTTCGGCCACTCTTCTCTTTAAAGTTCTATAGAAACCATCATCTTTAAAAGTAAATTTATACGTTCGCGGCTCCTTAGCATCACGAATTTTGTATTTTTTTAAAACCAGCTCAGCTTTATTGGTTATATGATGAGCTTCAAATACTTCAGTTATATCTGTTCCCTGTAAATAAGAATTATGCATTAAACGATTGAATTTTAAATTGGTGTGGTCAGAATAGAAGGAATAAATTATTAGGGATTTTTGTAACCAATCAAACTCAATTGATTCGAAGGTATGGTTAACTGTCAAACAATGTGCCAGCTGTTTGACAGTTAACCATACCTTCGAATCAATTGAGTTTGAAACGGAATGGCTGTGTATTTTTTCGACAATTTGAAAAAATATATGTAAACATAAATATAATAAGTAATTAAATTTCTTTTATATTTATTTTATAATTTAAATTTATATCTATAAATTTTTATTTCTATTAATTAACGCTATTTATCTTTTTCCGTTTTAGGTAAGAAAATTAAAAAATTGAAGTAATTAATTTAAGAAAATAAAATTTGAAGAAAATTTAGGAAAACAAATATATACATATATGAAATTTTTACCTTACTCGTGACTCAGGAGGATATTAAAGATAAGTCTTAGAATTTATTTGGTTATTTTTTTTGTTTATTTTAGTATTAACTTGTAACAACAACGTTTACAATTATTTTATTTTAAATTTAAATTGTTAAGTATAAACAAAATTAACCTAAACCTTATTTATCCAAAAAATCGAGAACAGTAAGGAAGCAACTATTATATTGACATACTACTTCGGTCTGAAAGACTTAAATATTACATTTGTTCACGCATTATCGTGAATTGTTAAATAGTTTACCTGAAAAATCAAAATATTTTAAATTAGGATCAAAACAAAACCAATTAAAGATTTATAAAATTATGCAAAACATTACCAAAACAATCCTTTTGAAATGTCAACGGAACTTTCAATTTTGAATTGACGTGTTCGGTATATTTTGATCATTCATTCGATATTTTCAATTTTCACATTGAATTTATGTGTTCGTTATTCTATATTATTAATTCGATAGTTTCGAGATCGTTGGTAAACTTGACAGCTGTGATTTGTAGAGTTTTGGCTTTTCTATAAAATGGACTGTTTTTGGTAGTTTTGCTCTCTTATTCTTACGAATTTATATCTGAATAGTATTGTCAGTAAAAAGTGTTGTTTGTATTACCATGTAGTTGGTTGAGTATGAGCTAAGCTCTCTCTTTTAGTTTTAAGTGAATTTTAAATATTTTGTATTTCCATGTGTTAAAATCAGTAATTGTAAAATTAATAAATGAAGTTTACATAAAGTTGTGTGCATCAGGTCAGTTTTTTAATGTATATATAAATTAACCAAATAGTTTTTTCTTTGTTCTCTGACAAATATTCGTCGAGTGTGCATGCAGTAAAAAAAACCTCGTATAAGTTTCATCGATTGGAACGAGTGATGTGTCCATGATATTTTCATTTCATATCTACATAACTTCAACTATTATATGAGCTGATATTTTCATCATTGCATAGTTCATCTCATATGTACATAATCTCCACTATTATATGATCTGATGTTTTCGTCATTACTTCAGTGAATCATCGCAATTACATAACTTCAAATATTATATGAGCTGATATTTTCATCATTGCATAGTTCATATCATATGTACATAATCTCAACTATTATATGATCTGATGTTTTCGTCATTACTTCAGTGAATCATCGCAATTACATAACTTCAACTATTATATGAGCTGAAATTTTCATCATTGCATAGTTCATCTCATATGTACATAATCTCAACTATTATATGATCTGATGTTTTCGTCATTACTTCAGTGAATCATCGCAATTACATAACTTCAAATATTATATGAGCTGATATTTTCATCATTGCATAGTTCATCTCATATGTACATAATCTCAACTATTATATGATCTGATGTTTTCGTCATTACTTCAGTGAATCATCGCAATTACATAACTTCAAATATTATATGAGCTGATATTTTCATCATTGCATAGTTCATCTCATATGTACATAATCTCAACTATTATATGATCTGATGTTTTCGTCATTACTTCAGTGAATCATCGCAATTACATAACTCCAAATATTAAACGAGCTGATATTTTCATTTCATATGTGCATAACTTCAACTATTATATGAGCTGATATTTTCATCATTGCATAGTTCATCTCATATGTACATAATCTCAACTATTATATGATCTGATATTTTCGTCGTTGCTTCAGTTAGTCATCGCATTTACATAACTTCAAATATTATATGAGCTGATATTTTCATCAGTGCATAGTTCATCTCATATGTACATAATCTCAACTATTATCTGATCTGATGTTTTCGTCATTACTTCAGTGAATCATCGCAATTACATAACTTCAAATATTATATGAGCTGATATTTTCATCATTGCATAGTTCATGTCATATGTACATAACTTCAACTATTATATGAGCTGATATTTTCATCATTGCATAGTTCATCTCATATGTACATAATCTCAACTATTATATGATCTGATATTTTCGTCATTACTTCAGTGAATCATCGCAATTACATAACTTCAAATATTATATGAGCTGATATTTTCATCATTGCATAGTTCATGTCATATGTACATAACTTCAACTATTATATGAGCTGATATTTTCATCATTGCATAGTTCATCTCATATGTACATAATCTCAACTATTATATGAGCTGATATTTTCGTCATTACTTCAGTGAATCATCGCAATTACATAACTTCAAATATTAAACGAGCTGATATTTTCATCATTGCATCGTTCATCTCATACGTACATGATCTCAACTATTGTATGATCTGATATTTTCGTCGTTGCTTCTGTTAATCATCTCGTTTGCATAACTTCAATTATTATATGAGCTGAGATATTTTCATCATCGCATCATTCATCTCACTTACATAATTTCAACTATTATATGAGCTGAGACATTTTCGTCGTTGCTTCAATCAAAACATCTCATATGTACATGATTTTCAACTATTATATGAGTCGATATTAGTCTCTGTATTTCTCTGGGTCTCACATTACCTTGATATTTGCATCACGGTGTTGGAAGTTGATGTGCCAACCAACTCACATCAAATATATCGTCAAGAAAAAAAATACAGTCCACCTCTCATCGACGCCGCATCATTTGGTCCTTCGAGTCGGATATATACGCAGCTCGTCTCAAAATAACTTCGGAAGAAATAAGACCAACCAACGTTTTTGGATAATTTAAGGTACCATTTAGTATAATTTATAAGTAACTTAATTATTTAAATTTTCGTCAAATATCATTAACACTATGCATTTCTCTAGCATTTATATTGTCATTGTTTATTAACACGACTTGCGTGATCATATAATCGTGACTTTTTCGGGACATTCTACTACGGGGTGTACAATATCGCGGGGTGTACAATATCGCTCAGTCGATTGTTTAATTGTCTATGGTGGATGACTTGTCGGATTGTTCCATTCTATTGACATATTCCGTTCTGAACAATGTTCATCCGTTTTTCTCTTCGATATTAATTTTCCATAGGTTAACATGCCGGATTCCCCTGACGTAGACCTCTTGAAAAAACAACGTCGTACAAAATCTCGTCATACCTGAATGGAATTTGAATTCCAAAATAATTTTGTTGTCATCGTTAATATTTTTAAAAAAATCTTTATACATCTCGTCGTATTCTAATGGAATTTGAATTCCAAAATAAATTTCTTATTTTCATTAATATTTTAATTCAGTTCGTCGTACTTTAATGGAATTTGAGTTCCAAATAAATTTGTTGTCGTCGCTACTATGTTGCAAATCGTCATTCATTTTTCGTCGTGCCTTATTGGAATTCGATTGTTCGTTAATAATTGGAGTCATTATTCGTTTCGTCGTACTTAGTAGAATGTGATCTCCAGATATAATTGTTGTCTTCGTTAATATGTTCAAAATCGTTATTCGTTTTTCGTCGTACCTTGTTGGAATGCGATTTTCGTTAATAGTTGGAGTCACTATTCGTTTTCGTCGTACTTAGTAGAATGTGATTTCCAGATACAATTGTTGTCTTCGTTAATATTTTAGAAAACCGTTCTGTCGTATTTTTAAATCATTCGTCGTACCTGATTAGATTAATTGTTATTTTTAGGATTCTGTTATATTATGTATTATATTCATCGGATTCTAGTAGATTAAATAGCATATTCATCGGATGTTCCAATATTAAATTACCAATTTATTCATCGGATCATTTCAAAATCACCGTTTTTAGGTGTCGAGTAATTAATTATTTAATCCACATCGTTCGTCAATCAACATGGAAGTTTTGATATTGGTTTGTCCAACATTCGCTGGTATTTGGATGTGTTAGCTTCATTAATTTTTCGTCGTTCTCCTTGTTGCTATCATAATTCCAACAGATGTTCACTCTTGTCTCATTCTTCGTTGCCTTGGCAGAGTGTGCCTCACAGCCCACCTCCGTCGTATAGTCGTTGAGACAAAATCAAACAAATTTCTTCAATGTGAATTAGCTCTGACCTTGCTAATAGGCATACATGCCTCATTTGTAGTAATTGGTTATTCGTCATATCTTACTAGAATTCGTTTCTCAATTTAATGTTCATCAATAGTTGTAGTCATTATTCGTTTCGTCGTACTTAGTAGAATGTGATTTCCGAATAAAATTGTTGTTCGTTTATATTTTAGATATTTTTCTCGTACGTTTCGCCGTACCTTAACACCATTCATCGTATTTTATTAGTTTGATTGTTATATTTTTAGGAACCTGTTAAATTATTTTATACCCATTAAATTCTAGTAGATTAAATACTATTCATCGCATGTTACATTATTGAATTACCAACTCATTCATCAAATCCTGTCAAATTCATCGTTATTAGATATGAAATAATTAGTTATTCAATTCACATCGGTCATCAGTTAACATGGAAGGTTTTATATTGGTTCGTCGAACATCCGCTGGTATCTGGATGTGTTAGCTTCATTAATGTTTCGCCGTTCTCCTTGTTGCTATCATAATTCCTACAGATGTTCGCTCTTGTCTCGTTCTTCGTTACCTTGGCAGAGTGTGTCTGACAGCCCACTTTCGTCATATAGTCGTTGAGACAAAATCAAACAATTTTTCCAATGTTAACCAATGTGTCCTTGCAAAATGGCTAACATGCCTCATTTGTATTTAGTAGTGTTCGTCATTAGAATTCGTTTTAATTCAATATTTGGTAGTTAATGGTTCGGTAGTATCTTAAGCCGTTATAGGTTTAATTATAATTTAATAAAATGTTTGTCTTCAGTAGGAATTAAAGTCATTAGTTATTTTCACGCGTCTTTCGTCTAGTTTATGTTACAAACCGAAAATGATTTCGTTTGAATTAGAATTTTATATTTTGTCATTTCCGTCTGCCAAATTGATAATTCAGGTTGTAGCACCGAGCTTTAATCGTTGACATTTAACTTTTGCAGGCCCCCTCTATTAGCTCAAGATGCGTGCTCAAATACAACTGACAAATGGTTCATATGCATGTTCGCGTATTTCGTCTCAAAGCAGTCCAGTTGGAAATCGGTATTAACTCATCAGCTGATCCTTTTAGAGCTTGGTTTCGTCGTATGTATGGTATCACGTAACGGATTGTGATGTTTTTAAAAATTCTGCTTCCACAACATTGCCAACTTCATTGAAGCTCGTAATCTTCAGCATATCCAACAAGCAGCATTCATGTGGTCTACTCTTCGTCACAGAGTGTGTCCGACAACCCAATTTCGTTGTACAATCGTTTTGTCATTTTAAATTGAGCCTATTGTCATTTCCATTAACCCAGCTGAATCCATTCTGAAACGCTCAGTAGCACGAATCAGCGTAATCTCACATCTTGATGTTGAAGATTTGCAGCAGTTTGTTGTATCAAGTAATTACAAACTAGTGGTGGTTTATATTTCACTAATTAATATTTGCAATCGTCCACGTAACTCAAGCAACAATGTTCTGCGACCAGTCTGTTCAGTCTGACAAGTCACTCACCTCGACTACAGTGATCCCTGAATATTCATACACTTAAAATTTACTTTAGTTGCTGTCCGTAACTGTTTTTAAGGGATTACGTAATTGCAACCATGTCGCAGCCTGGACCGTTTCATTTTGTTAAAGTAAATACTTTAAGGTCGCCAGTATGTTCACGCATTATCGTGAATTGTTAAATAGTTTACCTGAAAAATCAAAATATTTTAAATTAGGATCAAAACAAAACCAATTAAAGATTTATAAAATTATGCAAAACATTACCAAAACAATCCTTTTGAAATGTCAACGAAACTTTCAATTTTGAATTGACGTGTTCGGTATATTTTGATCATTCATTCGATATTTTCAATTTTCACATTGAATTTATGTGTTCGTTATTCTATATTATTAATTCGATAGTTTCGAGATCGTTGGTAAACTTGACAGCTGTGATTTGTAGAGTTTTGGCTTTTCTATAAAATGGACTGTTTTTGGTAGTTTTGCTCTCTTATTCTTACGAATTTATATCTGAATAGTATTGTCAGTAAAAAGTGTTGTTTGTATTACCATGTAGTTGGTTGAGTATGAGCTAAGCTCTCTCTTTTAGTTTTAAGTGAATTTTAAATATTTTGTATTTCCATGTGTTAAAATCAGTAATTGTAAAATTAATAAATGAAGTTTACATAAAGTTGTGTGCATCAGGTCAGTTTTTTAATGTATATATAAATTAACCAAATAGTTTTTTCTTTGTTCTCTGACAAATATTCGTCGAGTGTGCATGCAGTAAAAAAAACCTCGTATAAGTTTCATCGATTGGAACGAGTGATGTGTCCATGATATTTTCATTTCATATGTACATAACTTCAACTATTATATGAGCTGATATTTTCATCATTGCATAGTTCATCTCATATGTACATAATCTCCACTATTATATGATCTGATGTTTTCGTCATTACTTCAGTGAATCATCGCAATTACATAACTTCAAATATTATATGAGCTGATATTTTCATCATTGCATAGTTCATATCATATGTACATAACTTCAACTATTATATGAGCTGAAATTTTCATCATTGCATAGTTCATCTCATATGTACATAATCTCAACTATTATATGATCTGATGTTTTCGTCATTACTTCAGTGAATCATCGCAATTACATAACTTCAAATATTATATGAGCTGATATTTTCATCATTGCATAGTTCATCTCATATGTACATAATCTCAACTATTATATGATCTGATGTTTTCGTCATTACTTCAGTGAATCATCGCAATTACATAACTTCAAATATTATATGAGCTGATATTTTCATCATTGCATAGTTCATCTCATATGTACATAATCTCAACTATTATATGATCTGATGTTTTCGTCATTACTTCAGTGAATCATCGCAATTACATAACTCCAAATATTAAACGAGCTGATATTTTCATTTCATATGTGCATAACTTCAACTATTATATGAGCTGATATTTTCATCATTGCATAGTTCATCTCATATGTACATAATCTCAACTATTATATGATCTGATATTTTCGTCGTTGCTTCAGTTAGTCATCGCATTTACATAACTTCAAATATTATATGAGCTGATATTTTCATCAGTGCATAGTTCATCTCATATGTACATAATCTCAACTATTATCTGATCTGATGTTTTCGTCATTACTTCAGTGAATCATCGCAATTACATAACTTCAAATATTATATGAGCTGATATTTTCATCATTGCATAGTTCATGTCATATGTACATAACTTCAACTATTATATGAGCTGATATTTTCATCATTGCATAGTTCATCTCATATGTACATAATCTCAACTATTATATGATCTGATATTTTCGTCATTACTTCAGTGAATCATCGCAATTACATAACTTCAAATATTATATGAGCTGATATTTTCATCATTGCATAGTTCATGTCATATGTACATAACTTCAACTATTATATGAGCTGATATTTTCATCATTGCATAGTTCATCTCATATGTACATAATCTCAACTATTATATGAGCTGATATTTTCGTCATTACTTCAGTGAATCATCGCAATTACATAACTTCAAATATTAAACGAGCTGATATTTTCATCATTGCATCGTTCATCTCATACGTACATGATCTCAACTATTGTATGATCTGATATTTTCGTCGTTGCTTCTGTTAATCATCTCGTTTGCATAACTTCAATTATTATATGAGCTGAGATATTTTCATCATCGCATCATTCATCTCACTTACATAATTTCAACTATTATATGAGCTGAGACATTTTCGTCGTTGCTTCAATCAAAACATCTCATATGTACATGATTTTCAACTATTATATGAGTCGATATTAGTCTCTGTATTTCTCTGGGTCTCACATTACCTTGATATTTGCATCACGGTGTTGGAAGTTGATGTGCCAACCAACTCACATCAAATATATCGTCAATAAAAAAAATACAGTCCACCTCTCATCGACGCCGCATCAACATTCATGAGCCAAAAGTGAAATTCTTACCCCCACTTTTTTTGAAATTTCTCGACGTTTTAGGACCTACTGATTCTAAAAAAGCAAAAAAAAATGTATGTCTGTCTGCCGGCCGTAACAACCGACGAAATCTAGAAAACGGCTGATGGGATTTTAAAAATTTTGGTTTCTAAAAACAGATACACTCAATGGTAAGAGCTGAAAGAACGATGTGCTCGATAACTGTACCGGAAGTGTATCAAACAAATCGTCAAGTGTGTCAAAACAAGGAAATATGCATATTTTTTGCTTAAAAAGCGTTCATTTTAAGTGATTACGAGTAGGAACAAAGAATGTGGAAAAATCTTGATGGTCGGCATTGGTATGTGAGATCAAAAACCAGATTATTGCATTAGAAGTTTGTCAAAAAAATGTTGTCAAGTGTGTCAAAAGAAAGATTTTTATTTATTATTTTACCCAATTTTCGGAAAAAAATAAAATTAATTATTTGTATGAGATGAAATTTTATTATTATTATTGAGAATTATGGCATTATAAGTTTGTCAAAAAAATAATGTCAAGTATGCCAAAAGAATGATTTTCATTTATTTTTTTAGAAAAAAATAAAATTAGTTATTTGTATGAAATGAAATGTATAATGAACATGAAATTATTATTGAGAATTTTATGGCATTATAAGTTTGTCAAAAAAATATTGTCAAGTGTGTCAGAAAAATGATTTCATTTATTTTTTTGCCAATTTTTTGGAAAAAATTCAGCTATTTGTATGATGTAAAATATGGAGGGGCTGAAATCTAAAGCTCTGAGATATTAAGACTTCGGTCTGGGTTAAGGATTTTGATATAGTTCTCGACAAAAAACATTTATGGGGACATGGTTTTTAGTTTTGGCCAGCGATGTATATCAAACATAACTTTTTATTAAAGTACATGTATTTTTTATCTCTGTTTAGATATGTATTACAAAACTAACACGAAACATCAATACGTTGTCGGAAAATTATAACAGATCATAAATTAACATAATTTAGTGAAAAGATTATACAATCAGCAAATTACTCAAAAACCTCTCCATTTAGCGTTTCGAGAAAATATTTCAAAATCACAAATTCTTATTTCTTTCAAAATTCCAAAAATATTGTAAAAATTAAATAAAATAAAAAATTCAAATTTTTTTGAAATAAAATTCTAAAAATATTTCAAAAATTATTACAAAATCAAAGATTAAAACTTTTTTCAAAAATTCTAAAAATATTGCAAAAATTATAACAAAATAAAAAATTGTAACTTTTTCAAAAATTATAATAAAATCAAAAATTGAAACTTTTTCAAAATTCTAAAAATATTCCAAAAATTCTTACAAAATCAAAAATTGAAACTTTTTTCAAAATTCTACAAATATATATAAAATTTAAAAATTCTATTTTTTTTTTCAAAATTCTAAAAATATTCCAAAAATTAGAATAAAATCAAAAATTTAAACTTTTTCTAAATCCTAATAATATTCCAAAAATTCTTAAGTATTCAAACTTTTTCCCAAATTCTAAAAATATTGCAAAAATTTAACAATATCACATATTGAAACTTTTTCCAAAATTCTAAAAATATATATAAAATTCAAAAATTTTTTTTCAAAATTCTAAAAATATTCCAAAATTTAGAATAAAATTAAATACTTAAACTTTTTCTAAAATTCTAAAAATATTCCAAACATTCGTAAAAATTAAATTTTGAAACTTTTTTCAAAATTCTAAAAATATTTCAAAAATTATAACAAATTCAAAAATTTCCATGTTCAATTACATTTACGTAAACAAACAGCTAAATTTTTTTTTCCAAAAAATTATCTAAAAAAATAAATGAAAATCATTTTTTGACACACTTGACAATATTTTTTGACAAACTTATAATGCCATAATTCTCAATAATAATAATAAAATTTCATGTCAAACAAATTATTAATTTTATTTTTTCCCAAAAAATTGGGTAAAAGATAAATAAAAATCTTTCTTTTGAAACACTTGACAACATTTTATTGACAAACTTATAATGCCATAATTCTCAATAATAATAATAAAATTTCATGTCAAACAAATAATCAATTTTATTTTTTTCAAAAAATTGGGTAAAAAATAATTAAAAATCTTTCTTTTCACACACTTGACAACATTTTTTTGACAAACTTATAATGCCATAATTCTCAATAATAATAATAAAATTTCATGACAAACAAATAATTAATTTTATTTTTTTCCAAAAAATTGGGTAAAAAATAAATTGAAATTTTGCTTTTGACACACTTGACAACATTTTGTAGACAAACTTATAATGCCATAATTCTCAATAATAATAATAAAATTTCATGTCAAACAAATAATTTATTTTATTTTTTTCCAAAAAATTGGGTGAAAAATAAATAAAAATCTTTCTTTTGACACACTTGACAACATTTTTTTGACAAACTTCTAATGCAATAATCTAGATTTTGGTCTCACATACCAATCCCGACCATCAAAATTTCTCCAAATTCAATGTTCCTACTCGTAATAACTTAAAATGAAAGTTTTTTAAGCAAAAAATATGCAAATTTCCTTGTTTTGACACACTTGACGATTTTTTTCACACATTTCCGGTACATTTATCGAACACATTGTCCTTTCGGCTCTTTCCATTGAGTAAACCTGTTTTTAGAATTCAAATTTTTTTAAATACGTCCAGCGTTTTTCTAGATTTCGTAGGTTGTGGCCGCCACAACCTACGAAATCTAGAAAACCGATGTTTTTGCTTTTTTAGAATCAGTAGGTCCTAAAACGTCGAGAAACGCCAAAAAAGTGGGGATAAGAATTTCACTTTTAGCTCATGAATGTAATACTTAGGTCTTTCAGACCGAAGTAATATATAACTGAACATGAAATTGGACATGGAAATTTTTGAATTTGTTATAGTTTTTGAAATATTTTTGGAATTTTGATAAAAGTTTGTTTGTTTGATTTTGTAATAATATTTTTAGAATTTTGGAAAAAGTTTTAATATTTGATTTTGTTATAATTTTTGCAATATTTTTAGTATTTTAAAAAAAATAGAATTTGTGAATTTTATATATATTTTTAGAATTTTGAAAAAAGTTTCAATTTTTGATTTTGTAAGAATTTTTGGAATATTTTTAGAATTTTGAAAAAATTTTAAATATTTGATTTTATTATAATTTATTATAATTTATATAATTTTTGCAACATTTTTAGTATTTTGAAAAAAAATAGAATTTGTGATTTTTATATATAGTTTTAGAATTTTGAAAAAAGTTTCAATTTTTGATTTTGTAAGAATTTTTGGAATATTATTAGAATTTAGAAAAAGTATTAAGTATTTGATTTTATTCTAATTTTTAGAATATTTTTGGAATTTTGAATAATATTTGCAATATTTTTAGAATTTTTGAAAAAAATTTTAATCTTTGATTTTGTAATAAATTATGGAATAGTTTTAGAATTTTGTTTGAAAAAAGTTTGAATTTTTTATTTTATTTAATTTTTACAATATTTATGCAATTTTGAAAGAAATATGAATTTGTGATTTTGTAATATTTTCTCGAAACGCTAAATGGAGAGGTTTTTGAGTAGTTTGCTGATTGTGTAATCTTTTCACTAAATTATGTTAATTTATGATCTGTTATAATTTTCCGGCAGCGTATTGATGTTTCGTGTTAGTTTTGTAATAAATTTCTAAACAGAGGTAAAAAATACATGTACTTTAACAAAGAGTTTTATGTTTGATATACATCGCTGACCAAAACTAAACCGTCCTCATGAAAGTATTTTGCCGAAAACTATATCAAAATCCTTAACCCAGACCGAAGTCTTGATATTTTTCATTGTTGTTTTTCCGAATACTCTATTATTTTTAAAGAATAACAGTTTTTATCCACGACTACTAAAGAATATATGCTTTCCATGCATATATCTTCGATTGTAATTGTATTCATTCCACAACTAGTGATTCTAAATAAATTCTTCAACAGTTCTATAGTTTATTAAATATTTCCCTACCAAATTAAAAAAACTTCATTTGTTGGTATAGTAATATAAACAGGGTAAAACGAGAACAATACATATAAAATATAAAATAAAAAAACTTGTTTTGTTTTTTATGCTATCTTTGATGCATGTATTTCAATATGGTAATACAAACTTTAGCAATTAACTGGAAATTAATCGAAATATTTTGTAGTCGTGGATAAAATAGCTTCTTGTATTCGTATGGGATGATGGCAATTCTTCACTCGGATGATTCCCTCCACTCACTACGCTCGTTTCGGGTAACTTCATCCTCGTGAAGAATTGCTATCATTCTCAACTCATACAAGAATTTACTATTCTTCATTTTTTTTAGTCAAATTTCGTTGTTCTGTTTGATTTAATTTGATTTCTTCATACTTTTATGTCTTTGTACCATAATTAGATTATCCTTTTGTTTGAATTGACAATTTTGACAGTTAAACTTAGACATCGTTTCAAGTTATTCAGCAGATAGAATTGTCAATTTAGATATTGTCTATTTGGATTTTGGAGATTGTCAATTTATAACTTTTAATTTGATGTTTTTGGAATTGTTTTGAGATTTGTTTTGCGAATTATCTATAATTTGAAATGGCGAAATTGTCTATATCAATTTTGCAAATATAAGAGGGTTAAACTTCAATCTTAACGATGTGCACCTTTATATTGAAAATCTTAAGCCTGATATTCTTTTTTTAAAGGAAACGATTATCAGAGCAAGAGCTGTGAAGACGCTAGACACCTAATCCGTTTTCATTAAAGTTTGATTCAAATGATCTTGAAGAAAATAAATTAGACTTCTTGGAGTTGAGATTGAAAATAATATGAAATGGAATTCTCATATTTTCAGCCTAGCTAAGAACGCTATTCAAAAATTGGGTTTTTTGGGTCATTGTCATAAGGTTTTCAATAGCAAGCAGCTTATTTTAATATATAAGTCATTTATTCCTCCTTGCATGGAGTATTGTTCTCATATAATGGGGTGGAGGCTACGTAAGTAGTTTGAAATGTCTTGATTCTATACAGCGGAGAGCTGTTAAATTGATCAGCAATTTAAATCTTACTAACGAGCTTGATTCCTTGCAACATAGAAGAGATGTTGCTGATTTGACAGTATTTTACAAATATATTATGGATGAACGGGCGTCTGTGGAGATCAAATCGATTTTGACTGAACCTGCAAACTTTACGTCAGAGCATCAATAACAGCCCATCCTTTTACGGTTTGCGAAACAAGGTGTAGGACGGTCGCGTTTCAACGTGATTTTTTTAACAGAGTCTCACGTCTCTGGAATGCCTTACCGGCATGGGTCTTTCCAGATAATTTTAATCATCAAAACTTTAAAATCAACGTGAATAAATTTCTCAAAGAAAATTTAAGAAAATTAAACTCTTGAGCCCTAGTTCCCCAGTTAGCATGGTATCTTCGGATATTCAAAGACGTTTATCTATAATTTATTATGAATAACACTAAACATGCCTAACTTTGAATTAAAAAAAATGGTTGGAATTTTTTCAGAGAAAAGCTCCATTTCTTCTTTACGTGTTTCAGATGAATTCAAACCTTCCTAATCAATGTCATGTTCGAGTCCATTGGCAGACACTCAATCAACCGAGGCGATAATTATTTCGAAGTTGAACTTGGTACTATTTGAAGTATCAGAAGGTGGTATCTTTTTAGGTAGTAAAGTATCTTTTTAGGTCGTGGTAAAGTATCATTTTAGATGGTTCAGATCATAATTTGATCTCTATACAGGTAAATACACATATTCCAAATCAAAACCCCAAAACGGGGCTTATTCCTGCCGTGTTTGGGACTTAAAGTTGCGGATTGGCAGCGTCTTATAGGGTTTTTAAATGGTTTCCAAACAGATTGACGGTTTCTAAGGCTGATCTGTGGTAATCAAATAAATGCATAGGCAAGTAAAATTAATCAGAACTGATGAAAATCTTAGACAGTTTTTTGTGAAAATTATGAAATTTTTTTTAAAAAATTTCATTGTTAACAATTATATGTGATATGCAACAGATGAAATACCTAAAATTTTATGCTTTGATGATTTTTGGTGTTGCTTAAATCTATCAAGTAATTTTCTTTTTGTTTGACCAACCCATTTATTACTACAATTTGCGCATTTAATTTCATACACATCGGATTCGTTAAACTGATTGATTTTCCTTTTATGTTTATTTGTTAATAATTTAATTTGTTAGAGCTCTATTAGCTTATTCCCTAATCTACCTAAAAGCTTTATTTAGTTTGTCATCTATAATAGTGCCGTGCTAAGCACAAAAGTGGTAACTTGGATTTTTGACATTTCGAGATATGAACTGTTTAATTTTCAATTTTCAGTCATTTCAAACTATATTTATAGTCAAAAAGTTTACAAATTTGGTTTGAATCAGAAAGATAAAGGGTTATTTTATTTGTTAATAATATAAAATATTAATTTTTGAATAATTAAATAGTAAATTTGACGTATCTTATAAATACGTGCTCCAAAAATAACAACGATATGTCCACAAAATCAATTTATTTTATTATTTCACTCGAAAAACTTAGTTCTAGTGTTCGGTCGAGACAACGTGATAAAAAAAATCATAATTTTTCGAAGTACTATACGCAGCCATTTATCACAAAAAATATCAGATTTTTTGCTTGTTTTAAATGTCAAAATGTTTTGAATTTAGGTGACAATAAAAATATTTTATTTTGGTTGTTAACGCTTTTGGTTTTGTTTTGTTTATGCTTATATTTTTGTGATAACTATTCTTGATAAAATTGGTTTTGTTTCTTTTGGGCTGAATTTATCTTTTGTGATAAAATTAATTGAAATAAAAGTGATCTATAAAGGTTGGCGTATAAATCCATCTTTTAATCTTTTGACTGTTCGGTCCCGTTTGACGTAATATTCAACAAAGTGAAGTTAGGAAAAAAAATTTGACGTAAAATATCGTGATATTTATTATGATATTGCACGACCGAACACTACCATTAAATATAAAATTGCAAATAATAAATATACTTAGGATTTAGGAACACAGATTTAAAATCTAAGTATTAAAATAATAACGCAATAATCGCAATTAGCTATTTACCATTTATTAATAAGATACAAAGTTGAGCGTCATATATAATACTAAGGCATTTTATCGTAACTTTCTATGTTACGACTAAAATAGCTTAGTAATTGACAGATACGGCAAATTGCTGTATAGTAATTGATAATCGTAATGTAGAAACGGCATATTTAATAGAGTAATTTTTGAATGAAAAAATAAATTAAATGCTTTAATTATATGATAAAAATGTCCATTGACATTTATTATATTATCATCTTAGATTCATAAATCATTTTTGACAAAAATACAAATTACCATTTTTGTGCTTAGCACGGCAGTTTTTACACCTAAATATTTTATTTCATTTTCCCTTTTTAATTCGTCTTGACCAATTTTTATTTCATTTTTCATAGTTTTTAGGGTTCCGTTTTTTATACGGAACACTATTGGTAAGAGTAAAACGAGTTTTTCACATTATCTTATATATTAATACGCTAACCCAAAATTTGGTGGAGCCTAAGGCTTTTTTATTCGAATTTTGATTGATTTCAAATTTTCAGTGCTAACTGATATTACTGTAACCTATTTCTGGGATTGGGATTGGGATTTTTCGGATCATAAATAAAAAAGTTATTATATACGGGAAACTTTTTATATACATATGCATTATAAGTTTACATACAAACAAAAACGAAATTAAAAATTTATTTTATTTTTTTATATTTTCTTTTTTATATATAAGCGAACAACGAACAACAAAAACGAAACTTTTTTTTCTCATTCATTTTTCTTTTTTCAATCATTCATTTCAGTCGTCTTTTGTCTTTGAACAAGGACGGTTTTCGATATTATTTCGATTATTTTGTTTATTGATATAAAGATATTTGCGTAATATTTTTCTTTGTTTTCTTATTATAGGAGGGCTATTATTTTGAAAACGTACATTTTTTTGTTGATTTTTAAATTTTTGATTTTTAAAAAATCTGAAATTTTGATATTTTGTTGGTATTGACGAAAGGAAAAAAGTTGTTTCTGCTTTTATTTTTTGTGTACTCTGAATCGGCGTTATGCGCGGTTGAATTTTTGAGTCTTTTTCACGTAGTTTTGGTTATGGTTCACAACTTAAAACTTTTTTTTCTTTTTTTATATTTATTTTCTCTTAGTTTATACCTTTTCTTTGAAGTTTAGAGAATTTAGTTTATGAATTGATTTAGGGGTCGATAGACGTAATATTTTTCTTTGTTTTTTTATTACAGAGGGCTATTATTTTGAAAACGTACATTTTTTAGAGTAATTTAAAATAGAGTAATTTTTGAATGAAAAAATAAATTAAATGCTTTAATTATATGATAAAAATGTCCATTGACATTTATTATATTATCATCTTAGATTCATAAATCATTTTTGACAAAAATACAAATTACCATTTTTGTGCTTAGCACGGCAGTTTTTACACCTAAATATTTTATTTCATTTTCCCTTTTTAATTCGTCTTGACCAATTTTTATTTCATTTTTCATAGTTTTTAGGGTTCCGTTTTTTATACGGAACACTATTGGTAAGAGTAAAACGAGTTTTTCACATTATCTTATATATTAATACGCTAACCCAAAATTTGGTGGAGCCTAAGGCTTTTTTATTCGAATTTTGATTGATTTCAAATTTTCAGTGCTAACTGATATTACTGTAACCTATTTCTGGGATTGGGATTGGGATTTTTCGGATCATAAATAAAAAAGTTATTATATACGGGAAACTTTTTATATACATATGCATTATAAGTTTACATACAAACAAAAACGAAATTAAAAATTTATTTTATTTTTTTATATTTTCTTTTTTATATATAAGCGAACATCGAACAACAAAAACGAAACTTTTTTTTCTCATTCATTTTTCTTTTTTCAATCATTCATTTCAGTCGTCTTTTGTCTTTGAACAAGGACGGTTTTCGATATTATTTCGATTATTTTGTTTATTGATATAAAGATATTTGCGTCATATTTTTCTTTGTTTTCTTATTATAGGAGGGCTATTATTTTGAAAACGTACATTTTTTTGTTGATTTTTAAATTTTTGATTTTTAAAAAATCTGAAATTTTGATATTTTGTTGGTATTGACGAAAGGAAAAAAGTTGTTTCTGCTTTTATTTTTTGTGTACTCTCAATCGGCGTTATGCGCGGTTACATTTTTGAGGCATTTTCACGTAGTTTTGGTAATGGTTTAAAACTTAAAACTTTTTTTCTTTTTTTATATTTATTTTCTCTTAGTTAGTTTATACATTTCCTTTGAAGTTTAGAGAATTTAGTTTATGAATTGATTTAGGGGTCGATAGAGGTAATATTTTTCTTTGTTTTTTTATTATAGGAGGGCTGTTATTTTGAAAACGTACATTTTTTTGTTGATTTTTAAATTTTTGATTTTTAAAAAATCTGAAATTTTGATATTTTGTTGGTATTGACGAAAGGAAAAAAGTTATTTCTGCTTTTATTTTTTGTGTACTCTGAATCGGAGTTATGCGCGGTTGAATTTTTGAGGCTTTTTCACGTAGTTTTGGTATTGGTGTCAATGTTTTGTGAATAGGTGCCATATATTTCATCCGACTTAAGTATATTTTTGCAAGTAAAAAGAAAAATAACTGAATAATTGAAACTAGGAGGGCCCGGCGTGCTTCGCTACGCTTATAAATAAAGTTTTTGCGTAGACATTTTGTTGACGTAGAAACAATGATTTCAAAAAGTGGTAATGAGAAATGCTAGCATATAATTTTTAATTTTTCTTTTTAAATATATGAATGAAAAATAATCAAAACTCTAGCTGATCAGTTCGGATATATGAAAAATTAGCGATCAAATAAGTTTTCAAGTAAGCTTATTTGATCACTAACTTATTTGATCGCTAATTTTTCATATATCCGAACTGATCAGCTAGAGTTTTGATTATTTTTCATTCATATATTTAAAAAGAAAAATTAAAAAATATATGCTAGCATTTCTCATTACCACTTTTTGAAATCATTGCTTCTACGTCAACAAAATGTCTACGCAAAAACTTTATTTATAAGCGTAGCGAAGCACGCCGGGCCCACCTAGTATCGATTATCTCGTAAACTATAAATGCTATGGACCTGAAATTTAAGGTGCGTATAAAACTAACCTGTCCACATAAAATGACAGACACAACTAAAACTAAAGTTGTTTTCGTTTGGTTTACTGGGTTACGATGTGAGACCTTTGAGAAAATACATTTTTTATAGATTCACACTCATATGAAAGAGCTTTATATCAGTATTCTTTAAAAATTTATTTAGGAATTTTGCACACTTTTTTTGTATAATTTTGAATAATGACGTTTTCTTTGTGTTTTCTTACCTCGATTAGGTCCGAACCTAACTGATCAAAAATCTTCAAATGTATTTGGAATGATAAAAAATTAGTACGTTTTTAATAAAATATATACAAAGTGTCATACACTCATAATTATATTTATTAAGGGGGTGGAAATGAGAAGGGGTAAAAACACTATATAAAATGTGGTCAAGTGGGGAGTCATTTTAAAGAGCACCTAATTTAAAAATCATTTCATTTTTTTTTTAAATTTTGCGATGCACAGTTTTTGAGTTATTGTAAAAAAAATATTTTTAGTATGTAACCTTTTCACCTTTCCACGTCGTCAATTCCCCGACTAGCATTTTGTTCAGGCATGCCCTATTATGATCCGGCCCGGATCAGGGTGTAATAAGGTAAGACCTAATAGGGCATTTGCATTCGGCCCCTATCAGAAATCATACATGATTTCACTAATAGGGCAAGCCCTATTTGTTCTGATCCGGCCCGGACTGGGAAATCCCTAGTAGTAAATGCCGGATCTGAGCCGGATCAAAATAATATTTGATTTTTCAATTAAGGCATGCCCTATTTGTCCTGATCTGAGCCATTATCATTTGAATAAATTTCATTTGGTTAAACTTCACTAGAGTATTATCCATTTTAGATATATATAGTTTGCGAACTTTCATAAATTGATTTATACTTTAGTTATATCGCTTTTTTGCGTTTTGTTATGATGACATATAGGTAAGTTTAAAGTCAGAATATTTTATGAACGAATTTATTACACATTTTTAATTAATTAATTTATTTACAAAAATTGTACATTTTGTCATTTACTTACTAATAAATGCCCTATTTGAACTGATCCGGTCCTGGTCCGGTTCTAGTAGGGCTGCCTGATCCGCTTTGGATAGTTTGAGGCGTTACATTACTGATCAGGACCTGTTCGGGGTGCCCGATCCGGACCGTATCAATGGTAGGCAAAGCGGTATCCGGCCCAGATCTGAGCCCTTACATAATGCTAGTCGGGTCGCTAATGGTCATACAAATAAACGGGGATATTACTTCTACCTAGGCGCCAAGATTTTTTTATTTGATATAGAATCAGTCACTGAAGCGAATAAAACCAAAACGAGTTATATATCAGCCTCGGGGTCCAAAATACAGGCCTTTGAAAAAAGCAAAATGCCTAAGTTCAAGTCCACTCTTGCCTCAAATGGTCATAACGTGGGCTCCTAAGGTTATAATTATTTTTTTTAAGTTATTCATGTTGATTGTTTGAAATTGTATATCATACATAGTAACATAACAGACTTTATATTTTAATTTATCATTATTTAAAAGAATTTCTATAATATTTTTGCCGATTTTCGTAATATTTTGATCAAGCCAAGTGAGCGGATTTCAAAGTATAGCATGAAAAAAATTTACTGAAATAGCAACACGATTTTTACGTCAATCACATTCAAAAACCCGCCATTCACATTTGCTGTCTATACTGCGGCTCATTATTATTTGAAAAAAAAATTGAAAGCAATCAGGTAAGTAGTAATCATTTTATTGATGAAACTGTAAAGCAGAAATTTCAGTAACGTCCGTCACAAAATGCATAGAAAAGTTCATCCTACATGAGGCTGACTAGCTTTTATTTTGTATTGACCTTACAAAAGTAAGATTATACACTCAGAGAATTTTGTCATTAAAAATTATAAAAATAGCCATTAGATTAACAATTTGGTGATTATTATACAGCTAATCACAACTTGTGATTATTTTCACTGATTTCGGAATAATAGTCATTATTAAACTAATAATTTTCGTTGGTAAGATTTACTAACAAAAAAAAATAAAATTTTTAATCTAAAAACGATAGCTTTTATATTAAATTAGAATTTGTTTAAATTAATGTCAGAATAGTTTAAGTTCATATCAGGTAGGCCATTGGATAAATGGCATAAATTATTAGAATAATAATAAGTTGTCATTAGAACAACAGTAGGTTTATCAGATTAATAATATGATGTTATTATATTAATAAAAGGATGTTATTAAATTAATAATAAGTTATTATTAAATTAATAATGGAACTTGTATTTTACACTTTTTAAATAAAAGAGAAAATTAAAATTTTGTTTACAGTTTTATTTATTTCAATTAATTTTATTTAAGTTTTTATTAATTTAAGACAGTATAGTTATTACATTTAATTTTTTAAATTTATTATTTTTTAAATAATTGTTTTATAGGCAATATTAAATATAACTAAATAAAACCCCTGAATATGACCCGCAAGGTCGAAAAATTGGAGAAAAATTTGTAACAATAAAATAGTTAATAATTAAAGAAGATTTTTAAGAAAGAAAAAAAAAATTTTGGCTGAAAATATTTAATAATTATATTTTATTTTAATAATTTTTATTTTTTAAATATTCAAGCTTTTATTTTGATTTGAAGCATATTATATTTAAGTATTTTTTGTAACTTATATACGACCCCTTTACTTATAAATTTTGTATAAAATGTTTCGTTTTTAATTATTTACTTAAATTATAGATATTTTGTCTTAAGTAGTTTAAATTTTAACGATTTAACAAATAATATGATTTAATATTAACATTTAACATTAAATGATTTAACATTAACAAATATTACTGATAAAAATTTCTAATTTACTACTAAAACCCATGACTTTTGGAAAGATTGCGTTCAAATTTGGAAAATTCTGCAAATTACACTGTAAATAGTAAAATTAGCTGTCAATCTGAAAATTTAAAAATAAATATATTAATTAAAGTTTTATTCGAATATACTATTATACAGTTTTAAATACCAGTTTATAACCAAGCTGTGATCTATATTTCTTTCCTTTATTCCAAATTTCCGATGTAAGTTCTTCTATTTCATTGAGTCTAAGTTGCTTGGTTCAGTCCCATACAGAGTCAATTGCAGCCCAACTATTCTGTTCATTAAACTGTTCAACTTTAACTATTTATTTTTGTTTAATTTCACAACCTTTTTATTTTTTTTTTATAAAACCAACCCACTTTTTCAATATTTCACTTAAAAATTATTTATTTAACTTTAAATTATTTAACAAAATACAAACATTTTTTAATGTTTTGTAGTCAGCGTCGGGATATATACTGTGATTCTTCTTAAGATTTTCTTAATTCACATTTAAAATAATAACCAAAGAATAAATTAACGTATGCTTTTATTAATCTAATAACCTAAGTTTTAAAAATAAGAACGTCCATAATTAATCTTATAAAATGGTTAATAAATTTAACTACAAAAATAATAATTTATGTTTTTATTTTAATAGCTCTACTTTAATAAAAAGATTTTTTATTTTAATGTCTGAAATCAATTTTTTAATGAGAATTGGTTATTAATTTAATCAGCAGTTCTGAATATTTTAATAATATTGACCATATTTTTAATTTAATAAAAAGTTTTATTAAAATAATTTAAAGAAATATTAATCTAATTACTGTGACAATAACTTTAACAAAAATCGTAATTAGATTAATAAAATAACTTATTACGCCTTTTTAAAACGGGCGGTTATTAAATTTACTAACAAAATTCTCTGGGTGTAGGATTGAACAATCCTTGAAAAATATTCGTGTGAATTAAAATAGACCTTGCGTTAAAATATAGGCTGATTTATTTGTGTAACACCCGTCACACCTTACACCCGTTACAATTTTCTTTATTAATGTTATAATTTTTTAAGTGCATAATAGGAATAAAATACGTTTTTAAATGTGTTGCTCTATGTGTCTATGTGTTCCACCTATTTAATATCCCTGTGTGAAAAAATTGGTAGTTTTTTCAGACGGATGCCCAGTTCAAAATAAATTTACTATTTCCAGTGTCTATTACAGTGAGAGACTGGAGGATAGGCTTTCCTTGCCACTAGTTATGGTAAGGGCGCTGTCGACGGCTGTGTGCAACTGCGACGGATAGACTTTGGCGGGCAATAAAATCTCGTTTTTTTTTTATTCTATGTTAGGCATGTTTAGTGTTAACCAATATAGATCAACGTCTCTGAATATCCGAAGATACCATGCTAACTAAGGAACTAGGGCTTGAAAGTATTATTCAATTTTTTTTGAGGAATTTATTAATGTTGATCTTAAAGTTTTGAGGATTAAAATTATCAGGAAAGACCCACCCCGGTAAGGCATTCCAGAGATGAGAAACTCTGTTAAAAAAATCGTGTTGAAAAGCGACAGTTCTACACCTAGTCACTCGAACCGTAAAAGGATGGGCTGATATTGATGCTCTAGTGAAACGCGCGAAGTTCGTTGCTGGTTCAGGCAAAATCGATTTGATCTCCGCAGACGTCCGTTCGTCCATAATATACTTGTAAAATACCGTCAAATCAGCGGCGTCTCTTCTATGTTGCAAGGAATCAAGCTCGTTAGTAAGAGTTGAGTTGCCGATCAATTTGACAGCTCTCCGCTGTACAGAATCAAGACATTTCAAACTACTTATGTAGGCTCCTCCCCATATGTGAGAACAATACTCCATGCAGGGACGAATAAATGATTTATATATTAAAAGAAGGTGCTCGCTATTAAAAACCTTACGACAACGACCCAAAAATCCTAATTTTTGAGCAGCGTTCTTTGCTAGGCTAAAAATATGAGAATTCCATTTCATACTATTTTCAATCTCAACTCCTAGAAGTCTAATAGATTCTTTCTCTTCAAGATTATTTGAATCAAACTTTAATAAAAATGGATTAGGTGTTGATAACCTAGAAAAATGGCAAACTTGAGTTTTTTTGTGTTGAATTCAACACTGTTAGCAACTCCCCAATCTAAGATGGTTTTTAAATCAATATTTAATGACTCTATCAAGTTTGATCTAGCGATATTAAGATTTGATGGTGCATACAAATTTGGCATTTCATGTGACGCATGAAGTGTGCTATCATCAGCAAAACTATGGATGGGATTAACTGTTGAACCTAGCAAGTCATTAATATATAGAAGAAAAAGAGTAGGTGATAAAGCGGAACCTTGAGGAACACCAGCGTTAGTTGAAAAGATATTCGATGAAACACCATCAATATTGACCTGAAATTTGCGCTCCGAAATAAAGCTTTGTAACCAAGAAATAAGATGCTCATCTAAGCCGTAGCATCTCAATTTGCAAATAAGATTGTTGTGCCATACTTTGTCAAACGCTTTGGCAATATCAAGTGCAACGCCAAAGGTCTCACCATGGTTTTCAAACGACTTGCTCCAGATATGCCTGACAAAAGAGAGTAAATCTCCCGTCACTCTTCCTTTACGGAATCCGTATTGTCTTTCATTAAGTAATTCTGACGACTCTAAGAAGCTCATAATATTAAAATTAACATATTTCTCAAATACTTTAGAAACTACCGACAAAATTGATATAGTTCTGTAGTTTCTTGGATCCGTTTCAGCGCCTTTCTTTGGAACTGGTTGTACACTAGCCATTTTCCATATATCAGGAAAAATCCCTTTCTTATATGACAAATAGAAAATTTTAGTTAGGATTGGTGCTAACTCTTTAGCAAAAGTTTTAAGGATAATTGGAGGAATGCTATCAGGTCCAGATGCCTTATTAGTATTGATTTGTAAGAGCATTTTCCACTTTTCGGTGATATTTTATCAACATATTCTGGTATTATTATGAATATTTGTCTTCAAATCCAAAAGGCCCGCGTTAAATATCATTTCGTCAATGAAAACGACATTCATGATCTTTAGTAAGTAGAGTACCGATTAGAGAAGTACTGAAGTAGAGTACACGAGTAAAAGAACCGATGGAATAATGGAATACTTTAAAGATGCTACCTCAACTGCAAAAACAGCACTATTTCAGATACTTGACTGGAAATTCCATTTCATATGGTCTCACATAGAGTTCAAACTCCCAAAAATGTCTTTTGTTTAGAGACAAAAATAATCATAAAAGTCCAAAATAATAAAGAAAGTCTCAATATTTACTTAAGAATTTGTTTAATTTACACTCGTAACACCCGTCACAAATCTTGTAACACCCGTCACAAGTTTTTTTTGTAAAAGAAAAATATAAAAAGTAATATATAAACAAAATACGAGTATAGGAACGGACGATTCTTTAACTCACAACCTAGCTATTAGTTTTGTGACAAAAGTTTCTAGTTTAGCTAAACTCTAATGATTGGTCAACAAGATATCATATTTTGTAAGGGTACTCGTAACACCCGTCACAGGGCTTAAATCTATTATTACATGTAAACGCTTGAATAATTCTAAATGTGTTTTTGTTTTACTTTAAGAAATCATTGAAATGAATTGAATTATATTCAAAACACAGAGATTTTTGTTCTAATTTGGAAATTATATCAGTTTAAAGGCGTACAAATATAACACCCGTCACTGCGGAATGGCCGTTTTTTAAACTTCGCTACTATGGTGAACCGATAAAATAAACGACCATTTTATAGATACTTTTGTGGCAATATTATTGGTAGTGCTTATTAAACTTCCTTATTAAATTTAAATGAAGATCAGTGATATGAATAATATCATGAATAATATAATTGTACGTTTTGAAATAATTTTGAACAGCAAATTCCTTAGTAAAGAAATACATTTTCATTTTCCCTAACTGTTATATATACTTCATGAACTTTGTGTTCTAGGGGGGGGGCCAAAATTCGTCTAGGGGGGGCCGGGCCCTCTGGGCCCCTACCTAGTTACGCCTATGCACTTGTCTGACCTTTTTTATTTGTTATTATTAGGTACTTATAGTTTTTTCGTGTTAATTTTAAGTTTAACCTGATTTATTGTCCTATAAAGATTATTTAGATCCATATTTATTAATGCCTGTGCAACTTCAACATTTTTTATTTTAATTAAAATAACGTATCATCTGCAAAAAGTTTACATTTACAAAACCGCATGGGAAATTTCAAAACAATAATAAAAATTATGAACAATAACGACCCCAGTATGGAACCTTGTGAAACACATGTATTATCCGAGTAATAACATATAATAACATTCATGGTTATCACACCTCAGTCAATAATATAAAACCCAGTTATTAGTGTCACAAAATAATTTCGTTCTCACAGTTGTCATTTTCACACCACGTTATCAAATTTCTCATGTGGTGTTTTATTTTTGTATATAGCTGTGTTGTTTTTATATTGATTAAACAATGTATTCAATTATATACTTATAAATATTTATTTGTTGTTACTTTTTACTTAATCTGGTCAAAAGGCCAAAGATAATGTATTTCCAACATGTTAGCAGCAGTTTGTTTTAGTATAATAAGTTGTGTATTTGTAATAACAATACGTGTCAGAACCAGAGATAGAAGATTATCATTTTTCTAAACATTTAAATTTATCATGAAAAAGCAAAATCGAAAATTTTTTGAATATACAATTGATTTGAGAGAAGAATTTTTTTTTTTGTTGAATTCTATTTTTCATTTCTTTCTTCCACTCATTCGCAAAAGATCAACCATAATTTCGATGATCACTCATTTTTTCGTTTCTTTTAAAGATTGATATTCGTTTCGTAGTAAAAACAAAATAAAAAAGATAAAGTGAAAACTCTTTTTTCCAAAATTTGTCTCGTCAAATTGAGCATCTTTTATCTTTTGAGACTCAAAAGAGTTCAATTTCGATACTCAATTGATGAATGAAGAAAAAATCGATTTTATATTTTTGAGAATGACTTAATTTGTATGGAAAGCGAAAATATGGATATAGTACATAAAATTACTGAATAAATTTTTATTTTATGGTATTGATCTTGAAATAATTGTATGTAATAAGTATGTAAATTTGGTTTTGATAAAGAATTATTTCGATGTTTATTTTGCACTGGGAATTTTATATTTTTTTTATTTTATTAATTAATTGGACATGTTTAAATACAATGTCAACTAGAATAGCAAAGAATTTGGGCAAATGAAAAGAATGAGGATATTTTTAGTTAGAATAGTTAGGCTAATTGTTTTACATGGTGATGGACATTTTTTGATAATGATTAATGTCTAAAATTAATATTTGAATGCATCAGGAAAAACGGAAATAGTCAATGAATTCGACTTAACATTTCTATTAAAATAATCGTTCTGAAAAGAAATTCTTCTACAAAGGGATATTTGAACCGAATATTGATGTGACAATCTTTATGCCGCTCCAGCAATGCAAGACGATATAATTTGGTTTTGGTTGGATTGAATTCAACAAGAATGCACTCCAGCATTATACACCTTATGGTAAATGATAAAACTATTGAACAACTTTCAATCATTGGTAGCTGCTGCATGCGATCGAAGCTTGGGAGATCGTTGAGAGCCATGGAAGTCGCTGGCATCCGCAAAACGGTGGAAAGGTGTCATATGTAAGGCTGTAAAGGATCAATATTTCATAGATAAACGTTTAGTATCAATTGAAATATTTTGAAAAGAAGAAATGCTAATTTGCTTAGGTCTCATTTAACTTTGATAACATAAAATTTTTAGTTCAATCAATGCTGTGATTCATTAGGTTTCGGATAATGTTGGGTCATTAATGGTAAGTCATATGCATATAATAAGTATATTTAATCATTAAGTAACTTTCGAAATAAGTTGACGAAAGTTATACTATATACTATATAGTGTGCTTGATGAAGACTCAAAAGACTAAATTTTAAATTGGTGTTTTATGGAATATTACCGATCTATTTTGGATTTTTGAGATCAATTAAACTCAAGTAAGTAAAGAAGTAATTGGAATATTTTCAATTCAAAGGTATGGTTTTGAAGTTTCTCAGAAAAAAACTACAATTCACATTTTACGTGTTTCGGATCGGATTCGAACCTACCCTCGTCAGTACCCGGCTCGAATCTTTGGGCAGACACGCTATCGATTACGCCGTTGAGGCGATGACAATTTCAAAGTTGAAACTTCTTCATCACTTAATTATTTTTTACTTAAGTTGAATTTTTCCACTGTCATTAGACTCCATATTATGGAAATGCTTTTACATTATATGGGATTTTTTGACCGATCTATGTTTTGCATTCATTGGAAAATGATGTTATAATTTTAAAAATGAAAATAACTTAACAGTGAATCACTTAAAAAATGCAAAAATAATTACAAAGGTAACAGGTATCAACATAAATTTAATTTTATTTGTATATGCAATTAGTTGGTTAGCTTTAAGGCTTTAGAGGTTGGTTACCAAACCTGACGTAAACTTACTTATTATTCAGGTTTTTGACTATCCATAATCCCACTTAGCATCTTAACCGCATCTGTAATTCAAATCTTAGAAAATGGAGATGACTACGATTTTAACCGTCAGCTATATTATATGTATAAGATCTAATGGTTTCCTAACACACTTGTATATACATTGCCTATATGTATTAACTTCTAATATTATTTCCCAACAAATTCATTCACTCATTGTTGCATTAGTTGCAAGGAAATCGCAAAATTGATATATCAATATTTGGTTAAATCTTAGTTTTTGTCCTTCGTAGAATTTATAAATCAACCACTCATCAACATAGTAACATAAACAGATATGCAAACAGCTATTGCAAAACCAAAACTGAAAAAAACAACCTCATTAAAACAAAACCATATTCAAAAAATCGTCAAAACCAAAATCACATTTTAAAAATCATCAAAGTGTAACCGAAATCACATTTTAAAAATCATCAATCCAAAACCAAATTCGAAAAAAAATAGTAATCAAACCTCGGTAGAAAGCTTCATATCCGTCTTGTCATTTGTTCTTTTAATGTACTTGGCGTTATCATATAGAAAAACCAATACCAAAACTATAATTGGATTTTAACAAAATCTAAAACCAAACCATTAAAAATAATTAATGGTTTTGCAGTTCTGTATATACTCACAAATGTTCATTTATTCCAATAAACTAATTACTAAATAATAAGATTATTAAACAACAAACAGAAACAACCATAAACCTAAAATTTTATTCTATAAAATATTTTCTATTTTACCAAAACAACAATCATCAATATCTGAATAAGAAAAAATTCAATCTGATTAAACTCCTTCTTTTTCTTCAACAAAAATTATGAAAAAAGATCGATGAGCATCAATTTGAAAAAAGATGCAAGATGCTCAATTCAAAAACAAAACGAAACGAAAAATGAGTGATAATATTCAATCTTTTTCAATTAGGATCAACTTTTTGAATATCTTTTCTCAAACGAAAATATGATTGAAAATATTATGAGCAAAGATGTTCAAAAAGTAAAAGAAAAAAATATTCATGGATTTGCTTTATTTTTTTTTTCATTGAATATGAATATTCAAAACTAAGAAAAAGCAAAAGATGATGATCAAAAAATGAGGAGCTACTATCTCTGGTCAGAACACAACAACACATAGATGCCTTTTTTTTACGATCTAAGTCCTCCATTCATGATGCCACTAAACGATCATTCCATGTCAAACCAACAAGTGGCTTCAGTCGACTATTCAGTCGACCGACCTACCTAAGCCAAGTTCCAAAATCGTGATTGTGTGCATCAGCAACATTTCCAATTGTGATTATAATAAATAAAATATGAAGGGGCTGAAATCTCAAAACTCTGAGATATCAAGACTTCGCTTTGTGTTAAAGGTTTTTATATAGTGCACGGAAGAAAACTTTTATGATGCCATTGTTTTTAGTTTTGGGTAAAGACGATTTTTTCCTCCTTATATGTTCCATATACGAACGTAGGTTGTCAACAAGTATCCCTCGCCGTTATTTATTTCATCAATTCATTTAATTACTTCGGTCTGAAAGAGGTCTGAGCGTAGGTAATGACGGCGGACAGCCGGCCGGACGGCAGACAGACATACATTTTTTTTTTACTTTTTTAGAATCAGTAGGTCCTAAAACGTCGAGAAATGCCAAAAAAGTGGGGGTAAAAATTTCACTTTTGGCTCATGAATGTAATAATAAATTCATGAGCCAAAAGTGAAATTCTTACCCCCACTTTTTTGGCATTTCACGACGTTTTAGGACCTACTGATTCTAAAAAAGCAAAAAAAAAATGTATGTCTGTCTGCCGTCCGGCCGGCTGTCCGCCGTCATTACCTACGCTGGAGGGATTTCAAAAAATTTTTTTTTCAAAAAATAGGTATACTCAGAGGACAGGTCCGAAAGGACGCTGTGTTCGATAACTGTACCGGAAGTGTGTCAAACAATTCATTAAGTGTGTCAAAAACAGCAAATTTTCATATTTTTCGCTTAAAAAACGTTCATTTTAAGTGATTACGAATAGGAACATTGAATTTGGAGAAATCTTGATGGTAGGGATTGGTATGTGAGATCAAAAACTAGATTATGGCACTATAAGTTTGTCAAAAGAAAGATTTTTATTTATTTTTTTGCCCAATTTTTTGGGAAAAAATAAAATCAATTATTTATTTGAAATGAAATTTTATTATTATTATTGAGAATTATGGCATTATAAGTTTGTCAAAAAAATGCTGTCAAGTGTGTCAAAAAACGATTTCATTTATTTTTTTACCCAATTTTTTGGATTTGGTTTTTATGACGTAAATGTAATTGAAAATTTGGACATGAAAATTTTTGAATATGTTTTAGTTTTTGAAATATTTTTGGAATTTTGAAAAAAGTTTGAATTTTTGATTTTGTAATGATTTTTGCAATATTTTTAGAATTTTGGAAAAGTTTGAATTTTTAAGAATTTTTGGAATAGTATTGGAATTTAGAAAAAGTTTAAATATTTGATTTTATTCTAATTTTTGGAATTTTGAAAAATGTTTGATTTTATTTAATTTTTACAATTTTTTTGGAATTTTGAAAGAAATATGAATTTGTGAGTTTGTGATATTTTCTCGAAACGCTAAATGAAGAGCTTTTCGAGTAGTTTGCTGAGTGTATCATCTTTTTACTAAATTATGTTAACTTATGATCTGTTATAATTTTCCGACAACGTATTGATGTTTCGTGTTAGTTTTGTAATTAATTTCTAAACAGAGATAAAAAAATACTTGTACTTTAACAAGGAGTTATGTTTGATATACATCGCTGCCCAAAACTAAAAACCATGTCCTCATAAAAGTTGTATGCCGAAAACAATATCAAAATCCTTAACCCAGACCGAAGTCTTGATATCTCAGAGCTGTGAGATTTCAGCCCCTCCATATTTTTATGTTTGAGTTTCACTTGAAAACTTAACTCAATCGATTTAGTTTTTATGGGTGATCAGCCCATAGTTTTCCAATGTATCAACTATATTAGTTGACTATCGGTTAATTGGAAAACCATTGTGTTGATGGTTGTTAATGTTTTTGCTTAAAAACACTTAGACCTAGGATGGGTTGCGAGCCAGATACTCCAAATTCGACATCCAGCATGTTACCACTATAGGCCTTTCAACACACAGAGATGATATCAAACATAAATATAAATTCTTTGGTAAAATACAAGAATTTTATTTCTGTTTAGAAATGTTTTACCAAACTAACACGAACCAACAATGCGAATTGTCGGAAAATATAAATGATCATAAATTAATATAATAACATGAAATGAAATGAAATGAAACGAGGATGCACTCAGCAAAATTATTTCAATTTCATCTTTTTAAGAAAACGGCACACTCTCTATACCCATACATAATATTTTCTATTAGCTCAAAAACTTCGCAAAAATCTTTATCATTTCGGTTGGCAAATACTTATTTTTAATAATTACAACTCACACGTACTTTTTTCAATCCTACTGTTCCAATTAGTACAGAATTTTTTTTAGAAACCTCTCCTTTTAGTTTAAATGGGTCTTTCTAAATATTACCACTTTTAAGAAAAAACGACATTTTATCTAGTTGTGCCTGATATTTTTCAACCCAACTATTCCTATCAGTTCCGAAAACTTCTTGTTTCTTTTTAAAACATAATTTTTTGAACAAAGTACATATTCTTTGCAACATCCTGACATTTACCAACTCATAAGTGACCAAAACTGATTCACTTAAAAAACTTCTCACAATACTTTTCCTTTAAGTATAAATGCTTTTCACGTATTTCAACTTTTGTAAGAAAAAAATATTTAATCTGCAACAACAAGATATTTTTCAACTGTTCCTAGTAGATGGGAGTAGCTGATGCTGGATGGAACCACATTCCATGAACAACAACGCCTCTGGTCTGGACAACATTCCTCATGTTATTCTAAAAACATTTTCAAAAGATCTTGCACCAACTCTCACCAAAATATTCTATAAATCTTATAAATCTGGTACTTTTCCTTCCTGCTGGAAGTTGGCCAATGTCCAGTCTGCCCCAAAAAAGGAACGAAATGTGATATTATAGACCAATAGCCTTACTCTCAGTCTTATCTAAAATATACGAGCACTATATTAATTCACATATATCCAAATTTTTTGAAGACAACCATTTGATATCTGATAGCCAATACGGTTTTAAAAACTAAAGATCAACAACCGATCTATTGAACTATGCAGCTCATCTTTGGAATAGCATACTTGAGCAAGGTGGCGAAACGTACGTGATCGCATTAGACATCTCAAAAGTACTTGATAGAATCTGTCATGCCAACTTGATCAACAAGCTCGTTGCGTACGGTTTTCATCCCGCAGTCGTGAATTTGATTCAAAATTTTCTGTCTAACCGATACATCTCAGTATCTACAGATGGCTTTTCTTCTGAGTCTAAATTAATAAACGCTGGTGTACCCCAAGGCTCAGTTTTATCTCCCACTTTATTTTTAATTTATATCAACGAACTGTTGAAAATCACCAGTAACCCAATAAATAGTTTTGAAGATGATAGTATACTGCACAAGTCATTTGTCCTCCTATCTTCAAAGGGTAAAATGCATAAACGAATAAATCCCACCCGGAGAGACGCTGCCATAAATGTAAATGAGGACCTATTAAAAGTCGCCAATTGGCGTGACATAAATTAGGTCAATTTTAATTCCACCAAAACACAGCTATTGATTGTTTCCAGATCAAAGACCGAGTTTCCCAACGATATTTCAATTAATATGTGTGATGACCAAATAGGCAAATGTGAAAGCATTCGATTATTGGGAGTCACAATATCCAATGACTTACTCCGGAACGATCATATAATGGCCATGTCAAAAGAGCGTGCCAAGAAAACTCGGCCTCCTCAATAGATGTAAAAAATATTTTACGCCGTATCAATTAGTCCTCATTTACAAGTCCTATATTCGTCCCTGCATCTAGTATTATTGCCAAGATTGGAGCGCTGCATTTGTTACCATCCTGGCTCTTTTAGACTCTGTTCAGAAGCGTGCTATACGAATTGTAGGTGATCGAAATTTAACATTAAATCTTGATTCCCTACAACATCGTCGCACTCTTGCTGATCTCGTTGTTTTTTATAAATATCATCACCAGCAGCGCTCGGATGAAATTAGATCCCTCCTGCCTCAAACATATTGTTTTCCCTCGTTATACTCGTCAATCGGTTTGAGAAAATAGTCAAACTTTTGAGATTACTCACTTTCAATAAATTGGGAACAAAATGTTTAAAATAATTCAATGATTTAGTTGTGATATAACATCACGCCGATGGAAAGTTATCCCATCATGAATAATAAGAACTGAATCTAAGAAAACATGGCGCGCAATGTCAAACGATCTAGTTTCGAACCAATAAGAAAATTTTAAACTTAAAATTGTTTATCATCCTCATCAAGGCTAGCCGACTAAATAAACGCCCCAAAAAATTAAAACTTATAAACCAAAAATTAGTGTACTGTTATTTCATAAACATGTATTTAGGCTAGCCCTGATGAGAATGATAATCTTTTTTAAGTTTAAATGTTCTTATTGGTTCGAAACTAGATCCATCGACAATTGTATGGATTGCAAAAAATTTCATAATTTACTTACTGCGGGTAAGGGTATTGGTCTATAATTTGAAGTATCTTCAAATTATAGTCATATCTAAAATATATGAGCACTATATTAATACACACATACCAACATTGTTGGAAGACGACCATTTAATATCAGATAGCCAAAACAAAACGATTCAAAAGATCAACAACCTGTCTATTAAACTATATGTAGCCCATACTTGAAGAAGGTGGTGAAAGGTGCGTTATCGCAGTAGACATCTCAAAGGCATTTGATCGAATCTGGCAGGTAAACTTGATCAACCAGCGTTGCGTAAAGTTTTCATCCCACATTCGTGAAGTTGATTCACATTTTATTCTCTCTAATCGATTCAAATCCAATGGTTTTTTTTCTGAATCTAAATTAATTAATGCTGGTGTACTGTTAGTTTCGCGGCATGCCAACAATTCAATTATTATAACAATTCAATCTGTTTTGTGGTTGAGTTTCACTTGACGACTTAATTTAATCTATCAGCCCATCGAGTGTTTTTCCAACTTATCAGTATTGAATGACTATCGGTTTATTGGAAAACCGGGTGTTGATAATTATTAATGTTTTTTAATGAAAAACACTTTGACCTGGACCTATATCCTCAGTTCAAATTCAATAACTTTACAACTCGACCACTCAACACCCTCCAGTCGGCTTCACTCTGCAAAGGTTTTAAACAAGCATCCATCCACATCTCAGAACGCTGTTTAAGCAGATGCAGCAACCCATGACACTTTAATAAAAATAATCGAGGTCGTGGCTGCACCTCTACATAAAACTAAACGATTTAAGCAAAAATAGAACATTTAAACCAACAGTGTATAAAAATGAGTTTTTTTTGACACATTTATTGTCACAAAAACCTGTCGTAAACAACTTTGAATTTTTTAACAAAACAAAATAATTCAAATCTACTTACTTTGGTTAGTGTCAGCCAATCTGGTCCACCAGGATGTTTGTCAATAAAATCCGTTAAATCATATAAGGAATCGTGAACCCTCCATAGTCCCTCAGCTCTATCATCAACACGTTTGCCATCTAACCATCTAATATAAAGCAAAACAAACTAAATGTTTAGTGTAATTACGTATAAAATATAATGAAGTTTGAAGTGAAACATATTATTGAATTAAAAATTAATAAAATATATCGATGTATGAAAACATCAAAATTAATTCGGTCTTTCTTACCTACATAAGTATTACATTCTCGAGCCAAAAGTGAAAGTCTTACCGCCACTTTTTTAGCATTTCTCGACGTTTTAGGTCATAACGAATCTAAAAAAGCAAAAAAAATGGATGTTTGTCTACCGGCCGGCCGGCCGTCGCAACCGATGAAATTTAAAAAACCGCTTGAAAGATGACAAACTTTTGTTTGTTCAAAATCGTTTTGGAAAAGTTTGAATTTTTGATTTTGTTATAATTTTTGCAATATTTTGTAAGTTTTGCAAGTTTTGGAAAAAGTTTCACTATTTGAATTTTGAATTTATGCAATATTTTTAGAATTTTAAAAAAAAATTTCAATTTTTGAGTTTGTAAGAACATTTTTAGAATTTTGAAAAAAGTTTCAATCTTTGACTTTGTAATAATTTTTTAATATTTTTAGAATTTTGAAAAAAAGGATAAATTTTTGATTTTATTATAATTTTTAGAATATTTTTGGAATTTTGAAAGAAATTTGAATTTTTGATTTTGTTTTATGTTTGATATACATCGTTGCCCAAAACTAAAATCAATGTCCTAATAAAAGATTTTTGCCAAATTTTTTTTCAAAATTCTTAATCTAGACCGAAGTCTTAATATTTTTAGTTTGTGCCTTAAGAGCATCTACATTTTCGAAAGGTATGAAGTTAGTGGCGAAGTGGGAGAAGACCATTTTTTCCCTTTACATTGTTCAAACTGTGTTTTCAGATAAATAAATGATCCAATGCTAAACATGTTCATTGATTCATAAAAAAGAATCCAAATTTGCTTTCATTCGTACATCATATAAGATATTTATTTTATAATTGTCAATGTCCTATTCATTTATGAGTGGATTGTTTCGGTTTTAATAAACCATCTTCGGGGATAATTTTCATTCAATAAAAAATCTTATACAAAAAATTAACAATAATTAACATCAATATGAAAAACTTATTATGAAAAAACTAACAATCAAAAAAGAAAAGGCTAACTATATAAAAAAATTGAAAGAAAATAGAAAACAATAATACAATGAAAAAAATTAGAAAATAGAAAATGTTAAGTAGTAAAGACTTCATTAAGTTTAATTTTGGTCAAAACTTTTTTAACTTTGTAAAACAAAATCGTAAGTGTTATGCAGAAAATCTGTATCAGTTTGTATATTGATACAATTTTTATGTTGTTTTATACGAATCATTTCAAATTCTACTTTTGCTTTAATTTTTTTCTTTGTCCAAAATTTTAAAATTTTGAAGTGGTAAATTTTTACGACAGCTTCTTTTATGGTTGTACATTGCACTCATATTATCATTACTATGTTTTTTTTGCGTCGTTTAGATGTTGTTTTATGCGTTTCCCTAAATATTGCTGTGTTTGGCCTATATAAGATTTACCACATCCGCAATCTGCTTGATAAACCAAATTAGATTCAATATTGATAAGTGTTTTATCTTCTAGTTTTGAAAAAATTGTATTATATAAACCGTTATTAGCTGTTCCAACTACTTCGAAATTAAGTTTTTCAACAAATGTTTTATTTGTTTAAACAGACTTCTCACATAAGTTATAGTCATGTACATTTTGTTGTTGTTCTTTAAAGATGATTTTTCAAAGATAGTTTTTTTATAACAATGAATTTGTTGATTTACTAATTTGCGTATAAAATTTTCTGGATAATTGTTTTTTTGGAGAGTCTCAAAAAGTAAATTAAAACTTTTAGTATGGAATTTTGGATCAGAGAGGCTCAAAATTTTTTTAACCATTAAGGTAACGGTGTTTCTCTTATAAGATTGTGGTACCACGAATTAAAGCTCAAATATCTACCAGACCATGTTTTTTTATGGCCAATTACCAATCAGTAATTAATTTTCCATTACTTTGACGATGTATGATAAGATCCAAAAATGGTAGACAGCAATCAATTTCTGTTTCAAGCGTGAACTGGATATTGTTGTTAAAATTATTAAATTTATTAAGCAATTCTTGTATTTTGTTTTTGGGACAAGCAGTTAGAATGTCATCAACATATCGAAAGAAAAAATGTGGTTTGAAGTTCATATCTTTTAAAACAGCTTCTTCAACATATTCCATTATTAAATTAGCACAAGATGGACTAACAGATGAGCCCATTGGACTACCAAATTTTTGTTTATATGCTTGTTGATTATATGTGAATTCACAATTGTTTAAAACCATTTCTAATCCTTCTATAAATCGTACCTTTGTTAATTTTAGCTTGTTCAGTTTTTTGATTTCTTTCCAATTTTGCTTTATCATATTTGAACAACAAGATTACTATCCACGTTTGTAAATAATAACACGACATCTAAAGAAATTAAAATGTAGTCATCTGGAAGTTGATATTCACCAAATTTTTCGTTCAAATCTTCTACATTTTTGCTAAACGTGTTAGTTCTTCCCACAAACTTATTTAAAATGTTAGACAAAAAAGACGACAAATTATAAAGAGTGGTTCCTAATTCCTATAGAACTTATAATAGGACGAAGAGGCGTACCAGCCTTATGAACTTTGGGTAACCCATATAAATTAGCTGGAACACCGTAATAAGATGTCAGCCATTTTCCTTCATGTACAGATATTCGTTCTTCAGTTTCCCAAGTCATTACCATTTTATTAAGATGTTTTTTAATACTGGCGGTTGGAACTTTAGCGATTTTTAAATAAGTAGTGTCATCTTGTAATAATGTTTGTATTTTGAAATCACTTTTTTTCATAACAACTGTGATATTTCCCTTGTCAGCTTTTAATACAATTATATCATCATTTACAGCTAGAAAATTTTTGGTATCTTTCAAATCATGACTTATTAAATCGTAACTTTAATTCTTCATTTGATAGTATTTTTTTATGGTTATGTTTATGTTTAAAATTCGTCAATATGTTGACTAAACGATTCCGTAAATTTGACTTTGTTGAATCGTCAAATTGATCTTCACAGAAGAACACTTTCAACACAACACACTATTTTATCAAATGGTATTCTTTTTGGAGTAACAGGAGCAGCAAATTTTTCTCTGAGTTTCAAAAATGTTTTGTTTTATTTTGACGGGCGATTGTAGAAAAACTACTCAATCGATTTTCATAAATGATATGTCGTTGAATAGGTATTAGAACAAAGTTTTTAAAAATCACTGTTAAAAATGTACACTGTTTTTTGAAATAATTTTTAATTAGAAAAAAACTTTAAAGGTGGCGCAGCATCTTTTTTTCTTTTTTTTAAAACTAAATTGAAGCTTATTTTATATCCAACTAATTGTGAAAGTTTAGGACACGCGTTAGTTTTTGTTTTAAATATAAAATTCGTTGTGCATATGACTTTCGGGAATCAGTTTTTTTGTTCTGAAGGAAAATTATAAAAATGGCGTTATAAACTAAGAGATTTTTTTTTGTTAAATATCAAATATTTTATTATTAAATGAACTTTTTAAAATATTATAAAAATTATATATGTACAATAAAGAAAATAAGTACAATTGTTAAAAATGATTTACTTATTTTACAAACAGAAGTTTCTTTTGAATAGGAAAACACTTTTGAAATTATTTTCTTTGTAAAAGATGGCATAAAAAAGTGATATGTTCATTTACCACTTTTAGTAATCACTTGTCACTCTTATAAAAAATAATTTGACAGTCTCGACTGCAAACAAAAAAGCTGCATAAATAACTAAATCTATTTAGGAACTTTTGACTGGAGAAGTATTATGTTCGTATTATGTTATTACGGAATCATAAAGTAAAAGATAGTGTTTTAACATTAAATTCCAAATATTTTATTATTGAATAAACTTTTTAAAATATCATACAAATTATACATGCAGGTTAAAGAAAATAAATATAGTTATTAAAAATTATTTACTTATTTTACAAACAAAAGTTTCTTCTGAGTTGGAAAACATTTTTGCAATTATTGTCTTAGTATTAAATGGTACAAAAGAATAAAATGTGTACTGAAGAACAAAATCTGTTTTTTTCTCTAATACTTTTTACAAATCAGATTTCGGAAAAGAAATATGACGTTGTTTTAAAAACCTTTAAATTAGCAACCGAGGAGAAGAACCGTTTTGCCCTACTTTTATGTACTCCAAGTGTTTTATTTTTAAAGCCAAAAATAACGCCTATCCTAAACTTTGACAGTTAATTAAATTAAAACAAGCTTCAATTTTATTTAAAAAAATAAATAAAAAAAGTGGGCGTAGATGCTAGCGCCATCTTTTAATTTTGTTTTCTTATGTAACACCGTTAAAAAGGATTAAAAAGCTAACCATGTACAATTTCAAAAATTTCTTTTCAACACCTATTCAACGACATATCATTTATGAAAACCAATTAAGCAGTTTTTCTACAGTCGTTCGTCAAAATAACTGTACATGATAGACTTACAAAATTCAAGGGCACCAAGTGCAGGCCATATATATATATATATATATATATATATATATATATATATATATATATATATATATATATATATATATATATATATATATATATATATATATATATATATATATATATATATATATATATATATATATATATATATATATATATATTTATATATATTATATATATGTATATATATATATATATATATATATATATATATATATATATATATATATATATATATATATATATATATATAATATATATATATATATATATATATATATATATATATATATATATATATATATATATATATATCTTGTAGCTTCTTGAACAGCGTTTTTTTTTGCTGTTCAAGAAGCTACAACACATGATAATACTTTTGATCCAGTTTTTGAAAATAATTCTGAAGAAAGAAAAAAGAAATTTGTTGCGATTCCATATGTCAAAAATTTATTTGAAAAAATTAGCTGCTTGTTAAAACAATACGATATTAATACTGTTGGTTTATCGTGCTCAAATTTTCAAAATCAATTTTTTCCAGTCTACAAGATAAAATTCAAAAACAGTTTTTAAGTAATGTTGTTTACCAAACTTTTTGTGACTTATACTGGCCGTACTACTCAACGTTTAAGCAAACGGATTTATCAACATAATAAAGATGCCTCATTAAATAACGATAGTGATGTTAGCGCTTTGTCTATGCATTTAAGATCAGCTAAACATATTATAACTATGGACAATGTTAGAATTTTAAAGAGGGAGAATAATTTTAACAAATTACAAATGTTGGAAATGCTCCACATTAAAAAAAATCCTAACTCCTTAAATAAACAAACAAATTTAAACTACATTCATAATTTTTATAACTCAATTATAAATTAAATCATATGACAGCAAAGTTTTATTTTTCAATTTTTTCTTTGTTTTAAATTTTTTTCTATTAAAATTCTGTGTTTCATATTCAACTTTTTGAAAATGATGCGATAAGCGTCAAAACGCGTCAAAGTTTTTATGTAAAATATTTTTGTTAAAATATTTGTTAATTAAATAGGCTATATACCAAATAAACAAATTTTTCATTATAAAAATTATATATATATATATATATATATATATATATATATATATATATATATATATATATATATATATATATATATATATATATATATATATATATATATATATATATATATATATATATATATATATATATATATATATATATATATATATATATATATATATATATATAATATATATATATATATATATATATATATATATATATATATATATATATATATATATATATATATATATATTTATATATATATATATATTTATATATTATATATTTATTTTAGTTTATAGATAGCCTTTGATAAATGAAAAATACGGCTTCAAGTAGAATTTTTTTAAATATAGACCAAAATAAACCAAATTAAAAAGGGTCGAGTCAAAATGTCGCAAATTTTGCTGAACTTGACTGAAATTGCTTTTTAAAAAGTTCATTTAATAATAAAATATTTGATATTTAACATAAAAAAAAAAATGAATCTAAAAATCGCCATTTTTATAATTTTCCTTCAGAACAAAAAAAACTGATTCCCGACAGTCATATGCACAACGAATTTTATCTCTAAAACAAAAATCATGCTAGTCCTTAACTTTCACAAGTTGTTAGATATAAAATAAGCTTCAATTTAGTTTAAAAAAAAAAAAAAAAAAAAGGCTATGCCATCTTTTTTTCAATTACACCGTTTTCTTCTTATGTTACACCGTTAAAAATTATTTCAAAAAATTAACAGTGTACATTTTTAAAAACTTTGTTCTAATACCTATTCAACGACATATCATTTATGAAAATCGATTCAGTAGTTTTTCTACAATCGCTCGTCAAAATGCACTCACATCACAAAATAACAAAAGTTGAGGGGCACCCTGTGAAGACCCCTGGTCGAAAAAAAAAATTCTAAGAGAACTCGTATTTTTTATTTTTCAAAGACTATCTATAAACAAAAAATAATCAAAATTAAAAGGGGTCAAGTCAAAGCGTTGTTGAATCTTCGTGAAATTGCTCATATATATATGTATATATATATATATATATATATATATATATATATATATATATATATATATATATATATATATATAATATATATATATATATATATATATATATATATATATATATATATATATATATATATATATAGATATTGTAACGACTCTTCGTTGGTTCTTTTCGATTATTGAGCAAATACGACAGTAAAAAGACAGATCTTTAGTTAACAAAATCTCAAACTTTATTTATCAACCAGTTACAGCAACTTCCGATTTTAATTGCAATAAATTCCAGGGTCTCCAATTTATGCACGATAAACTTCACCGCTTTTCCACAATTTGAATCAATAATATTCGGAATTGTAAAATCTGTATTTACTATTCCACCAGGTTCAAATTCTTTTACTATTAGTACCCAGGCTCAAGTACCACCGATTATTCCTTATACTTGCGAATATTATAACACTTTTAATTGCAAAATTAAAACTGACTATCTGATATTTTGTTCGCTTATTTATATCCAAAAAATAAATAAATCGAAACTTCTATAATCCACTAGAAATCAATATTACGTAGTCCGTGCATCTTGAATAGGCCACACCTATTTTCATTCATACTTGCATTTGTATTAGCGAACTCAAATTTAATTTCTGAAAAATGTATTAGGTAACTCCTTTTTTTTTAATTCATGAATGTGGAAAACATTATGCAGAATGTATTGGTTATTTATGATTAAATTAACCCATTCTGGACGAAGTTTATTACATTATATATATATATATATATATATATATATATATATATATATATATATATATATATATATATATAAATATATATATATATATATATATATATATATATATATATATATATATATATATATATATATATATATATATATATTATATATATATATATATATATATATATATATATATATATAATATATATATATATATATATATATATATATATATATATATATAATATATATATATATAATATATATATATATATATATATATATATATATATATATATATATTAGGGTGGCTCTTAATCTTTTTTTTTGAATTTCTTAAGTCTCAGGGCAAAATTTTATTCCTTTTAACGAAAGAAAAAAAAATGTTCTGGAGAAATCCGATCAAAGTAGTTTAAGGCGACGCGACGGCGGTTTAAAGTTGAAAAATCTCATTTTTTCCACTTTTTCACGCTTCACAACCCTTATATCGCACTTAGCAACCCTAGGTTGAATTTAAATGTATTATTTAGTTCAATCGCTTTCCAATCGAACTGCAAATCACGAAGTTATGGAAAATAAAAGCGTCGTTCTGACGTCTCACATGGTCATTTACAACAAAAAAAACAATTTATTTTCTACATTTCATTTATACAATTATTTGACACTTCTAGAAGAAATGAGAAGAAGAAGAAGTAAAACAGCCGGTGACAATTAGTAGATTCTAGAAAAATTGACATCATCCTATGCAAATACAAGATGCTATTTTATCCACGACTGCAAAATATTTCGGTCTTAAGTATTACATTTATGAGCTAAAAGTGAAATTCTACACCCACTTTTTTGTCATTTCTTGACGTTTTAGGACCTACTACTGATTCTAAAAAAGCAAAAAAAAAAAAAATTATACCTTTCTGCGGGCCGGCCGTCTGGCCTTCACGACCGATGAAATCTAGAAAACGGATGAAGGGATTTTAAAAATTTTGGTTTCTAAAAATAGGTACGCTCAATGGTAAGAGCCAAAAGGACGATGTGTTCGATAACTGTACCGGAAAAAAATTCTCCATACAGCTAAGAGCCACCCTAATATATATATATATTTATATATATATATATATATATATATATATATATATATATATATATATATATATATATATATATATATATATATATATATATATATATATATATATATATATATATATATATATAATATATATATATATATAAATATAAATATATATATATATATATATATGTATATATATATATATATATATATATATATATATATATTAATGTATATATATATATATATATATATATATATATATATATATATATATATATATATATATACATATATATATATATATATATATATATATATATATATATATATATATATATATTATATATATATATATATATATATATATATATATATTATATATATATATATATATATATATATATATATATATATATATATATATATATTGTAACGACTCTTCGTTGGTTCTTTTCGATTATTGAGCGAATACGACAGTAAAAAGACAGATCTTTAGTTAACAAAAT
>OY856186.1:123788640-124082864 GCA_963693315.1 Diogma glabrata | reverse complement strand
ATTCTCCTTCTTGAAAACCGCCACTATTTGCATTTATGTCGTACCTGGTTTTCATTTTGTCACTGGCAATCTTAATGTGGTCTCGAACCTGTTGATAGATTTTATTCATCTTCTGCCTTAGTTGTCCCACATAATCTGTTTTCGTAGATACCAGACCTCCAGGGATGCCAAACTCAATGTCACTAGGAAGATGTAGTTCTCTTCCGAACATGACATTCGCTGGCGTTTCACATGTCGTATCGTGCACTGCGCTACGATAGGCCATCAAGAATAACGGAAGATCCTTATCCCAATTCTTTGGTTGGCTTCCACTACCTTCGACAAATGTTCTTCCATGGTTCGGTTAAATCGTTCTACCATGCCATCCGATTGTGGGTTCATAGGTGTAGTTCGTGTTTTTCTAATGTCGAGTGTTCTGCGCAGCTCTTCCATCAGTTGAGATTCGAAATTCCTTCCTGGTCCGTATGCAACTCGAGCGGTGTTCCATATCTGCAAAACCCATTCATTGACTAATGTTTCCGCGACCGTAACTGCTTCCTGGTTCGGTATTGCATAAGCTTCCGGCCATTTTGTAAAGTAATCAATGACCACCATGATGTATTTGTTACCTTTTTGTCGTTTCGGAAATGGCCCCGCGATGTCTATAGCAATTCTCTCCATTGGGGCTCCCACATTGTACTGTTGCATCTCTCCTCGAGTTCTAGTCTTTGGTCCTTTGCTCGCCGCACAAGTATCGCATCGCCGACACCATTGCTCCACGTCTGTTCGATACCTTACTCAATAAAACCTCTCCCTTACTTTGGCTAGGGTTTTATTGACTCCCAGGTGTCCTCCAGAAATGCTTCCATGCAGCTTTCCCAGTACCTCTTCTACTCGACTTGATGGCAACACCAGTTGTTCCAACACTTTCTTTCCATCAGCGGACTCCCATTGTCTTTTTAGTATCCCGTTGTCCATCAATAGTGAGTCCCATTGCGCCCAGTAGCATTTCACCTCCGTACTTAAAGGTGCTACCTCTTTCCACTTCGGTCGCCTTCCCTCAGTTTTCCATTTCAATATTGGAGTCATAGCTGGATCCTTTACCTGTTCTCTTTTAAATGCCTCGGTACACCAATCGTCAGGAGTTTGGAACTTAATTTGTTTCACTTTCATTGCTTCCTTTCTCTCAGTCCTGCTACATGACTTGCGCTTCTCAATACAGGTTTTCTTGAAAGATCATCAGCGTTACAATGTATCCTTCCCTTACGTGTACAACGCGGAAATCCCTTTCCTTTTTGACATCCACTTGCTTGTTTGAGAGGTTCATCATCTGGACTGGAACTACTCCTTCTTTTGCTGCTACTATTGTTTTTGCATTCCGTCTAATGGGCCCTAGCTGCCCACAATTCCAGCATCTTACTCTGCTAGATCTTCTTCGTTGATTTTGTTCAGGCTTATCTTCCAAACTTTTGACACGCATGATCACTTCATCAAGCGCTGCTTTTAGTGGCTCTTCAGAAACTTCCATCTTACGTACTCTATCTGAGCCATGCGCTCTTTTTCCAGCTTCCATTTGTAGGGCCAAGGCTAAGACTTCCGCAGGTAGTTTCCTCCCGCTTAGATACAGCTGATTTCTCATTTGTACATCTCGAAGAGCATCGATGAATGCACTGAAAAAACATGTCCTATTTCCAATCGAAATGCAATTGTCTCAACCTCACCGTGCGGTCACATATGGCGAATCAAACTACGAATTGCTTCAACAACTCTACAATTATAAATCGATGAAGTTGAGACAATCACACGAAATATTTATGTGAAAATAAAATATAGTTCAATTAATCTCAAATACTTAAACTTTAAAATGAAAAATTCATGATATAAGGACAAAGAAATTTTTTTTCAGGGAAATAGTTATTATGTTTATTCAACTACTGTTATATTGGATATAACACTTTATATTTTAAATAAACCCCATTCTGTTGTTAGGAAAATGTTATAATGTAGTTGTCCCAATCACAGTGAAATTGTTTGCAAATTATTTTTCTTTGAATGAATAATCAATTGCCAAATTCGAGATGAGGTTGTCATGAACTTCAATTTTTTTTCAGTGTGTATCAGCTGCCAGCTCGTCTCGGTGTTCAGCGTTATAGTTCGGGTATGACAGGTTTACCAGTCTCACAATGTCAGCTTCTAATTCTTGCAAAGCTTCGCTGACTCCTTGTTTCCGTGTTTTGAGCTGCATGCGATGGAGAGCTTGCATATGACTTTCCTCATATCTTACTTCTAAGGCCTCCATTAGCTTGCTGTAATCACGCTCTGTCGATGATAGTGTCTGCAAAATTTCAGCAGCAGGTCCCTTCAATGCCAATATTAGCTATGCCAATATTAGCTATCTAATATATTAGCTATATTAGCTAGTTGCTATCTCAAATTGCATTTTAAATATCTGATACGATGTAGATCCATCAAATGCGGGTATTTTCACTCTAGCTGGAGCTGAAGTAGTTGATGGAATGATCATGTTACCTGACCTTACTTGTGCTATTTCTTGGCGGAATTCACTCGAAAGATTGCGTAATTTCTCTTCATGTCGGTAACTTTCCGCAGCTCCCTTTCCATGTTGTTGATTTTAACCTCCGCACTGGATATACGTGACTCGATTACTTCACGTAGTTTTTGTTGATCTAATTTTTGTTCCGCTGCCAGTTTCTCTTGTCGGGCCATGAGATCAGCGAGTTGTTGTTGTTGGTTGTTTCCTTGTTTGGCCATCATATCAGCAAGTTGTTGTTGTTGATCTACTTTTTGTTCTGCTGCCAGTTTCTCTTGTCGGGCCATCATATCAGCAAGTTGTTGTTGTTGCTTTACTTTTTGTTCTGCTGCCAGTTTCTCTTGTCGGGCCATCATTTCTTTCATCAACACCATAATCGGATCAATTGCTGGGGCATTCTGAATTGGAGCTTCCTCCGGCTCTATTTCTATGACCTCTGTGTTTTCACCTGCTTCTTCTAAAATTTTACGCAGCCGGAATGCAAGTTCTCCCTTCGTTCCGTGGATTGGAGCATTCCTTTTCCTCACTCATCCTTCAGCTGGGTCTGGCTGAGATCACTAATATTTACTGTCTTGACCATTGTTTCAATAATCCCACTTCTGACACCACTGTAACGACTCTTCGTTGGTTCTTTTCGATTATTGAGCAAATACGACAGTAAAAAGACAGATCTTTAGTTAACAAAATCTCAAACTTTATTTATCAACCAGTTACAGCAACTTCCGATTTTAATTACAATAAATTCCAGTGTCTCCAATTTATGTACGCTAAACTTCACCGCTTTTCCACGATTTGAATCAATAATATTCGGAATCGTAAAATCTGTATTTACTATTCCACTAAGTTCAAATTCTTTCACTATTAGTACCCAGGCTCAAGTACCACCGATTATTCCTTATACTTGCGAATATTTATAAACACTTTTAATTACCAAATTAAAACTGCTTATCTCATATTTTGTTCGCTTTATTTATATTCAAAAACAAATAAGCCGTATTTTCTGGTAACTCAGTGTAGTTTCTAGAAATCAATAGGCCACACCTCTTTTTAATTCATTAATGTAAACATTTGTATAACAAATTTAATTTGCAAATTGTATTAGTTAAAAGGAGTTACCTTTTTGATTCATCTTTATGAATGAGTAAATTAAATTAACCATTCTGGACGAAGTTTATTACAATATATATATATAATATATATATATATATATATATATATATATATATATATATATATATATATATATATATATATATATATATATATATATATACACCTATTTTCAAGCGAAAGTACTGTTGGTTTTTTGTAAATAAAATGGTACTGGTGATCCGATTTTAAATCGGTTTTCAATTTTAAATAGCTCAATATTGGTGGAGTATCTTGGTATATAATTTGTTTTTTTATCCTAACTAAATCATTAAAAAAATTTATTTAAAGTTTGATAAAAGTTTTTCAATAGAAAAAAATCAAAAAAAATCAGAAAATAATAGAATTTTTAATTTTATTTCATAAATAATTGACTAAATTGTTTAACAATATTTGATTATTTGATTAATTCATTAAATTTAATTAATATTAATATAATATAAAGTTAATATCTTATGTGACCGGCTTGTGCTGCAATCATTTCGCGCATTCTATTAGACATTGAATTTAACAAATTGATGAAATATTGGCGCCAATCAACGCCTCTCATCATGTTGTGCGCTCTCACAATGGCATTCCAGACCTCATTATTACTATGAAACACTTGGTGTTCACTCCTAACTTTGCCTTTGATCTCTGACCCGACATTCTCAATAGGATTTATGTCTGGAGAGAGACTGAAAGTACAAGTTTCTACATTAATTAAATATTTAAAATTACAAGATAAAATTAATTCACCTCGGGTGATAAAACACAAAATCCCGTGTATCGTCTATATTTTCATTAATCCATTGTTTGACGATAATCATCCGGTACACACTTCAAATTCTGTCAAACAATGGATTAATGAAAATATAGACGATACACGGGATGATCAACCGAGGTCAATTAATTTTATCTTGTAATTTTAAATATTTAATTAATGTAGAAATTTGTATTTTCAGTCTCTCTCCAGACATAAATCCTGTTGAGAATGTCGGGTTAGAAATCAAAGCCAAAGCTAAGAGTGAACACCAAGTGTTTCATAGTAATGATGAGGTCTGGGATGCCATTGTGAGAGCGCACAACATAATGAGAGGCGTTGATTGGCGCCAATATTTCATCTGCCCGAAATCCTGGGCAGTACGATTAGAATGATAATTAATTTGATTCATTGTATTTCGGGTTCTTCTCCCTAAATTTTCGGGTTCTTCTCCAGAGTTCCTGGGCAGTACGATTAGAATGATAATTAATTTGATTCATTGTATTTCGGGTTCTTCTCCCTAAATTTGTCCGCCGCCTTATAGGAGGCATATTGAGTATAAATGAGTCACAAACACACAACACTTTTTAATTTTTTAGAAATTTGTGGCTTTTTTGATTTAGTAATATTATAGATGCACAGCAAAGAGACGTTTACATTTCAAGTGACATTTTACCACAGACAATTTACATTTTACCATAGACAATTGTTTTTGAGTTTGAGTTGCATGACATCCCTTAAACATGCATTCTCCACCAACACTTAAAATTTATGGTATGGTATTAAAGTTCAAATTGACTTTTAAGTATTATTACGAATCGATTGTATGGGAGTATAGAAAAGTGTTGTTTTTAGTCTTTTTCAGGCAATTTTTTAAATTTTTCTCTCCGTAAGAACCATCCTCGTACTTTAAGGAATATTCTAAAAAAAGAATTAACGAAATCGGTCCAACTGCTCTCGAGATTTGCGCTTAGCAACACATTCAGCGATTCATTTTTATATTATAGAAGAAGATATATATATATATATATATATATATATATATAATATATATATATATATAAATATATATATATATATATATATATATATTATATATATATATATATATATATATATAATATATATATATATATATATATATATATATATATATATATATATATATATATATAATTATATATATATATATATATATATATATATATATATATATATATATATATTATATATAAATATATATATATATATATATATATATATATATATATATATATATATATATATATATTATATATATATATTAGTGGCGGATTATCATACAAGTTTTTAGGTAACCGCACCAGGGCCCCGCGATTCAGGGGCCCCAAGCATAAGCAAAAAAGAAACTAAAACCAGACAAGTTTGAAATATATTTATTTTTAGGCATTTAAATTACATTTTTTCTGTATTTAAGTGTTACAAACTGGTCAATAATTTCATCGAATTTAATTTCGTCCAAAATTTCATTTTCAATAGAAAGAATGGATAAATCGTTCAAACGATCATTACTCATAGTATTACGCAAATAACTTTTGATTAACTTCAGTTTTGAAAATGATCGTTGATCTATAACATTAGTGACAAACATGCACAAAAACATTCGTAATAAAATATCGATATTCGGAAAAGTGGTGGAAAGATTATTATTGAACATTGTTTGTACATCGATTCATAATTTAAATTATCAAATGTGAAATAATTTTTAGCAAATTGACATTCGTCAATCAATTGATTTGCGCTGAGATCTTTTGAATATTTTGCGGTTATTGCTTTGCAAGAATTAGCAATCTCTTCATCACTCATTAAATTTAGATGTATCAAAAACGAGTACTGGCTATCTAGATCTTCATAAACTATAGCACGCTCTCTCAGATTGAAAAGCAAAGCCTTTATAATTGGCTTGAACAACGATTTTTCAATGTGGTCTTTTTGTTCCTCTGGACAAAGTGTTTGTGAAGTTGAGCGAGTTTGAATATTGTTTACGGTTTGAATATTAGATGAAATAGAATTTAAAAGCTGATAGGCTTCATCAAACATTTTGTTGTAATCTTTATTTTCCAAATCTGTAACTATTGAATCAAACAGTTTTTTTGTCACCGAGACAGTTAAATTAGATTTTTGTAATGCTCGATTCACAAAATTAAACTTGGTTAGTACACTTTTTCAGAGGACAAGCATCAAAATATTTTCGAATTGACATAGTTTTTTTATCAAACCTGTTACCACTGCTTTGTTATCACCACTGAAGCATTCGTCATGTATGAAAGATTTTAAAACATGCACACTTTTAAATAACAAGAATGTAAAGCGTGAACTGATTCGTATCTAGCTGAATATCTCGTTCCAGTTGCTCTCTTTAACATGTATTCGCTATTTTTGGTTAATTGTTCTTGTAATCCATTCCATCGAAAAGGGCAATATACGAAAAATCCATAAGGTTTTTCAACCATATCAAAAAACTTAGTTGCAGCAGTTTTGCCAGAAACACTATTTTTGCCGACTAAATTTAATGAATGCGCAGAGCAAGGGACAAAAATTGCTGTTTCATTTGTTTGACGAATCAATCTTTGTAGGCCATAAATACCTGCCATATTGTAAGAGTTGTCATATGACTGGCCTCTACAATTACCAATGTTTATTTCGTTTTCAATGTGGAATTTCATAATGATGTCAAAAAGATAATTCGATGTATGACCTTCGATTTCAATAAATTAAATAAATCGTTCACAAATGGTATTACTTTTACTATATCGAACACAAAAAGACAACTGGTGTGTATGGCTCACATCCTGAGTGGAAGCGACACTAAACGAATAATATCCAGACTCTATAATTTCCGAAATAATGTGATTTTTAACATGTTTTGCCATTATAGAGATGAATTCTTCACAAATTGTGCTTGAAAGATACGATGCTTTTCCTAAAAATATTCCGAATAATAAAAAAAAATCATTTGTCAATGTTACATGAAAAGAGTGTACCTTTTCCTTTATTGCCAAAACGACAAATATGTTCTTGTAAAATGGGATCAAATTTAGCCAATAATTCAAGAGATCCAAGAATGTTTCCATTGTGTTTTGATCCTAAAATTTCATCGCGACCACGAAAAGCAAGTCCTCGTAATGCAAGAAATTTTACAACTTCTACAACACGCAATAAGATTTTTTTCCCAAAGCTCATTTCAATTTTAGTTGTATTCTTAAAAGATTTCTCGAGAGTAAGTTCATTTTTGATACGCATTTTATATGTAAAATCATTGGTCATGTGATACTGTGATACTTAGACTCTTCATGCTTCGAAATGCTTTGTGATGAATTATTTCAATTATTGAATCCTTTTAATGAAAATGCTTGCGATTTTCCATTCAAATCACCAAATAAACGGCATACAAAACAAAAAACTGCTTCGGCTGATGGTGAATAGATTAGCCAATCCCGTTTAATTTTTGTTGCATTTGGGAGTTTTCTATAAAAATGAAACTCAGTGAGTTTTCGACCATATTTTCCAGCATTTTTCATTGCATATATGTTTTGTCACGCACAGGCACCTAAGAAACGATAATTTGAAAATAATACAAAATGACATAAACTGTTACGACGAAATGTTTAATACAATTACCCTTCTTAATCCAAATATTTTGTAAAATTGTTTGATTTATTTCTACTGGCCACAAACCTGGATCATTTGAATAAAAATTGGAGTCATCTTCTTGAGTATCCAAAAACTCACAACATTCTCCAATATTAATTTCTGATGCACTTCCAATTTCAGAAACATAGGTTTCTGTTGATGTTGATGGCACCACTAGAGTTTCTAATGCAACTTCAGAAAAATCCGTTTCATTGGAATGTTTATCTTTTTCAATTGTCGAACCGGTGATTGTCGAAATGTATGAGTTGCTACTTTTTTTCGTTTCCTGCATATTCTCTGCTTGAAAAATACTGGTTAATTTAGGTATCTTTGATAAGAGCTTTTGTTCGTTTCTCTCTTTTTCTGCTTTCAATTTTCACTTTTCAGCACTGTTACGTAATAGCATAATAATAATAATCAACAATCTTTACAACAATCGAATCAACGCTTGAAAACCGCCACTAATTCCAACCATATTGTTTGCGTTGTCATATGACTGTCTCTGCAATTTTGTATGTCAATTTTGCTTCGAGGAATTTTGAAACGATACCAAAAAGGTACTCTTATGTTATTTATTATTTATTTATTTTATTATTTAATTACATTTTACATTTCTAAATTATTTTCAAACATACAAAATAATAATAAATTAATCCGTGTACTACTTCTCAGGCAGCTATGGCTGGTATTAGAGAAGAAGGAATTGATTTTTGTTTAATATTAATTTAAAGAAGAATAATTCAATAATAACATTAACAAAAAAGAAAAAAAAAATAATAACAAAAACAAAATTAGATATGTAATATTGATTTAATTCATGTTAAAATTATGATTAAATACAAAAGAATGGTTCAATTTAAAAACAAAACAAGACAATATGGATGGAAGTAAAGACTTAAAAGTGTTATTAATTATTATATTTGTTGACTCAATATTTTTAGTATTAGTTTTCAGTTGACATCAGATATTGGTTCCTAACATACTTTTTAAATCTCTTTTTCAGCGTGTGAATACAATTAGATTCTTTTATAAATGGTGGTAGTTCATTGTAGTATTTAATGGCTGTGTATTTTAGGCTTCGTAGTTTTCTTTCCGTTCTCGGTTGCGAAAGTCTCAATTGATTAGCAATCCTTGTGTTGTAACTGTGAACTTGGACATTTGACCTTAGTTGTATATTGGATTTTATAAGTCCTTTTTTTAAATTAAAAATAAGTTTCACTTTTTCCATTAATATAAGCTGCCGAAGGTTTAAGAAATTATAATTTTCGTACAAAACTCTACTTGGTGTTAGTACAGGTAGATTAAATATAGCTTTTATTGCTTTATTCATTAGCCTTTGGACTTCATTTAAGACCTCGTTACTGCATTGCGACCAACTCGTGATATTGTAGCTAATAAGTGGCAGAATGTATGAGTTATAAATCTGGTATTTTGTTTTAACATTAAAGAAATCACGTTTCCTCATAATTCCGATTAATGGTGCCATCTTTTTACGTATTGCGTTAGCATGTTGTTTCCAATTAAGTTTTTCATCAATTAGAAGACCCAGATATTTCGTCAGTTTCGATGTGTGTAGAGTTTGTCCATCGATTGTAATTACTGGATTAATACTTATTTTATTTTTTTGTTTAAAGATCATATAGTTGGTTTTAGATGTGTTTATAGTTAATTTGTTCCATAAGAGCCAGTTATGAAAGTGCTTAAGGTCATTATTTATCAATGTTTCCATTTCAGTTTTACTTTTATGAGAATAAATAAGTAGTGTGTCATCTGCATATATGAAATAATTAGCTTTTAATTTTGCTTCTTTGATATTATGTATATAAAGTAAGTAAAGGAGAGGACCTAGCACAGATCCTTGCGGTATACCCATTTCAATATCCAGTAAAACACTAGTGTAACCGTTTGCTTTTGTATAACATTTTCTGCCCTTGATAAAATTACTAATTAACTTATTGGCAACGCCTCTGATTCCTAATTGATTTAGAAAAATAAGCAACTGTTCAAAGTCAATCGTATCAAAAGCTTTTTTTAGGTCGACAAAGATAGCTGCTACGTAATTATCACGATCCAATTCCCCATTAATATACTCCATTGCGTCATGTGTTATACAGGCAGTATTACTATGCTTTAGGAAGCCATATTGGTTTTTATCAAATCCGCCGGTTTTGTTAATAAATTCTTGGATCCTGTTGTGCAAAACCCTTTCGTAAATTTTACTAAATACGCTCAGTAGCGCAATAGGTCGATAGTTATTGGGATCTAATTTATCACCACCTTTATAGATTGGAACAATACGGGCAGTTTTTAAACATGATGGGAAATCGCCTCTTTGCAAATATTTATTGATGATAGTTGCAATAACAGGAGCAATGTAATCTGTGATTATTTTAATTTCATCTGTCGTTATTTCATCAGGTCCGGGAGCACCATTTGATTTTAGACTTTTAATGATACTTGAAATTTCAATAGCATTCGTAGGCTTTAAGAATATTGAAGACTGATTGCTTACATTATTAACAGGCCAAATAATTTTATTGTTTACCTGATCTTTTAAGTTTGAAGCCAATTTGGGTCCTGCTTTAACAAAGTGATGATTTAATACTTCACAGATATCTTTGGGATTGTTAATACGTACGTTGTCAACAGTTAAATTAGTTATGGTTTCAGGTGCTGTTGAAGTAACCCTATTTTTAAGAGTTTCGTTGATTACTTTCCAGATTTTCCTTGGATCATTGCTAGCCTTTTCCATCTTTTTTTCAACTAATTCAGTTTTTAATTTTTTTATTTCATGAGCAATTTCCTTTTTAAGTTGGTTGTATTTCTCTTTTAAAGTATTATTATGAGGCTGAATTTTAAGTTTTTTATAGTGAATATTTCTAATATGTATTTTATTTAATAGTTCGGACGTAATCCAATTATTATTTCTAGTTCTTAAAGTTTTAGTATATGTGGAATTACTCTTGGCAGTTGCAATAATTTCTATCAATTTGTCAAAATCTAATTCTTTTTGAATATCATTAACTTCTTCTTGGACTAGTAATCTGAATTTCTGTTTGTCAATTAAACTGATGGTTCTTTTTGTCATGTTATCTTTAGAGTAATTGACAAAAGAACAATCTGTTATTATTACTTTATGATCAAGATTAGTCCAATCATGCATAGATATATTACAGGAATCAAAATTACTATTTGATATAAGATGATCAATAATACTTTTGCTGGAAGTTGTTACTCTTGTAGCGTTATTTATATTTAGTTTATTTAAAATCGTCATGTTACAAGTCTCTAATAATTCTTTGTAGTTAGTAACACTATCATTGTCATCCAGAAGGTTGATGTTTGTATCCGATATCACAAAAACATTTGTGTTGTTGACTAAAAAATGTTCGTATAATTCAAGAAAGATAGCGTTGTTTTGGTCCGGCGCCTTATAATAGGTAGCAATAGTTAGCTTAGGGCTCATATTCTGGATGGTAATTGAGATTGCGTTATAATTTTTCTCAAAGTTTTCATCAATATTGTTAGTTATAAATTTTATATTTTCATTGACAAATATGGCCGTACCGCCACCTCTGTTAGGCGAATCCCGACATTTAAATACAGCATTAAATCCAGGAATATTAAAAAAATTGATTTCAGTTGAATATAGCCATGTTTCAACTAACACAATAATATCAATATTCGAAAATTTTTGAATCATTAATTCAATTTCAGCTAATTTGTTTCTTATACTTCTAACATTAGCATAAACAATTTTCAAGTTCCTCGTTGGACTGTTATTAGAATGTTTGATGTTTGACCCTCAATAGGAATAAAAGCAACTAATCGTTCATTGATTTTACCATCTTTTACATATCGAATGCAAAAAGCCAATTAAAGCCCAGAGTGGAGTCAACACTAATCGAATAATAAACTGCGTCAATGACGTCGGCTGCAATACGATTTTTGATTTCTTGCCCCATGATGGTAATAAATTCGTCACATATTGTGCTTGAGAGGTACGACGTTCTTCATAAAAATATGCCAATAACAATCACTTTTATCATTTTATTAAGTTTGCTTCAAATGTCGCATACCTTTTCCTTTGTTGCCAAATTTATCACTATGCTCTTTTAAGAAAGGATCAAATTTAGCCAAAAGTTCAAGAGCTCCAAGAAAGTTGCCATTGTGATTCGAGCCCAGAGTTTCATCACTCTTGGAAGTTCGGAATTAAAACTTTTGTTTTTTATTTATTTTCTTTATAAATTTAATAGCGTAAAAATATTCGAATAGATTATTGCTTTTAGATTGCAAAATTGAGAAATCGAAAATTTTATTTGGAATTATTTATTTGAGAATCTGAGAAAACAATGGAACCCATAGTTAAAAACTGCTGCAAGAGTATCGTTTGAACTAGAGAATCAATTCATGATACACATTGTATATTCTCTATTCGAGATTTTTTAAAGGTGTGATTGTTATCGTTTTTCGCAGTTCTGATTTCAGACATGCAGTTTTAAATCATCAAAAATTCAGTTCTGTTTTTTAGTCATCAAAAATGAATTTTTGAAAATACTTTAATTTACTAGGGTTCTTTTCGAAGCTGAGGACCGTTTTATTTAGTAACTAATTTTGGAAATGAGGAAAAAAAAAAAACATTTGCCCCAGGGCCCTTAATCCGCCATTGATATATATAAATATATTTAAAATTTTTAATTCATTTTTAAATAAAACAACCAATGTTGATCAAGTAATACAAAAAATGAAAACAACATTGTTAAGAAAATTACTTAATAGTGAAATAGATATATGTGTTTATCAGTTAAAACAGAAGATTTCAGAAAAATTAGAAGGTATGAGAAGAATTAAATTAACTTTTTATGTTTATTTTAATTTAACATTTTTATTATAAAATATTGCCCTGAGGATGATTGTAATTAACAATTGAAATGTAGGTATATATTTTTAATAAAAGTAGTTGTTTTATTAAAATATTACATTTCGACTATAATACTTCAGCTAATACAAATCAAAAAATTAAATAATATATAAAAGTCGAAAAGATTATAAAGCTTGATTATTTCTAATCAAAAAATTTAAAAAAAAAAAAAAATATATATATATATATATATATATATATATATATATATATATATATATATATATATATATATATATATATATATATATATATATATATATATATATATATATATATATATGTATATGTATATATCTGTAGGTGGGAGGTTAACTACACAAAGACCAATTTTTTCAAAATACGTTTTTTTATACTGTTAGAATCAGGATTTTGTTCTCTACCGAGAGGTTAATAGCACTGAGTCCTAACTAGTGTAGCTTTCGAGATAGAACAATTTTAAATAGTCCACGTCCATAGTCCATAGTCCATTTTCAAACAGTTTTTTGGCTTTCCTGTAAAATTTTAAAAATGTGACCTGGTGTAGTTTACCTCCCATTTTTGGTTTTTTGCCTTTAATATTTTATTATTGATAATAAAATGATCTTTGGTTGAAGCCAATAATTTTTTCTTTTAAATAAAATAAATTACTTATTTATTTTAGATAAAAAGAATCTTTATTTGAAAAAAGAATAAAAAATAGAATTTAAATTATTTTTTTGCAAACGTTTCGTATATTTAATACATCCTCAGTCCAAAAATTTTTTTATAAACTAACCATAATTTGTTCTAAAAACAGAAAACATAAATAAATTGAACATAGCAAATTTAAAAAAAAAGAAACATAGAGAATACTAGATAAGCTTTTAGAATTAAAATAAAAAGTACAATATTAAGTTAAAATGTTATCATAAATATTTTGCAGATAAACAGTATCTTTTTGTTTGTTTATAGACTTTTTGCTCTTTTTAATTTGTATCATCTCCATTATACTCCTTTTTCTAAAATTGCTTTCTTTTTCAAGAATTTGAACTTTTTCGAAAGAAACGTTATGTCCAGCAACAGCAAGATGCCTCGAAAGCGCACTACTACCATTATCATCATCAGAATTAACAGGCTTTCTTTTAGCATCATGTAAATGTTGATCAAAACATTTCTTTAAGAATTGTTTTGTTTGTCCAGTATAAGTAAAATCACAAGAACATTTAATTTGATATATTACTTCGGTTTGTAATTCCTTTGGTACTTTATCTTTTAATTTTGAAAATAAGATTTCTCCAATAGTTTTAGATGATCTTCCAACAGCATGAATAGCAACAGCATTTGATCTTATTCAAGAAACTTTACTATCAAATGATTATCCCAAAAAATTAATCAAATTAATGATAAATAAATCATTGTTTAAAAATTATAATCGGAATATTATAGAAGTACCACCTATAAATGTCGAAAGAAGAGTTGCACCCCAAAATTTTCTACCTACGTTTGTATCTTTGCCTTATGTTAAAGGTGTTTATGAACAAATAAAGAATTTACTTTTTCATTATAATATTCATGCTGTTATGAAGATCATCTAAAACTATTGGAGAAATCTTATTTTCAAAATTAAAAGATAAAGTACAAAATTGAAAGAAAAGTTTTCTGGTCGTGCAATTTTTTACTTTTTGGTATACAAGAATTTAAAAAAAACTATAGTAAAAAGTTCGAAAATTAAAAGAAACATACGAAAGATGTAGAACATAAATAATTTTTTGCTTTCACTAGACTTGTTTAGGTAGATTTCACATAAAAATCTACTATTGCAATGTGCCTCATTTAGGTAGATTTCATATAAAAATTTATCTATTGCAATGTGCCTCATCTCGGAATTTGGGAAAAATTTTGGTGCCAAACGACTATATATGATAAGCGGAGACGGCTTGCCCAAAATTTTAAAATTAACGTTCATAAATTCCTAAAGGAAACTTAATTTAGAATCCCAATCCTAGTTGGCATGGTATCTTCGGATATTCAGAGACGTTAATTTATAACTCGTTATTATTAACACTAAACATGCCTAAAAAAACGTATTTTGAAAAACATGTGACTTGGTGTAGTTTACCTCCCACTTACAGATATATAGACATATATATATATAGATATATATAGATATATATATATAGACATATATAGATATATATATATATATATATATATATATATATATATATATATATATATATATATACATATATATATAAATATATATATATGTATATGTATATATATATATATATATATATATATATATATATATATATATATATATATATATATATATATATATATATATATATATATATATATATATATATATATATATATATATATAAGTAGAATAGAGTAAAATATTTTAATTAATTGCGGAATCACCCTATATTAACTTTAAATGTAATAATGTTAAAACGGCATAAAACGGGATCTAAAATAAGATAATCAAAATAATAAATTGTAATTGATTTAGTCAGTCTAATAAAGATGTTTGAATTGAAAGGAGCTAGACTTTAAATTTAATCGATTATTTGGCAAAATTGTAAAAACTATTGTTTGAAAAACCTACTTGGGAATCGAATTCGTCTGTGAGTAACAGTGTACAACATACTGAAAAAAGAGTTAGAAATAAAAACTCTAGAGTTACAGTTACTCAAAAGTAAACAGGTTGATTCAGTGGTTGCTGTTAATTCTAATAAAACCATGTTTTCTTTCAATGACATTGAACAATCGCTTTCGAAATTTAGCGGTGACGAGATTGACGCTTATACCATAAATAACTGGATAGCAGATTTAGTTGAAACTGCTGTTGTAATGGGATGGAATGATCAACAAAAAGTTATTTATGGAAAAAGGTTATTGGTCAGATCTGCCAAAGAGTGCTTACGTCTAATGCGTGATGTGGGAACGTGGCCAAGGTTATGCGAATTTTTGAAAAATGAGTGTGAGAGAAAACAAAATAGTGCTACTATACACAAACAATTGAGGGAACGTAAGAAAAAACTCAATGAAAATTTTAGAAGTTATTTGATTTCACTCAGATGAATCGGAAGTTTGGGTCAAGTTGAAGACGAGGCTATAATTCAATATTGCATTGATGGAATTTGTGATGATGCATTTAACAAATCAATTTTATATGGTGCTGTCAGTATGAATGAATTTAAAATAAAACTTGATTTATATTCTGAAATTAAGAAGAAGGATGAATCAGAAATAGTAAGAACGTACAAGTTTGATGGGAAACAAAGATTCTTCCAGTTCTAATAGTGCACCAATAAAACAATCCAATGAGAATTTTAAACAAATGAAGAATACTAATAGGTTTAAATGCTATAGTTGTGGTGAACGGGGTCATACAAAGCGAGAGTGTCAAAATAAAGAACGAGGAATGAAATGTTTTAAATGCGGCAAATATGGGCATTTAGCACCCATCTGTACGGAAAACGTAGATGTGCATGGTAGCGAATCCAAGGTTAACCTGGTGTGTGATAATCATGGGACGAATAGTTTAAAACAATTTACGATGAATGATGTACCGCTTCTAGGACTCGTAGACAACGGCAGTGATTTGAATTTGATGAAACAAGATAAATATAAACTGATAGGTGCTCCGATTTTGGAAAACATTTGTAGATGTTTTGAAGGGGTAGGATCAAAAAATTTGAAAAGTTTTGGTCTTTTTCGATGCAAAATAACAATTGAAGGAGAAGAATATTCAACAGTATTTCATGTGGTTGCGAATGACATAATGTCATACGATATTATTCTGGGCAAGGAAATACTTAATCAAACAATCACAACAATAACTCCTGATCAAGTATTTGTAAAGAAATTTGAACCAGAGAAAAAGAAGAAGTATGATAAGGCAGGTAAACTTAAACATAGAGCAAAAGATGAGACACCTCATGATACTAACACAGGAATTAAATCAAGTTTAAGATTGATGATTATAGTTGTAATTATGATGTTACTAATGATGTTCGCTGTACGTTGTACTTGGGTTACAAGTAATGCATATTCAAGTCCATCAATTGTGTTAATGTTTTATAATTGTGGTGATGGAACCAGAAAAATTTTGGATGACTTCAGAGAAGTAGAATGGAGTAAAGTTATTGCAGAAACTGAGGAAATTCAAGAAGAGAATAAAACAGGTAATAGTTTACGATGTAAATGGGCTCCAATCTATTGTTTGGGTGATTGGGTTATAATAACACGAAGACAATTTGGTTCTGGGCCGAAATTACAAAACAAGTTTCTTGGACCATACGAAATTACGAAGTACATAGGAAACGATAGATACGAAGTACGCAAAGCTAGTGGAGGGGATGGTTCCTCAAAAACATCTACGTCCGCAGAATTTATGAAACGATACTACATTGGTGATTCTGATGGCAACGATTCTGATTCGTCTGGGACAGACGCAGTTGAAGGAGGGCCGAGTAGAATTGAGTAAAATATTTTAATTAATTGCGGAATCACTCTATATTAACTTTAAATGTAATATTATATTTTGTTATAGTTGTTTTTAAATTGGCTGGTATAATAAATAATTCTAAGATTTGAAAATTAAAAACGCACCTTTTTCTCAGCCTGTTTATTTTATTTTATTTTTTAATTTTTATTTAATAAAACATTTTAAATTGTTAACACAATATTTCGCCAAATTGTGGCATTATCAAGTGTATTTTTAAAAAATATTTCACAATAGGTTTTTTAGACAAAAAAAAGTATATATAAACAAACTAACAAAATAGTTTAAATTTAAATAAACTTTTTGAAATGAAAATGAAAAAATTGTTTGTTTAGAGGTAACTACGAAATTGAAAAATTAAATTATTTTTTCTTTTTAAATTTAAAAGTGTTTAAAAGGTGTATGTAAGGTTTCTTTAAATTTTCTGTATCCGTCTTAAAATTTATTGAATTAGGTTTATCGAAATGAATATATGCTGATTCAATCATTTCTCGTTTTTTCGTGTTTTTTTTCTGAAGAAAGAATAGAAGGATTTTCCATATTCCAAATATGAAGATTGTCTATTGCATGTTGGGCGAGAGCTGTAGTATTATGTTTTAATTTAACATTACTTTTGTGACCATAAATATTAAATTCTCTCTTCTAATCTTTGACTTGTTTGTCCAATATATGTTTTTCCACAACAACAATTAATTTTGTAAACAATATCACATTTTTTCTTTTTGTTAATTTTGTCTTTAAGATTAGTAAAAATAATTTGTTGTGATTTGTTTATTATTTTTGTGGATATCCTCATTAAATTATTTGGTTCATTTAAAATTTTTTTGATACTATCTGTTAAATTTGGAATATATGTTAAAGAACCATAAATATTATTAGTCGAACTGGTTCCACCAGAAAGTTGATTATTGGTCAATTGTGAAGTTGAAGGATGTTGTGAAAAATTTGATTTTTTATGTTTGTTTTCAATAATTAATTTTTTAATTGGATCTAAGGGAAAAAAAATTAATTTTTAAATTAATTTTTAAAAAACTTAATTATTGAAAACAAACATAAAAAATCAAATTTTTCACAACATCCCTCAACTTCACAATTGACCAATAACCAGCTTTCTGGTGGAACCAGTTCGACTAATAATATTTTTGGTTCTTTAACATATATTCCAAATTTAACAGATGGTATCAAAAAAATTTTAAATGAACCAAATAATTTACTTCATTAATAAATGAAAGAGAATAAAAATCTATTATTTTTATAATTTGATTTTTATTTTAAGCAAATATACTCACAAAACGAACGAATATATAATTTTCCTTTAACCGTTTATTTTTTTTTTATCTTATATAATCCGATTTATATAATACGCACGCCACGCAAAATATCAAAACTACTTTTGGTTAATAAAATTTTACTTTTGTCCAGATTCAAGATTAATTTCTAAATATGGTGGCGTTTATATAATCCATATTATACAAATTTACTAGCACAATCGTATAATAAATAATTCTTTACATTTTCAGTTCGAATGCGATCCGTTTTTTCCAAGTACCCTAAATTTCTTGGAGGGTAATAAAGATTAAACACCAAAGAACTATTAACAGTCAAAGATAATATTTAAATAGAGTGTAGTAAATAATGAAAGCATGATCGCGAAACACATTAAAATAAAAAGTATAAAAAAACTTAAAAAAAATAGACCGACTTCAGAAAAAACAAAAGAGGCACAAATAAGTGTAACTCAATTGTTGCTTTTAGAAACAAAAATACGTTACATTTTGATTAATTTAATTTAATTATACCTTACTATAGACAAAAAAATTACGCTATTAAACAAAGTTACTATATTAAAATAGTTACTTTTTATTATAATTATTATAGTTGTTATAATAGTTATTATATTTTAAAAGTTATTTGTAGTACAAAACTGTTGAAAATCGGTACCATATTAGTCGGTTTTTCGTCTATGTGGCACCGACTTCGAACGGTTTTGTACTACAAATAACTTTTAAAATATAATAACTATTATAACAACTATAATAACTATAATAATTATAATAAAAAGTAACTATTTTAATATGGTAACTTTGTATAATAGCGTAATTTTTTTGTCTATATTAAGGTATAATTACATTAAATTAATCAAAACGTAACGTATTTTTGTTTCTAAAAGCAACAATTGAGTTATTTTTCACTTTTTTGTGCCTCTTTTGTTTTTTCTGAAGTCGGTTCTATTTTTTTTTTTAAGTTTTTTTATTTTTATTGTAGTCATAAAGCAAATGTCGGCTAGAAAGCGTTCTAAAAGTAATAACTTCAAATGCCGGAAAAACTTTCATCAGTGACAATCTATTAATTATGGTCTTGCGATTTTTGGCACAAACGGCATACATATTTCCCGTCATAGAAAATTATTTACGATAACCTCGACAAGTATAGCAATATAATACTGCCCACAACACCCAAACAAAATAATATGTTTTGACGAAATCAGCGAAAATGCATAAAAAATGTGGTTTTTTCCAATTATCTGAATAACGGTATTTTTCACATCATAGAAAAAATTATGGGACCCTCTCGGAATGAACCCAAATAGAATACAATTTAAATCATCCCAATCGAACGAGCCGTTTTTGAGAAATCGGTGTACATACATAAAAAAAACCCACAGTGAAACACAGAACCTCCTTCTTTTTTGAAGCCGGTTAAAAATATAATTTCAACATAAAAAAGTGAAAATATATAATGTAATTACAGATGTAAATTACCGGTAAAATATATTTGTGGTAATTTTACCGTAAAATTACCGGTAAGATTGGTAAGATTGGTAATATTTGTAAAATATAAAACTATTTCAAAACATTTAAATATAGTTCCAATTTCATTTAATTCAAAATGTGATAGACATTTCTAGTTTATGAAAACATAAAATGCAAATCAAATATATTATTATCGAGTGTAAATATCTTCACTCGCAGAGTATAATAGACAGGAACGTACATATGCAACAATGGCAAATTCTTTTATGCCCAACCATACATGAACAAAGTTCAGCTGTTGTTCTTTTAACAGGACATCTTGAAAACAGGCTGCCCGCTATTTTCACAACTGCAAAAATGCAACAAGTCTTGAACACACTGGTATCAACGATAACTGCTTTCTTCACTGTTATTTAAAATTATGTGTTTTTGAAAACACTGACGTATTCGGAAATGTGTATGTATTAGACATGGAATGGAAGTAGAAATGCATTTTAATGGCTCAAATGCAAAGAGCAAATTGACAGATAACCAAGCATTTTCAATGAAACTTCATTTGGTAAAGACTAAAGACTGTACGCAATGGATCCCAATCAAGCTTCTGTCATCGCATGTGGTTAGAAAATGAACCCGGCTCAACGCTTTCCCTGCAATTGAGAATAGTTAACGGCGTTACACATCTCACTTTTCGCGTACAACACTTGCCACGGCCGACACTGGGATAAACATATGCATTACGTGTGCAACACGTCATATCATAATCTTATTCATGCATTGTTTCTTTCTCGTTCATGGCAAAATATTAATCGCAAATTGCTGGAGATATTTGCCTTCAAAAACGCAAGAAATATTTAAACATGAACGTGCGTTTCGCAGCGAAAATTTACAACGAAGCATTGATAATGGTGAACGTGAACAAAATTACTGCACGAGTAACCTTTGAGGGTGATAAACAGGGATAATCAGCAAACTGTCAATATCATGGTAGGAGAAACCTTCTTCATGGCAGCAATTTGATCGCAAAACGACATAGATTTACCTTTTGCCTCATCCAGAATTGCTACCAGGGGAATTTATTGCTACTAGGGGAAAAAACTACCCATCCCAACCCCACCGATTGACACCAGTAGGCAAAATGAATGTTTGAATAAATTACTCAACTTAAAACACGTAGAAACGTTAAAATTCCCTACATTTATGGGTGTTCAGCTTCAAATCGATCGATCAACTGATATATTCTCACAACAATGTGCACGCAATTTTCAATTATACGGGTTTTCAACAAAAAAGCACAAACTTTAATTTTTATTAAATAAAAATTATTCAAATTTTATTGCAATTTTACCAAGCCTAAGTAATATTACGTAATATTACCAATTTTGCCGGTAATTTTACCATGGGTAATATTACTTTTACATCTGTAAATGTAATGCATATTTTAGGAAGGTTACAAAATATATTTCAGTATTGTCATTTGTAACGGAAATTAACTTTTAAATAACATTTTTTTATAAATTTAAGATAAACAATATTTGTCCTAATCGATGTAAAACCTTTATAAAGGGGCCATACACGATCAATCATGAGTGTCAATTTTGACTGATGATAAAAAATAACAAACATATTTAAAATTTCATCAGTCATAAAATTGAACTGTCAATCATTATCAGTCATATTCATACACAGTCAATATGAATGTCAATCAGGTTGATTGTCATTCCAAACTTACCGTGTATAGGACCCCTAAAAGTTACAGTTAAATTATTTTCATTTTTTATATGTCACTAGAGATAAATCCTAATACTAAATATAAAGTAAAAACAAAGTTAAAGTTCTCTAACATATAATATAAAATTTTTTTTATATATTTTATCGGACAGGACCTTTAAGTTAGCACTGTTGGCTTAAAAGTGTTCTTCATCTTAATTGTAGTTGTGTGTCTAATCTTACGGAGGTTTAGAACAATGATTATACGAAGGAAAATGTACTACTTATCAACGGTGTGATTGTTTTTACACCGTCAGATTGTCAGATAATGGTTTGTAGTATTGTATTTAATAACATAGAGCGGATACAATCCCTTACAGTCTTAATGTTTCACGAGTGAAACTTCCTGCCATTGATATACGGATCAACATGACAAAAACGCATTTGATCTTGATGGGTTCTTGGGATATGATCCGGGTTCACTTTAAAACTTAAGATCTGAATTAATTTCAAAACTGAACAAAACAGCGGGGGTCTCCCGAGCACCTGTTAATTTAAATCTTCAAAAACATATAATCCTGGCTTTCAATCGTATTGAGACTTGTTATATAAGGTTTTACTACTGTTTCCAATATTTCTGCATACCAACTTCGATGTTTTGCTTCCGGCTGTAATGTTTTTTTGAATTTTTTTAAAGTGTTTATCTATTTCTGTAGGTGGGAGGTAAACTACACCAAGTCCAATTTTTTCAAAATACGTTTTTTTATATTGTTTGAATCAGGATTTTATTCTCTACCGAGAGGTTTAAAGCACTGAGTCCTAACTAGTGTAGTTTTCGAGATAGAACAATTTTAAATAGTCTAAGTCCATAGTAAATAGTCCATTTTCAAACAGTTTTTTGGCTTTCCTGTAAAATTTTAAAAATGTGACTTGGTGTAGTTTACCTCCCACCTACAGATTTATGTTTATTTATGTTTGCGTGGGTGAGTGAGTGGGTGGGGTTCGTGACACAAACGCATGTTATCAAGGTCAAACTTTGGTATATGATCCAGATTCACTTGGAAATTACAGATCTGGATTCATTTCAAAATTGGACAAAATGTCGGAGGGTTTCCGAACACCTTTAAGTTTAAATATTCAATAACTTGTAATCCTGGGTTTCGATCTTATTGAGATTTGGTATATAAGGTTTCAGTACTGTTTTCGATATTTCTGCATTCAAATTTTCAGTTTATCACTTCCGGCTAAAAAGTGTTTTTTTAAGTGTTTAACCCTACTGTATCCTACATTTTCAAATCGATTTTCATAAACGTTGGTAAAAGGTATCTGTCAGTGAGTTTTTCGTGAATCTAAGTCCAATGTTTTAAGTGCTCTATACAAAACTACTAGTGTAGTGCCAACGTAGATACAGCCCATCATACTAGTTAGTACAACAATAACGCCACAACGTTTTGGTAGTGTGTAAATAGTAGTGGCACCACATCTTGCAATAGAAATAAAAAGTAGTGTTGCTATAATTTTGGCACTACAGGAGCATGCAACAATCGTTCATGCAATAATTTTGATAACACTTTTAAAAAAGATGCTAGCTCCTTGTCATATATACAAGGAGCTCATTAGTTTGTGAGCGATATTGAACAACGTGATTGAAGGTCCCCGAGTACCTTAGTTTAAAAGCTCAATAACATCTGTACCTGATAATCGAATTGGATGAAACTTGGTACATAGGCATTTAATTAGTACGGTTCACAACAATTCTGCATCCCAAGTTTCTGGTTTTCACATCCGGAAAAAAAATTTTTTTTGCAATTTTTTCTAGTGCCTTCATGCACATTACAGCCTCCAATAATGATAGAGGCTGTAATGTGCATGTGTTTGATTATGATGAAACTTATTAAAAAAAGTTTTAATTAGTGTGACAAGATAAAGATCAACATTTGGAACATATTGATCAAAGTGGCGGCGGGTCCACCATATAACTTTTCACACTTTGCCTTCAAAGTTTGTTGGAAGAATACATACTTCGTTTATCAATCAATTTTGATGACAGTTTGAGAAAAGATGGAGATTTGAATGCAAAAGACTGATTAGTTTTTGGACGATCTTGGGATAAGTAGTGGGGGTCTCTCGAGCATCTGTTTATTTGAAACCTCATTAACATCAGTTTCTGATAATTGATTTTAATCAAACTTGGTATATATACTCAAAGTATCATTTGTAACAGTTCTGCATTTCAACTTCCGGTTTGTCACTCCCGGTAAAAAATTGTTTGCACTTTTTCAGCGTCTGTATCCACACTACAGCCTCCAATAATGAAGCGATTATGATTAAATTTATTGAAAAGATTTCAATTAGTGTGAGAAGATAATGATCAACTTTTGGGGCAGAAAATCAGTTTCGATAATCGATTTTAATTAAACTAGGTAAATATATTTAAAGTATGGTTTGTAACAGTTCTGCATCCCAACTTTCGGTTTGTAACTTCTGTTAAATTTTTTTTACTTTTCCAATTTGTACAACAGAATTTATTTCTGTTGGGATACTACAGCTTTTTTAAATGAACTAGTTTTGGTGACTTTCGCAAAATATGAAGATTTATATGAAAAGGAACTGATAAGCTTTTTGTTGATTCTTTTGTTGCCAACAGTCCACGGTTCCAGCATGAATGCAAGATCATGAGCAAACTCCTGTATGGGGCGGTTTAAATTAGTTAAGGCGATTTCTGGTATTGGACGCACCAGCTTATTTTAAGTGTACAAGAAAACTATATCGTATGTGTTGACCACCCCTGCGAATTATTTTGTAAAAATATGTATAACTTGTTATTACAAAAACATGTTATCTTGTATTATATTTAATATTTGAATTATGTAAAAAAGTATAAATGAAATAAATCATGTAATTAAAATTATAAGTTAGTTCACCGCAAAGCTCTGTTTGATTAACATCGTATAAACAACAGGTTATGGGCCCAGGCCACGTTTTGAAAAATATAAGATTTAAGTCATCTATTTTTTTTTTGTTTTTAAGCCGGTGACAACATTTGGGTAAGGATGAGTTCCCTATACCAAATTGATAAACTAGATGACAACAATTACGATACCTGGAAGATTCAGATGAAAAATGTGTTAATTCATAGTGAAATATGGGAATATGTGAACGGAACACAGGTTAAAACGGGAAGTTGATACACCAGGCAACAAAACGACGTGGGATTAAAAGGATTCAAAAGCGTTAGCCACAAAAATATCTGTAATATCTGTAAAAGTTTTTAGAGAAAATATATGAACTATTTTCATTATTCATATTGTCAAATTCATCTACTAAAAACTTACAAAACGACATAGCTAAATTTGACAGTGTAAAAAATAAACAAGATTGTATTTATATATAGCATTTTTACCAGTGTAAAATAATGTTATTATTGTGTTCGCCTGTTATTATTCCATCTGTAGGCGAACACAATAATAACATTATTTTACACTGGTAAAAATGCTATATATAAATACAATGTTGTTTATTTTTTACACAGTCAAATTTAGATATGTCGTTTTGTAAGTTTTTAGCAGATGAATTTGTAAATATTATCATTTATATTTACAAGCGTAGAAAAAATAGCGTTTTCTACGCGTGGTAAAAACGTTTTTGCGTTCCTGAACTTATTCCACTCGACGCTATCGCGTCTTGTGGACAAACCGTTCCAGTCATGCAAAAAGAGACATTTTCACCACTTGTATAAAAATGTACTATTAATTCTGGTTTTAAGGCAGGAAAATCAAAAGAACCAGGATAAAAATTTTGTAAATTTAATATTAAGCTCTTTGGAAATTTTTTATCGAAATTTTTATATTTTGAAAGATCGGCTAGCTTCAGAAACTCAAAATATGGTAAGGAATCGAATCTATTATCTAGTTCTATAATAATGAGGGTTATAACTGTTGTCAATAGATTTTCAAATTCAGCTTTTGTAGATAGATTCGCATCTGATCGATGTGTTTCTAAAAGGTCTAAATTATCCTTTTGATCAACACCTTCCCAGAAATCTCCGAAATTCTCTGTTGTGCGACTAATAGTAGTTTTTAAGTTACTGATTTGCTGTATGCAAAATTGCATATCGTTGGATTTAGTCTGTAATATTTCAAACAAACTATCCGAATGTGAAAAGAATTTATTAAAAATGTGAAGCAAAATAATGAATTTTTTATCATTCAAGACATGCAATAAGCCTTTTGATTGCAATACTGCTTCGTTGTCCCAGTCTATTTCATTTTCTATTATATTCTTTAAAAATGTTAATAAATGGGGCTTTATTTCAAACAACGTTTAAACAACACGTCCATTATATTCCAATCGAATTGGAGCACTAGTTAGAACTTTTATCTTAACAAACTCATTAAATGCAGCTAACCTCTTATAGCTGAGTGACTAAAAAAACTCACAAAACAACTCATACTTTTGAACAATCTAGCACAAACTTTGATTTTGGAGCACGATTGCGATAAAACAAGATTCAGCTTATGAGCAAAGCAATGAATATAGTGCGCATTAGGCATTAATTCTTTAATTTTAATCTGTAACCCATTTGAATTGCCAGACATAACGGCAGCTTGACAAACCAATTTGTCAAACATATTTTTTTTTTCAGAAAGGGTAAAATAAACTCAAACAATTCCCGAGCTGTTCACCAAGTGAAACATCCGCAAATCCAAGAAACCTTTCAACAACCTTACAATCTTTTTTGACATATCGAACCATAATTGACCGTTGGGATTTATTGGACACATCAGTTATTTCATCTAACAATAGTCCAATGTGATCGCTATTGTTAACTTCATTATGAATTTCTTCTGACAACACAAAGGCAATAGAGAAATTATATCATTTTGTATTTCACTGGATAAACCAGAAAATACACTTCGGTCCGGGTTGCCTTCATGGCAAGTCGTTGTTAAGATATTGAGAGGTTAAAAATAAAAAAAAAAATAAATAAAGTTGAAAATTTAAAATGGTGAAAATTTGTAATGGAAAAAAATGTTTTCTTTTTCAATAAGTTTTCTTTTCAATATAATTGAATTAATAAATTTAATCAACATAATAGAGTATAATATATTTTAATCACTGCATTAATTACAGAATTGCATAAGGATGGGCAAGATTCAGATCAATTTAGAAAAGCACATGGTGAAAAATTTTTTATATCGTCTGGAATCCTCGGAATACGTTACCATGAAATAACAATTTGACAAATTTCTTCCCGAAGATGTTTCATTTACACTACAAAATGGCGGTCTCCTGCATGGATTTGATTTTATTTTCATAGTTGGATTTTTGTGGATTATTCCGATTGTGGAATGAAAAGCTAGACATAATGCACTAATACGTCATAAATAATATAATGTGGCTATTTCCTGTAAGAGATCCGGATTTTTAATTTCACAATTGAAAGTTTTTGAGTTTATTTCGGTTGTGGAAGGAGAAATTTGATTGTATGCAGCATATCTCATAAAAATACCTGATTGTTATTCTTGATGGGCAGAAATGTGGTTGGAAGTTTGGGTGGCCTTTCAGTTACAATAACGGCTCGTCATTAAGATACAACAATAGATAAAATACCACATGGTTACTTCATGTATACGTCAGTAAAATATCTTCAGATAAATATCGTCGGAAAAATGAGACAAACGTCAATTTCATAAATTCATTTGTATTAATGTTTCAAACGGAAATCCAATAAGTATCTTGCAAAATTACTTTTCATTGGTTTGCTTTGATTTTGGGATAAAACAAAGGGATCTATCTAACACAATATTGGTACATAACAACCTTAATCAATGTGATAATCAGGAAAAAAAAATCCAAGATGGACAGGATTTTCATCAATTACGAATGCTCGTGGAAATAATGCTAAACATAAAAGGATCATAGTTCAACTGCGACCATCAATGCCAAACAAAAAGATCATTGCTCGACTTACGTACAGTTGTGTGATTTATATCAGTTATTGATACATTCATAGAATTCTTCTAATTGTAGTGTATAATAACATACAAATGAATCTCATCATATAATTTCAGTCAACAAAATAATTTAAATTAATCTAACATTGTATAATTACTTGAATTTCTAAATAATTTTTACATAATATTATTTAATTGAATTATATAAATAAATGAAAATAAAATTGTATAACATGAGGTGTGGTGAAGAGCGGTGGAGCTTTGTCTTCCTCCGCGACATGACAGATATAATTTCGTATTGGTCAGACTCATGTCGTGGAGAAAGATACGTGTTTCGACCGCCTCACGACAGGTCATCATGGAATACAAAGAAATACATTATAACTATTGGTGATATGGACTGAAAGAAACAAATGTCTTAATAATTAAGGCATGTCCAAACCAAATAAATAAAGTAAAAATAAACAAAAAAAAAAAAAAAACCAGAAAATCCCTTGGAATTATCTAAATGGTTTTTGAGTACGGGGTTATAACAAGCTAAAAGTTTAAGCAACTCAATATAATTTCCTCTATTATAGGAATCTAGTGTTGCATCATCTCCTCTGAAAATATATCTCTGTTTTGCCTCACTTTTTCGTTGTATGCTCTTATAGATATTGATTGTGACGAATCTAAAACATTTTCTATTCGTGTTTTACCAAATATCTTCAAAGTAATAGTTGCTGTCATATGAGAGCTGCATTCTTTTCTATGTCTTTTAGCTGCTTTGGATAAATTATTCATGTCCTCAAAGCCAGTAGTATTCCATACAGACTTTTCCGTAGCAAATAAAAGACATGGCCAACAATACAACTTGTTTTTTAACTACAGCCCGTTAGCTACACATAGCTTTCATAAAACTTCATTGAAAAATGTCTTGTACATCTGTTAATGACAGTAGAAATGGTCAAATTTGGTGTTGGCTTTCAATTATCTAAAAAAATTTTCTTGTCATCAAAACTTCTTGATGAAAAAGACTTCTAAAATATTGCCTACAACACAATTACAAACATTCATTTTATTTATATTCAATAATTCGTCTATATAAATAAAACTACAAAAATAAAACCAATATACAATATTGCCTCAATATCAAAAATCAAAATATGAAAACGTAAAACCTGCCGTAAACCGCAGGAGGGATCGATTTTGATCGATTATGATCAATGTTGATCTACGGGTCTGACTACCCTGCGTACTCCAGTCCCTGCCATTGACATATGAGTTAGCGTGAGATATCACATACCACTGGCAATGGCAGGAGATGTCATTAGCCAAGATGATATCTTAGGGTGCTGGCGGACGAACTTTAATTAGTCAACGGCAGCACTTCCAGTCTTAGCTGGGCAGCGTTCCGTAGCGGTACCGCTCACTAGCTCTTCCGAGGAATCGAACCAACACGTAGTTATGTGTGGGCTTTGTGCCTCGATTGAAGTGGTGGGCGGTGCGTCTGGGGTGCGCTGCATCAGCTGGATTATTGGCATTTAGTTTTTGTTTTGTTTTCTGCAAATTTCTCACAATTTGTTTTTCACTTATTATTTTGTTATTATTTCTTCATCTTATCATGAAATATTGGCATATGTCATATTTTGTAGTATGATAGGATTTTTTACTTAGTTATGCATTTTAAAATAAAACACAAAAAAATAAAATAAACATTTTGATATATATATGGCAGTACAACCGAAAAAAAATAAGTCTGCAAGTGGTAAAGCAAATTTGCGCAATCCACCCGCCCATAAAGCGGCATGTCCACGGAATTTGCAGGGACAAAACATATATGAATCAATAAAAAATTTTAAAATACATGTTCAAAACATCTGCGGATTGAACGCTAACCATGACCACGTGCAACATCATCTTGAGCACGACAAACCGAACATTCTATTCCTTACAGAAACACAAGTTTCTGAAAATTTTCTTTTTATAGAATCGCTTAATTCCAAATATAGGCTCGAATCAGCTTTCAAACTCCATCAGGGCGTATGCGCATTCATTCATGAGAGTGTTGCGTACACGCGCTTTCCAAATTTTGAACTACACGGTGACGGCTTCAATACAATGGTTTTAAAGATTTGTCTTCCAGAAATGACTTTTTTTACAATAGCTTTATACCGGCCCCCCAACAAACGTAACCCAAACTTTTTTAATATACTGACAAAAATTATGGACGAGATTAGAGCAAAGTCCCCTAATTGTGAAGTTATCGTTACCGGTGACTTCAACGTCCACAACAAATCATGGTTGGAATTCTCCAAATCGACCGACGATGTTGACAATAGTGGAAAACTGGCAGAAATTTTTGCCGCGTCTCAGGGCCTATTCCAAATTGTAAAAAGCCCGACTTTCACTCCCCGTAATGGCGGTGATAATAGTTTTCTACTAGATCTCTATCTTACCACAATGCCAGATATTACGAGTGTCGATGTTGCGAAAGGTAGTATTGGAAATTCTGATCATTATTTAATCTCATCAGTTATCAAAACTGATTTACTTAAAACTACAGCTCCCAAACCCCGTAAAATATTTCACTACTCAAAAATGGATAAGAGTGGTCTTCAAAATTTTTTCCATGGTTTCCCTTTCGACCGTCATTGTTTTTACACTGACAATGTAAATGTTTCTGCTCAAAACTTTACAGAAACCATCCAATTTGCTATAAATAAATTTGTCCCTTTCTCCATAGTAAAACCCAAACAAAAATACTTGTATTCGAAAGCTGCCAAAACGGCACTTAGAAACAAACGTAGATCATTTAATATTTGGATTCATAACAAAACTCCCACTAATCGATCCCAATATCTAAAGGCCAACAAAATATCTAATCAGATTATCTCAAACGAAAAGTCCGAAATTGACAGAGCGAAAGCCTCAAAACTTACGTCTATGTCTGTTTCTGACAAGAGTTTCTACAGTGCCATTAATTCTTTAAATTCTGGTACAAAATTTTCTATTCCCCCTATTATTGATGGTGATTTAATCGTCAATGATCCCGCAAGAAAAGCTAACTTGTTCGCTGAACGCTTTGCTCTGAACTCCACTGTTTTGGAAACTCCTAAAGAAATACCCCAAATCCAGTCTTCAGGAGTTAATATGAATGAACTTCACTTCAAACCCAAAATAGTCGCTAAACTTTTAAAGGGGTTAAACATCAACAAAGCATCAGGAATGGACAATATTCCACCCATTATTTTAAAAACCTTTTCCAAAGAACTTGCACCAACTTTAACTAAAATATTCTACCAATCCTACAAATCTGGTATATTTCCCTCGTGCTGGAAGTTGGCAAATGTCCAGCCCGTCCCCAAAAAGGGACCAAAATCCGATATCTCAAATTATAGGCCAATAGCTTTACTATCGGTCCTATCCAAAGTCTATGAGCATTATATTAATACACATATTTCAAAATTTCTGGAAGAAAATCATTTAATATCCGACAGCCAATACGGTTTTCGAAACAAAAGATCAACTACCGATCTATTAAACTATGTAGCGCATTGTTGGAACAGCATACTTGATAAAGGTGGTGAAACATACGTTATCGCTTTAGACATCTCCAAGGCATTCGATCGAGTCTGGCATGCCAACTTAATCAACAAGCTCGTTGCGTACGGTTTTCATCCCAATGTTGTGAAGCTGATTCAAAATTTTCTATCCGACCGATACATTTCGGTAACCTTAGACGGATATTCTTCTGAGTCTAAACTAATTAACGCTGGTGTACCCCAAGGCTCAGTATTGTCCCCAACCCTATTTTTGATTTATATCAACGAATTGTTGAAAATCACCAGCAACCCAATAAATAGTTTTGCAGATGATAGTACTCTGCACAAGTCGTTCGAGCCCCTTCCTTCAAAAGGTAAAATGCACGAACGAATTAATCCTGCCCGGAGAGACGCTGCCATAAACGTGAACAAAGACCTGATTAAAGTCGCCGACTGGGGTGACCAAAACCTTGTCAATTTCAACTCCACCAAAACACAGCTGTTGATTGTTTCCAGATTAAAGACCGAGTTCCCCAAAGATATTTTATTTAGTATGTGTGATGAACCAATAGGTGAATGTAAAAACATTCGTTTATTGGGTGTCACAGTTTCAAATGACCTACTCTGGAACGATCATGTAATGGCGATGGCAAAAAGCGCGTCTAAAAAACTCGGCCTCCTAAATAGATGCAAAAAATTTTTCACTCCATACCAATTGCTCCATGTTTATAAGTCCTATATTCGTCCCTGTATGGAGTACTGCTGTCAAGTTTGGGGTGCTGCCTCTGTTTCCATCTTGGCCCTCTTGGACTCTGTTCAAAAGCGAGCTATACGAATTGTAGGTGATCGAACTTTGACATCACAACTTGATTCCCTACAACATCGTCGCACTGTTGCTGACCTCGTTGTTTTTTACAAATATCGTCATCAGCAGTGCTCAGATGAAATCAGCGGCATCATGCCTCAAACTTATTCTTACCCCCGTTCCACTCGGCAATCGGCTGCCGCAACCAGTGAAACGGTAAAGATCCCGCGCTGTCATACTGGCAGATCGCAGAGAGACTTCTTTGTCCGAACTGCGTACAAATGGAATAGTTTGCCGGAACACTTAGTCTCAGGTGGTTTCAACCCACAGATGTTTAAAAAAAGCGTTAATCTACACCTCAGAACGCCAGTTGTTGTGGGACCCAGGTCTAGACCTAGGTCTTAAAAGGTATTTATGTGTTGTTGTGACACATATTCTAAACCCTATTACACAACACATTTTATTAAAAAAAAAAAAAAAAAAAATCACTTAAACCGAAATGAAATATCTGTATCTCAAAAGAATTGAAATTTAAAAAGAATTTAATTTTTTACCAAAATATCTTTTATAGTGAACTCTTTTCTGGTTCGGTACAAGTTCCAACACATAATTAACGAAATTTGTATTGTTTTGTAAAAAAAAAACAACACAAAAAAAAACAAACTTCTATAATTCGGAGCCGGAACAAGTAAAAAAGAATTAACTACTAGTTTTAAACAAAAAGAAACCAAAAAGAGATTTAAAATAAATTTATGTTTTACTGATTTATTATAAGTCGTTTAGGGCCTTAGTTACCGAAATAATAATGACATTCTTAATTCCCAAGGGAATTATAAGAGGGAGTTATGGATTCATAATAGACCTAGTTTTCATTATAAATTTTTGTTTTGTTTATTTATAAACAACATTATTTACATAAAGCCATAGTAACGAATAACAATACCCCAGCAATACAATTTGAAATGAAAAATAACTAACTTGATCAATTAAAACGAAAAATCATGCTATCAAATACTTGATAAAAATAAATGTTTTAGTTTAATAAATGTTTTAGGTAGTAAAACATTAAATTATTTATGTATCACGTGAACTATTAGATGTCAATTACCTTGCGAAACTTACTAACCCTCGGGCCAGAGGCCCTCGGGGAGTAAACGTTTCCCTCGGTAATTAACATCCTTATAATTCCCTTGATACCTAAATAACTATAAAACAATATTCTCTCAAGCAAAAGAAATTTCCTTTCTCCCAGAATGAATTTTAAAATTCATTATTTATCTCAAATTTCATATGAACATTTTAAGGGGAAATATATAATATTTCTAATTGTTGAATTTTATTTTGTATGGATAGATGAATGAATCTAGAGAGGTCATTATTTTTATTATTTTATATGATGAGTAAAATTGGAAGTATTTTGTTTGTTTTGTTTGTGAGTCGTGTGTATGAGTATGGCAGCAAAACAACGAAAGGTTTATAAATGTAATTCTATATCAAACGAAAAATTTTAAAATTTTTAATTGTTTCATATAACCAATTAAATGTTTACGGAAGCACTCATTCCACTATATAGAGGATTTATGCCTGATATATAATTTTAAATGGTCCCACAAAAATAGTGCTTTCGTATTTATATATAGATTTAATGATTAGTAAATATTTAGAACACCAGCGAACCGTTTTGAAATAGGGAGCAATTTCACGAAGATTCAACAACGTTTTGACTTGACCCCTTTTAATTTTGATTATTTTTTGTTTATAGATAGTCTTTCATAAATAAAAAATACGAGTTCTCTTAGAATTTTTTTTTTTTCGACCAGAGGTCTTCACAGGCTGCCTCTCAATTTTTTGTTATTTTGTGATGTGAGTGCATTTTGACGAGCGATTGTAGAAAAACTACTGAATCGATTTTCATAAATGATATATCGTTGAATAGGTATTAAAACAAAGTTTTTAAAAATGTAAACTGTTAATTTTTGGAAATAATTTTTAACGGTGTAACATAATAAAAAAACGGTGTAATTGAAAAAAAGATGGCATAGCCAAAATTTCTTTTTAACACCTATTCTACGACATATCATTTATATTGTTATTATAATTATATTATTATATTTAAAAATATAATAATTTATATTATTATATTTAAAAAAATTCTACGAGAAGTCGTATTTTTCATTTATCAAAGGCTATCTATAAACTAAAAATAAACCAAATTAAAAAGGGTCGAGTCAAAATGTCGCAAAATTTTGCTGAACTTGACTGAAATTGCTTTTTTAAAAGTTCATTTAATAATAAAATATTTGATATTTAACATAAAAAAGTATCTGAATCTAAAAATCGCCACTTTGATATATGCCTGATATATAATTTTAAATGGTCCCACAAAAATAGTGCTTTCGTATTTATATATAGATTTAATGATTAGTAAATATTTAGAACACCAGCGAACCGTTTTGAAATAGTGAGCAATTTCACGAAGATTCAACAACGTTTTGACTTGACCCCTTTTAATTTTGATTATTTTTTGTTTATAGATAGTCTTTCATAAATAAAAAATACGAGTTCTCTTAGAATTTTTTTTTTTTTCGACCAGAGGTCTTCACAGGGTGCCTCTCAATTTTTTGTTATTTTGTGATGTGAGTGCATTTTGACGAGCGATTGTAGAAAAACTACTGAATCGATTTTCATAAATGATATATCGTTGAATAGGTATTAAAACAAAGTTTTTAAAAATGTAAACTGTTAATTTTTGGAAATAATTTTTAACGGTGTAACATAATAAAAAAACGGTGTAATTGAAAAAAAGATGGCATAGCCATTTTTTTTTTTTAACTCAATTGAAGCTTGTGAAAGTTTGGGACACGCGTTATTTTTTGTTTTAAAGATAAAATTCGTTGTGCATATGACTGTCGGGAATCAGTTTTTTTTGTTCTGAAGGAAAATTATAAAAATGGCATTATGAACTAAGAGATTTTTTTTTATGTTAAATATCAAATATTTTATTATTAGATGAACTTTTTAAATATAATGAAAATTATATATGTAGTACAATAAATAAAATAAATACAATTGTTAAAAACGATTTACTTATTTTAAAAACAGAAGTTTCTTTTGAATAGGAAAACCCTTCTGCAATTATTTTCTTTGTATTAGATGGCATAAAAAAATAAAATGTTTGTTTGTCACTTTTAGTAATCACTTGTCACTCTTATAAACAATAATTTGACAGTCTCGACTGCAAACAAAAAAACCGTATAAATAACTAAATCTATTTAGGAATTTTTGACTGGAGAAGTATTATGTTCGTATTATGTTATTATGGTCATAAAGTAAAAGATTGTATTTTAACATTAAATTACAAATATTTTATTATTGAATAAACTTTTTAAGGTATCATACAAATTATATTTGTAGGTTAAAGAAAATAAATATAGTTATTAACAATTATTTACTTATTTTACATTTAAAAGTTTCTTCCGAGTTGGAAAACATTTTTGCATTTATTGTCTTAGTATTTAATGGTACAAAAGAATGAAATGTTTGAGTTCCACTTATAGTAATCGCATTTTTATATCGATTTTGTAATTTTTCTTTTGTTAATTGATATTCATTTTTATCGGCGTATCCAAAGTTCATGGTAGATTCCCATTTTAAAGCCCATTCGAAAAGTTTTTTTGGTGTATCAATAATATCTTTGCTCCCTATACTATAATGGTGTGCAGCACGCTTCAGTGTACCACCAATTCCATCACAAGGTCCTTTTCCATGGCTGGTAGCATGAAAATGCCATTCTGCATCAACCTTAAAGTCTTTTTTATGGTGGCATAAGTTAATTAGGTTATGTTTATTTTTGTACTGAGTAGGTGCACCGTCAGTGTTATAAATTATTTTCGTAATATTAGAATTTATATGCGTTTTGATGAATTCAATAAGTTTTGTAATGAAAAGATGGACTGTAGTACTGTTGTGATCGTTTATATCCGAAATGAGTATAAAACTTCGGTGCTGTATATATTCACTTGCGGCACTTTTAAAATAAATGACAAATGGATGAATAGTAGTTTGTGAATTATTATAATGATAACCTTGAGCCGAATCCTGAATTATGAAGGCGTAGTTTTCAGAAAAATCCCCTTGAACAAAGCACTCTCCTGGTTCTAATTTTTTTTTTTTTCCTCTATGAATGTAGATTGCTGTTTTGCTATAAAGTTGTGTGGTATCAAAATTTTTAAACGGTACACAAATTTTTTCATAAATTCTTCTACAGTTTCTATTAAAGTATCCAAATTGCATCGATCAGTGGTATTCCATTGTTGATATTTGACTTGAAGGATTCCTTTAACGTCAAAATCATTTAGTAATTTTTATTCCAGTTGTTAAAGTTTTTTTGAACATTCATTGCACTTCAAAGTATGACAATCTTCTGTTAACTCACCACATGAAACAAAGTCAATTAATGTTTTATAATTCTGGAAAGCAGCATAAGTAATCCAAGACATCTTAGAGTGTTGAATCATTAGTTTCATATTTTGATGTATGGTACACACGCACACATTATGAACTCCTTGGGATAATTTTATACATTCTTGTGGTCGAAGGGACGTAAATTTAGTAAAACCTATTTTCACATCAGGAAACTTATTTTTAAACTCCACATAATTTACATCATTTGATGTACATAGCAATAAGCGCTTTTGTGTTTTTATGCGCTCACCTCCTTTTTTAAAAGATATTGCATCTCGTTCGCCTGGCAATAATCTACTGATTTCATCACTGTTATAGAGCTGCTCCACAACATTTATATCTGTTGTGGATACACCTCTTTTATCCGTCGCAGCTGAATGCTGAAAATTATTTTCATGTAGAGTTTTACTTTTTTCAACCAAATGACGCGTAGCATTTCGGATTAACTTTCACAGGTAAATAAAAACAAGCTTCAATTTTATTTTTTAAAAAAATAAAAAAGTGGGATTAGATGCTAGCGTCATCTTTTAAACATGTTTTCTTATGTAACACCATGAAATAGGATTAAAAAACTAGCAATGCACAATTTCTTTTCGATTTCTTTTTCTCAAAATTTCTTTTTAACACCTATTCTACGACATATCATTTATATTGTTATTATAATTATATTATTATATTTAAAAATATAATAATTTATATTATTATATTTAAAAAAAATTCTACGAGAAGTCGTATTTTTCATTTATCAAAGGCTATCTATAAACTAAAAATAAACCAAATTAAAAAGGGTCGAGTCAAAATGTCGCAAAATTTTGCTGAACTTGACTGAAATTGCTTTTTTAAAAGTTCATTTAATAATAAAATATTTGATATTTAACATAAAAAAGTATCTGAATCTAAAAATCGCCACTTTTATAATTTTCCTTCGGAACAAAAAAAACTTATTCCCGACAGTTATATGCACAACGAATTTTATCTTTAAAATAAAAAATAACGCGTGTCCTAAACTTTCACAAGTGGTTAGATATAAAATAAGCTTCAATTGAGTTTAAGAAAAAAAAGGCTATGCCATCTTTTTTTCAATTACACAATTTTTTTCTTATGTTACACCGTTAAAAATTATTTCAAAAAATTAACAGTGTACATTTTTAAAAACTTTGTTTTAATACCTATTCAACGATATATCATTTATGAAAATCGATTCTGTAGTTTTTCTACAATCGCTCGTCAAAATGCACTCATATCACAAAATAACAAAAAATTGAGGGGCACCCTGTGAAGACCCCTGGTCGAAAAAAAAAATTCTAAGAGAACTCGTATTTTTTATTTATGAAAGACTATCTATAAACAAAAAATAATCATATATAATATCACGAATCGTCAAATAATAGTCGATTATTTTTCATAATCATTATTACGAATGTTATTTGAGGTCCCGAGTGCGCGTAGCGCACGAGAGAAATTTTTGACCTCAAATGGCATGAGTGGTAATGTTGAAAAATAATCGACTAATAATTTGATGACGAGTTGTATTTAGCAGACAATCTAACGAACATAAATAGTAACATTATTTCATACAACATAATCCTTTGTTGTCAAACAAAATTAAATATTATTTCATCTTACACGGAGAAAAATCGTATTTCATAGATTATGATTAATCTTGTCATAATTAAAGAAAAGTCGTCTTTATGTTTTTTATGGTTATTAATCATATATTATAGACAATAAGAATTATGTATTCTTACTTAATCGTGGATTATGCCTAAAATTTTTAAAATTTTTCGTTGTTTTGTGACACAAAATCATAAATTAAGAAAACGAATATATTTAAGAGTTTGATGGAAATTATGAATAAATAATCATACCTAATACTTATGCTATGATTATCAAAATCATAAACGGCATACAAATATAGTTGATTGAACATTACACATTGAATTTTTTTGAATTTATTCCTAATAAAGAATAACTTATGAAATATTTTTTACAATTCTGTAAAAACATACTTTTTCATAGCTTATGCTCTCTAAGAATAATCTCTGCTCTTAATTTAATAAAAAGAAGAGATTATTTTTATAAAGAGTATAAGTTATGCAATAATGATAATAATATTAATACTGTTCGTGCAATTGTTTGTAGTTTGTTTTATAGTTTTTGTTTCGCGGTTCCGCAAATGACTTAAAAAATTTAGTTAAATAAATTAATATTTTGAAAAATTTAAATAAATTTAAGTTATTTATATTATTTATATTGTGATAAGGTAAGAATTTTATTTTTTTTGTATTGTTAAATGTGTAACCAATACGATCTTAATGGTTAAAAAAAACAAGACTAACGGCAACATGTGAAAGTGTTTGTTTTAATTAGTGTTCATAATAGCCGCGTTCGATTTGACTGAAGTAACTAATGTATCTTTTCAATTGCTGTTATTTTTTCAGTAAATTCAGTTATTTGAGTCAAATCGAGTAAAGTATCTTGTTTGGCGGTTAGAAATGTTTAAATAGTTTATAGCTTAAATATAAGTTAAATATAATTACATATGTATTCTTATTTACAGGTTTTGATTTGTTATCAGAGCATTAATTTTCAACAGTTTACATATTAACTAGTTTAAGGTAAACTACCAATTTCATGTTCAATTACATTTTATGTATACAAATTATTAATTTAATTTTTTCAAAAAAAGGGCCTGATGGAATTGATTTACAAAAATGATAACAACTTCAACAGTTCGAACTGTCTCCAAGATTCCGAAATTTTAGTAAAATCAAAAATTCCAACTTGCTTCAAAATTCCAAAAATATTCAAGAGAATATTACAAAATCAAAAATTTAAAATTTTTTCAAAATTCCAAAAATATTTTAAAACTTATAGATAATATAAAATTAAAAATTTAATTTTTTTTTTCAAAATTCTAAAAACATTAAAGAATTATAAAATAAAAAATATTTAAATCAATTATCAAATATTTAAATCATATCAAATTTAATCATATCAAATATTTAAAATATTTTAAAATTCTTGAAATATTCTAAAAATGATTATAAATTCAAAAATTTGCAACATTTTTCAAAATTCAAAAATTATAATAAAATCAAAAATTTAAACTTTTTCAAAATTCTAAAATATTCCAAAAATTATAACAAAATCAAAAATTGATTTTTTTTCAAAATTCCAAAAATATTGCAAAAAATATTATAACAAAATAAAAAATTCAAACTTTTAGACAAAAAAATTAGAATAAAATCAAAAATTTTAAAAACTTGTTCAAAATTCTCAAAATATTCCATAAATTATTACAAAATCAAAAATTGATACTTTTTTCAAAATTTCAAAAATATTGCAAAAATTATAATAAAATCAAATATAAAAACTTATTTCATAATTCTAAAAATATTTATAAGAAATAAGAAATATACAATAGTTTTATTTCTATGTTCTTTATTACTTAATTAATGTTCTTTTTATGTTTTCAATTTTTAAATAATTTTTCTGTATAAATAATTATACACTAAATAGATACTGAAATAAACAAATTTTTAATAAAATTAAAATTATGACGTTTTAATTCTAAAATTATGATTTTTATAGGTATAACATATTAATTCATGAATAATAAGAATGATTTTAATTATCCGTAAGTATGAATAATTTATGAATAAGCCAGGAAAATAATTCTAAAAGTATGATTACTTTTGGCATAAGTTATGCAATTAAGTCACATTTTGTGATATGTTTGTCCAGAAACTGTTCGTAAAGTTTCATAAATTCTGATTAGATTTACTTAATCTATGAACAACTATTAAAGGTTTTATTCTTACTTAATCATATTTTGTGAATATTAAGCATAATTTAGGAATTATTATTCAAAGAAATTCCTATGAATAATAGGTATAATATATGATTTTTTCATTAATCATAGAATATGAATACTAAAATCACAATTTATGAATTGCTTAATCCAGGAGCAAAATATAACTAAATTAAGAATAAGCTATGTCTATAAAGAAGAATATATGCAAACATTTCTCTCTGTGTAGTAGGCGCATAAATGTTACAAATTTGTAATTTATTTTTGACAAATAAAAATAAACATGCAATCATTTATGAATGAAAACGGACATTTTTACTATTTGCAAATTGCATTTTCACATAATTTTGTATGTGCATTTCTGTTTTAAATTAATATATTAAGTAGGCGGAAAATATTCGAAAATATTCGCTGTTCTTTCCTACCCAGAAAAAAATAATCGAAACAAATCGTTTTGATTTGCTAAAAAATAGTAAATGAAGCGTTTTGATTGGACCTTATTGAAACTATATTTAATGAGTTGAATTGCCAAAATTAAAAGGGGTCAAGGCAAAATTTCCCAAAAATTTGCTGAACTTGCGTGAAATTGCTCAGTATATTGTGCTATTAAACCTAACATTAGCATTTTTTTTCGTAATACAAGACTAGGTATCTGATAATACTTAAAATTCAACTGTACAACATATGTTAACCTTGGCAAAGCAGAAATTTCGATTAAAAAAATCAAGTTGTTTTGAGTTTTAAAAACATTTCAAGTTTTTAATGTTTGAACATTAATTACTCTAGTTGCTCCATCCATATTACATGTTATAACATGTAACATGGTATATGTACGGTTCCTTTGTTTCATTTAAGATTTCAATGAGCTAGATTTTAACCTAGTAGAGTTATAGTTATATAAAGGAAGGAAAATGTTTAAAAAGTATAACCAAGGTGACCTCAGCATTCTTGAATAATTTCAAGGATGATTTTTTTTATACATTTATTTCTAATTTTGTGGCAACATTTGCAACAAGTTTGAGAAGAGTTTTAAAAAAGCAACTGAAAATTAAATAAAAATCGGTCTAGTATAAAACTCGGTTCCATTGACATTGCATTCTGTTTTTCAATAATCCTTAAAAAATTTACTTTGTGTATATCAAAAACCTTTTTGATTCTTATAAATGATAACAGCAAAGACGACCGTCAAGTAAATTGACGTTAACATGACGAGATTGTTAGTTTCCATTTGTCCGTTTATTTGGTAATATTGTGATTTTTATCAAATATTTTTCTCAGTTACCAAGCTTTCAGTGGAGTTTTTAGAGTCCAGCTCTGACAATATTGTGTTCTAAAATATGGTTGGTGGTTGGTAAAACAAATTTCCAAAATTCAAATGGCCTTTTTATTGCTCCTAAATTTAAAGTTCTTTATTGATTTTAAGCTGCCCTATGGCTCTTCAAATCAAGGCAGCTTATGAGTGGTGTTATTGTCAATGGAAATCTCTGGTGTGCTCATCTCATAATGCAAGATGACTCACACTCTGTGACTTAACTTTAATGAAAATAGTCTTCAAGTAACAAGATCTTGGACCTCATCTTGTCATTTTTTATCAACAAAATATATGAAAAAAAATATTTAAATAATTATTTATAACGAATAACAAAAATTTATTAACTAGTATTATTTTTTCAGCACTAGATATCACCAAAATAATATTGAAATTATATTTGAGAAAAAAAAGTCCGAGCGGCAGGTATATCCGCTAGAAATAGGTAGATTTCAGGATCAGACAGTTATGTGTGCAATTAGAATCGGATTTATCAGATTACTTTATAAAAAACACTAATTAAAAACAAGTATTAAACAAACTTTAAAAATAAACATTATTTCATACAATTTTTGGGCTCTAGGCACTTAACCTGTACCCCGATTTGGCCAATTGTCAAACATATTCAGGAAATTGTTTGCCGCAACATACCCAGAAAATATTTTTAGCGTCATACTGGCAGATCGCAGAGAGACTTCTTTGTCCGAACTGCGTACAAATGGAATAGTTTGCCGGAACACTTAGTCTCAGGTGGCTTCAACCCACAGATGTTAAAAAAAGCGTTAATCTACACCTCAGAACGCCAGTTGTTGTGAGACCCAGGTCTAGACCTAGGTCTTAAAAGGTATTTATGTGTTGTTGTGACACATATTCTAAACCCTATTACACAACACATTTTATTAAAAAAAGTGAAAAAATGCGACCGTGAAAGCGCCGCTAAATGCCGTTGTACTTCGCACAGTTTATTGCAGATAGCTAAAGAACCTTTTATTGCAGATGTCTGGCTTTTTAAAAATGATAGAAATATGTTCAAATAATTAATATTTATAAATTTTGTTTACATACTTTGCCCCAAACGGCCCTTATAACGCTTTGTTTTTGACAGTTTTAAGACTCTAGACTCTTAACCTGTACCCGGATATGGCCAGTTGTCGAATTTATCCAAGAGATTGTTTGCCGCAACACGCTCAGAAAAAATTTTTGGTCTAGGTCAAAAAATGCGACCGTGAGAGTGCCGCTAAATTCCGTTATACCTCATATCGTTATATATATATATATATATATATATATATATATATATATATATATATATATACACTGAAAAAAAAGATTACTCAATTCAAGTGAAATAGGTACAAAATTATGCATAAAAGTTGCTTAAATGTGCGCCAAGAATAACTTTTCTCAACTTATTCTTATTTGCAGAATAGAGCTATGATGATTTGTTAATATTTTAAATTCTGATGTTGAGAATTTATAGTATGATTTATGCAAATACAGTTTCTTATTTAGAGAATTATATTGTTAATATGAGAAATTTTTATTTTACGAAATTATAAACCATTTTTTAAGTTAAACTCCATTTATGACTAAATTTTCTGTTATTGAGAATATTTTATTTCAAAATAGAGAATAATATGAGTTAAAAACTGTTAAGACTTTTTAAATTTAATTCATTTTGAGAAAACCATTCTAAATACAAGAAAACTATTGGATAAAGATTGTTAAACTTTTCAAAATTAAACTCAATTTGAGTATATTTGGTTAGTTTTAAGAACAAATATACTTTATTTAAGAATAAGTGTGCGTACAGAAATTTTTATTGTTATTTAAGATCAAGTGAAGTATAGTTCTTCTATTATTGAGAATTAAAAGGTCAAATTAACACATGTTTTCTAGAGGACATTTATAAAAAATTTTGGATTGAGTATAATTATTCTATAATATTATATATATATATATATATATATATATATATATATATATATATATATATATATATATATATATATATATATATGTATATATATATATATATATATATATATATATATATATATATATATATAAATATATTTATATATATATATATATATATATATATATATATATATATATATATATATATATATATATATATATATATATATATATATATACATATATATATATATATATATATATATATATATATATATATATATATATATATATATATATATATATATATATATATATATAAATATATATATATATATATATATATATATATATATATATATATATATATATATATATATATATATATATATATATATATATATATATATATAAATATATATATATGTATATATATATATATATATATATATATATATATATATATATATATATATATATATATATATATATATATATATATATATATATATATATATATATATATATATATATATATATATATATATATAAAAGTTTGTTTTAAGTGATAGTTGTCTGTCTGGAAATAATGAGAAGGATATACTTTTAATGTCAAATTCAACCAATTTCAAATAAAAATTTAAAACACATAATTTAAATTAATATTTTAAAATTTATTTATTATAAAAAATTAAAAGTCATTATAATACATTCATAAATCCTGTTTTATTTTTGAAGTTTTTTTAGTATATTTACAAATACATGCAGTAAATTGCGTCGAAATGAAATAAGTAAAATTTTAAGCACCAAGCAACTATTTATAATTAATTAAATTATTTAAATAACTATCTTGATATTATTAATTTTTATTTAATTTTGCGTATAATTTCAATCTTATATTATTCAAACCAAAAAAATTAATCCTAATAAAATGTTTATCTGCATAATAAACATCACACTACATATCACTTTTTATATGGGTAATTCTTTTATAAACCGAACACCTTTCTGACCGACCCATTTTTGATTTGGCTGAAATTTTTTTTAGGGGTATTCTATCGAAAAAAAAAGATATACGTGTTCGAGGATTTTTTTTTTTTTTTTTTTTTTGGAAAATAGAGCTGTTCTAAATTTCGAGAATTTCGTGATTTTCGGCTTGAAGACTTATTTTCAAAAATTCATAACTTCGGTTTTATAGAAGATAGAAGGTTTTTCTTTTCTTTATTTGAAAGTTAAAAGATGGAATTTTTTAAAAATAAATATTTTCAATTAAAGTTATTAACAAATTCCTATTGTTATAAACAAATAAAATGTTAAAATTAAATTTTAACCATTGCCCCACCCATGAAATTAGTTTTTAATATTATCATCGTATTTATCGTTCAATTTTCTATAAAAAAAAGTATTTTTTTTTAATGGAGAAATGATATTTACTGTTAGAAATAAATTAATTTATCAAGCGCGGGACGACAAAAAATTCCATATATGGGTCATTCTTTTACATACCGAACAAAATAGGACAAAATGTGACTAAGACATTTTTGATTCAGCTGAAAATTTTTTTGAGGGTTCTATATAAACATGACGATATACTTTTTTTTAATTTTGTTTTTTAAGGGAAATAAAGCGGTTCTAAATTCCGAGAATTTTGTGATTTTTGGCTTGAAGACTTGTTTTCAAAGATTTATAACTTCGGTTCTGGTAAAGATAGACACTTTTTGTTTGTTTTATTTTAAAGAATAGAGATGCAATTTAAAAAAAAAATTATTAATTATAAAAATTATTAACAAATACCTATTGTTATAAACAAATAAAATGTTTAAATCAATTTTTAGTAATTATATAAAAAAAATAAAGAGTGTTTAATGTAATCATCGTGTTCTACGTTCAATTTTCAATAAGAAACGTATATTTAAATAATGAAAAAATGAGTTTTACTGTTACAAATAAGTTAATTTTTCCAGCGCCGGACGACAAACATTTATAAAATTTGTTATCGTATCGCGCTCGATAAATTAGTTCATTTCTAACAATAAAACTCATTTCTCTACTAATTAAATATACGTTTCTTATTGAAAATTGAACGTAGAACACGATGATTACATTAAACACTCTTTATTTTTTTTATATAATTACTAAAAACTGATTTTAAAATTTTATTTGTTTATAACAATAGGTATTTGTTAATAAATTTTATAATAAATAATTTTTTTTTTAAATTGCATCTCTATTCTTTAAAATAAAACAAACAAAAAGTGTCTATCTCTATCAAAACCGAAGTTATAAATCTTTGAAAACAAGTCTTCAAGCCAAAAATCACAAAATTCTCGGAATTTAGAACCGCTCTGTTTCCCCTAAAAAACAAAATTAAAAAAAAATCCGAAAACAAGTATATCGTTATGTTTATATAGAACCTTCAAAAAAATTTTCAGCTGAATCAAAAATGTCTTAGTCACATTTTGTCCTATTTTGTTCGGTATGTAAAAGAATGACCCATATATGGAATTTTTTGTCGTCCCGCGCTCGATAAATTAATTTATTTCTAACAGTAAATATCATTTCTCCATTAAAAAAAAATACTTTTTTTATAGAAAATTGAACGATAAATACGATGATAATATTAAAAACTAATTTCATGGGTGGGGCAATGGTTAAAATTTAATTTTAACATTTTATTTGTTTATAACAATAGGAATTTGTTAATAACTTTAATTGAAAATATTTATTTTTAAAAAATTCCATCTTTTAACTTTCAAATAAAGAAAAGAAAAACCTTCTATCTTCTATAAAACCGAAGTTATGAATTTTTGAAAATAAGTCTTCAAGCCGAAAATCACGAAATTCTCGAAATTTAGAACAGCTCTATTTTCCAAAAAAAAAAAAAAAAAAAAAAATCCTCGAACACGTATATCTTTTTTTTCGATAGAAAACCCCTAAAAAAAATTTCAGCCAAATCAAAAATGGGTCGGTCAGATTTTGTCCAAATCTGTTCGGTTTATAAAAGAATTACCCATATATCGGTTCTTAAAAGATTTGTAGTACTCGGTTATTTGAATATTAGAAGAATTCATTTAAACAAAATTTTTAAAAAGTAAACTATCAATATTATTTCAAATAAAAATTATAGAACTTTAAAAATGAATTTTTTAATTAAACCTTTTTTTAATTAAACCTAAAAAAGAATATTTCTTAAAACAGTTTTGATACAACAAATAATTATAAAAACATTAAATTTAGCATATTCCAAATATTTTGAACTTGTATTTTGCAAGTTTGATCCAAATAAAACGTCGCTGCTAATCTGTAGAAAGCGTGATGAAATTAAATTTTGAAATGATGCTTCGAAATATGTTGTTTTGAGTTGAAAAGTTGAAAAACTGCATACTGGAAATTGATAGTTAAAAAAATGTTTAAGTATTAATATAATGTTGTGTATGCAATGTAAAGATTCGGACCTGATTTATCAATTTAACAGCAGTTTTCAAAAATCCTTTTTAGCATTTCAATTTAATACAATTTAGCATGATCAGCCATCAGTCGGCCTTTTTTTTAAATAGACATTGATCATTTTTTGTAATTGCTTGAAGTTAACCTAAAGTTAATATTAATTTGCAAAAAACATTAAATGAAATATTTAAATGTTATATAAATACGTAACTAGCTTATATAGGTTAAATTCGTTTGCTGATAAAAATATTTTCCTATCCTTAAGAAACTTGGTGTTTCAATCTAGCGAAATGCATTTATACTTAGCCACAAATGATGCAAAGCGTTTTTTATAGTTTGCCACAGCTTACATTGTCATTCATTTTGATTTCTGGATAATTTCATTAAATATAATAATTTGATTTTTCAAGCTCTTTTCTGATGAAACATAGTATAACTAGCTAGAAACAAATATTTGACCAAACAAACGCATAATACTAAAACGCACTATGCATAATTGAAATGTATATTAAATGTATGTATACTGTTGAGAAAAAATGAAATAATTTTAAATTTATAAAAACACTCAGAAACTTCTTCACAAAATTACAAAATACAATACACACATTTTTTTGTAAAGCCTGTATATTTTTTTAATAAATAAAAGAAGCAATTTTTTACAAACAATCTGTGGAGTTTTCACATAATTTTTTTTTATGTTTACAATATTTAAACAGATTTTACAAAAAAAATTAGTTTTTTTCAAGTGTATAATCTCATAACCAATAATAATCACAATGCTCGAATGGAATAATTTTATGTCAAGCAAGACAGCTACCTAAGAAAAAAATCTAATTCGGCTATTCCTATTTCTTCATGTTTTAATCAAAACGCAACACATTTTTCAAGTTTATCTAGAAAATCCTTTTTGAATCAGCATACGCGAATTAAGTTTTATTTGCAGATCGTTTATCGAATTTTACAACCAGTGATTAAAATAATAATCATATAAAACAACAAACTGAACCGTTTTCACTTTTTATAAAATTTAATTGCACTAAACATACATAATTTCTTTCACTATTAACACTTTTTAACACACATAAGGACAAAGCAAAACTTCTTTAACATGTAAACATAAACTGATTAGGAATACTGTTGAAACCATAATTTATGAGTCCTAAGTCAAGTTATTCTCAAAATTAGCAACGAAAATTTGTAATAATCATTAATGTTCTCGATTTTAACTAATCAAACAAGAAGAAGAATCACCATCAGCAGTGTTCTGATGTCAATATCAATATACACGAATCAAGAACAATATTTCACTAAATTGCTTGAATAAAGAATATCTATTTGACAATTATAAATTTCAATGTTCACGAAATTATTTAAATTTAAGAATAAACGTCTCAAAATAAACGAAATCACAAATAACGATTCAAGAAATCGGTTTTCCAAATTTAATTCTAAATTTTTTACTCTAATTGAGAACAAATATATAACAATTTTATCGATGTTTTGTATGTCAATTTAGAGAATAGAATTCTTTAAACAATAAGAATAATCCGTAAACGTAGAATAAATGAATTGAATTGTGCAACTAATAAATTAATGAAGTTGACACAAAAAATTTGAATTTATAGAATTAGTGGATTGCTAAAGTTCATCTATTTTATCTTAATTTATGCCACAAATTCTCATTTCAAATTATTTAGTCTAAAATTTTCATCGATGTTGACTTTCTGTATTTGAGAACATATTTTGCTTAATATTAGAATACCATTTCTCTCAGTGTATATATATATATATATATATATATATATATATATATATATATATATATATATATATATATATATATATATATATATATTTATATATATATATATATATATATATATATATATATATATATATATATATATATATATATATATATATATATATAATTTTTCCGTCTCCGCTTTACATATATAGTCGTTTGGCATCAACATTTTTCCGAAATTCCGAGATGACGGACATTGCAATAGGTAGATTTTTATATGAAATCTACCTAAAACACACTAATTTTTTATATCTATAATATTTACTAATTTTTGATATCTATAAACAAAAACCTCTTTACAAATTCTAATAGCATATTAAATACAAATCCAGTTTGTTTAAAATTTATAAGTAATGTATTTATTTTGAATTGACTCGAATAACACATTATAGTTTTATTAGTAAGTGTATAGTTAATCGTATATTACTTCGGTCTGAAAGACCTAAGTATTACAATCTCGAGCCAAAAGTGAAATTCCTACCCCCACTTTTTGGCATTTCTCAACGTTTTAGGTCCTAACGATTCTAAAAATGAGTAAAAAAGCCGTCAGTCTGCCGGCCATTACACTTTAAAAGGAAAACCGCTTGAGCGATTTCAAAAATTTTTGTTTCTGAAAATACCCACTAGATTTTTTGTTACTATAGTAACAGGTCTTTAGCTTGTTATCATTTATAAGAGTGCATTAGAGGAAGCGAGATAGACATATATCTCTTATAGCGCCATCGCATAATATGAAAAAGATCAAAACTAATTTCAAGAATATATGGTTTGAACCAATGTTTTTTACGACTTTATTATATGTCGGCCATTTCATTTAAATCATGTTAAAGTTTATGTTTGATATTGAATAAGCCAAATTTATTTTAAAAATTAATAAGGAAAATATACAATAGTTGTAAGTATTATTCTATAAAAGTATTCAAATCAATTAAATATTGATATGTTTTAAATTAAGAAAATTATATATGTAATTCTTTTAGTTTAATTTAATGCCATTTTAGTTTTGCAGATTATATTATTTGATAAAATATTGAATTGTTTAATATTATTAACTGTTGTATTATTGTTTTAATTAGTTCTTTAAGAAATAATATATATTTATATTTATTAATTTATTTACAGTCAATAAAAACTTAAAATTATAAAAATGTATTTTATTTACAAAAATCAATATTTATATAACAAGGTTGCTTTGTGGTTTAGGTTAACAAAGACAAACTAAAGACATGTCTGACCAGACAACCTAAAGACACGTCTTACCAGACAAACCCTAGACTTGTTACACAAGACGAGGTGGGACATTTTGTTCGAGCGGTCTTGGGTTTGTCTTGGTCTTGTTACTATAACGCGATAATAGTAATTGTTACTAGTAAATCTGGTATAACACTTTCACTGGGTAGTTTACTAGTCTACTTAATGTTGGAGCTGAAGGACGGTGTGTTCGATAACTGTACTGGAAATGTGTCAAAAAATTATTAAGTGCTTGCTTAAAAACGTTTTTTTAAGTGATAATGAGTAGTGACATTAAAAGTGGAGAAATTTTGATGGACGGCATAGGTATGTGAAACCAGCAGCTTGATTATTGTACTATAATTGTGTCAAAAAAATCCTTAAAGTGTGTCAAAAGAATGGTTTTCTTCTATTTTTTTAAACAATTTGTTTGAACAACGCATAAAATTAATTATTTGTATGACATGAAATGTAATTGAACATGGAATAAGTTTCTTTCCGGTTTCAACTCCTCCAAACTTATAGGAACAGTTGGAAAATATCAAGTTGTTGCAGATTAAATTCGTTTTTTAACAAAAATTGTAATTATAGGGAGATGTTTTTTAATATTTTGAAGGAACTGAAATTTTATTATTATTTTTCGAGTATTTTTAAAATTTTGAAAAAAGTTTGTGTTTTCGATTTTGTTATAATTTTTGAAATATTTTTAGAATTCTGGCAAATTTTGAAATTTTGATTTTGTTATAATTTTTGCAATATTTTTAGAATTATGGAAAAAGTTTCAATCTTTGATTTTGTAATAATTTTTGCAATATTTTTATAATTTTAAAAAAAGTTTAAATTTTTGATTTTATTATATTTTTTATAATATTTTTTAATTTGGAAAAAGTTTGAGCTTGGCAATATTCCATTGAATACACTAGCTTACAAATTTTGAGCTTTTTTGTCTCCCTGAATAAAACCCGACGTTTCTTATAGATTTGGACATCCTGAACACGAATATCATATTCATTTTTTTTGGTTAGCTCTTGTTTTTGAGATATTCACGAAAAACCAATTTTTTCGATGGTCAAAAATGTGGTTTCGGTTTTCGGGTCTCATATTTTACAAAACAAACAAATTTAAAATGTTAATGAAACATTCGCATAGCAAATATGCTAACAAACATTTTGAGCTATATTTTATAAAAATCCATTAAGGATTCTGGAAGCTACAGTCGAAAAAAGTTGAAAAAATACGAAAAAGTCACGTTTTTTTTTAATTTTTCCATTTTCAACACCATAAATTTTGAACAAATAAAGACATTAATTTATTTTAATTTCTTGGAGCCTATAGTAGCTTCAATTTTCTTTCTTTTAAGTTAAAAGATACGAATATTGGTGCAGTTTGCAGCAAGTTATTCAAGTTTTTCCAAAGAAAGTCAAAACTTAAAATTTGGAAAAAAAAATTTTTACTTAATTTAATGTGCCATAAATAATAATTTTAAAAGTTCAGTCGTTTTCAAACATCAGTAAAGAATTATTTTAAAATACTAAAGTACAATTTACATTTACAAACAACATTTTTGATCACCAAAAAATTGGTTTTTCGTGAATATCTCAAAAACAAGAGCTAACCAAAAAAAATGAATATGATATTCGTGTTTAGGAGGTCTAAATCTATAAGAAACGTTGGGTTTTATTTCGGGAGAATTTTCTTGTAAACTAGTGATATTTTTGAAATTTGGAAGAAAGTTAGAATTTTTGATTTTATTATAATTATTGGTTGGAATCTTGGAAAAAGTATGAATTTTGGATTTTGTTATAATTTTTGCAATATTTTTAGAATTTTTTAAAAAGGCAATATTTCTAATTTTATTATAATTTTTGGAATTTTGAAAAAGTTTAAATTTTTGATTTTATTATGATTTTTGCAATATTTTTAGAATTTTGAAAATAGTTTGTATTTTCGATTTTGTTATAAGTTTTGCAATATTTTTAGAATTTTGAAAAAAGTTTCAGTCTTTGATTTTGTTATAATTTTTGCAATATTTTTAGAATTTTGGAAAAAGTTTAAATTTTTAATCTTATTGTAAATTTTAGAATATTTTTGAAATTTTGAAAAAAGTTTGAATATTTGGTTTTGTAATATTCTCTTGAATTTTTGAGATCAACATATTTTTTTATTTTTTTTTTGTAATTTTGTAGAAAATTAGAATTTTTGATTTTACTATAATTTTTAGAAATAAATTCAATTAGGCCCCTTTTTTGAAAAAAAATTAATTATTTGTATCACATGAAATGTAGTTGAACATGAAATTAGTTGATAATGGGTTGCTTATTTTCGAAAAGATGAAATTGCTTAATGCTAAATAGAGAGGTTTTTGAGTACTTTGCTGAGTGTATCATCATTTTGCTAAATTATGTTAATTTATGCTCTGTTGTAATTTTCCGGCAACGTATTGATGTCTCGTGTTATTTTTGCAATAAACTTCTAAACAGGGATTAAATACTTAGACGTTCACAAAGAATTTTATGTTTAATATACATCGCGGTCTAAAACTAAAAACAGTGTCCTAAAAGTATTTTGACGAAAACTATATATAAAAATCCTTAAACCAGACCGAAGTCTTGATATCTCAGAGCCTTGAGATTTCAGCCCTTTCATATTAAATTTAAAGCTATATGAAAACTTAATTTGGAATAGATTTGGATATTTTCGGGGAAAAAATTTAATCTCGAAATTCGGAATTCGGGATTGCTCGAAATACTGAAAATTTCAATTCTTGAGATTTGGGATTTTCTGAAAAAAATTTGCAAGAGAATTATCGAGATATCGAGAAAATAGAAATATAAAGTCCTAAAATCAGTGTAGCAAAGAAATACCAATAAAATATGTTATTAAAATAGAATTTCCAAAAAATAGAGACTGTCAATGGCTACGTCTGAGTATCGCGTACACTTTTGCGACACAAAATTACCCGATATAGAAAAATTTCCCTCATTTTGAGTCGATGTTGGCTCAACTGTGTAATATGTTAAGTGCCCCGACCAGTCTTAGAACGTTTTGTGTTTTCTGTCTACTCTTTTCACTTCATTTCGTTTCTAAACTACGAAAAAAAATTTCTGGCCCATGGTCTAAGGATCGGTTTTGTCACATATTCTTCTTCGTCGCTGTTGTTAATGACCAAGGGATCATCGTCAGAATCAAACACTGTTCTTCTTGAATATTTGAAGAAAAAAATCGAACCAGGTACGTTTTGTCTTCTTTGACTAAATCTGTTTTTGAAAATGTCTGTCGAAATTCAGATTTTCACAAAAGATTTTTAATGGATTGTGCAAATATTGAAAGCCAGATAATAAAGGGCTAGATTTACGATCTGTTAGTTTTATTTCTAGGCTGAATAAGAACTCGTAACACAATTTGGAGAATCAGCACTCCAATATAGTGAACTGTATTGAATTGTATCCGCAGCAAATAAGTTCACATTTTGGTGACTAAGAAGATATTTGACATCAACATCGTACAGGTTTTAGAGCATTAATGATATCCTTGCAATGCTTATAAACTTTAAATCGAGCGTGTCGAGTCTCTTACTAACGTGTTAGCTGATGCAAAATATCGTTTACTTATTTTACATGAAATTTTTTGGTTTTAATTTTTCAAAAATTTAATTCAAAGATGTTGTAACTTTTTTCTTTTGTTTTCTAAAGATTTAACCTTTTACCCAAAACATGTCCCAGACAAGCGTTTTTGTTTTGTTGATGAAAACCCCCATTTGAATATTAACTAAAAAGAGAAAGTGCCCAGGAGTAACAATTATAGAACTATAATTAGACGGTCGCACAATCGCAGGCACTGACACTTACTTCAGATAATGCAATTTATACTTATTTATCTGAAAAAATTTATTATTTAGTTTTTCAAATAAATCCTTTCTTCAATATCTAACAAAAAAATTAAAAAAAACTCGGGAATTCTCGAGAAATCTTGAGAAATTTTCGAGATTCGGGATTGCACGAAATGTTATAAATTTTAATTCTCGAGATTCGGAAATCCTCGAAGCCCGACTCTAGTTGGAAATGAGTACAACCACCATAAAAACCATTACAAATGACTAAAATTGATCGTATTTTAGAAAAAGTAATAGCGCCCGAGTTTTTATTAGACAAATAACTATACTGAATTAATTCTACAAATTCTTCTACTCATCAAATAACAATTTGAATGTGAAACTATGTCTGTATGAAATTATAAAGACAGTAAAATGTGGCACATTTTGAGTGCTTATAACTGATAAGTAAATAATTGTAGAATCATAAACTCAACGAATATAAAAAAAATTCGAGTACATTTTCTACTTTTAAGTAATCATTATTATTGCGATAAATATTAATTAATATAGTTATGGATTTACAATTCTTGTGACATATAGATATTATGTCAATAAGATTAAATTAAAAGATCTAGTTGGTATAGTTCGATTCGCTAATTACTGGAGTATAAATCACAAATAAAGTATATGTACATATTTCTTTTTGTTCATTATCCTTATTCCTTAATGCTTGATAGAAACGCAATGTAAAAAGAAGCGTAGGATATCAAAAAGTGTGTCCACACATAAATATATTATTTTTAATTATTCAACCAGATCATCTTCTCAGTTTCTGATCGTTTTATTAATTCATAATTAAATAAAGGTAAAAATATGATTCATCACAAAAGGTTCACAAAAGTTCATCGTTTTTTTACTGCTTACTTTAAAAGATACGGACAGTAAACAATAATTAAGCAGATAATTAATAAATAATAATAAAATAAGGAATTGAAGATAATAAATTTAAATCAGTCAAGCTATCAGTAAAATACTAAATTCGTTTACGACCAATTACCAAAAATTTAATCTATCAATAATTGGGTAAGCTTTTTTTCTATTTTCGGCAAATATCTATGAACAAAGTTGATGGTACTTATGTTCGATACTAATCTACAAAACCACTTACGTAAAACATTATTTTGATAAGAAAAGTATTTTGATAAGACAGTGGTCAGTGATTATATCGGAATTTATTCACTTAAAGTGATAACGCGTCTTAAGTTTTTCTTTGTGAGCTCTTTAAAACTATGTACTTATATAGTTACGACCAAAAACTGTTTCTCAACGCAAAAAACAATTATTTACTAATACAGGAAAGCTATAAACTAATTGTTAAGCTCAGCAAGTTTATAAAATAATTTTTTTTTAAATTTGCAAATCATCATAACTTAACTAAAATTATTTTGAAATACAACCTGCATATTTTAAATTATTGTTTTATTATGTAAATAAGGTTATAGGTACTAAGAAAATAATTTAAACTTACATATAACCGGATTTCTGCGGGTTATCACGATAAGTGGGATATTTATCTGAAATATGGGAAAGTTTTTCTTTCCTCATATTTAAACCAATTTATCAAATAAATATTAACTGTCACTAAAGTTTTAAACAAAACTAATTTAAAGTTTTAAACAAAACTAACGTTCACTTTTTATTTATTTTTAATTCAATTAATGCAAAAAATTCTTTATAATTAGTTGACTCGGTCACTATTCACTGTAAAATGAAAGAAAAACACTTTGAAAACGATTATTCTTTAAATAAAACCAATAACTAAATCGTTAACATTGTAATCTTATCAAATAAAAATAAAAGGCTTATGGACTCAAAACAAATTGATATAATAATTTTATTTATTTATCTATTGATAAACGTTAATCAGATTGTATTATAAAGATTACTAAACTTTACTCAACTTCTTATATGATAGTAAAATTATCTGGTTTTGTTTTGAGAAAATATAAAAGTAAAACCAAGACAAACTGGACGTAATTATTGTAACAGGGGCAAACTGATAAATAGTTAGCCCTAATGTTTATTTTGTTTTTGGCATTTATTGGTGACGATGCAGTGGAAAATAAATGGATCAGTATCTGATTGCCCTGGCATTTTTGTTTGCAATTATGTCTAACGTTTATAATTTTAGATCAACATGTTACACAAATATTCTTCAGGGCTGCAAGTTGAATTTAGTGTCTCACTTACTTTGGTTGCGAGTTGTTAAATAGCACTCCCAGAACTTATTCCTCTAACTATTTTTAAAACATTTGCTTAGGAGCTAGCACCAATCTTCACAGAAATCTTTTAGTTGTCGTATAAGAAAGTGGTTTTTCCGGAAATACAGAAAATTGCTAGTGTACAGCCAGTTTAAAAAAGGAAAGTAAAACTGATCTTAGTGTCTTCAACATTACTTAGTGAAAGACCACACGGGTTCCGAAATGGAAGAGCGACGGAAGACTTACTTTCTTTTATCACTCATGTCTGGAACAAGTCGCTTCAGAACCATGGTGGAACTTTCAGTGTTGCTCTTTATATATATCCAAAACAAAGTTGGCAGAGTATGGCACAGTCGGTGTGTATTCAAATTAAGATGCTATTTATGATTTCATTAAGCAAATTATTTCTTGCGTACAGAGCTTTATACGGGATGGACAATTTAAGGTTAATGTTGATGGTGTTTCATCGGATGCCTTTACAACTCATCCAGGAGATCCTCAAGGTACCGTTTTGTCACCAACTTTCTCTCTTATCTTTACATATACATAATGGATGTATAAACTGTACCAGAGCAACTATTGCAGCCCATTCTGTAACTATTGCAGCCCATGTACCGTAAAACATATTAAAAAGTATAAAACCGTTGACTTTTAGCGTGATTTTTTCGACAAAGTTTCTGATCTCTGGCATTTCTTCATACCTTCATACCTTGGCATATACCTTCATGGGTTTCCCCAATAGCTTTAATACTCATAATTTGAAGTTCAGCGTTCATAAATTCTTAAAAGAAACTTAATATATTTAAAGTTCGTAGTTCCCTGGTTCCTGGAATGGTATCTTCGGATATTCAGAGACATTAAATTATATTTTTTTATAATTAACACTCAACGTGCCTAACTTTGTATATAAACACCTCCAAGTCCGTTTATGTGAAGTGGTGAACAATGACCATTCTGCCTTAATTGCCTTAATTCCGCCTTAACACCTGTTCGCATGAATTATAGAATGTTTACTACGCTGAAAAATGTTCTATTTCCGATTGATATAAGGATGTAACGAGCGAATATTTTGAATCGAATCCCGAAATAAATTCAACAACAGTATAGGTTAGAACGGTGTAGTTGAGATAACCACCATGTTTATGTGAAAATTAAATATAGTTCAACCAATTTCAAATACTTATGTGTGAACTTTGGCAATTAAAAATTTGAAAATAGAATTGGGTAATCGTAATATTGAGTAATCGTCAAAAATAAAATTTAATCTTTTATTTTTTAATCAATTTGTTATTTTTTTGTATCAAGGTTATGTAACAACGATTAAACAAAAATGTTATATGTTGTATCTTTGACTTAGACTTTGACTTCGAAACAGAACCAGAATCAACCGAAAACCCGAACGAAAAAATATATTAAAGAACCAAACCATATAAACAAAATCAAAATAATTGTCGAAACGAAACCTTAAGCCAGGGTTGCTACACATAATACGCTAACGTTTAAACACGTATTATACGTACGTATAAAACGTATAGTATAAAACACACAATTATATACGGTTTATACCGTATAAAAGTAAAATCCTTAACAAATAAAGATACGTTTATATAATATTATTCATCGTACTCCTGATATTTAATATTTATAAAGCCTAGTTCTCTTGACTAATAGGAACAGTTGCTTTAGAAAATATAATATCGTCATGATAATTTCTTACCCAACTATGCCTATTAGTTCAGAAAACTTACACATTTAACGTAAATGCTTCTTTTCAAAATATATAATTATTTGTTTTTAAAACAAATTTAGTCTGCAACAATTTGACATTTCTAACCGTTCCTATTATTCATCAATGACCAAAATTTAATTCACTTTTCCGTTTGACAACTTTTGTATAAAAACCATATTTAATCTGCAAGAACCTGATATTTTCAAACTGTGCCTATTAATTGAAAGTGGTACAACCCGGATTCATGCAACAAAATTTCTTAAGACCATCTCCCTAATAATCCCTAATAATTTCCTTAACTGCTACGAAAAAACGACATTTATTTTGCAACAACATAACATAATATTTTCCAGCTGTTCTTATTAGATGGTAGTAGCTGAAGCTGGATTGAACCATATTTCATATATTCAATAACATTTCATGATACCAAATAATTAATTTTATGGGCCAAATGTTTCTAGTCCAATGTTTTTCCCATTAAGTAAATGTTTGTCAAAAAATTTGGAATCAAAATGAATAAAAATCATTCTTTTGACACACTTATAATAATCAAGCTCCTGGTCTTACATACTACAAATGCCAACCATCAAGATTTCTCTACATTTTTACTGCTCATTATCATTTAAACGTTTTTAAGCAAAACAAATATCCCTTTTTTACACTTTTCATCCGATACATCGAAAATATCGTCCCTGCGGTTCTTATAATTGATGAAACCTTTTTTCTGAAACAAAAATGTTTAAAATCGCTCCAGTAGTTTTCATCGGTTGTTACGGTTGGTTGGCGCGCCCGTCAGTAGACAGACTAACATTTTTGTTTGCTTCTTTAGAATTTTTATTTATGACCTAAGGACGAGCAATGCAAAAAAAGTGGGCATACGATTTTGACATTTGGCTCGGGATTGTAATACGTGAAATTTAGAAAAATTATAATTTTAAATTCACGGTCGTGTGAAATTTATGTAAAAAAGAAGACATATGCATATCAAATTAGGAAATAAGGGACATTGTAATGTTTTGCATTTGCAAAAAAATCTCAGAAAACAGGGTCACTGTGTGAACTAATGTGAACTAATTAATTACTGCTCTATTTAATAACTGCTCAAAATCAAGGATTGGCAAACAAATTACTAAATTTACAAGTGTCAACTGCCCAGCTAGAAGCAGTATTTTCTAACTGGTCATATATCTAACTCTCTCCGAAGCCATTTGGTTGCAGAAGTCAGAAAGTTCCAGAAACTATTGAGTTCGTACTAATCACTTAAAATGAACGAAACAACCCAAAGTTCATAAAACCCATATTAAATATTAATTATACTATTTTTTAGTTCATAATTTAGTATTTTAGTTTAAATAATTGAATTGAATGTTTACATGTGAATATTATGTTGATAATGGGCTATTATTTTAAAAACGTACATCGAAAAAATCGGCTATTTTAAAAAAATCTGAAATTTTGATATATTGTTGGTATTGACGAAAGAAAAAAAGTTATTTCTGGTTTTATTTTTTGAGTACTCTGAATCGGAGTTATGCGCGGTTGAATTTTTGAGGCTTTTTCACGTAGGTTTGGTAATGGTGTCAATGTTTTGTTAATAGATCCCATTAATTTCATGCGATTTATGTATATTTTTGCAAATAAAGAGAAAAATAGTTGAATAATCGAAATGTGTAAGTTGGAAAATAATAATTTTTCTCTTTTCCGCTTGGCTTACTTCAAAGCTTATATATCAAAAATCGTCATTTTTTTTTATTTTTCACAAATTAATTAATAATTTCAAAGTAAACACATGCAGCTATGAAATTAAAAAATAAAAAGTGAGAGATTCCATATGGATTTTTTTATACGATTTTTAAAGTTTAGTATATGAAAAATTCACATGTGTTTTTGCATGAAATGATTTATTATGCTTTACTAAATGTGAATCTAATATATTGAAAATTTCATATTTTAACATCTGTACTATATATTGAAACAATTCTGTGCATTACTCATTGAAAAACAGGTTTTTATTGAAAATAAGAATTGGAGATTCCAACGACCGAAGATTGTGATTTACTTTCAACATCTTAACACTAACATAAGCATGAGACTATTATTAATAAATAATTTTTTCTATAAAAATCATAATTTAATGAAACAGTAATAATATTACAAACAAATACATAAACAAATTAATTTATGTACTTTTTTTGCCTCTAAATTGAAATATTTCTGATTATCAGAAAAGGAAAACATTTTGGCAATTATTTTATCGACTGTAGTGTTATCCGGTAAAAACCAAAGCAGATTTTGCCAGACTTTGAAATACGGCCAAACACTGGCCCATTAATGGTTAACAGTACATGGCTATTGTAATTGGGCCGGTACTAGAACCATTCATCGGCCGATCTATGGTTTACAGAAAAGAACCAGTATACAGTTACCTTTGAATGGCCAAGCATTGCCCTTAACAGTACTTAGCTATTTTTATTGAGCCATTACTGGAACCATAAATCGACCGATCTAGTCAGTACACTTTACTTTATATGGTCTATCAATGGCCCGTTAATGTTTAGCATTAATTGGATATTGTTATAAGGGATTTATGTCATTCGGTTAAATTCACTAGAGTAATATCCATTTTAGAAATAAATAATTTGAAAAATTTTACCTATAGTTTAGTTATCGTTTCTCAACTGAAACACTATGATATTATTGATAATGTTGGTATGAGTTTTAAATTTTTTTTCTTTAGACATTTCAATTTTATTTTAATTATTTTGTATTTAATTTATTTAAATTTACATATAATAATATTTTATTTGTTTTTTAATGGTCCAGTCGTGGCTGCCAGTACTCGGCTATTGCTGCAATACTAGTCATTATTATTGGTCCGTTCTAAGTATTAAAATACTTTTATATTTTAAGGATGGCTCAGAAGCTCAATATAAAAATAAGAGGAATTTTATTAATCTTTGCAAATCTATTGTTGATTTTAAAATACCTGCAGCATGGCATTTCCTTGGAACTGCACATGGAAAGGGTCCATCGGATGAGATTGGTGGCAAACGGCCGGAGAGCATCGCTTAAAGGAGAGAAAATAACAACAGCAAGGGAATCATTTGAAATGATAGAAATTTGGTCGAAAAAAATCAACCACGTATGAAATTTTCATATGTGTCTTCAGGAGATATCGAACTACAGGAGTAATTTCTTTTGCGGTTTTCGGACATTAAAACAATTAGTGGATCTCAAGAATCTCAGTATTTTTTACTGAATAACACTACACGCGATAAAATGATTGCCAAAATGTTTCCCTTTTCCGATAATCAAAAATATTTCAATTCAGAGGCAAAATAAGTACATAAATTAATTTGTTTATGTATTTGTTTGTAATATTATTATTGTTTCATTAAATTATGATTTTTATAGAAAAAATAATTTATTAATAATAGTCTCATGCTTATGTTAGTGTTAAGATGTTGAAAGTAAATCACAATCTTCGGTCGTTGGAATCTCCAATTCTTATTTTCAATAAAAACCTGTTTTTCAATGAGTAATGCACAGAATTGTTTCAATATATAGTACAGATGTTAAAATATGAAATTTTTAATATATTAGATTCACATTTAGTAAAGTATAATTAATTTGATGTAAAAACACATGTGAATTTTTCATATACTAAACATTAAAAAATCGTATAAAAAAATTCATATGGAATCTCTCTTTTTATTTTTTAATTTCATAGCTGCATGTGTTTACTTCAAAATTTGTGAAAAATAAAAAAAAATGACGATTTTTGAGATATGAGCTTTGAAGTAAACCAAGGTTTAACGCGCCGCCTAGCGGAAAAGAGAAAAATTATTATTTTCCAACTTACACATTTCGATTATTCAACTATTTTTCTCTTTGTTTGCAAAAATATACGTAAATCGCATGAAAATTATGGGATCTATTAACAAAACATTGACACCATTACCAAACCTACGTGAAAAAGCCTCAAAAATTCAACCGCGCATAACTCCGATCCAGAGTACTCAAAAAATAAAACCAGAAATAACTTTTTTTCTTTCGTCAATACCAACAATATATCAAAATTTCAGATTTTTTAAAAATTTAAAAATTTAAAAATCGACAAAAAAATGTACGTTTTCAAAATAATAGCCCTAAATTATAATTTATCACCTACATTAACTATATTCGAATGGATAGAGATGTAACACCAAAATTTTACTCACTTCCCTAGTAAAAGAGAATTAGTCAAAGAACTAAGAGACTAAGGAAATGAAACTACTGTATATATACACAAAAATATTTGAAGCCGTTTTTCTCTCTTCTCCTCTCGTATTTGTCCATTTTAAGTTGTCAAAAAAAACATTGTTTGGTTTGGTTATAATTTGGTTTTATTAAAATTGTTTTTATTATTTATCGTGGTGATATTTTGACAAATTTATAATAAATATAAAAAGTGCTAGTGATTTTATTATAATTTAAAAATAATTTTAAAGAAAAATTTATATATTTAAGTGAAAATTTTGAATAAAACATTAAATATGAAGTCGTGTGATAATGACGTGTAAAAATTACCGAAAACATATACAGGATGGAATTTCTTATCATAGATAACTAATATTGATATTATAATTTACTTTTCGATTAATAAGTTGTAAGTTTTTAAATATTTTCGAGAAAAAATATAATCTAAAATCAATGTAAACAATAATAGAATGCTTCCATTTTAAATTGTCAAATTTTTCTATGTTGGTTGTATGTATTGTCAAATTGTTTTATGTTGTTTTTCTATGTAATGGCGTCTCTTTTTTTATATTAAATTTGGGGGCAAAAATACGCTTAAATTTGGAATTCAATGCAATAATAGAAATATTTACGGCGCCTTTACTAAAACGCAAGTGTTTTAGTAACAATTTATTGGTGTGCAAAAATTGCTTCAATTTTTAACATCAATTTCACTTCCTCTATTCTCTTAATTCTTTGGAATTAGTGAACTCATGCAATAGTTCATCATGAAAATCAGGATTACATATTCAATGAAACGTATATGAACTTGTGATGTGAATTCACTTATTTACTTTTGTAAATTCTCTTCTCTACTAATGAATGTTTCAATGAAAACCATGATGACTTCATTAAGAATATCAGTATTATGGAACGCATGAAGTTATTGATGAATATCTATCGGAAACTCATGAATGATAAAACAGAGAGTTCATGAATGAACTTCATCAGGAATTTCACTACCAACAAACCGATGAAATAATAGCTGTGTTTTGTAATTCTATATACAGTAAAACTCGCTTTTAGCGTACACCTTATATAAAGTACACTTGGTCTATAGAGTACAGCAAACTTTTTCTTACATCTATAAAAATTTTACGAACAAATTATCCTTCTTATAAGGTACCTCGGCTTATAAGGTTAAAACGTACACATGTTTAGTCCCGTGAACTATTTTTCTATGTAATTTGCCCAGTTTATAAAGTACGAATAGAAAATAAAAATACAAAATAAACATAAAAATTTAAAAGTCGTAAGTATTCGGTGCCTTACGATATTTATTATTTTTCTACGTAATGTTTCTGCTTCCTTTCATTAATTTGTTGTGGTTCATGGGTTAATTCGCAAGTAAATGTTGAGAAAATATTTGCTAATTTATCAGTTCGAATTCTTTAATTCTTTCATGTTTTATAAACATGCTAAAGGTGCGACACGGCCCCAAATCAAATTAAAATGTAAGTGATCACTTTGGTCAATAAATTAAGATGTTTGGCGGAAGTCGATCAAAAGAAGTCTTTCTCAAGTTAGAGGTAATGTTTGGATTGTAGAAAAATTTCTTCGATTGTGCGCAATCGCTTAGAAATTGAAAGGTGTTAAATTTCACAAAGTAGAGAAAGCCGTTAAAAATGGATCAATATAAAGAGCTCTTAAAATGTTCCTCTTAAAAATATTGCTCTACATTCTACATTATAAAGTTCAAATTTAGGATTTTGTAAACTCTAGTGTATCGAACCTTAAAGATAGAGCGAAAACACTCTTAAGGCTTGAAGCCACATACAACAGAAACAGAAACAGAATTTCATACAAATGTTACAGAAACAGAATTTTTTTTTGTCAAATTTGTATGAAATTCTGTTTCTGTTGTATGTGAATGCCCGGCTTTAGATGTCGGTCATTTCAAACATTACCTCTAACTTGAGAAAGACTTTTTTTGGTCGAATTCCGCCAAACATTTTAATTTATTGGCCAAAGTGATCTTTTGCATTTTAATTTGTTTTGGGGCCGTGTCGCACCTTTAGCATGTTTATAAAACATGAAAGCATTAAAAAATTCGAACTGATAAATTAGCAAATATTTGCTCAACACTTACTTGCGAATTAACCAATGAACCATAACAAATTAATATACAACTCGTGTAGCACGTTTTTGAACAGAGTTCAAAAGGGTCAGGATGGAAACAGATGCAGCTACTCCATACAAGGACGAATGTAGGACATACAAATGTGGAGTAATTAATATGGATAGAAATATTTTTTACATCTATTGAAGACTGAGTTTTCTTGGCGCGCTCTTTGCCATCGCCATTATACGATCATTCTAGAGTAAGTCGATCGAAATTTGGACGACCAATAAAATGTTTCACATTCGTCTACTTATTTGTCACACACACGAAATATCTTTGGCAAACTCGGTCGTTGATCTGGCAACAATCAATAGCCATGTTTTGGTGGAGTTAAAATTGAACATATTTCAGTCACCCCAATTAGAAACTTTTACCAGGCTATCATTTACATTTATGGCAGTGTCTCTCCGGGCAGGCTTTATTCGTTCATGCTTTTTCCCTTTTAAAGATAGGAAAACGAACGACTTGTGCAGTGTACTATCATCTGCAAAATTATTTATTATGGGTTACTGGTGATTTTCATTTCATATAAATTAAAAATAAAGTGGTGACAAAACTAAGCCTTGGGGTACATCAGCGTTAATTAATTTAGACGCAGAAGAAACGCCATCGATGGATACCTAGATTTATCAGTCGGTGAGAAAGTTTTGAATAAACTACACAGCTGCGGGGTTAAATTCGTACGCTACGCGCTTGCTGATCAGGTTTGCAACCCGCATTTGATCAAATGCAAATTGACGACCACATTGTAATTAAAGTGGAAAATATTATCGCTGACACCCACTGGAATAAGTTACAGATAACACTGAACGTACAGCAACCTGATGTCACCTGATGGCCCACCGAGATCACCTGCACGAGGAATGTAACATATTGCCGGTCCGTGAACACAACGAAATGCCCACCAAACAATATCTTTGGTCCTGTCATAGAGAGCAGCATCCTTGCAATGACACCTTATCCATGACAACACCACCTAGAGACATAATAAGGACGGTGAAATGCTTCCTACAAGATGTTAAAAACAATAAGGATATAAATAACATCGACGAGCCTACGTATAAGAGGGGGTTGAAAAATATACATACAAAAACCGTTGAAGACACAATAAAGAACTAAGCCCCGAATCGAGTTCTTAATAGCAAACCACCACAAGTCGCTGCCGAAGAGGTAAAACTACCACGCAGCACCAGAACCACCCTAGCGCAGTTAAGATCCGGTTGGTCACGCATCTTACATAACTACTTGAGTAGAATTGCCATGAAATTTTCGACAAGTGTCCCATATGTGAGGGCATGCCACATGATGCTAACCACCTGTTCAATTGTCCAGAGAAACCAACCGACCTCACGAAGGAAGATCTGTGGTACCGCCCAAGGGCAGTAGCAGAGTTCCTGAATCTGGACTTGGAGCCCGAAGAATAGCACAACCACGCGTCGCTACAACAACAACAACTGATTATTTTTCAGTAAAAAAATTGTTCATCGCAGCTTAATCTGAGTTGGCCCATATTCAGACACTCTCATTCGAAAATATTAATGTACATATGTTTATGTAGCGTCGGTTTGATTAGCTTTAACATAACTATTTTATGATAATAAATTGTTTTTAAACTATATGTTCCTATTTTTTTGTGATCGCTTTTATATCAATTAACATATGTAGTAAATAATTTAATATGAAATACAATGATGATAATGAGAATAACAGGCAAATTTGCCTATGCTTTTTTAATTTTTATATGGATACATCGTACCATTTTTTTTAAATTAATTAGTTAGACATGTTTAGCACACTAAATATAAATATGAAATATTCATTATTTAGACTCTTTGAATATCCGAAGATACCATGTCAACTTTAAAGGAAGGAGATGAAGAAAATGGAAGGATATGTGGATAACTATAGGGATATAGGGAATATAGGGATAACTATACTAATTGTTTTAAATGATGATGAACATTTTTTTTAAATGCCTGAGGGCATCGGGAAATACAGAGGAAGGCATTGAGTTCCACAATTTGGCCACTCTATTAAAATAGTCGTTCTGGAAGGACACAGTTCTACAACGAGGTATTTGTACAACAAATGGATGAGATAACTCGGCAGCTCTTGTTTGTCGATTATACTGCGCACACGATGGAAGGATATTTTGAATTTCCTTAGAGGAGAATTCGCTAAAGTTATATTTATAGTAGATTGACAATTCAGCCACATTTCTTCTGTGCTGGAGTGAATCAAGCTGGTCCGTTAGATCGGTATTACCAATCAACCGTATTGCTTTTCTCTGTACAGAGTCTAGACATTTTATTGATGACTGACAAGCACCTCCCCAAACATGACAGCAGTACTCCATACATGGACGAATAAAGGACTTGATGATTAGCAAAATTTGCTCGGGATTAAAATACTTTTTACATCGACTCAAGAATCCTAATTTTTGCATTGCAGATTTAGCGAGGTTGAACACATGTTTATTCCATTTCAGGTTATTTTGAATATCCACTCCAAGAAGTCTAACTGATTCAACCTCACGTAGTTCCTCATGGTTTATCTTAATAGGGAAATTTTTATGTCGCTCTATTCGTGAAAGACGGCAAAGTTTGGTTTTGGTTGGATTAAATGAAACAAGATTACGATCGCCCCATTCCATTAAACGATCCAGGTCTTTGTTGATAGAATCAATTAGCAGCTCTCTATCATTGGTGACTGCAGTATGAGATCGAAATTTGGGAGATGCATGTGATGCATGCAATGTGCTGTCATCAGCAAAACTATGGATTGGAAGCACTGTGGAAATAAGTAAATCATTAATGTATAGAAGAAACAAGGTTGGTGAGAGTGCAGAACCTTGGGGAACCCTAGCATTGGTTGTGAAAATATTGGATGTGATGTGATACCATCTAAATTAACATAAAATTGGCGACCTGTAAGAAAACTATGAATCCATGAGACAGTCTATGCCATAAGATTTTAGTTTAGCTATGAGATTTTTATGCTACACTTTATCAAATGCTTTAGAAATTTCAAGTGAAATGCTGAATGTCTCACCATGGTTTTCCAGGGATTTGTTCCAGAGATGAGATACGTAGGCTAACAGATCACCTGTTGCATGACTTCTACGAAAACCATACTGTTTATCATCAATAATTCGCGACATCTCCAAATAATCTATCAAATTATAGTTAACATATTTTTCAAATATTTTAACTAAAACCGACAGAATTGCAATTGGTCTGTAGCGGCAACAATAGGCGAAAATATACACAATCATTTTCATAACGACAACACTTGAATAAATTAAAAAGATGTCCAACGGAAGTCGATTAAATAATTCATTTGTTTCTTCCATTTTTAATTAAAAATAATTACTTATATTTTGGCTCACAATTAATAGTGCTGTTATTTAATAAGTGAAATTGTGTTGAGAAAAATCTATCTCATCACGTGGTGACCCCGAATTAGGCACGCCGGTACGGTAATAAAACAGTAACGACCGCATCGCGTACATCCATAAAAAACGCGAAATAGTTTTCAATAAATAAAATCGAAAAACGTGAGTAATTAATCAAAAAAATAAAAGAACAATTACATTACAACTATAACCCAAGCAACAAAACAAAGTTATACAACCGTTATTTTACGGTAGAATAACTTGCGTTGAATAACTATTGAAGGTTATATTTTGGTTATTATTACGTTGAAAAATCCTATCACAAACATTATGGCAACTGTAAATGCCCAGTAAAATATAATGTAGCTTCAACCTAAATGTATTCGTTGAGAAAAAAAACATAAATTAGATATCTACGTTGGAAATATAGGTTCTCTCAACAGTGTATAGCTGCTGTAAATACCCAGTTATTAAATAACGACGTTTCAATGTGATTTTATACACCCAGAAAAACTAAAAAATTTTTATTTTAAATTAATTTTTAATTTTATTAATCTAATAATAGAAATAATATTTAATACAATAAATAAAATAAATCTACTAATTATTACAAAATTAATTTTATATATATAAATTGTTCTTAAATAATAAATGATTATTGATATAATTAAAATTAGACATTACAAAAAACCATCATCATCAAATCAATTTTAAACAAAAATATTACATAAATGTTTTAATTCAATTGTTCCCAGCTTTTTTCCGAAAGTAGATTGATTTATAAACGCATTGATAGTAATTATTTTGATGAGGGTAGTGATTTTGTACTATTATCAATCCTAGAGAAATAAGAAAAGAGATAACTGAAATATATACAATTGTCTTTGATTGATTCATTTAAATTGTCAATATGGCACGTGCCCATAATGTCTCGTCGCTGGTTGGTTCGATTTGTATTGTATTTGAATTTATCTTGAGGAGAAATTTGAGTGAGGGTATGCAGACTTTTTGTTATTTTTCCCAAGCAGAGATAATTTTCTACAATAGAGATATAACAGGAGAGATAATGGTACAAAATCCCTACCGAGGACAGTTTTTTAAATAACTTTTTAATAATATGATTATCCAAAACGATAAATATCGAACGGATACGGATACTACTTCATGCTGGGTGTTTACATGCTAGCTGTGGACCGCGAAATTTTATATTAACCTATCAAAGAAGGCAATTTTATAGCAGTCCGCAATTCGCATGTTAAAACCCAGCTTCAGTCAAATCAAAAATATCATCTGATAGGTATTGAGCTAACGGTAGATATTGCCCCATAAAATGTTGGTTTGCAATTATTTCAATTGTTAAATTTAATAGTAATTAATTGTTAATTCTGTCATTTTGATGCCGATATGTTCTTTTTATGAACTCGCTTATTTCATTCAACCAGATCAAATAAGCAGAAAGTGGACGTTCTGGTTTTTCAGAATTTGATTTGAGTTCTTTGATGTGATCTATGTATTCATTTTTGATTTTAGCGTCTTTATCTTCCCATTCCTATAGTAGTTTGAATAAATCAAAAAAATCAATTAATTATAATTTTTTGAAACATTTGATCCATACTTACAGTTTTGTCTTTAAGACCTCTCCATAATTCACCATCTCGTTTGTCAATTTCTGTCACTTTGATGTTGGAATGTTCTTTTTTCCCATTAAATCGTTAATTTTATTCGACCTTTATCGGATTGCTTTATCGGAGTTATCCCCACAATGGTCTGTACCATTACATAAAATAAATCAGAATGAGAGACACATAAATTATAACCATGTTGGAATCTTGATTCTTGACAAAAATATCCACTAGGGAATCATGGCGGACAATCCATTTCATCAGACATATCACGAAAGCTACGATCTATATCGCAATAGTAATGTGATTCTATGCAATGTCCAGATTAACATTGGAATGATCCATGTTTACATTGATATTTTTCATGGTTTAGCTCATCAGTTTTATCTTCTCGTGTTCACATCGCCATCTGCTTGATATTTTCCTTTGCAGATTGATTCACTTTCGTTATCGCTGCAATCATCTATCGCCGCAATCATCAACAAAATCACAAGTCCATTGTCTGTTGGGAAGGAAAATTAGAGAAAGAAAAAAAATAAAAAAATTGTAAAAGATCTGATAAATTGGCTTACTTTGGAATACAACGATTACTTCCACATTTAAAATCTGTTTCTGCACTGCATTTAGGACCATTTTCTGGAAGCTTGTCGCTATTATCCCGGCAATCATATATTTACCATCACAGAACCCAAAAATGGAGTAACGGATTTGCATCTTTTGTCGAAGCCAGCATACATGTGTCGTCAAAGAGACTGCCCAACTGGATGGCAACGGTATCTAGGGCAATCAAAATATTATTGCATTCTTAAATGGTTGTTGTTGTTGTAGCGACGCGTTTGGTGCTAATCCTTCGGACAAGTATTCCGCATGTGAAGGCATTGATATCCTTCATAGGACTGTGACTCGAACACAGTTCTGACCAAAGCCGTCACAAAAATTTCGATGAAAGTTGCAACTTCGTACGCATCATTTTTTGGATAAAGAAGCAGTTGTCACTGCTCTCACTGCTTCAAACTCCCATCGTCATGGCTGGTATTGAAAGAAATCCTAGACCTTAACTCCTAGACCTAAACATGGCACTGTGCAATATGCAAAAACATTTTAAGGGCAAACAATGCATCCATCCATGTAACAGCTGTAAGGAGTGGTGTCATCTCAAGAATTGTTTAGGACTTGCTACACATAAGCAATGGACAAAAAAATATAATGTGCTATGTTGCCAAGCATGAAGTCAACACATAAGCACGAGCTCACAGACAAATACAATGCGAATGAACACACATCCGGAAACCCCAACCGATGTGAAAATAATGCAACTAAATTGCAATGGTCTCATAATCAAAATTGATGACATATAATAAACTATATGTGCAATAACGGTATTCTAGTCGTGGAATTACAAGAAACCAAATTAAATGTTAGATCTAAGATTAGTGATAATATCTGTGATTATAGAATAATAAGGCTGGATAAAGGGAAGGACAAACGTGGTGGGCTTGGCTTTACCATTCACAAAACCGTTATCTACCGTACAACCACATTACCTGCAGTACCGGAAACTAAACTGATAATCACCTAAAACAAATGGGTATCATAATAAAACCCGGCAATACAGAGTTAACTCTGGTCAATATTTATATACCACAAGTAATCAGCTGTGATGTATGTTATGAACCGTTCATAGTACACTTATTTTATACCAAAGACTGTGAATGCTCACCATGATCTATGGCATCCACACCTGAACACAGATTCACGAGGTAAAAACATTGCTGATCAAATTGATGGCTCCAACTTTGGAGTCCTCAACGAACCACAACCAACAAGGGCTACAAATAACTCGTATTCATCTCCAGATGTTTCACTTGCCAGCATGTCACTAATGCCAATAGCTGAATGGAGAACTGAAATTGCATTGGAATCAGACCATGTGGCGATCAAAATCACCGTAAGCCGTTCCTTAAACGAAATGAAATCCGAGAAGAAGACATATATTAATTTAAACAAAGCATACTGGGATAATTTTACCAATTTTACTGAAATGGAATTCAGAAAATTTTGCAAATTGACGCCCTCTCTGGGGAAAGAAAATTCCGAGAAATTTTTAACAAAGCTAGATCTCGCTTTATGCCAGCCGGCAGAATACAAAATATTAAGCCAAACTTCCCACGAGAAGCTTGTGTACTTTCCTCCCAAAGAGATGACATCTGTAAGGCAGATCCAACTGACTCTAGAATTCCGGGCCTGAACAAGCAGATAAATAAGCTAGTAATGGAACACAAACGTAACAAATGGAATGATTTAGTGAGTAAGTCAAACTTTGGCACAAATAAAAGTCTGTGGAAGGTGATTAAGGGTTTAACACATCTGCGTCAAACGCATAACAACTGCATGATCTCTTTCGATGATATCCCAACCAAAAACCACAGAAAATGCGCAACAAAATTCAACACACAGTTTACAGAAAAGCCACGTAAACATGAAAAGCAAACTAGTTTACGCAGATGTCTCAATACTGAACATTTAGGATTTCATATTTTCTGAAGAAGATGTTGAGAAGACTATAGAACTATAAAGAAAATTAAGCAATCCAACGCTATTGGACCCGACGGCATCTCAGCACCTTTCGTCGAAATTTTTGTGATGAACTGGGTTCCGAGTACTTCTGGGGCGTAGACCCGTCCACACTGAGAAGCATCCATACTTTTCATCACATGGACGAAGAAGGTAAATACAACACTTATGAGAGCGCTCAGACAAGGAGTTCCAAAAGGTGGAGTTCTCTCGCCTTCATTATTCAACCTTTACTTAAGTAGTTTACCTGCACCACCGGAAGGAATAACTATCACGTCATATGCAGACGACTGCACGGTGCTTGCCACAGGCAACAACCTGGAACAACTCACCAATGTCCTAAACACCTACCTCAACACCTTGAATGAATGGCTTAAAACCAGAAAATTGAAACGGTTCACTGAAAAATTCACTTCTACAATTTTCACTACATGGACGAAGGAGGTGATTACAACACTTAACATCTGCATTGACAACATACTTATTCCCGCGATCAAAAATCCAAGCTTGTGGGGGTCACATAACACATTCGACTCACTACTAAAATTTATTGCTCATGCTCAGCAGGTAAAACTTGAGATTGAAAAACATGGAACAATGCATTAAAAGCACTTGCTGGTAGTTCATGGGGCGAAGATAAATCCAATCATTGCAACATACAAAGCAATTGGAAGACCTATTTTAAATTACGCTGCACCCATATGGACACTTCAAGTCAGTGACACACACTGGAATAATTACAAGTAACAACAGGATGTCATTTGATGGCTCACCGAGATCACTTACATGAGGAATGTAGCATATTGCTGGTCCGTCAACATAATGAAATGCTCACAAAACAATATCTATGGGTCTGTTACAAAAAGCAACATCCCTCTAATGATACCTTATTCACGAATACACCACCTAGAAACAAGAGAAAAACCGCAAAGTACTTCTTAAATGATGTCAGAAACAACCAAGTCACCAGTAACAACGACGGGGTTACGTATAAATCACGCTTAAAAACAATTCTCACCAAAGTTGCTGAGGACACAATAAGGAACTACGCCCTAAATCGTGTTCTCCACACCAAACTACTACAGATTGCTGCGGAAGAGATAAAACTACCGCCCAGAACCAGATTAATTCTAGCACAGTTAATATTCGGTTGGTCACGCATCTTAAATAACTATATGAACAGAATTGACCAAAATATTGTTGACAAGTGTCCCACATATGAGGGCACGCCGAATGATGCAGACCACCGATTCGATTGTACAGAAAAACCAACCGACCTGACGAAGGAAGAATTGTGATACCACCTAAGGGCAGTAGCAGAGTTCTTGAATGTGAACATGCAGCCGGAAGAGTAGCACCGCACCGTTGCTACAACAACAACATCACATAACAACCATTTGGGAATGCAACGATAGTTTTACTGACCTGGACAACGTTGCCATCCACTTGTACAGTTTTTTTGACCGCACATGTAAGCTGGCTCATCTGCATCATCAACGCCCGCAATCATTATCAAAATCACGCATCTATAATTAAGAAATACATCTTCTGTTTAACAACTGAATTCAGTTTCTGGATCACGCACACGTTTATCTGAAACTAAGAATATGATTATCAACCTAAAATTAAAAGATTGTGTTTCATTGGATACTTACGAGTTACGATACACAACAGGATCTCAATCAATCATTACAATCAGCATCGTCATCACATCTCCTGCTATTGTGTATGCATCTTCCGCTAGATTTGCATTTGAAATCAGAATCTGGACTAGCTAAATCACAGTTTTGTTCATCGTAATTTTGAAGTTATACTTCTTTGCGCTCGTTGTACATATTTTGATGGGGTGTTAATCGAGAAACCGCGTCACGCTGTTTGAAGTTATATTTTAACCTTTATGCTGTATGGTAATAAAGACGAAATTAGTAAATCAACCTTATGATGTATGGTAATAAAGACGAAATTACTAAATCAATCATATTTTATAATAATAAAACATTATTCGCTTAGTTATCTTTGATCAATTTTTTTTTTCACTTTTCGGAATTATCATTAAAAGGAATAGTTAATGTATAATGTGACAAACAAATATGTACATTTATATGAAAATTATGTTAAATTATTTTTTAACAAATACATATTTATAATTTGCAACAAATATGTTCTTATGGTTTGCAATTATATAAAATATGTACATATTTCTATGCATTAGCACCAATACGATACATATAAGCATTGCTTATATATGATTAAACAAACCTGCTTGCATTAGCAAAACTGCCCTCACATGTTCCAAAAATTGGAAATTGACGTTTCTTTTCCTCTTCTTAGAAACATTGATGAACCAAGAATTTGCATTGGAACCTTAGTACCGAAGAAAAAGATTATGAACAATATCAAAGTTACAGATTTAAAGTGTTTTACTTATTGAGTGATATATGCTTCTCCATTACTTTCAAAACTATTATTGTTATTGCAAGGGATCTATAAAATATATGCAAATATGTTAACATATGTTGTGATTTGACTGTTTTAATAGTAATATTTAAGTCTGAATTTACAAATGAAATTAGTCTTACTATTATTTTTTCCAATTTTTGTTTTAAGTTGTGGGAAGGAATGTCGAAATAAGACGATGACCATAAAGCAATAAAACCCATTAAACGAAAATATTCACTAAAAATGGTGGTATTTTTTAATCGGCCGGCGTATGCATCAATGGAGTAGAGTATTGCAGACAATCGATAAAATATATTTGCCAATTGCAATACGACCCTCTTCAGAACAGCAAAATTTCTGGATTGATAAATGATTATAAGTCTACATGAAATAGGACGCTAAACCAATAGCAATGAACCATTGTACCTATATTTTGTATGACGAGTACGGTGGCTTCGGAGTAAGTAATTGACAATTGTGACATCCAATAAACAAATATATTTACGCTCACCTAATTCGAACAATTGACACTGAATTATTTGAATTAAATCTTTGGAATAAAATTTTAACTTTTTTCTAAACTTAATCTTTTGCCATCTACATTTATAAAAACTATTTAATTATTATTTGTCTGTCAAATGTGTTTTAATTTTAACATACATTTAATATGTAAATTTATCTATAGCTTTAGAGACATTTACTTAATGGCTTTTCTGACTGCAAAATGATAATATTACATTTCTTTCAAACTTTTTATATATTACCAATAAAATAAGTTAAATTAAATGACATTAAAAAAAAACTATAGGAGAATTTATTTAAAAAAAGCAGTTTTCAACCACTTTATCTGGGAAGCATGGGGCATCGCCGTGCGGGTGTACCTTCTAGTAATTAATAACTATACGTTCTAATACTTTTTGAATAATTTTTTTTTTTGAATAATATTTTTTTTTTATTTATTTTTTGAATAATATGTTTCTTTTTTTTATGTTTTTTTTTGAATAATATTTTTTTTTTGCATAATATTTTTTTCTTTTGAATAATATTTTTTTTCTTGAATAACATTTTTTTTTTGAATAATATTTTTGTTTTTTTTTTAGTTATTTTTTTAATATATCCTATCTGTCTGTCTGTGTGCGTGTGTGCGAGCGAATGGGCAAAGAAGTATAACTTCCACCGTCTGGTCCGACGCAGACCCTACTTTTTCTTTTATATCAAAGTTTAAAGCCCCAACATTTACATGATCTTGATTAACCAAATTATATTGTCTGCCATCAATTCACATATTCCCAACGTAATATTTATTAGTGCAGATCAACCATGGTGGGGTTTGATCTTTTCGTTGACATGCATATTCATCATTTTGTCGTTCGTAATAACAATCATCACATTTACAATAGTAACCACAAGGTATATTGGAACAATGTTGTGAACTGCAGCAGTTTCGATACATCCATCAATATCAGCACAAGCTTTACCATCTCTCAGCAATCTAAAATAAAAAGAGATTTTATTATTGTTTTCCTTTAGTTTTTAAATTTTAACTTGCTTACAATTATGCCCACGTTGGTTAATTTACTTACACTTTTGTCCACGTTGACCACTTCATTGTAACGTAGATGAATGTGCTAAAATAGGCACATTCTGCTTTCATCTACGTAACAATGAAGTGGCTCATCAGAACAATCAGAAACTTCATTACAAACCAAATGATAATCGATACATTTTCCATTGTTACATGTAAATTTACCATTCGGACATGTGTTTTTATCCTTTTTACGGTCGACCACATCTGTATGTTCACCACAATCATCTTCACCATCACAATGATATTGATTACGAATATAGTGGAAGTTTTGGCATGTGAATTCTTGAGGTGAGCATATTTTTTATTTATAATTACAGAACGTTCCTTTATTGGAGCCATCATCACAATCGTTATCATGCTCACAAAGCCATCTTTTATTAATACAGCGACCATTTTGACTAGGAAATTGATCTTCGTTGCATGGTTGTGGTGTTGGACAGCTGTATAATGTAGCATCACATCTGTTCCATCTACACAATCCTGATCAACATCATAAAGAAATCTTTGGTATACATTGAGCACGTCCACATGATTTATTTTCTTCAGAACAACTTTGTTTATTTTTAACCAGTTTTTTGCTTGAGAGATAAATTGTTACTTCCATTAAGAGCCCCATACGTCTGCAAGCATGTTCCACCAGCACAGCTGTCAGACATGCTTGTATAGCTGCAAAAATGCTTGAATAGTGAGTGGATATAAATCAAGCATAGCTGTCAAAATTTATAAACTCATTGGGGTGCGTTTCGAAATTAACTATGGTTAACCACGGTTAACTTTATTCTACCAAATGTCGTTCCATAATTAACCAAAAAGTTTTAATTCAATACATGACGTCACTATTTTAACTATGACATTAGTGACATTATTACCGTATGGTTACCCCTGGTTAATTTCGAAACGCACCTTTGAAAGTTTTAACAAGTGTTCAATCACTATTATACACGATCAAAATACTTGTTTAATTACTATACAAGCATATTTGACAGTTGCTTTGTTAAAGCATGCTTGCAGGTGTATGGGGCCCTATAGTCTTGGGCAATAACCACTAGAAAGCAAAGATACTTTATGCCTGAATTACAAAGATTTTTGTACGAGTAAGATTCTGTATTATTTACATATAAAAATACATAGATTATAATTATCAGGTATTTATTTTTTATTATCGCGCATCATGCAAATTCTTACTCTGCCCAAAATCATTTTAATTAACTAATTAACATTAACTTTTTTCAATTAAATTATTATCTACATTTAACACTACACAATTTAATAAAATCATAGATCATAAAAATCAGGCATTTTTTTTTATTATCTCGCATTATGCAAAATCTTACTTTGCCCAAAATCATTTTAATTAATTAATTAACATTAATTTTTTCAATTTAATTATTATCTACATTTAACACTACACAATTTAATAAAATCAACTAGCCTTCTGATTAAATTTAATTATTAATTTAATTTAAACTTAACACAAACACTGATTTGACAACAATGACAATGTGTTTTCTATTTTCTGATACGTAACATATGTGTTGCGTGTTAAACACGTGTTAGAAAAACGTTGCGTGCTAGAAAAACGTTTATAAAGAGTATATTTGGCAACTGTGGATATTATCAAGTAATATCAACGTTTTAAAATGATGGTTTATATTATATGTTATAAAATAACATAACGAAAACGGTAAATTAAAACTTTATTTCGTTTTTATAAATACGATATAATAAACAGTTTTTTTTTTACATAGTAAGAACAAGATTTTATAACAAAAAAGCAACGATATTTCGAAACGTGTAGACAACATATCTCGAACGTATTAAAGTGACTCTAAATATTGATTCTGGTTTGAATGTTACCATATTATAACATGTATCAAAATAACTTATGGGCAACCAATTTATAACAAAAAGTAAAAGTTATTTAATAACCTAGGTTATTTTTTGTTGCTAGGGAAGTTAAAAAAAACGTGATTATTCAATTGAAATCGACAAGTTTTCAAACAAAAATTAGTAAACATTTACAAATTCGTCCATTCACAAAATCATCAGGCAAATACAGCCCAACGAGGGAGCTTCGGACGAGAAGCAACAACAATCATGCAAAAGAAAGAGCATGCAACGTTTTAAAATCACAAGGATAACATCTTCATTTCATCGTGTATTAGAAAAAACCAAAGTCATCAGCTGAACAAAAAAAAACGGTTCGTTAATTACAGATATACAAAATATGTATAATAAATAATTCAATCAAATCATTTTAATTTTATTAATTTTATTGAGATATAAAAGTTTTAAATTCTGCTTAGTTAAATTTCATGAATTTTATTTTATTAAAAAAAGCTTAGATATGTTGCTCGATAATTAAATTCATAATATATCTTAAAAATTTTTAAAAATAAATAAAATTTGCAATTAATAAATAAATACATATAACAAAAAGAACTTAACAACATAATAGTACTTTATGATGCTAGGACGTAAAGCTAAAGATTTTGGACGGATGTGGAGTTTGCAAATCGAGGCGCTAGCCGAGATTTGCACCCACATTAAGTCCAAAATAGCTTACGTCCGTGCATCATATACTATTTTTTATTCGCCGCAAGCAAAATATTTTAAGAATTGGAGAATTGGAGTTTTTTTCTGAAAAAACTTCAAACCATACCTTTGAATTGAAAAAATTCCAATTACTTCTTTACTTACTTGAGTTTAATTGATCTCAAAAATGTAAAAATTAAGAAAAAATGTTATTCTAAATTAAAATTATAAATTTTCATAAATTTTAAAATAAAAATATGTGGAACAAGTAACCTTTGACAAAATATTTATTATTTTTTCCAAATTATTGTGTAGCTATGACAACAAATGATAACAACTATTTTAATTGGATAATGAAATTTTAAGTTTGAGGGTTGCTTTGATAAAAATTTTTATTTTTCATAGAATTTAAACAAATACAAATGCTTTTTACTTTTTTGGACGGAGCTATGACAACAAAATAAATAGTTGAAAAGTGATACTTTAAAGCCGCAAATCACAGTAATAAAGTAACACTTTAATATGTAGGCGAATAAAAAAAAAGTTTAAAACCATTTCCAAATATTTTTTTATATATAAAGTATCAACAAAATTTTTTTATTATCATTTTTTTTGCAAAAATATACATTTATATATAGGTACATAATTTATTCAATAAAATTTAATCAAAATTGTAACGGCTTTCTTTGGTTTATCTACGCTCGTTCATTCATAAATATAAATATATTATTTACAAACTTGATTGTGTTTATTTGGCCAAGTGTTCAACTATTACGTACATAATATGCACTATTTTTTACCTTCGTAGAATTGAACAATTTTATATTGCATACATTATATATACATACATATATATTTTTGTTTTTATTTAAATAAATAGAAACAAAATAATTTTATAACTATAAATATTAATTTTCTTTGTACACTCATTAAAAATCCGCGGTTGTGTGCAATTGTTTTAAGAACGTACAGTCCAGTGTATAAAAGAAACACACACAAAACAACTACTACAGGATTTATCAATTAATATTTATATTTTCTTTTGGTAATTTGTTTTTGGCCACCTTGTTTGTGTATCCATATCAACAATGTCATCCGCCGACGAGAATGATGACACAGTAGTAATTCAAAACAAGGAATACACAATATTAGTCAAATAAAATTACCAACGTTTTGGCACGACCAGGTGGAAGCTTGGTTTCTAATTGCCGAAACAACGTTTAAGACAAACAAAATAAACAAAAACAGTAATAAATTTAGCGCAGTATTAACTGCTCTGCCACAAGATGTTGTTGTTAACATCATGGACGTAATCAAAACTTGGAAGTTGCTCAACCCACATCTTCATCCATTGCTGCAGCCTTGCAGTCAACATCCCAAAGCAAGGCAACGTCAAGTGATAGGGATAACGACCTTGCTAATCTCGAGTCTCGACTCGAACATCATCTCAACAAACGATTCGACGACCTCTGCAGCCGACTGTCACGTCAAGACATAGGTTATCGAAGTCGTCCATCAACTTCAAGAGCAAACTACAATAACAGACGCTCTTCTCGATCTCGTCACCGATCTTCTTCTAGATCACGAGATATTTGTTATTATCACACCAAATTTGGCAACAACACGTAAATGTTTACAACCGTGCAAATACAAACAGGATGCAACAGCTTCCCAATCTAAGGACTCGGAAAACTACTAAGTCCCGCTGTTACTACGGCCAACAGTGGGATCTACAATTCACGCCGTCTTTTTGTTAGGGACGATGAAAACTTATTACAGTTTTTGATCGATAGTGGTGCTGAAGTCTCAGTACTACCCCATTCTACATTTCCACACGGCAATAAGGATCCCATTCAAACGCTAACTGCTGCTAACGGTACAGCTATTCCCACATATGGTACTAAGCTGTTAAAACTTAACATCGGACTTAGGCATACATTCACACACACTTTCATACTGGCAGATGTTAACAGGCCTATAATAGGTGCTGATTTCCTCTCAAAGTATGACATTTTGGTCGACCTCAAAAATCGGAAGTTAATCGATTCTAAAACATCCCTACATGTGAATGCAATTATCACTAATTGTAATACGCCTACTCCTAAACATTTCAGCGTCGACAATCAATTCGGCACTCTCCTGAAAAAGTTTTCGTCACTTACCGAGGCACCAAACTATGGCCTCCCAATTAAACACAATGTAAAGCATTACATTGTGACTAATGGAAGACTTCCATCCATTAATCCAAGACGCTTGGACCCGACGAAACTCAAAGCTGCAAAGACCGAGTTTGAACATATGGTGGAACTAGGTATTTGTCGTCCTTCTAACTCCTCAGTCTCCTCTCCATTGCACATGGTTCAGAAAAAGGACAAGGACTGGCGACAGACAGCTTAATGCTGCTACTGTTCCGGATAGATATCCCATCCCCAATATACAAAATTTTTCCTTGCAACTAGCAGGATGCAAAATTTTTTCCAAAATAGATCTGGTAAGAGCTTATCATCAGATACCTATGGCAGATGAGGATATCCACAAAACGGCTATAACTACACCTTTCGGATTGTTCGAGTTCACTCGTATGTCTTACGGTTTGCGAAACTCAGCACAGACATTCCAGCGCTTCATCAACGAAGTAACAAAGGAACTGGATTTCGTCTTCGTCTATATAGATGATATCCTCATAGCTAGCCGCTCCGAGGCAGAACATCTTCTGCACTTGGAGAAACTTTTCACTCGCCTAACTGAATATGGCATAAATATAAAAGCTTCAAAATGCATCTTCGGCCAAAAATCACTTGATTTTTTGAGCCACTTTATTTCGGAAAACGGTATACTCCCATCGAAAGATAGAGTCACTGCCATCTCCAACTTTCAAGCTCCAACATCAATCCGCCAAATACAGCAATTCGTAGGTATGGTGAATTATTATCACCGCTTCATACCACGTTTAGCCGAATTGCTAGCGCCTATTCACGGGCATTTGGCATCATTGATTAAAAAAGGCAAGAACAAATCCAATTTTTCTTGGCCAGAAGACTGTAACGAGTCTTTCATCAAGGTCAAAGAATCTCTTGCCACCGCTACTCTTTTAGCACATCCGTTGGACAACACACAGTTCAACATAACATCAGACGCTTCGAACACTGCAGTCGGAGCTGTACTACAACAGTACAATAATAGATGTTGGGAGCCACTTGCATTTTTCTCCAGGAAACTCACTCCTACTGAAGCAAAATATTCTGCGTTTGATAGAGAGCTACTAGCAATCTATCTCGCAATTAAACGTTTTCCCTATTTTGTCGAAGGTCAAAATTTCTCTGTCTACACTGATCACAAACCTCTGATCACAGCAATTTCATCTAAAACTTTAAGAAGTCCACGACAACTATGTCACCTAGATTTCATTGCACAGTTCACCACAGACATACGACACATCAAGGGTAAAGACAACGTCGTCAGTGATTGTTTATCACGTTCTGGTGAAGAATCTTCAACAGAAATCTACACTCCTACTTTCAACTTGAAAGACTTACCAAAATTGCAACAGGAGGACGATGAACTTAAGAAATTGATTGATCCTGACAAGCCGTCAAGATCATCAAAAGTTGAACTTAGGTTCATACAATCATTAGGCAGCAACGACAATATCTGGTGCGAGACATCTTCTGGTTATAATCGACCATACGTCCCACACAGCATCAGAAAAACGATTTTCGATAACTTGCATGGTTTATCACATCCTGGCATACGTGCAACGCGAAAACTAATTACATCGAAGTATTTTTGGCCACGAATGAATGTAGACACAGGGATATGGGCTAAATCTTGTGAATTTGTCAACGATCAAAAATTCACAGACACACAAAATCCGCGATTGGTAAATTTGATTTACCAAATTGCAGATTTGAACATATTCACATTGACATCGTTGGACCACTACCACAATCAAATGGGTACAGCTACATTTTGACTACTGTAGACCGCTTCACACGTTGGCCTAAAGCATACCCCATAAAAGACATGACAGCAAGTACCATTGCATCAACACTTTTGCAGGAATACATCTCTAGGTTTGGTATTCCTTCGGTCATAACGACAGATCGTGGCGGACAATTCGAATCCAATCTGTTCACCGAGCTCACTAAGCTTCTAGGATCTCATCGAATCCGCACAACTGCTTACAATCCTAAAGCAAACGGTGTTGTCGAACGCTTCCATCGTCAACTTAAAGCATCTCTTAAAGCGAGATGCAACACCGTTCATTGGAGCACTGAACTCCCACTGGTTTTACTTGGCATCAGAACTTCATTCAAAGAAGACTTTGACTGCACACCTGCAGAACTAGTGTATGGTCAAACTCTTAAGATCCCCGGCGAATTCTTTGTCGATTCTCCTACAGCCAACACCTCGGACACTTCTGAGTTCATTAAGAGATTGCGAAGTAATATGCAAACGCTAATTCCTATTTCTCCAAGGCAATCTAATCAGACCGACATTTTCATACCCAAAAATCTCGACAACTGCACACACGTTTTTGTCCGAGTGGACAAAGTAAAAGGACCCCTTAATACACATTACGAAGGGCCTTTTACAGTTGTACGCAAACTGCGTAAATTTTTCGTCGTGGACATTGACGGTAAGAACACGACGATTGGCATCGACAGATTAAAACCAGCATACAGCATCTTGTCGGCAGACAGAAACAATACACAACGCAACTACAAACGTGTACATTTTAATTTTTAATTTTGTATTCCCTCAATATAGTATGTGTACATTTTAATTTTTATTCGACCAAAATTTACAAATTTTGATCTGGTGGGGGAGTATTTGTAGCGGCAACACTAGGTGAAAATATACACAATCATTTTCATAACGACAACACTTGAATAAATTAAAAAGATGTCCAACGGAAGTCGATTAAATAATTCATTTGTTTCTTCCATTTTTAATTAAAAATAATTACTTGTATTTTGGCTTTCGGTCGAGCAACATTTAAAACTCGCGTTTAATATTGTACGATACATAAATATTATTTATAAAAATATATAAGTGAAATAAAGTTGTTTGTTTTTTTATTTCAAAATAAATAATTGAATATCACAATTAATAGTGCTGTTATTTAATAAGTGAAATTGTGTTGAGAAAAATCTATCTCATCACGTCTATAATTGATAGAATCTATCTTACTGCCTTTCTTTGATATGGGTTAAACGCTGGCCAGCTTCCAAGAATCGGGAAATGTTCCGGTTTTATAAGATAAATAGAATATGTTTGTTAAAATTGGAGCTAGTTGCCTAGCAAAGTTTTTAAGAATGAGGGTTAAGAGGATATCAAAACAAAAATTATCAGACCAGGGGTGACCTCTTTTCGACAACTCTTTTCATAAACGAAACGAATTAAATTTCAAATAATATCTGTTTGCTGTACAAGCACAATATATTTTTATTTGCGCGTAAAAACAATCGTCGTCAACCAAGCGCACAAAAAAAACAAAAAAACAACTCATTTTAATCAAACGAAACCATTTTACAACAAATCATTAAACTCATTGAATAAATATCTAAGGAAAAGTAACTAGACTTTTTGAGTGAAGCATCTAATTTGTAGTATTGGTGCGTTTGATGGTGTTTGTATTTAATCGTAGGGTGGTACTGTGTATAGTTTGTATATAGTTACACAAACATAACTTAGGTGGCAGCATGAACTGTTCTTTGAAATAAGTAGATTTTATTCAAAATTTTATTTATTTCTCGTTTAAACTAATCGTTATTTTAAGGAAAAATTTGTCTTAAAATGTATTTTTACCCGTTTCCTACTTTAAAAAAAAGATAATGATTAACTTATATATTTTGTTGATTTTATTTTAATAATTTTTTTCTCGATATTTATAAACATTAAATACATAAAAGCAAAATTGTGTGCCATCATCTTCAGCAATAGTATCACACTAACAACAGTCTAACATCATTACCAGCAATACAAATGAACACATCTTTACGAATACAGATTTGTAAAGCTGTCCTCTCTCTAAGCAAATATGTTTATTTAACTACAAAACTTCTATGAACTAACTTCTATAAAAAAACTTATCTAAAATCTCTATCGTATTCAGTTTTTTCTAACAGTTGCCATTTTTTGAATAAAACGAAATTGGCATAGGTTGAAAATCCTCCAAAGTACCTTTAAACCCACTTTAACAGATGACCTAAATATTGACGAAATTAGCTTGTACTGTCTATTGGTTTAAAAATTCGATATTAATTTATGTTTATAACCATACTTCGACTAATAAACTAATAATAAATGTATAACATCGTTGTTTATACATTAACATTTGTACCCCCCCACTCGCTGCATTATCATCGTCGTAACTCCATTAATTTTATTAAATTTTCGTCATCAACAACTAATAATGTTAAAAAAACTTTTTGTTCAGACCGTGAATCGAACTCTTGTCGACTCATTCAAAAATTTACATTTCCATCGTCTTCACCGCTAGACTGCGCAGCCTTTTACTTATCTAGAAATTTTTTTTCAATTTAAAGTAAAACTTTGGATGACGTCGACGATTGTTTTTTTTTACGCGCGAAAAAAGAAATATATTGTGCTTGTTCAAATTATGCATTTTTATTATTTTTGGTTTGTTTATACAGCAGGGTGGTTGTATATTTGAATGTTTATTTTGTTAACTTTTTCAAGTTTAATGGATTATTGTAAACTAGTTTCATTTGATCCAAATGACATTATTTTTTTTCAATGACTTATTATTAATGATGTATGATAAATTGTTTTATAAAACAAACAAAAAACTAAAATAATAATAAAACTGGCAAAATTTACGAAAATAGATTGCAAAAACAACAACAACAACTTAACGCGCGAAAAAAAATATTTTGTGCTTGTTCAAATTATTTTTAGGGTTCCGTTTTTTGAAGTTATACTTCTTTGCGCTCGTTGTAAATATTTTGATGGGGTGTTAATCGAGAAACCGCGTCACGCTTGTTTAAATTATATTTTAACCTTTATGCTGTATGGTAATAAAGACGAAATTAGTAAATCAACCTTATGCTGTATGGTAATAAAGACGAAATTACTAAATCAATCATATTTTATAATAATAAAACATTATTCGCTTAGTTATCTTTGATCAATTTTTTTTTTCACTTTCACGAAGTATAACTTCAAAAACTTTTTTTACCCAAGCGAGTGGGGTGTCATTTGATAGAGCACCTAATTTAAAATTCGTTGCAATTTTTTTTAGAATTTTGCGGTGGCCAGTTTTTGAGTTATTGTCGAAAAAGTGCAAAGTCCAGACCGTTCCCCCCCATACGTTTCGACACTGATTGACAGAAAAATTTGTAAAAATTCACAGAGTTAGGAAATTCGCTAAATTTTGTACGAAAACTATAGCGAAGTCTCCAATAATTATATTTCTGTGTGTTTAGAGGACCGGGGTAGAGGGGGTAAAAAAAAACTTTTTTTTTACCTAAGCGAGTGGGGTGTCATTTGAAAGAGCATCTAATTTGGAATTCGTTGCAGTTTTTTTTAGAATTTTGTGGTGCCCAGTTTTTGAGTTATTGTCAAAAAAGTGCAAAATCCAGACCGCCCCCCCCATACGTTTCGACACTGATTGACAGAAAAATTTGTAAAAACTCACAGAGTTAGGAAATTTGCTAAATTTTGTATGAAAACTATAGCGAAGTCTCCAATAATTATATTTCTGTGTGTTTAGAGGACCGGGGTAGAGGGGGTAAAAAAAAACATTTTTTTACCCAAGCGAGTGGGGTGTCATTTGAAAGAGCATCTAATTTGAAATTCGTTGCAGTTTTTTTTAGAATTTTTTAGAATTTTGTGGTGCCCAGTTTTTGAGTTATTGTCAAAAAAGTGCAAAATTCAGACCGTTCCCCCCCATACGTTTCGACACTGATTGACAGAAAAATTTGTAAAAATTCACAGAGTTAGGAAATTTGCTAAATTTTTTATGAAAACTATAGCGAAGTCTCCAATAATTATATTTCTGTGTGTTTAGAGGACCGGGGTGGAGGGGGAAAAAAAAAACTTTTTTTTACCCAAGCGAGTGGGGTGTCATTTGATAGAGCATCTAATTTAAAATTCGTTGCAATTTTTTTTAGAATTTTGTGGTGGCCAGTTTTTGAGTTATTGTCAAAAAAGTGCAAAATCCAGACCGTTCCGCCCATACGTTTCGACACTGATTGACAGAAAAATTTGTAAAAATTCACAGAGTTGAGAAATTCGTAAAATTTTATACGAAAACTATAGCGAAGTCTCCAATAATTATATTTCTGTGTGTTTAGAGGGCCGGGGTAGAGGGGGTAAAAAAAAACATTTTTTGCAGCCGACTGTCACGTCAAGACATAGGTTATCGAAGTCGTCCATCAACTTCAAGAGCAAACTACAATAACAGACGCTCTTCTCGATCTCGTCACCGATCTTCTTCTAGATCACGAGATATTTGTTATTATCACACCAAATTTGGCAACAACACGTAAATGTTTACAACCGTGCAAATACAAACAGGATGCAACAGCTTCCCAATCTAAGGACTCGGAAAACTACTAAGTCCCGCTGTTACTACGGCCAACAGTGGGATCTACAATTCACGCCGTCTTTTTGTTAGGGACGATGAAAACTTATTACAGTTTTTGATCGATAGTGGTGCTGAAGTCTCAGTACTACCCCATTCTACATTTCCACACGGCAATAAGGATCCCATTCAAACGCTAACTGCTGCTAACGGTACAGCTATTCCCACATATGGTACTAAGCTGTTAAAACTTAACATCGGACTTAGGCATACATTCACACACACTTTCATACTGGCAGATGTTAACAGGCCTATAATAGGTGCTGATTTCCTCTCAAAGTATGACATTTTGGTCGACCTCAAAAATCGGAAGTTAATCGATTCTAAAACATCCCTACATGTGAATGCAATTATCACTAATTGTAATACGCCTACTCCTAAACATTTCAGCGTCGACAATCAATTCGGCACTCTCCTGAAAAAGTTTTCGTCACTTACCGAGGCACCAAACTATGGCCTCCCAATTAAACACAATGTAAAGCATTACATTGTGACTAATGGAAGACTTCCATCCATTAATCCAAGACGCTTGGACCCGACGAAACTCAAAGCTGCAAAGACCGAGTTTGAACATATGGTGGAACTAGGTATTTGTCGTCCTTCTAACTCCTCAGTCTCCTCTCCATTGCACATGGTTCAGAAAAAGGACAAGGACTGGCGACAGACAGCTTAATGCTGCTACTGTTCCGGATAGATATCCCATCCCCAATATACAAAATTTTTCCTTGCAACTAGCAGGATGCAAAATTTTTTCCAAAATAGATCTGGTAAGAGCTTATCATCAGATACCTATGGCAGATGAGGATATCCACAAAACGGCTATAACTACACCTTTCGGATTGTTCGAGTTCACTCGTATGTCTTACGGTTTGCGAAACTCAGCACAGACATTCCAGCGCTTCATCAACGAAGTAACAAAGGAACTGGATTTCGTCTTCGTCTATATAGATGATATCCTCATAGCTAGCCGCTCCGAGGCAGAACATCTTCTGCACTTGGAGAAACTTTTCACTCGCCTAACTGAATATGGCATAAATATAAAAGCTTCAAAATGCATCTTCGGCCAAAAATCACTTGATTTTTTGAGCCACTTTATTTCGGAAAACGGTATACTCCCATCGAAAGATAGAGTCACTGCCATCTCCAACTTTCAAGCTCCAACATCAATCCGCCAAATACAGCAATTCGTAGGTATGGTGAATTATTATCACCGCTTCATACCACGTTTAGCCGAATTGCTAGCGCCTATTCACGGGCATTTGGCATCATTGATTAAAAAAGGCAAGAACAAATCCAATTTTTCTTGGCCAGAAGACTGTAACGAGTCTTTCATCAAGGTCAAAGAATCTCTTGCCACCGCTACTCTTTTAGCACATCCGTTGGACAACACACAGTTCAACATAACATCAGACGCTTCGAACACTGCAGTCGGAGCTGTACTACAACAGTACAATAATAGATGTTGGGAGCCACTTGCATTTTTCTCCAGGAAACTCACTCCTACTGAAGCAAAATATTCTGCGTTTGATAGAGAGCTACTAGCAATCTATCTCGCAATTAAACGTTTTCGCTATTTTGTCGAAGGTCAAAATTTCTCTGTCTACACTGATCACAAACCTCTGATCACAGCAATTTCATCTAAAACTTTAAGAAGTCCACGACAACTATGTCACCTAGATTTCATTGCACAGTTCACCACAGACATACGACACATCAAGGGTAAAGACAACGTCGTCAGTGATTGTTTATCACGTTCTGGTGAAGAATCTTCAACAGAAATCTACACTCCTACTTTCAACTTGAAAGACTTACCAAAATTGCAACAGGAGGACGATGAACTTAAGAAATTGATTGATCCTGACAAGCCGTCAAGATCATCAAAAGTTGAACTTAGGTTCATACAATCATTAGGCAGCAACGACAATATCTGGTGCGAGACATCTTCTGGTTATAATCGACCATACGTCCCACACAGCATCAGAAAAACGATTTTCGATAACTTGCATGGTTTATCACATCCTGGCATACGTGCAACGCGAAAACTAATTACATCGAAGTATTTTTGGCCACGAATGAATGTAGACACAGGGATATGGGCTAAATCTTGTGAATTTGTCAACGATCAAAAATTCACAGACACACAAAATCCGCGATTGGTAAATTTGATTTACCAAATTGCAGATTTGAACATATTCACATTGACATCGTTGGACCACTACCACAATCAAATGGGTACAGCTACATTTTGACTACTGTAGACCGCTTCACACGTTGGCCTAAAGCATACCCCATAAAAGACATGACAGCAAGTACCATTGCATCAACACTTTTGCAGGAATACATCTCTAGGTTTGGTATTCCTTCGGTCATAACGACAGATCGTGGCGGACAATTCGAATCCAATCTGTTCACCGAGCTCACTAAGCTTCTAGGATCTCATCGAATCCGCACAACTGCTTACAATCCTAAAGCAAACGGTGTTGTCGAACGCTTCCATCGTCAACTTAAAGCATCTCTTAAAGCGAGATGCAACACCGTTCATTGGAGCACTGAACTCCCACTGGTTTTACTTGGCATCAGAACTTCATTCAAAGAAGACTTTGACTGCACACCTGCAGAACTAGTGTATGGTCAAACTCTTAAGATCCCCGGCGAATTCTTTGTCGATTCTCCTACAGCCAACACCTCGGACACTTCTGAGTTCATTAAGAGATTGCGAAGTAATATGCAAACGCTAATTCCTATTTCTCCAAGGCAATCTAATCAGACCGACATTTTCATACCCAAAAATCTCGACAACTGCACACACGTTTTTGTCCGAGTGGACAAAGTAAAAGGACCCCTTAATACACATTACGAAGGGCCTTTTACAGTTGTACGCAAACTGCGTAAATTTTTCGTCGTGGACATTGACGGTAAGAACACGACGATTGGCATCGACAGATTAAAACCAGCATACAGCATCTTGTCGGCAGACAGAAACAATACACAACGCAACTACAAACGTGTACATTTTAATTTTTAATTTTGTATTCCCTCAATATAGTATGTGTACATTTTAATTTTTATTCGACCAAAATTTACAAATTTTGATCTGGTGGGGGAGTATTTGTAGCGGCAACACTAGGTGAAAATATACACAATCATTTTCATAACGACAACACTTGAATAAATTAAAAAGATGTCCAACGGAAGTCGATTAAATAATTCATTTGTTTCTTCCATTTTTAATTAAAAATAATTACTTGTATTTTGGCTTTCGGTCGAGCAACATTTAAAACTCGCGTTTAATATTGTACGATACATAAATATTATTTATAAAAATATATAAGTGAAATAAAGTTGTTTGTTTTTTTATTTCAAAATAAATAATTGAATATCACAATTAATAGTGCTGTTATTTAATAAGTGAAATTGTGTTGAGAAAAATCTATCTCATCACGTCTATAATTGATAGAATCTATCTTACTGCCTTTCTTTGATATGGGTTAAACGATGGCCAGCTTCCAAGAATCGGGAAATGTTCCGGTTTTATAAGATAAATAGAATATGTTTGTTAAAATTGGAGCTAGTTGCCTAGCAAAGTTTTTAAGAATGAGGGTTAAGAGGATATCAAAACAAAAATTATCAGACCAGGGGTGACCTCTTTTCGACAACTCTTTTCATAAACGAAACGAATTAAATTTCAAATAATATCTGTTTGCTGTACAAGCACAATATATTTTTATTTGCGCGTAAAAACAATCGTCGTCAACCAAGCGCACAAAAAAAACAAAAAAACAACTCATTTTAATCAAACGAAACCATTTTACAACAAATCATTAAACTCATTGAATAAATATCTAAGGAAAAGTAACTAGACTTTTTGAGTGAAGCATCTAATTTGTAGTATTGGTGCGTTTGATGGTGTTTGTATTTAATCGTAGGGTGGTACTGTGTATAGTTTGTATATAGTTACACAAACATAACTTAGGTGGCAGCATGAACTGTTCTTTGAAATAAGTAGATTTTATTCAAAATTTTATTTATTTCTCGTTTAAACTAATCGTTATTTTAAGGAAAAATTTGTCTTAAAATGTATTTTTACCCGTTTCCTACTTTAAAAAAAAGATAATGATTAACTTATATATTTTGTTGATTTTATTTTAATAATTTTTTTCTCGATATTTATAAACATTAAATACATAAAAGCAAAATTGTGTGCCATCATCTTCAGCAATAGTATCACACTAACAACAGTCTAACATCATTACCAGCAATACAAATGAACACATCTTTACGAATACAGATTTGTAAAGCTGTCCTCTCTCTAAGCAAATATGTTTATTTAACTACAAAACTTCTATGAACTAACTTCTATAAAAAAACTTATCTAAAATCTCTATCGTATTCAGTTTTTTCTAACAGTTGCCATTTTTTGAATAAAACGAAATTGGCATAGGTTGAAAATCCTCCAAAGTACCTTTAAACCCACTTTAACAGATGACCTAAATATTGACGAAATTAGCTTGTACTGTCTATTGGTTTAAAAATTCGATATTAATTTATGTTTATAACCATACTTCGACTAATAAACTAATAATAAATGTATAACATCGTTGTTTATACATTAACATTTGTACCCCCCCACTCGCTGCATTATCATCGTCGTAACTCCATTAATTTTATTAAATTTTCGTCATCAACAACTAATAATGTTAAAAAAACTTTTTGTTCAGACCGTGAATCGAACTCTTGTCGACTCATTCAAAAATTTACATTTCCATCGTCTTCACCGCTAGACTGCGCAGCCTTTTACTTATCTAGAAATTTTTTTTCAATTTAAAGTAAAACTTTGGATGACGTCGACGATTGTTTTTTTTTACGCGCGAAAAAAAAAATATATTGTGCTTGTTCAAATTATGCATTTTTATTATTTTTGGTTTGTTTATACAGCAGGGTGGTTGTATATTTGAATGTTTATTTTGTTAACTTTTTCAAGTTTAATGGATTATTGTAAACTAGTTTCATTTGATCCAAATGACATTATTTTTTTTCAATGACTTATTATTAATGATGTATGATAAATTGTTTTATAAAACAAACAAAAAACTAAAATAATAATAAAACTGGCAAAATTTACGAAAATAGATTGCAAAAACAACAACAACAACTTAACGCGCGAAAAAAAATATTTTGTGCTTGTTCAAATTATTTTTAGGGTTCCGTTTTTTGAAGTTATACTTCTTTGCGCTCGTTGTAAATATTTTGATGGGGTGTTAATCGAGAAACCGCGTCACGCTTGTTTAAATTATATTTTAACCTTTATGCTGTATGGTAATAAAGACGAAATTAGTAAATCAACCTTATGCTGTATGGTAATAAAGACGAAATTACTAAATCAATCATATTTTATAATAATAAAACATTATTCGCTTAGTTATCTTTGATCAATTTTTTTTTTCACTTTCACGAAGTATAACTTCAAAAACTTTTTTTACCCAAGCGAGTGGGGTGTCATTTGATAGAGCACCTAATTTAAAATTCGTTGCAATTTTTTTTAGAATTTTGCGGTGGCCAGTTTTTGAGTTATTGTCGAAAAAGTGCAAAGTCCAGACCGTTCCCCCCCATACGTTTCGACACTGATTGACAGAAAAATTTGTAAAAATTCACAGAGTTAGGAAATTCGCTAAATTTTGTACGAAAACTATAGCGAAGTCTCCAATAATTATATTTCTGTGTGTTTAGAGGACCGGGGTAGAGGGGGTAAAAAAAAACTTTTTTTTTACCTAAGCGAGTGGGGTGTCATTTGAAAGAGCATCTAATTTGGAATTCGTTGCAGTTTTTTTTAGAATTTTGTGGTGCCCAGTTTTTGAGTTATTGTCAAAAAAGTGCAAAATCCAGACCGCCCCCCCATACGTTTCGACACTGATTGACAGAAAAATTTGTAAAAACTCACAGAGTTAGGAAATTTGCTAAATTTTGTATGAAAACTATAGCGAAGTCTCCAATAATTATATTTCTGTGTGTTTAGAGGACCGGGGTAGAGGGGGTAAAAAAAAACATTTTTTTACCCAAGCGAGTGGGGTGTCATTTGAAAGAGCATCTAATTTGAAATTCGTTGCAGTTTTTTTTAGAATTTTTTAGAATTTTGTGGTGCCCAGTTTTTGAGTTATTGTCAAAAAAGTGCAAAATTCAGACCGTTCCCCCCCATACGTTTCGACACTGATTGACAGAAAAATTTGTAAAAATTCACAGAGTTAGGAAATTTGCTAAATTTTTTATGAAAACTATAGCGAAGTCTCCAATAATTATATTTCTGTGTGTTTAGAGGACCGGGGTGGAGGGGGAAAAAAAAAACTTTTTTTTACCCAAGCGAGTGGGGTGTCATTTGATAGAGCATCTAATTTAAAATTCGTTGCAATTTTTTTTAGAATTTTGTGGTGGCCAGTTTTTGAGTTATTGTCAAAAAAGTGCAAAATCCAGACCGTTCCGCCCATACGTTTCGACACTGATTGACAGAAAAATTTGTAAAAATTCACAGAGTTGAGAAATTCGTAAAATTTTATACGAAAACTATAGCGAAGTCTCCAATAATTATATTTCTGTGTGTTTAGAGGGCCGGGGTAGAGGGGGTAAAAAAAAACATTTTTTGCAGCCGACTGTCACGTCAAGACATAGGTTATCGAAGTCGTCCATCAACTTCAAGAGCAAACTACAATAACAGACGCTCTTCTCGATCTCGTCACCGATCTTCTTCTAGATCACGAGATATTTGTTATTATCACACCAAATTTGGCAACAACACGTAAATGTTTACAACCGTGCAAATACAAACAGGATGCAACAGCTTCCCAATCTAAGGACTCGGAAAACTACTAAGTCCCGCTGTTACTACGGCCAACAGTGGGATCTACAATTCACGCCGTCTTTTTGTTAGGGACGATGAAAACTTATTACAGTTTTTGATCGATAGTGGTGCTGAAGTCTCAGTACTACCCCATTCTACATTTCCACACGGCAATAAGGATCCCATTCAAACGCTAACTGCTGCTAACGGTACACAGCTATTCCCACATATGGTACTAAGCTGTTAAAACTTAACATCGGACTTAGGCATACATTCACACACACTTTCATACTGGCAGATGTTAACAGGCCTATAATAGGTGCTGATTTCCTCTCAAAGTATGACATTTTGGTCGACCTCAAAAATCGGAAGTTAATCGATTCTAAAACATCCCTACATGTGAATGCAATTATCACTAATTGTAATACGCCTACTCCTAAACATTTCAGCGTCGACAATCAATTCGGCACTCTCCTGAAAAAGTTTTCGTCACTTACCGAGGCACCAAACTATGGCCTCCCAATTAAACACAATGTAAAGCATTACATTGTGACTAATGGAAGACTTCCATCCATTAATCCAAGACGCTTGGACCCGACGAAACTCAAAGCTGCAAAGACCGAGTTTGAACATATGGTGGAACTAGGTATTTGTCGTCCTTCTAACTCCTCAGTCTCCTCTCCATTGCACATGGTTCAGAAAAAGGACAAGGACTGGCGACAGACAGCTTAATGCTGCTACTGTTCCGGATAGATATCCCATCCCCAATATACAAAATTTTTCCTTGCAACTAGCAGGATGCAAAATTTTTTCCAAAATAGATCTGGTAAGAGCTTATCATCAGATACCTATGGCAGATGAGGATATCCACAAAACGGCTATAACTACACCTTTCGGATTGTTCGAGTTCACTCGTATGTCTTACGGTTTGCGAAACTCAGCACAGACATTCCAGCGCTTCATCAACGAAGTAACAAAGGAACTGGATTTCGTCTTCGTCTATATAGATGATATCCTCATAGCTAGCCGCTCCGAGGCAGAACATCTTCTGCACTTGGAGAAACTTTTCACTCGCCTAACTGAATATGGCATAAATATAAAAGCTTCAAAATGCATCTTCGGCCAAAAATCACTTGATTTTTTGAGCCACTTTATTTCGGAAAACGGTATACTCCCATCGAAAGATAGAGTCACTGCCATCTCCAACTTTCAAGCTCCAACATCAATCCGCCAAATACAGCAATTCGTAGGTATGGTGAATTATTATCACCGCTTCATACCACGTTTAGCCGAATTGCTAGCGCCTATTCACGGGCATTTGGCATCATTGATTAAAAAAGGCAAGAACAAATCCAATTTTTCTTGGCCAGAAGACTGTAACGAGTCTTTCATCAAGGTCAAAGAATCTCTTGCCACCGCTACTCTTTTAGCACATCCGTTGGACAACACACAGTTCAACATAACATCAGACGCTTCGAACACTGCAGTCGGAGCTGTACTACAACAGTACAATAATAGATGTTGGGAGCCACTTGCATTTTTCTCCAGGAAACTCACTCCTACTGAAGCAAAATATTCTGCGTTTGATAGAGAGCTACTAGCAATCTATCTCGCAATTAAACGTTTTCGCTATTTTGTCGAAGGTCAAAATTTCTCTGTCTACACTGATCACAAACCTCTGATCACAGCAATTTCATCTAAAACTTTAAGAAGTCCACGACAACTATGTCACCTAGATTTCATTGCACAGTTCACCACAGACATACGACACATCAAGGGTAAAGACAACGTCGTCAGTGATTGTTTATCACGTTCTGGTGAAGAATCTTCAACAGAAATCTACACTCCTACTTTCAACTTGAAAGACTTACCAAAATTGCAACAGGAGGACGATGAACTTAAGAAATTGATTGATCCTGACAAGCCGTCAAGATCATCAAAAGTTGAACTTAGGTTCATACAATCATTAGGCAGCAACGACAATATCTGGTGCGAGACATCTTCTGGTTATAATCGACCATACGTCCCACACAGCATCAGAAAAACGATTTTCGATAACTTGCATGGTTTATCACATCCTGGCATACGTGCAACGCGAAAACTAATTACATCGAAGTATTTTTGGCCACGAATGAATGTAGACACAGGGATATGGGCTAAATCTTGTGAATTTGTCAACGATCAAAAATTCACAGACACACAAAATCCGCGATTGGTAAATTTGATTTACCAAATTGCAGATTTGAACATATTCACATTGACATCGTTGGACCACTACCACAATCAAATGGGTACAGCTACATTTTGACTACTGTAGACCGCTTCACACGTTGGCCTAAAGCATACCCCATAAAAGACATGACAGCAAGTACCATTGCATCAACACTTTTGCAGGAATACATCTCTAGGTTTGGTATTCCTTCGGTCATAACGACAGATCGTGGCGGACAATTCGAATCCAATCTGTTCACCGAGCTCACTAAGCTTCTAGGATCTCATCGAATCCGCACAACTGCTTACAATCCTAAAGCAAACGGTGTTGTCGAACGCTTCCATCGTCAACTTAAAGCATCTCTTAAAGCGAGATGCAACACCGTTCATTGGAGCACTGAACTCCCACTGGTTTTACTTGGCATCAGAACTTCATTCAAAGAAGACTTTGACTGCACACCTGCAGAACTAGTGTATGGTCAAACTCTTAAGATCCCCGGCGAATTCTTTGTCGATTCTCCTACAGCCAACACCTCGGACACTTCTGAGTTCATTAAGAGATTGCGAAGTAATATGCAAACGCTAATTCCTATTTCTCCAAGGCAATCTAATCAGACCGACATTTTCATACCCAAAAATCTCGACAACTGCACACACGTTTTTGTCCGAGTGGACAAAGTAAAAGGACCCCTTAATACACATTACGAAGGGCCTTTTACAGTTGTACGCAAACTGCGTAAATTTTTCGTCGTGGACATTGACGGTAAGAACACGACGATTGGCATCGACAGATTAAAACCAGCATACAGCATCTTGTCGGCAGACAGAAACAATACACAACGCAACTACAAACGTGTACATTTTAATTTTTAATTTTGTATTCCCTCAATATAGTATGTGTACATTTTAATTTTTATTCGACCAAAATTTACAAATTTTGATCTGGTGGGGGAGTATTTGTAGCGGCAACACTAGGTGAAAATATACACAATCATTTTCATAACGACAACACTTGAATAAATTAAAAAGATGTCCAACGGAAGTCGATTAAATAATTCATTTGTTTCTTCCATTTTTAATTAAAAATAATTACTTGTATTTTGGCTTTCGGTCGAGCAACATTTAAAACTCGCGTTTAATATTGTACGATACATAAATATTATTTATAAAAATATATAAGTGAAATAAAGTTGTTTGTTTTTTTATTTCAAAATAAATAATTGAATATCACAATTAATAGTGCTGTTATTTAATAAGTGAAATTGTGTTGAGAAAAATCTATCTCATCACGTCTATAATTGATAGAATCTATCTTACTGCCTTTCTTTGATATGGGTTAAACGCTGGCCAGCTTCCAAGAATCGGGAAATGTTCCGGTTTTATAAGATAAATAGAATATGTTTGTTAAAATTGGAGCTAGTTGCCTAGCAAAGTTTTTAAGAATGAGGGTTAAGAGGATATCAAAACAAAAATTATCAGACCAGGGGTGACCTCTTTTCGACAACTCTTTTCATAAACGAAACGAATTAAATTTCAAATAATATCTGTTTGCTGTACAAGCACAATATATTTTTATTTGCGCGTAAAAACAATCGTCGTCAACCAAGCGCACAAAAAAAACAAAAAAACAACTCATTTTAATCAAACGAAACCATTTTACAACAAATCATTAAACTCATTGAATAAATATCTAAGGAAAAGTAACTAGACTTTTTGAGTGAAGCATCTAATTTGTAGTATTGGTGCGTTTGATGGTGTTTGTATTTAATCGTAGGGTGGTACTGTGTATAGTTTGTATATAGTTACACAAACATAACTTAGGTGGCAGCATGAACTGTTCTTTGAAATAAGTAGATTTTATTCAAAATTTTATTTATTTCTCGTTTAAACTAATCGTTATTTTAAGGAAAAATTTGTCTTAAAATGTATTTTTACCCGTTTCCTACTTTAAAAAAAAGATAATGATTAACTTATATATTTTGTTGATTTTATTTTAATAATTTTTTTCTCGATATTTATAAACATTAAATACATAAAAGCAAAATTGTGTGCCATCATCTTCAGCAATAGTATCACACTAACAACAGTCTAACATCATTACCAGCAATACAAATGAACACATCTTTACGAATACAGATTTGTAAAGCTGTCCTCTCTCTAAGCAAATATGTTTATTTAACTACAAAACTTCTATGAACTAACTTCTATAAAAAAACTTATCTAAAATCTCTATCGTATTCAGTTTTTTCTAACAGTTGCCATTTTTTGAATAAAACGAAATTGGCATAGGTTGAAAATCCTCCAAAGTACCTTTAAACCCACTTTAACAGATGACCTAAATATTGACGAAATTAGCTTGTACTGTCTATTGGTTTAAAAATTCGATATTAATTTATGTTTATAACCATACTTCGACTAATAAACTAATAATAAATGTATAACATCGTTGTTTATACATTAACATTTGTACCCCCCCACTCGCTGCATTATCATCGTCGTAACTCCATTAATTTTATTAAATTTTCGTCATCAACAACTAATAATGTTAAAAAAACTTTTTGTTCAGACCGTGAATCGAACTCTTGTCGACTCATTCAAAAATTTACATTTCCATCGTCTTCACCGCTAGACTGCGCAGCCTTTTACTTATCTAGAAATTTTTTTTCAATTTAAAGTAAAACTTTGGATGACGTCGACGATTGTTTTTTTTTACGCGCGAAAAAAGAAATATATTGTGCTTGTTCAAATTATGCATTTTTATTATTTTTGGTTTGTTTATACAGCAGGGTGGTTGTATATTTGAATGTTTATTTTGTTAACTTTTTCAAGTTTAATGGATTATTGTAAACTAGTTTCATTTGATCCAAATGACATTATTTTTTTTCAATGACTTATTATTAATGATGTATGATAAATTGTTTTATAAAACAAACAAAAAACTAAAATAATAATAAAACTGGCAAAATTTACGAAAATAGATTGCAAAAACAACAACAACAACTTAACGCGCGAAAAAAAATATTTTGTGCTTGTTCAAATTATTTTTAGGGTTCCGTTTTTTGAAGTTATACTTTTTTGCGCTCGTTGTAAATATTTTGATGGGGTGTTAATCGAGAAACCGCGTCACGCTTGTTTAAATTATATTTTAACCTTTATGCTGTATGGTAATAAAGACGAAATTAGTAAATCAACCTTATGCTGTATGGTAATAAAGACGAAATTACTAAATCAATCATATTTTATAATAATAAAACATTATTCGCTTAGTTATCTTTGATCAATTTTTTTTTTCACTTTCACGAAGTATAACTTCAAAAACTTTTTTTACCCAAGCGAGTGGGGTGTCATTTGATAGAGCACCTAATTTAAAATTCGTTGCAATTTTTTTTAGAATTTTGCGGTGGCCAGTTTTTGAGTTATTGTCGAAAAAGTGCAAAGTCCAGACCGTTCCCCCCCATACGTTTCGACACTGATTGACAGAAAAATTTGTAAAAATTCACAGAGTTAGGAAATTCGCTAAATTTTGTACGAAAACTATAGCGAAGTCTCCAATAATTATATTTCTGTGTGTTTAGAGGACCGGGGTAGAGGGGGTAAAAAAAAACTTTTTTTTTACCTAAGCGAGTGGGGTGTCATTTGAAAGAGCATCTAATTTGGAATTCGTTGCAGTTTTTTTTAGAATTTTGTGGTGCCCAGTTTTTGAGTTATTGTCAAAAAAGTGCAAAATCCAGACCGCCCCCCCCATACGTTTCGACACTGATTGACAGAAAAATTTGTAAAAACTCACAGAGTTAGGAAATTTGCTAAATTTTGTATGAAAACTATAGCGAAGTCTCCAATAATTATATTTCTGTGTGTTTAGAGGACCGGGGTAGAGGGGGTAAAAAAAAACATTTTTTTACCCAAGCGAGTGGGGTGTCATTTGAAAGAGCATCTAATTTGAAATTCGTTGCAGTTTTTTTTAGAATTTTTTAGAATTTTGTGGTGCCCAGTTTTTGAGTTATTGTCAAAAAAGTGCAAAATTCAGACCGTTCCCCCCCATACGTTTCGACACTGATTGACAGAAAAATTTGTAAAAATTCACAGAGTTAGGAAATTTGCTAAATTTTTTATGAAAACTATAGCGAAGTCTCCAATAATTATATTTCTGTGTGTTTAGAGGACCGGGGTGGAGGGGGAAAAAAAAAACTTTTTTTTACCCAAGCGAGTGGGGTGTCATTTGATAGAGCATCTAATTTAAAATTCGTTGCAATTTTTTTTAGAATTTTGTGGTGGCCAGTTTTTGAGTTATTGTCAAAAAAGTGCAAAATCCAGACCGTTCCGCCCATACGTTTCGACACTGATTGACAGAAAAATTTGTAAAAATTCACAGAGTTGAGAAATTCGTAAAATTTTATACGAAAACTATAGCGAAGTCTCCAATAATTATATTTCTGTGTGTTTAGAGGGCCGGGGTAGAGGGGGTAAAAAAATTTTTTTTTTCACCCAAGCGAGTGGGGTGTCATTTGAAAGAACATCTAATTTGGAATTCGTTGCAATTTTTTTTAGAATTTTTCGGTGCCCAGTTTTTGAGTTATTGTGAAAAAAGTGCAAAATTTACACCGTTCCCCCCATACGTTTCGACACTGGTTGACAGAAAAATTTGTAAAAATTCACAGAGTTAGGTAATTTGGTAAATTTTGTACAAAAACTATAGCGAAGTCTCCAATAATTATATTTCTGTGTGTTTAGAGGACCGTGGTAGAGGGGGTAAAAAAAACATTTTTTTACCCAAGCGAGTGGGGTGTCATTTGAAAGGACATCTAATTTTAAAAATTCGTTGCAATTTTTTTTAGAATTTTGCGGTGCCCAGTTTTTGAGTTACTGTCGAAAAAGTGCAAAATTCAGACCGCCCCCCCCCCCCCCCCCCCCCCACCATACGTTTCGACACTAAATGACAGAAAAATTTGGAAAATTTCACAGAGTTAGGAAATTTGGTAAGTTTTGTATGAAAACTACAGCACAGTTTTTGAGTTATGGATAAGAAAGGACAAAATTCAGATCGTGCCGCCGCCTACCTTTCGACGATGAGTGACTGAAAAATTTGAAAATATTCACAGAGACAGGAATATTGGTAAATTTTGAATGAAAATCATATCGAAGACTCAAATAATTATATTTCTGTGTGTTTATGGGATGGGTGTGGGGAGGGAAAAAAACCATTTTTGACCCAAATGAGTGGGGTGTCATATGAAAGAGCACTTAATTTAAGAAATGTTACAATTTTTTTAGAATTTTGCAATGCAGAGTTTTAGTGTTATTGAAAAAAAAATATTTTTAGTATGTAGCCTTTCCGCCCCCCTAAATTTCAACACTCGATTAACCGAAAAAATAATCAAATTTAATCCATTTACAAGCTGGTGTAATTGAATCTTTTTTAAGTTACCAAAAACATCTATGGATAATATTTAACCTGAATTAACATTTTTTTTGCCATTTTTGATCAATGTAGATTTGATTGTAATTTACTATTGACATTTACAATTTAACATTTATTTTGTTATGTGTCTATGGTCTGAAAATATAAGGACATTACAACACAACTTTTTATCAATAGTTTTTGATATTGTGTTCTTTTACATTCACGGAACCCTTGACGAGCGAATTTTATTCGCACTTGTCTGACTTTTTTCTATTGCTTTTGGTTTGTTTATCCAGCTGGGCGGTTTTTCATTTTTTAAGTTTAATGAATTATTGTAAAATGGTTTCGTTTGATTAAAATGACTTATTATTTTGTTTTTTTTTTGCGCGCGTATGATGCATTTTTATTATTTTTGGTTTGTTTATCAGGGTGGTTTTATATTTGAATGTTTATTTTGTCAACTTTTAGCTATATTTTGGCTAATTTTGTGAAGTTGTACATTTTTCAAGTTTTATGAAGGTTGAATTTGAAAATCAATTTTAATTTTTATTGCATTTTTATTATTTTTGGTTTGTTTATGCAGCAGGGTGGTTTTATATTTGAATGTTTATTTTGTCAACTTTTAGCTATTTTTTCGCTAATTTTGTGAAGTTGTATATTTGTTTTGAACAAACATCAAATGTAAAAAAACAAATTGCATGTACATTTTTACATCATTTAAATGAGCAAAAAAAAGTAAATGAAACGAATTTGTTATTATTATTAGTAAATTGTATTTTATTAAAATGTTATCGTTATTCCTATTTCTACATGTTTTTTTTTTTTTTTTTTTTTTAATAAAATGTGTTGTGTTATAGGGTTTAGAATATGTGTCACAACAACACATAAATACCTTTTAAGACCTAGGTCTAGACCTGGATCCCACAACAACTGGCGCCAATGTTTTGGTATTATTCCATCAATATGTTCAATTCAGCAGCATTTGCCTTGGCTAGAGAGGCCCTAAGCTCATTTTCAGCGGTTTTGTTAGTTGCAAATTTACGTTTTTGAAAACGAATTTCAACTGTTACGTACCGTCCACTCCCTATGCGAGCCCTTACAACCATCACGGTTTTTTTGTAGATGAGCCCCTTCTTCCAATTGTTTGAGCTGCTGTAATTTCTGATATTTGTCTTCAATTATTTTGGACATTGTTTCAGAAATATTGTACACACCCTCTTTGAGATAAACCGATGGCAGTACAAAAATCCAAATTGGCAGCCGCCAAATTTACTCACAAACTATAAGTGCTATCAACTTGAAATTTTCTACAGTTTTTAAACGTGTTTCCCACGCCTACTGATAAAAAAAAAATTCAAATATTTGTTTTATCTATATTTTATAAACATAGATAAGGAGATAGTAAAACAAAAGTTTTTTGTAAGGAACCGAGTTTGGTCTAGAAAAATCGAAAAAGTTCAAAATATTTAAAAAAAAACTTCAATGGTTTTTCAACTGCTTAGTCTTTTTTATATTGCCAAAAACCAGTGTTGTTTTTTCTGGGATTTTATTCTAGAATTAGCTATTGGGCAGCTATTTCTAGAATTAGCTATTGGGCCAAGCCTGGGCCAAGTCCGTGCCACAGCTTTTGGGGTTTGGGCCAGACTTAACATTTTAAAACGGCCCAAGCTTGGAATGATGTCCTGGGGCCAAGACTGGCAAACCAGACTTGGGCCAAGTCTGGCAAATTAGACTTGGGCCAAGTCTGGCAAATTAGACTTGGGCCAACTCTGGCAAATCAGACCTGGGCCAAGTCTGGCAAATTAAATATTACATTAAATATAACATATTAAACATTAAATATTACATTAATTAAATATTTTGTGAAATATTTCAAAAATATAAATTTCATGAAACTTACAATCACTATAACAATGCATAACCAGCTGGTGAATAACGTGTAATATAATAAACTGAATCTTGGTTAAAACCGGAGTTAACTAGCCAAGGCTTGGCTCGCCAATACTGGCCCATTGTTTAACATTGGCAGTTAATACCCGGGTTGTTGAGTGGGGTGTCATATGAAAGGTTGATTTTTTTCTAGTCTAAAACAATTTTTTTTGTAATTTTCAAAAGCGCAGTTTTTGAGTTATATTAAAAATGTGAAAAAAATTTCCTGTCCCCCCCCCCTTAACTTCGAACATTACAAAAGAAAAATATTTGAAAATATTCATGGTTATGGGCAATGTTGTAAAGATTGAATGAAAACTATAGCGGTCCGGCTCATCATTTTAAATGTTATTTTGAGTGGAAATTTTGACAAAAAATTATTTTTGACATGTCGAGTGTGTCATATGAAATGTGAATTTTTTCTAGTCCAAAACAATTTTTTGTAGTTTTCGAAAACACCGTTTTTGATTCATTTGATTAAAATGCTAAAATTGTGTTTTGTGAAGGACTATTCACGTAAAATAATCGTAGAAGAGGGTAAATTTTACTACGTTGTAGGAAATGTATATTATAGTAAATATTGAGTGAAACGAAGTATAGAAATGAACAAACAAGATCAGATTAGATCAACACAGTTTAACAAGTCAGATGAACTAAACTTACGATACCTGTTTAAGTTTACAAATCCTGTTGGTATACTATACCGATCTCCCCAATGTTCAGTAGACAAATCACTCGACTGTGTTAACAATGCACTCGTTGGCAATAATTTGTCGATACTTTTTCTCCGTTTCTTCCGTTGGTTTCAATAAAAATCCTCAAAACTGGCTATCAAACTATTTTCTACAAAAAAATTTATAAAGGAAAATTCATTAACCAACAACAGTTGAAGCTACAACAATTGATAATATATTTTCCAATATAAATAGTTTATAAGCTGGCGTTATTGACTAACTAAGAACTAACCAACTTTTGCTGTCTAGCGTCGTAAGATGTGATAATGTTGCTGTTCAATATAATAATGCTGTTAAAAATCTAAATCATATTAGTGAGCTAAACAATATTCTTCAAATTCATTTCAACAACTCTAATGGTATTCGATCTAGTGGTATTCGATCCAAGGCGGATAAAATTTACATGTCCGCTTTGAATACAAATTTTGATGTTATTGTTTTAGTCGAAACTTCACTGACCTGCAGCTTTAACTCTGAAGAATTTTTTCCTCAAAACTATCTAGTGTTTCGTCGTGATAGATATATAAGTGAAGAATTAAAAGGTGGAGGAATTTTAATTGCAATTAAAACCAACTTCAAGTCTGCTGTCGTATATACTTCATCTAGCGAGCTTGAGTTTCTAGCTGTTAAAATAAAATGCGGTCGGATTTGGATTTATTTATGCGCAACCTATATTCCGCCTAGAAGTTCACGTGAAACATACATGAAATTAATTGATGCAGTCGCCACAGTTTTAGCTTTAATGGATGAATCGGATGATATAGTCGTACTTGGTGACTTTAATTTACCACTTATTGAATGGTTTTGGGTTGATGAGGAGGAATTTTCTTCAACGTCAACAAATGAGCTGTCTAATGAATTATGAATTTCTAGATAATCTTACTAGTTTTGGACTTAAACAGCATAATCGCATCTTCAACAATCAAAGTAGAATGTTGGATCTCATTTTTTCTACATGTGAGAACAGCTTGCAGTCTCTGTATGTGAGGATTTAGCCGGCTGCTCTAGTATTTATCATAAACCATTACAATTAGAATTAAATTTTATTGACTGTGTTGATAATAGTGATAAATAATTTTCGTATTTTGATTTTTCTAAGGGTGATTATAGTTCTTTTAATTTGTTCTTGAGTTCCGTTGATTGGTTTTCTTTATTTAACGGTCTTAATGTAAATAATTGTGTGCGTAAATTGGATGAAATTTTAAAAAGCGGGATAAATAAATTTGTTCCTGTTTTTCATAGTATTGAGTCATATCGTGAGCCATGGTTTTATAAAAAGCTAATTAATTTAAGAAATCGTCGTGATAAAGCTCAAAAATTTTACATAAACAACCAAACCACTTCTGCTTACTATACTTTTTGAGTTCATCGTAATGAATTTAAAATTTTGAATAATTTCTTGTATAGATCATATTTGTTGCAGATTGAATCAGAAATTTCTATCAATCCTACGAAATTTTGGTCGTTTATCGACTCAAAGCGAAAAACTAATGGCTATCCTAAGACCATGAACTTAAATGATGTGTATGCTTCTAACCCTGAAGATATCTGTAATTTATTTGCGTCCTATTTTAAAACAGTATATTGCTCTTAAGATGGCGAATCAAACTCTCCATTAACTTGCTCCTTATCTAGTAGTCCTTATAACCAGTTGAAATTTTCCATGGAAGAAATCATTGCGGGATTGAATGAACTTGACATCTCTAAAGGGGCCGGGCCAGATGGCTTGCCTCCCATCTTATTCAACAGATGTGCATGTACCGTGGCTGCTCCACTAACGTTGATTTTTAACATGAGTTTATCCTCCGGTATATTTCCAGAAATTTGGAAGTTATCTTTCATAAGACCAATTTTCAAATCTGGTAAGCGTGATGATATTAGTAAATATAGGGGTATCGCTTTAATTTCAGTGTTGCCAAAGTTTTTTAAACTAGTTAAAATTATTTTGGAATTTCATATTAGAAAGTTTATTGCTCCAGAACAACATGGTTTTTTATCTGAACGTTCAACTACAACCAATTTAATGTTATTCTGGCGCTATATCTCGGATGCACTGCAAAATTATGAGCAAGTTGATGTAATATACACTGATTTTAGCAGTGCCTTTTTATAAGGTTAAACACCCTAAATTATTACTTAAGCTTGACAAATTTGATTGTGAAATGATTCGAATTAAATGGATTTCATCATATCTATCACAGCGTACGCAGTATGTTAAAATTGGTGATCATTGTTCTACGTCTTTTAAAGTAACTTCTGGTGTGCCGCAAGGTAGTCATCTTGGACCTTTGCTTTTCATTCTATTTATTAATGATGTTTGCAACTGTTTTAAATTTCTTAAATTCCTATTATATGCAGATGATATGAAGGCCTATATTACTATAAAATCAATCACTAATACAATTAATTTCCAAAGTGATTTGAATAGATTAGATTTGGACTGTAGAAAATGAGTTATTTTTGAATATTTCTAAATGTAAAATTATGTCCATTTTTAAAAACAAATCGCCTATCTTAGCTGCTTATTATTTTTGCAATAATAGCTTGGAAAGAGTTTATAAGTTCAAGGATTTAGGCATTATTTTCACAGCTTCATACCCATTTAATGATCATTTTGACTACATGATTGGTCGAGCTAATTCAATGTTAGGGTTCATCAAACGTAATACTAAATATTTCTGTGATCCATTAACGCTGAAAACGCTTTATTGTGCATATGTCAGATCAATTTTGGAATATGGTTCTGTTATTTGGAATCCGCTGTATATTACCCATTCGTCACGGATTGAAAGCATGCAGAAAAGGTTTCTTAACTTTGCTCTTAATAGATTGCCTTCAAATAACACTCGTCAGTTTTCTTTAGAACCTTATGAAAGTCGATTAGAGCTGTTAACTTTGAAAACGCTGTATAAGAGAAGAGAGGTTGCTTGTGCGGTTTTTGCAAGAGATATTTTGTGTTGTCGCATAGATTGCTCACATTTATTAAATTATTTTGATATATAACATCTCGGTAGCTTCGCCAACGTGATGTATTTTTTGCGATTAATTTTAGTAGTACTAATTATGGCTCTAATGAATCAGGAAACAATTGTATGAGAATTTTTAATAGATTCTTTGAATGTTTTGATTTCATGAAATCGAGAAATGTTTTTAAAAGATCTGTAAGAAACCTTTAGGCATTTTGGCTTAAGTACCTTTATTAATTTAATTTTGTTGTAAACTTGATTGTAATTTTTGTAACTGTTGTGTTTTATTCTCGTTAACGTATTAGCCAAATTAATATATATATATATATATATATATATATATATATATATATATATATATATATATATATATATATATATATATATATATATATATATATATATATATATATATATATATATATATATATATATATATATATATATATATATATATATATATATCAGTGGCGTTTCCTGAATATTTCTTTAAGGTGTTCGTTTTTGTTGAATGTAGTTATGTAGTTATAATATGTATGTATTTATAGTATGTATATTGTATATAGTTATAATGTTTCGTGCCTTCGTCATGGCCTCTAAATGCGAGTTTACACAATGAACAAACAATATTTATAAACATCTTTAACAAATTTCTGTTGCGTCTGATCAGTTCATTGTAATTTTGTCTTGATATTTGACTTTGCTCATCTAAAATTAAATCTAATCTTATAGTCCACAATGTTTTAAATGCGTACATATTCGTAATCTAAGTTCTACTTTTTCCATGCTTTTGTATCCCAATGTTAAATGAAATTCGAAAACACGTCAAAATTCCAAACAGACTTTTCTGACTGTTTTGTAAAACAATACATAAGGCCAGTAAAACAGTTTATTCAAAAGTAAGCTGCCTGTCAACCATTCAGGTGACATAACTGGAAATTATTAAACGCCGAGTGAATGTTTGTCGCTTTGAAGTGCATTTGGTTTCCATATTTGGTAATTCCGGTACAGGCTTTCCATTTCGTAATATACATTTCTTTTCATCTATAGTTCGCCCAGCAAAAGATATTGCCTTCAAATCGTTAATGATGCAAAACGTCTCTTCCATGTCTTTGTATTAAAATAATTTTTAAGTCCTCTTACAAATTTAAGAAAATTACCCCCCTGCAATTTAAATTATTGATATTTGGCTAAACAACACAATTTATTACTGTTCTGAGGTAGTGGTTTCGCATTGTTGAAAAATTATATTACGTTGATCGTTTTCAAAATAAAATAAAAAGTCTTAAAAAAAAAATAGAACCGACTTCAGAAAAAAAACACAAGAAAGTGAAAAATAACTCAATTGTGGCTTACAGACAAAAATTTAGTTATATCTATAATCTAACAACAGCGAAAAATTAAGCCTTTAAACAAAATTATTATATTATAGAAGTTATTTGTTATTATAATTATTACAATTATTATAGTTGTTATTATATTATAAAAGTTATTGTAAAAATTATTATAACAAATAACTTCTATAATATGATAATTTTGTTTAAAGGCTTAATTTTTTATTTTTATCTCTAAGCCACAATTGAGTTATTTTTCACTTTTTGTGTTTTTTTTTTTCTGAAATCGGTTCTATTTTTTTTTTAAAAAGGTTTTTTATTTTTCAATTTTTAGTGTATAAAAGCAAATGTCTGTTAGCAAGCATGTCAGAAAGCGTTTTTGATGCAATAACTTAAAATCCCGGAAAGTATTCATCGATGAAAATCTAGTAATCATGGTTTTCCGATTTTTATAAAAAAACGGAATATTTTCTATCAAGAAAAATTATTTAGGACTACCTTGGCATCTATAGCAATATAACGCAGGTCAAACCAAAAAAATAAAATAAGCTTTTTCGAAGGAATTGGCAAAAATACATAAAAAATATAGTTTTTTCCACGTCATGGAAAAAAATATGGGACAACCTCTGAATGTACCTTAATAGAACACAATGAGCCGTTTTCGAGAAATCGGGGAATATACATAAAAATATACAGTTTTTCTCGCTTTTCTGAAAAACGATATTTTTCACGATATAGAAAAAAATATGGGACCACCTCGAAACTTACCTCAATAGAATAAAATTTAAATCATTCAAATCGAACAAACCGTTTTTGAAAAATCGGTGAACATACATAAAAAAAACTCAAAATTAAACATAAACCTCCTTCTCTTTTGAAGTCGGTTAGAAAAAAATTTTAAATGTGTCCTTTAGGTTCAAAAACGATCAATTCCAATTTTTAAAATTTTTGAATTATGTATTAATTGATTTCGTTTCTTTCCATTAAACTGAACATATCAGTAAAATAAAAATTTAAAAATGTTTATCTATTTCTGAGAAAATTGGGTGACAAATTCCAGTTACGTTTCAAAAGCAATCTATTACGTCATAGCTTTTGAAACAAAACAAAGCTATTCCATTTCAATTGTTTTGCAATCAAAAACAATCTATTCCAATAAGAATCATGTCTTTAAAAAACATAACATGCCTATTCCAAAACATGCGTTTGGCACCGAAATCCTTTATTTCAAAATATTCGTATTCAAATATCAGTCGATCGTGATATTTGTTTTAAAGTGGTAGATTTTTTATTGCAGCTTGCATCAGTTTTTATATCCATTATCCAGTAAGTAAATGCTAATCAGTTTGTCAGCGAACAGCCGCGGTGTGTGATTGAATCCGATTGAATTCAATCTGGCAAAGTTCAAGCGGTGGGATATCCGCAAGAAATAGGTAGATTTCGTTGTCAGACAGATTTTTGTAGAATCGGATTAATCAGATTAGTTTACGTAAACACACTAACTACAAACAGAATTAAATAAAATTAATTATGAGCAAACGTACAACTGTGCAACTTAGGAACGTTTTCTTCTTTCAGCTTCTTTCAGCTTCTTTCAGTTTCTTTCAGAACGTCAGCTTCTTAAAATCAACAAAGACATATCATATTATTCATTGTTTCAGGAAAAAGCCAATTTTTGTGTTCATTCATTTGCAATAATTAAAAATTTTTCATTTTTCCGTCATTTGAGATTTTTCGACCATTTCCAAGTTATTACGTGAAGAAAAACTGATGAAAACTTTTGGTGGTGTTGGTTTTTGTTGGAACCGATTACTTTGGAGCCCTTCACTGCAGATGTTTAGCATTTTCAAAAAAGAATAGAAGTATACTCAAATATTTAATATCCAGCAATTTTGTTTCAAAATTTTGTCCCAAACAGGCGTTATAATGCTTTGATTTATACAGCTTTAAAGCTCGAGCCCCTTAACTGGTAACCGGATTTGGCCAGTTGTAAGGCCAGTAAGAGATTATTTGCCCCAACATTTCCAGAAAATGTTTTTGGTGTAGGTTAAAAAATACGACAGTGAAAGTACTGCAAAATTTCGTTGTACCTGTACATTGTTGATTGCAGATAGCTAAAAAGCTTTTTATTTCAGTTATCTGGTTTTTTGAAAAATGATAGAAATTTACGTCCTAAACAGCCGTTATAACACTTTGATTTGAACAGTGTTAAGGCTCTAGCCTCTTAACCGATACCCGTTTATAGCCAGTTGTCGAAGTTATCCAAGAGATTGCTTGCCACAACATTTCAAGAAAATATTTTTGGGTCAAACAAGGTCCAAAAATGCCACCATGAGAGTGCCGCTAAATGCCTTCCGTTTATCATATATAGTCATATATAGTTTTTTATTAATATTTATTTTAAAAAAGATATAACATCTATAATATAGATATATCAAAAATCAATATTTTGTTTTATTGCATTATCTAAAATCAACCAACGTTGTAAAATATTCTTGGTTTCGAAATTAGAAAAGTCGGCGGTTTGGCAGAAAACCAAATTATCAATCAATACGATAGTATTTCAAAATGTAAGTTTGAAAAAATATATTTTCCAATAGTGATAAGTTTCAAAACGAACTTATTCCATTGTGTAAGTTTCAAAACGTCTCTATTCCAAAATGTTTTCTAAAATACCAGCTTAACTTGACTACCTACTTTATTTTACACTTCAAACAAATTAATGGAAAATCCCTAAAGAAACCAATTAAACAATAAAATCACCGAGTTTGTAAATTATTTCAAAATAAAAAGTTTTTTTTTATTTATCTTGAAAACTCGTAAAGTGGAATAGATCGTTTTTGAACCTAAAGTACACAAATATCCATTTATTTTTCTTCTGCCTTTATTTGACTGAAACAACTGAATAGCACACAACAATTGCATTCAATTTTTCAGTTGTATCAATTGCTTCAGTCAAATCGAACACAGTTAAAATCAATGTAAAACGTATTACGTACCATGTTCTGATTTTTAAACGAACATAAAACGATTATTTTAAAACAAATACATCTTTAGTATTTACTTCATTCCATTTGTTTTCTTGCTATTGTGTATTGTAAGTGAATATTTAATGCGTATGTAGTGTTAAATATAAAATATAAAAACATGTAAACATTGAATATTATTGGGTTCTGTAAAAATTACGAACATTTTGAATGCATTTATTCTATATAAAAAAGTTATTCTCCTTTTTGCTTCATTTAAGCTGCGTATATGAATTATATATGCGAGACAAGGAATTGGGTTCGGTTGCTTTTCTGTTCATATATCTAATGAACATGAATTTGAGGGGAAATTCTCTTTGTTGTGTATTATGCAGTGTAGATTAAATATGTTATGGCTTACACAAACAATTGTATTTTTTTTCTATTTGCTTATTAAAATATGTATGTACATTTGTTTCATTTATTGCAAGAAAAGTATTTCTTTCTTTTTTAATATTAAAAGCTGAATTTATTTTAGTTAGCCATTTTGAATATTTTATGGATATTTCTCAAGTCGTTCGGCGAACGACTAGAACACCCAGAGAAAACGCCACTGATATATATATATATATATATATATATATATATATATATATATATATATATATATATATGGATGGCAGTAATAAATAAATAAATAAATATTGAAGCTTTCTTTAGCCACCACAAACAGCTTTGGGTAAAATGCAACCCAACGTGAAACAATGCAAACAAAAACTGTTGTTTTCTCAAATATTATATACACGGAACCCTCAGCGAGCAAATTATATTCGCACTTGCCTGACTTTTTTTTTTTAAGAAAATGTCGTGATTTTGTATTTAATAGAAAATTTTATATAAAATATTTGAAATTCGTTAAATTTATTTTTTTTATAGTTTTAAATTTGAAAATAAATTATACATATATACATACTTGGATAAAAATTGAAATAAATATTTACCTGCAAGTACTCGTCTTTCAACTTTTCATAGATCGCATCGCATATTTCCTCAATTATATACTGAATAGACGCTTTGGACATTTAAAAAAGGTACATGAGAGTACTGTATGAATCACCGGTGGCCAGAAAACGGAGGGTCACTGCCAATCTTTTGGCAGCAGTAATTGCCTTTCGGAGATGCGTGTCTTTTTTTCAATGAGTGGGCGAAACTAGTAGAGTAAATTATCAAAATCTTCTGCACTCATTCGCAAAAAGTTGTTTAATACCTCAGGGTCATTTTTCCGCAACATTGTGTCCAATTTCCAGAAAAAAACTAGACCCTCTATCCGCATACCATTCACGAACCCATTTTGTTCTGTATTTTTTTGGTTTTAGTTCCTCTTAACCTTTTAACTTTCCTTTCCTAACGTTAACACGTGCATCAAGCATTAGAGGTTTATAACCTAAGTGACTAACCTGAACTATAAAAAAAAAATTTAATAAACTGAATAGTGCTGCCATCTAGGGAATAAACAGCAAATGATATCCATAAAACACAATCAATCTAAAACAACAATTCTGACACTCCCATTGTTTGCTGGAATATCAAAATTATTCAAAATCGAACAAACAAAAGTACAGTATGTAAAAGTTATGCATCTCTTCAAGTTTGGAGCATATTCTGTTGCGATGAGATTCGAAGAGTTTTCTTTCCAAGGGTTTGGTGAGGATATCTGCTGGCTGTTCTTTGGTGTTGATGTATTTGTATTTTTTTGCCCCACCACACAGTTCATATCCATAAATGTAACTTGAATTTTTGAAGGGAATTTCGCCATTGATCCATTTTAGATCAAAGAAATTTCCTAATTTTCATTCCCTTTTTCTTTATTAATGTTATAATCAATTTTATATTAATTTTTTTCTAAATGTCAATTGTTTTTGTTCTAAATTTAAAATTGTTATAAAATTGTAATTTAATATGTTGTAATTATAAGGGAATATGAGAAGATATAAATAAATAAATAATAAATAATAATAAATTTCAATTGAAAAACTTTCTTTTCATACTGTTCTCGGATGTAGTGATACTGTACGTCAATATGTTTACTATCTGTTTGAAAGGTTGCAATGTATTCCGAATAAGTGGTAGAGGTGGCAAATGTAGACTGTCTTTGAGAACACCAGCTAACAACACATCCACTCCAAATAACTATAAATCCTGTAGTTGATTTGCGTGTTTCAATATCTCATGCAAAATCTGCATCACTGTAGCCAAATAAGGATAACGTTTTCTGCTTCTTAAAGTGCAAACCATAATCAACAGTTCCTTTTAGATATTTCATTATTCTCTTGACTGCATTCCAATGCAACTTCGTTGATTTTTCCATATATCGACTAACCATACTAATCGAAAAGAATATATCTGGTCTCGTACCTTTTAATAAATATAACAAGCTGCCCACAGCTTCTCTATAGGGAGCAGTTGTTAACTCAGTCTTCTCATTATAATTTAAATTTACATTCAACTGTTGATGTGGATCGGCTGGTATTACAAGAGCATTTGCTTGCTCTAAATTAAATTTATTGAGAATTTTTCTTGTGTAGGCACTTTGACATAAGAGAATAGAGCCATCGTTTTGCCTTTCAATCTGTAAACCAAGGTAAGTATCAGCATCGCCAGAAGTGTTATCAATTTCTTTCTCAAGTGCACATAAGAAATCATTCACAGTCTCTTCGTTGATTCCAGCTACTAGTCCATCATCTATGCAGATGCTCACTAGGAGTATTATCAGAATATTTTTGATTAACATGTATATATACAAGGATCAGCCTTTGATTGTTTGAGTCCATAGTTTGTTAGAAAAACTTTTATTATTTGGTTCCAACATCTAGATGATTGACGTAAACCATATAAACTTTTTAGTAGCTTACATACTCTTGTTGTACCATCGTTGAATCCTGTTGGCTGCCTCATGTATATAACCTCCTCTATATCACCATTTAAAAAGGCAGTCTTTACGTCAAACTGTTTGAGTACTAAATTTTCTTGAACGATCACTGTTAATAATATTCGGATGGAGTCGAACCTACAGGGCTAAAGGTTTCATTGAAGTCTATTCCTTCACGCTGAGAGAAGCCTTTGGCTACTAATCTGGCTCTAAATTTTTGTATGGTTCCACTCGTATCAGTTTTTAATTTATAAACCCACTTATTTTCAACTATGGTGGAGTTCTTTGGTACTTCAACGAGCTCCCACACCTTGCTGGTTTTTAAGGAATTCATTTCCTCTTCCATAGCTTGTTTCCACTCTTGTGCATTCGTACCGTTTACAGCTTGTTGAAAAGTCAGCGGTTTTTCTTGGTTTTCAATGCAATAATCACAGACATTATCTGTTGTAATTGTAGTAATTGTATTGTAAGTTTATTGTAAGTAAAACACTTTGGTAGAACATATATTAGTTTATTAACATTAATTTTATATTTACAGGTTGAAGTCGCTTATACGCGGGTAATGCTACTACAATGTTTTTTGTTTGACATTTCGATTATAACAATGTACAAACCCTACGAGCAACTAAGAAATATAATGTACTTAATATGAAATCATAACAGCTCTTCCCCTCTAAATAAGATTTCAAAATAGTATTACTTAAAAGAAGAGTTGTAATTAATTACATGAATAAATTTAAAGAAAAGCATTCCTTTTGTGAGCTTAATAAAATTTTAATTCAATAATTGTACTGTAATATCGTCGCTTTAATAATGAAACAACGTATTCGCAAAAGTGTAGTTTCGAGATAATTGGGTTTAAAGATTTTTCGATTTTCTGATTTTCGTATACTCGGCAGCACTATTGAATGAATAAAGATATTGGAAAAAAAATTTCTACTAATTAATCTTGACTAATTTCCCCACAACATATAAAAATTTCACATTGGTACCTGCTGGCTTTTCTACCTAAAAAGAGGTGAAAAGTCATTCAGGTACCTTATACGTTATTTCATATTTCATATACGTTATTTCATTTTGCATGGAAGTACGATTAAGCCTAAAATAAATTATTATTGAACTAACGCATAATATTCTTACAATTTTTTATTTATATGAACCGGCATATCATGTAGTAATGAATGATGCTTATACAATATTTTAGATTTACCATTTCGTGTGGCGATCGTAATGTATATAATATATACGACAATGATTTTACCCAAGTTATTATTCTGTAGGAATTGGAATATCGTACAAGCATTTACGCTGTTTCAATATTTAACCAAATTCAAATTTGCATGTACGTTAATTAACAATATATTAATTTTAACCCCCAGTTATAAAATAATTGGAAAATATTAAAACGCCACTCTATAGACATCCTTATGGGGAATGCAGCGCACCCATTATATAATAACAACGTATATATGGCATACGTTATTTCATTATTAAGGCGACGATATTTTCTTCCCACCAAAAAAAATAAAAATTTTATTTAAATATAAATTTGTATGAAATTTTAGTTTTATTGTTTTTATTTCAAAGTTGCCTATTTTAGGTAGATTTCATATAAAAATCTACCTATTGCAATGGGCTTCATCTCGGAATTTTGGAAAAATTTTTGTGCCAAACGACTTTATATGAAAAGCGGAGACGAAAAAACAAAAACAAAAAAAAATTTATATATATATATATATATATATATATATATATATATATATATATATATATATATATATATATATATATATATATACAGTAATCCCTCCGACTGCGCGGGTTTTAACTGCGCGATTTCCACTGCGCGAGATGAGTTTTCAATACAAATTTTCGCACTGCGCGATTAAAATTTCACACTGCACTTCATATGTAGGTGAATTTCGTAAAATTAAAATGAAAAAAAAAATTAAATTTCCCACATGGGTCATTCTTTTACAAATCGAACAGATTTGAACAAAATCTGACCGACGGATTTGTGATTTGGCTTAAAAAATTTTTACTGGTATGATATCGAAAAAAATATACGTGTTCGAGGATTTTTTTTTGGAAAATAGAGGCGATCTAAATTTTGTGATTTTTGGTTTGACGACTTATTTTCAAAAATTCATTACTTCGGTTCTATTAATGATATTAAGCTTTTGTTTTATTTTATTTTAAAGTAAGAAGATGGAATTTTAATAAAAAGTATAGTCAATAAAAATTATTAGCAAATTCCTATTGTTATAAACAAATAAAATGTTAAAATCGATTTTTAGTGATTGCCCTACGTATTCTACGTTCAATTTTCAAGAAAAACGTGTTTTTAACTAAGGGAGAAATTAGTTTTACTGTTAGAAATATATTAATTTATCCAGCGCGGGACAACAAAAATTTATGGAATTTTTATCTTTCCGCGCTCGATAAATTGATTTATTTCTAATGCTACTCGTACACGAGAGAGCAAAATTGCAGATGTCAGAGAGAAAGTGTCTGACTTATTGCTAAACTGTTTACACATAGGAATTTGTTAATAATTTTTGTAGATAACAATTTTTTTTTTAAGTTCATCTTTTAGCTTTAAAATAAAACAGACAAAAATGTCTATCATTACCAAAACCGAAGTTATAAATCTTTGAAAATAAGTCTTCAAGCCAAAAATCACGAAATCCTCGAAATTTAGAACCGCTCCATTTTCCAACTCAAAAAAATTCTCGAGCACGTATATCTTTCTTTTCTTGGGAAATGAGAATTTGGAAGTTTTTCTATATAAAAGCCTTAAAATTTCAGCCAAATCAAGTATGTGTCGGTCAGAAAGATGTTCGGTTTGTAAAAGAATGACCCATATATGTAGCAATTTGCATTACATATTCAGTTTATTTTTAACTGTGTGGCTGGAACGTTCAATATAGATCAAATTCAATTTCAAGCCAGTAAAGGTAGAATATTCTAAACAAATTCAGATTATTGATATGATTTTGTAAATTTAAGTTGTTTTTTGAAATGTTATTTAGGTTAATTTATCTGTTAACTTATGAAGTGTTTTCTTTTTTAAGAGTTGTTGAAGTAATACATGTTTTTCAGGCAGTATATATTCATTTTGGTTTAATTTTAACTTTAAATTAATTTTTTTTTCAATTTTTTTCAAAATTTGGAACCGAACCCCCCATTTTCATACAAAATAGAGTTCACATTGCGCGGTTTTGTACTGCGCGGTGTTTTTCTGGAACGGAACTACCGCGCAGTCGGAGGGATTACTGTATATATATATATATATATATATATATATATATATATATATATATATATATATATATATATATATATATATATATATATATATATATATATATATATATATATATATATATATATATATATATATAAACGATATGAGATATAACGAAAACGACCGGCACTCTCACGGTCGCATTTGTTGAGGTAGATCAAAAAAATTTTCTGTACTTATGTGTTCTATTAATATCTTGGACAAGTTCGTGAATCAGCAAAATCCGACACGTGGTTAAGAAACTAGAGGCTTTTTTCTGAAAAAAATTGATTTTTTAAAACCGTTATAACGGCCGTTTGGATACTAATATTTCAAAAAATTTAACATATTTAGAATCTTTGGAATCTTTTTTATCAATTTGTTTTAAAAATAGACCTCTGCAGTTAGAGGTTCCTGAGTGAGCGGCTCCAATAAAAAAGTTTGCAAAAAAAAATTTTTTTTGGAAACAACCGGCACTCTCACGGTCGCATTTATAAGGCCAGATCAAAAAACCCTTTTTAAAAATGTGCGTTTTATTAATATCTTGGACAAGTTTGTAAATCAGCCCCATCCAACACATGGTTAAGAAACTAGAAGCTTTATACTAGAAAAAAACTCTGTTTTTTAGATCCGTTATAACGGCCGTTTGGATTCTAATATTTTTAAAAACTTCATAAATTTAGAATCTTTGAAACCTTTTTAATCAGTTTTTAAAACAAAAAAGACCTCTGCAGTTGGAGGTTTCTGAGCGAGCGGCTCCAACAAAAAAGCTTGTAAAACACAAAATGCGTTTATATCAACCGGCGCTCTCACGGTTGCATTTGTGGAGCCAGATCAAAAAACCTTTCTTAAAAATGTGTGTTTTATTAATATCTTGAACAAGTTCGTAAATCAGAAAAATCTGACGCATGGTTAAGGAACTATAGGCTTTATACTAGAAAAAAAAGTAGTTTTTTTAATCCGTTATAACGGCCGTTTGGATACTAATATTTTTAAAATCTTCATAAATTTAGAATTTGTGGAAACATTTTAATCCGTTTCTTATAAATATAAACCTCTGCAGTTAGAGGTTTTTGACTTGTTGGCTTCAACAAAAAAGTTTGCAACAATCCCCAACTACAATTTCCAAAAACCTTATAACAGTCAATGTCAACCTTAACAGTCAAAAAAATAAAAGATTTGAATAGAAGAAATTAATTTTTTTTTCTTAGAAATAAACTATTTTGATATTTTGCAGTAATTGCACGACATATGATATAGAGTAGGTTTGTGTCATAAATTGTCACACACATGTTCTGTGGTAGATTTGATATTTGTTTGTTGCAAAATTGGATAGATATAATTTTGCTTGTAGGTAGCTAATTTTCTTTTTTAAATTTGTTTGATATCTGTTTGAAATTAGTTTGTTTTGTTTAAACTAATCTGATACATCAGATTCTACTGGTACACAAAACTGTCTGATCTCGAAATCTACCTATTTCTAGCGGATATACGTGCCGCTTGGACTTTTTTATAGATCCAATCTTTTTAATGGTTTTATTATTCTTGAGGATCTCCGTAAGTTTGGAGTAAAATTAGTTTGTTCATTATTGGTTATATTTTCAGTTCTTTGATTATCATTATTGTTAGTGGATTTATTTGTTTTATCAGTGTTTTCTTGTGTAGTATTTTCGTTATGTATTGTAGATTGTTCGATTGTTATAGTAGAAGTATTTTCCTGTGTAATTTCAGGCTGTAGAAAATTTTTCTCACTAGTAATCAATTCCCCTAGTAACAGAGAATTAGTGAATTCATACAATAGTTCATCATGAAAATCATCATTACCTATTCAATGAAACGTATATGAGCTTGTGATGTGAATTCACTTATTTACTTTTGTATATGCTCTTCTCTTCTAATGAATGTTTCAATGAAAACCATGCTTAACTTCATTATGAATATCAGTATTATGGAACTCATGAAGTTATTGATGAATATTAGTATTATGGAACTCATGAAGTTATTGATGAATATCAGTATTATGGAACGCATGAAGTTATTGATGAATATCAGTATTAGGGAACGCATGAAGTTATTGATGAATATCTATCGGAAACTCATGAATGATAAAACAGTGAACTCATGAATGATCAATGAACTTCATCAGGGATTTCTCTACCAACAAACTCACGAAATAATTAGTGAATTTTCATAAAAGATTCATCACTGATGAAATGATAGAGTTTATTTGCAAATTTCAGCAAGCACTTCACTACTATAGAATAGTCGAACTCATTGATTACTTATTTATTATAATCGAAATCAATTATGGAGTTAGTGAAATCAATGTGAACATAGAGCGTAAAACCCGTACAGAATATTTAGAATAAAAATAGTATAGAACACAGAATAAAATAAAATATAGAACAAATGAAAATTGTGGTGTTTTAAATGCCATTTTCATGTTTTAAACTAGAATTTTATTAATTATAAATTTTTTGAGGCATTAAAATTAATTTAATAAAGCATTAATATTTTTTAATGAGATGGTTCTTCCTTCTTCCTCTATGATTTAGTCACGTCAGTTTTTTCCTGAAATTAAAAACTATTATAACAAAAAATTATTGTTCTGCAGCTTCTTCGATTTTCTGTACCGTTGATCACTGATTTGTATATTGTTTTTCAACACAATATTTCACTTTTAACCAAAAACTGACAAAAATCACAAAGTTGCACCTCTAAACGTAAAAACAAAACTAGAAAAAATTTGTTGACTATGTTTACAAGATATATCAAAAAGAATCATAAAATGCAAAGAGAGTAAAGAGAGGGAGTGAAAAATGTTAGTTGCTGATAATTATCATGAAAGTAATTAAGAACTTCATCAAAATATTCATCGCAGGATCACTTATTTATTTCTTTTAAGAAATACAATGAAAATATCATCAATACTTCAATATGATTTGCTTATCTGTAGTTGTTTAATATTTTTTTTAAAAATTGTATTAGTAAATTGGTGAACAATTTTTACTAGGGTCCTTTGTAGTATAGTCATTTTATATTGACGAAAACTGATTAGCATTTGTATTAATATTGTGATCAAATGTATTTGAACCTATTTCCCTAATTTGATCTATATGACGCTTCCAGATCCTACCGTCATCTAATTTAATTAAGTAATGTAATTCACCGATTACTTCTGTAATGTATCCAAATTTCCATTTTATTTTGTGTAAGTACTCTCGTACAGCAACTCTTTGTCCTGTTTGTAACGCTCGTACCTTTTTATTTGTGAGATTACCTTTTCGTATTGTATTATTAGGTAACATCAAATCAAGTCTTGACCGTATGTATCTGTGGAAAACAAGCATAGCAGGCGATTTGCCTGTTGCAGGATGAACCGTTTTTCTATAATTCAGTAAGATATGACACAATTGTGCATTTAAATCATCGCGTGAACAATTTAAAGATTTAAGTTTCTGTTCAATTGTCCTTACGTAACGTTCCGCTTGTCCATTTGTAGCAGGGTGGTATGGTGCGCCCATTTTATGCGTAATACCATTTAACCGTAAAAAGTTTTGGAATTCACTAGATATGAATTGTGATCCATGATCTGAAACAAAAATTGAAGGTATGCCAAAACATGAAAATATTTTCCTACAAATTTCAATAGTATTTTGTGTAGTAATGTTTTTTAAAATGTGAACTTCGGGCCATTTGGAGTATGCATCGACTATTATAAACAAATAGACTGCCATGAATGGTCCCGCAAAATCCGCATGTACACGTTCAAATGGTTTGGTTGGTGTTTCCCAACAATGAAGTGGAACTTAAATTGGATCCGATTGTAATAATTGACATTTTGAGCAATCTTTCGCCATATTTTCAATGATTTATCGATTCCTTCCCACCAACAATAACTACGTGCTAGTGATTTCATGCGACTTATTCCAAAATGAGTGGAATGTAGTTCATTTAAAATACGCTTTCGTAATACTGATGGTACGTATACTCTTAATCCTCGCATCAAACAGTCTCCTTGTAATGAGAACTTTGTTTGCTCGATTCCAAATCGATCGCGACCTGGAACTTCTCTTCCTCTTCTTAAGCCTTGTATCAAATTATTTAAAAATTTGTCTCGCTTTATAATGTCTCCAAGTTCCTTTACACTCACTGGTAAGGTTTCAATTAAGTTTATTTCCACTACATCGGCTTCTTCATATTTATAATCTACTGTTGATCGTATTGAAAGTCGAGACATAGCGTCTGCATTTCCGTGATCTTTCGTATTTCGATACTTTATGTCGAATTGAAAAGTTCGTAAAAATAATTCGTAATGTTGCATTCTCATAGCAGTAAAAGTAGGTAGTCCTTTATTTGGAGATAAAATTTGAATTAATGGTTTATTGTCAACTAATAAAATGAATTTTCTTCCTAGAAGAAATTGTGAAAATTTTTTATTCCAAAGATAATAGCGTAAGCTTCTTTGTTAATTTGGGGGTATTTTTGTTGTGTATTGTTCAACGTTTGAGAAGCATATTGTATTGCTCTTTCAGAACCATTTGGATAGATATGGCTCAATACTGCCCCAACTCCAAAACTCGATGCATCTGTTGCGAGTATAAGTGGTAATGTCGGATCATAATGTGCTAGAAAGTTGTCAGATTGCATTTCCGATTTTACCTTTTTAAATGCCGTTTCGCAATGTTTATTCCAATTAAATTCAACGTTCTGCTTTAGTAAGTTGTTAATTGGATATATTATTGTACTAAGGTTTTTTACAAATCTCCCGTAATAATTGATTAGACCGACGAATGCTCTCACATCGTCAACGTTTTCTGGTCTCTGTTCCTTCTGGCAGGTTTGAACATATACATATAGATCTGGTAGGACCACTTCCCCCATCTAATGGGTACACGTTCATACTCAGCATTATCGATAGATTTACTCGATGGCCGGAAGCCATTCCGTTAGTGAATAGTCAGACAACTACCGTAGTTCGCGCATTCGTCGACCAGTACGTCTCGAGATTTGGAGTACCACTCGAGATAACGACTGACCAAGCTAGTCAATTTGAAAGTAATCTTTTTCAGGAATTTAACAAACTTTTAGGTTCACACAGATTACGGGCAACAGCATATCACCCACAGGCTAATGGTATGGTGGAAAGGTTCCACCGCCAACTAAAAGCCTCTCTATACGCAAGAAATAACACCATGAACTGGAGCGAAGAACTTCCCTTTATACTCCTTGGAATACGAACTTCAGTCAAAAGTGACCTCGGATGCACTCTAGCTGATCTTGTCTACGGACAATCACTTAAGGTCCCTGGAGAACTTGTCCTGCATCCTGCCTCTACGAAATCGATAGATCCTTCTTCACTGGTAGATCGCCTTAGAACATCGATGCGTAACGTCGTTCCCAAAGATACCCGAAGATACCCCCCTCAAGACAAAATGTTCATACCAACAAATTTGACAGAATGTGAACAAGTTTTCGTCAGAATAGATAGAGTTAAGACTGGCTTAACTCTTCCATATGAGGGACCGTTCAAAGTTATCAAAAGACTTCGGAAGTATTTCATTATAGATATAAATGGAAAAAATGTATCTATCTCCATTGATAGACTTAAACCCGCCTACACAACGGACGAACTAAGAAAAGAAGGTCTACCTAAGTCAACAACAAAAATACGATTTCTTCCTTAGAAAATTGTAGACATTGAGACGACACTAATACGCGTAAGGACATTTACTGGAAGGTGAGTGATGTAGCGACCCAATTAAAATTACTACGCTACAAATAAATATCCAAATAAATTCAAATAAAAATAAACAGTCAAATAAATTATACCATTTCCTATCTTACCCTAGTGTTCCCTATTTTCTAATTTTATTTCTGCAGAATAATGAATGAAGTTGAGTTAAAGCGGTTGTATATCATATATCAAAAATTAATAAACAATTAAGTTTATCATTGTGATACCGTTTCAAAAGACAACAAATAATCAGGATGAGGTGACATTGGCTCTTTATTTGAATGTATTTCCTTTTTTTATTATATCAATAAATTGATGTTATTTTTCTGGTTTTTGTTAAAATTAAGTTTAGAGAAAAATATACATATTATAATTATAATTAAAATTCAATTCGAAATCAACTGTGCTTGAATAAACATATAAAACCAATTATTATATAAAAAGTTGTTTAAATAAAAAATATAATTTATTGCAAACCTAAACGTTGTGTTAATTTAATATAAAAAAATGCTTAGTTCCTACATAGCCAAGGATCTAAATATTTCTATACTCTAAGAGACTAATATACATTTCCTCTTAAGAATTAGACTTTTTCATTATGTTTTTAAAAATTTGAACTGCTCGTTCAGAAAGCCCATTTGATTTTGAATAGTTTGGGCTGGACGTTATGATCTTAAAATTTCAATTATAGGCAACTTGTTTGCATTCGAATGAATTAAATGGAACATTGTCAGCTATCACAATTTTGGGTATTCCGAATTTTTTATTTTCTTTTTTTTAATAAAATGTGTTGTGTAATAGGGTTTAGAATATGTGTCACAACGACACATAAATACCTTTTAAGACCTAGGTCTAGACCTGGGTCCCACAAACATCTGTGGGTTGAAGCCACCTGAGACTAAGTGTTCCGGCAAACTATTCCATTTGTACGCAGTTCGGACAAAGAAGTCTCTCTGTGATCTGCCAGTATGACAGCGCGGGATCTTTACCGTTTCACTGGTTGCGGCAGCCGATTGCCGAGTGGAACGGGGGTAAGAATAAGTTTGAGGCATGATGCCGCTGATTTCATCTGAGCACTGCTGATGACGATATTTGTAAAAAACAACGAGGTCAGCAATAGTGCGACGATGTTGTAGGGAATCAAGTTTTGATGTCAAAGTTCGATCACCTACAATTCGTATAGCTCGCTTTTGAACAGAGTCCAAGAGGGCCAAGATGGAAACAGAGGCAGCACCCCAAACTTGACAGCAGTACTCCATACAGGGACGAATATAGGACTTATAAACATGGAGCAATTGGTATGGAGTGAAAAATTTTTTGCATCTATTTAGGAGGCCGAGTTTTTTAGACGCGCTTTTTGCCATCGCCATTACATGATCGTTCCAGAGTAGGTCATTTGAAACTGTGACACCCAATAAACGAACGTTTTTACATTCACCGTTCATCACACATACTAAATAAAATATCTTTGGGGAACTCGGTCTTTAATCTGGCAACAATCAACAGCTGTGTTTTGGTGGAGTTGAAATTGACAAGGTTTTGGTCACCCCAGTCGGCGACTTTATTCAGGTCTTTGTTCACGTTTATGGCAGCGTCTCTCCGGGCAGGATTAATTCGTTCGTGCATTTCACCTTTTGAAGGAAGGGGCTTGAACGACTTGTGCAGAGTACTATCATCTGCAAAACTATTTATTGGGTTACTGGTGATTTTCAACAATTCGTTGATATAAATCAAAAACAGGATTGGGGACAATACTGAGCCTTGGGGTACACCAGCGTTAATTAGTTGTGACTCAGAAGAAAATTCGTCTAAGGTTACCGAAATGTATCGGTTGGATAGAAAATTTTGAATCAGCTTCACAACATTGGGATGAAAACCGTACGCAACGAGCTTGTTGATTAAGTTGGCATGCCAGACTCGATCGAATGCCTTGGAGATGTCTAAAGCGATAACGTATGTTTCACCACCTTTATCAAGTATGCTGTTCCAACAATGCGCTACATAGTTTAATAGATCGGTAGTTGATCTTTTGTTTCGAAAACCGTATTGGCTGTCGGATATTAAATGATTTTCCTCCAGAAATTTTGAAATATGTGTATTAATATAATGCTCATAGACTTTGGATAGGACCGATAGTAAAGCTATTGGCCTATAATTTGAGATATCGGATTTTGGTCCCTTTTTGGAGACGAGCTGGACATTTGCCAACTTCCAGCACGAGGGAAATATACCAGATTTGTAGGATTGGTAGAATATTTTAGTTAAAGTTGGTGCAAGTTCTTTGGAAAAGGTTTTTAAAATAATGGCTGGAATATTGTCCATTCCTGATGCTTTGTTGATGTTTAACCCCTTTAAAAGTTTAGCGACTATATTGGGTTTGAAGTGAAGTTCATTCATATTAACTCCTGAAGACTGGATTTGGGGTATTTCTTTAGGAGTTTCCAAAACAGTGGAGTTCAGAGCAAAGCGTTCAGCGAACAAGTTAGCTTTTCTTGCAGGACCATTGACGATTAAATCACCATCAATAATAGGGGGAATAGAAAATTTTGTACCAGAATTTAAAGAATTAATGGCACTGTAGAAACTCTTGTCAGAAACAGACATAGACGTAAGTTTTGAGGCTTTCGCTCTGTCAATTTCGGACTTTTCGTTTGAGATAATCTGATTAGATATTTTGTTGGCCTTTAGATATTGGGATCGATTAGTGGGAGTTTTGTTATGAATCCAAATATTAAATGATCTACGTTTGTTTCTAAGCGCCGTTTTGGCAGCTTTCGAATACAAGTATTTTTGTTTGGGTTTTACTATGGAGAAAGGGACAAATTTATTGATAGCAAATTGGATGGTTTCTGTAAAGTTTTGAGCAGAAACATTTACATTGTCAGTGTAAAAACAATGACGGTCGAAAGGGAAACCATGGAAAAAATTTTGAAGACCACTCTTATCCATTTTTGAGTAGTGAAATATTTTACGGGGTTTGGGAGCTGTAGTTTTAAGTAAATCAGTTTTGATAACTGATGAGATTAAATAATGATCAGAATTTCCAATACTACCTTTCGCGACATCGACACTCGTAATATCTGGCATTGTGGTAAGATAGAGATCTAAAAGAAAACTATTATAACCGCCATTACGGGGAGTGAAAGTTGGGCTTTTAACAATTTGGAATAGGCCCTGAGACGCGGCAAAAATTTCTGCCAGTTTTCCACTATTGTCAACATCGTCGGTCGATTTGGAGAATTCCAACCATGATTTGTTGTGGACGTTGAAGTCACCGGTAACGATAACTTCACAATTAGTGTACTTTGCTCTAATCTCGTCCATAATTTTTGTCAGTATATTAAAAAAGTTTGGGTTACGTTTGTTGGGGGACCGGTATAAAGCTATTGTAAAAAAAGTCATTTCTGGAAGACAAATCTTTAAAACCATTGTATTGAAGCCGTCACCGAGTAGTTCAAAATTTGGAAAGCGCGTGTACGCAACACTCTCATGAATGAATGTGCATACGCCCTGATGGAGTTTGAAAGCTGATTCGAGCCTATATTTGGAATTAAGCGATTCTATAAAGAGAAAATTTTCAGAAACTTGTGTTTCTGTAAGGAATAGAATGTTCGGTTTGTCGTGCTCAAGATGATGTTGCACGTGGTCATGGTTAGCGTTCAATCCGCAGATGTTTTGAACATGTATTTTAAAATTTTTTATTGATTCATATATGTTTTGTCCCTGCAAATTCCGTGGACGTGCCGCTTTATGGGCGGGTGGATTACGCAAATTTGCTTTACCACTTGCAGACTTATTTTTTTTCGGTTGTACTGCCATATATATATCAAAAGGGTTTTATTTTATTTTTTTATGTTTTATTTTAAAATGTATAACTAAGTAAAAAATCCTATCATACAACAAAATACGACATATGCCAATATTTCATGATAAGATGAAGAAATAATAACAAAATAATAAGTGAAAAACAAATTGTGAGAAATTTGCAGAAAACAAAACAAAACTAAATGCCAATAATCCAGCTGATGCAGCGCACCCCAGACGCACCGCCCACCACCTCAATCGAGGCACAAAGCCCACACATAACTACGTGTTGGTCCGATTCCTCGGAAGAGCGGAACCGCAACGGAACGCTGCCCAGCTAAGACTGGAAGTGCTGCCGTTGACTAATTAAAGTTCGTCCGCCAGCACCCTAAGATATCATCTTGGCTAATGACATCTCCTGCCATTGCCAGTGGTATGTGATATCTCACGCTAACTCATATGTCAATGGCAGGGACTGGAGTACGCAGGGTAGTCAGACCCGTAGATCAACATTGATCATAATCGATCAAAATCGATCCCTCCTGCGATCAGTGCGAGAAAACTTCCATAAAACAACGTATGACTTCTGAAGAACTCTTATTTTTTAATGGTTTTACTTCAATCCACTTTGAGTAATAATCCGTTAATATTAGAAAACATTTATTACCATATTCACAAATATCACACCCTATTTTTTGAAATGCAATCATTGGAATTTCATGGGGTATTAGAGGTTCTTTCGAGTTTAAGTTTTGATTTAATTGACAACGTTCACAATTTCCTATATACTCCTCGATATTTTCATTTATTTTAGGCCAATACAACAACTGCCTAGCTCTAGCTTTTGTTTTACTAATACCTTGATGCGATTCATGTAACAAATTAAGCATGTCTAGTCTTAGAGATTTTGGAACTATTATTTTACTATCTAAATACGCAATGCCATCTTCTACAAAAATGTCATTTCTTAATTTGTAAAAAAATTTTATACTATCAGGAACTTTTGCTTTAGTATCGGGCCATCCATTAATATACATTTCTATTAAGGTTTTTATAACCGGATCTTTTCCGCTTTCGATTTCAAAAAGTTTGACCTTATCATTTGACATTTTTATTGATAATACTGATTCGCAAAATGTTTTGTCCATATCAGGATTTTCAGATTTATCAAAATTACGGGATAAATAATCCGCCAAATGTAAATATTTACCTGGTACATATTCTAATTTTAAATCATAATTCATGAGCTTTATACGCATTCGCTGAAGTTTCGAAGACGATATTTTATGAATATCTTTGCTGATTATACCTAGGAGAGGCTTATGATCGCTATTTATTTTTATGGTTCGACCATATATGTAGTTGTGAAATTTTTTACATGCAAATGTGATTGCTAAAAATTCTTTTTCAATTTGCGCATAGCGTGTTTCACAGTCAGATAAACTTCTTGAAGCAAAAGCAATGGGACGACCCTCTTGCATCAAGCAGCACCCCAATCCATTCTGAGAAGCATCTGTTTGAATTGAAATACTTTTATTCGCATCAAAACTAACCAAAGTGGGTGACTCTGCTATCATTTTTTTAAGTTTTTGCATTATAAGTGAATGTGTTGAATCCAAGGAAAAATTTTTATTTTTTCTTAACAAATCTCTTAAGGGTGCAGTTATTTCTGATAAATTTGGAAGAAAACTTCTCATATAATTCACAACTCCCATTAGCTTCATCAAATCACTTTTATTTTTTGGATCTTCTAAGACTTCTATTGCTTTAATACGATTCTCATCGGGACGAATGCCACCCGACGAAAAAACATGACCTAAATATCTAACTTCATTGACCCGGTACTGAAATTTGTTTGGATTGAATTTAATCCCTAAAGTCTCTGCACGTTTCATAACTTTTTGCAAGTTATCATCATATTCTGCAAGGGTTTTACCCGTTACTAAAATATCGTCTATATATATTAAAACGCCGTTTATATCCGCAAAGTTCTCTGAATTAAGCTTTTGAAACACTTCCGGTGCGGTTGATATACCAAATGGTAAGCGATTGAAATTAAAATTCCCAAACGGTGTTGAAAAAGTTGTTAATTTTTTAGACTCTTCATCAAGTTCAACATGCCAGAAGCCATCTTTTAAATCGAGTACACTAAAGTATTTAACGCCGTTTAATTTTTCGGAAATATCCTCTAACGTAGGTATAGTGTATGGTTCTTTCACAATATATTTATTGAGATCTCTTGGATCAAGACACAATCTTATACTACCATCTTTTTTTTCAACGACAACTATGTTATTTACCCACTCACGAGCTTCATCAACTTTTTCAACTATCCCCAATTTTTCTAATTGTTTCAAATATTTACGCAATTTTTTTCGAACTTTTATTGGAACTCTACGCGCTGAATTAATTACTGGGTTATTATTTGACTTTAATTGAATTTTATATTTTTTTTTAAATTTACCAACACCTTCAAAATTAGATTTAAAATGTTGTAGAAAGTTTTCTTTATTACCTACTTTATCTAAGCTATCGATTTTTTTATTAGATTTAGCTTTATGCAACTTTCTAATTCCAAAATAGGAACAAAACATTCAGGAATAATCACAAATGGCTCCAAAGTAATTTCATTTTTTATACAACAAGTTAAGTAGCACATACCTTTGGGTTTAATTTGTTGCCCACCGTAGGCTTCTAAAATTGTTAATGTCGATTTCAGAGGAATAGTTCAACCTAATTGATTGAATATTTTTTCTGGTAAAATATTCACTTCAGATCCACTATCCAATTTGAATTCCACAAAAGTATTTTCTATTTTTACAGCTTCAGTCCAACATTTATGATTTCTAGAAAAAGGTTTTTTATCAGATTTATGCAAATCATGAATAGAATCTACAAACAATTCGTTAATATTTTGGTTATCAAGGCTTTCATCGCCTGAATTATTACTACTTTCACTATCTTTGATTAATATTGATTTAATTCTCTTTAAACGACACGCAATTGCAAAGTGGTTGTAATTTGAACAATTTGAACATACTTTCCCATAAGCGGAACAAGAAAATCTTTTATGATTCGTTAAACAGTTACGACATTTGTTTAAATTAATGAATTGTTTGTTAGAAAAATTATTATTTTTAAATTTATTTTCGTTTTTCTTATAACTAATGATATTATTTTTATAATACTTATCTTTAATAACTACATCAACTGATGATGATGATGATGGAACCAGATCTTGTATTTTGAATGTCTGAGCTTTAGAAAGCTCCCACGCTTTACTTATATCCACTGCATCCTTGAGTTTCAAGTCCGATTGTTACATCTTTTCTTGAAGTTTTATATCTTCAATTACAGCTTTTCTTGAAGTTTTCTATCTTCAATTCCCAGCACTATGCGATCTCTGATCATAGAATCCAATTGATCACCGAATTCACAGCAATGCTGCTTTTTTAATATTTTTAATATCAAAATAAAATGCATCAAAGGCTTCACCAGTTTTTTGCGATCGCGTATAAAATTGGAATCGTTGAAAAACTTCATTTTTTTGGCGTACAATATGTTTCGTACGCTTTTTTATGTTCTCAAACTTTTCCGCTTCCTCCGTACCGAGTTGAAATGTTGCTAACAATTCTACCGCGTCAGGTCCAATAGCATTTAAGAATACCGCTATCCTGACCTTGTCTTTTTTCTCGCTGATGCCCGCCGCAACTTCAAATATATCAAAATTGGTACTAAATTTTTTCCAATTTTCACATAAGTTTCCTGACAAAACCAAGTTTTTAATTGGTTTTACAAAACTCATGATTTTTTATTTTGAGGTCACAAACACTTTTTTCATGTAAAAAAAATTATTTTTTTTTGTCTTTCTAATTGAATTTCTATTTCAATTATTATTAAAGCGTAAGCGTAAAAGAAAGAATACAAAACAGTTTATTATATATACCACTACTATTATTATTTTATAATCAATTTGAATTAAAATTTTTATTAATTTCACTTTTTATCAACTGCGCCATGTTGAATAAAACAATGATGCTTCAGTAAACATTATATATGATCTATATTCACAAATAACAAATATATATATATATATATATATACATATATATATATATATATATATATATATATATATATATATATATATATATATATATATATATATATATATATATATATATATATATATATATATATATATATATATATATATATATATATATCTACAATATTGATATGAACATAGTAGCGATTATAATAGACTCATAGCTTTAGTACAGTATGCTACACTTTCATGGCTGGTAGCATGAAAATGCCATTCTGCATCAACCTTAAAGTCTTTTTTATGGTGGCATAAGTTAATTAGGTTATGTTTATTTTTGTTTTGAGAAGGTGCCACCGTCAGTGTTATAAATTATTTTCGTAATATTAGAATTTATATGCGTACTGATGAATTCAATAAGTTTTGTAATGAAAAGATGGACTGTAGTATACTGTTGTGATCGTTTATATCCGAAATGAGTAGAAAACTTCGGTGCTGTATATATTCACTTGCGGAACTTTTAAAATAAATGACAAATGGATGAATAGTAGCTTGTGAATTATTATAATAATAGCCTTGGACCGCATCCTGAATTATGAAGCCGTAGTTTTCAGAAAAATCTCCTTAAACGAAGCACTCTCCTGCTTCTAATTTTTTTTTCCTCAATGAATGTAGATTGCTGTTTTGCTATAAAGTTGTGTTGTGTCAAAATTTGTAAACGGTAAATAAATTTTTTCATAAATTCTTCTACGGTTTCTATTAAAGTATCCAAATTGCATCGATCAGTGGTAATCCATTGTTGATATTTGACTTGAAAGATTCCTTTAACGTCAAAATCATTTAGTAATTTTTCTTCCAGTTGTTGAAGTTTTTTTGAACATTCATTGCACTTCAAAGTATGACAATCTTCTGTTAATTTACCACATGAAACAAAGTCAATTAATGTTTTATAATTCTGGAAAGCAGCATCAGTAATCCAAGACATCTTAGAGTGTTGAATCATTAGTTTCATATTTTGATGTATGGTACACACGCACACATTATGAACTCCTTGGGATAATTTTATACATTCTTGTGGTCGAAGGGACGTGAATTTAGTAAATCCTATTTTCACATCAGGAAACTTATTTTTAAACTCCACATAAGCTTCATTTAATGTACATAGCAATAAGCGCTTTTGTGTTTTTATGCGTTCATCTCCTTTTTTAAAAGATGCTGCATCTCGTTTGCCTGGTAATAATCTACTGATTTTATCACTTTTACAAAACTGCTCTACGACATATCATTTATATTGTTATTATAATTATATTATTATATTTAAAAATATAATAATTTATATTATTATATTTTAAAAAAATTCTACGAGAAGTCGTATTTTTCATTTATCAAAGGCTATCTATAAACTAAAAATAAACCAAATTAAAAAGGGTCGAGTCAAAATGTCTTGACTGAAATTGCTTTTTAAAAAGTTCATCTAATAATAAAATATTTGATATTTAACATAAAAAAATCTGAATCTAAAAATCGCCATTTTTATAATTTTCCTTCAGAACAAAAAAAACTTATTCCCGACAGTCATATGTGTTGGATTTATTCAATTTAATAATTTGAAGTTAGCCATAATGTAATCTAGTACATTCTTATAATTTAATGTATTACTTTGTTTTATATTGTATGTAATTCTTATATGTCAAATAAAAAATGTCTTCTTTTTCTTCCGGCATTCAAACTGTTGCAACAGTATCTTTGGTCTTTTATCTTCCTGCAAATTAAATCAATCTCCAACAGGTTATGAGCCCAGACATCGGTGCCAAGGATGTTATTTTAAAAACAAATTTAAATTAGATTTGGTGTTTAAAAGTTTTGTTACTTACAAATAGAAAATTTAATTGACTTAGTGATTGTAATCAAAATGGCTGAATATAAAACGAAAATAGAAAAACTAGATAATAATAATTTTACTAATTGGAGATTCAAAATAGAATTATTACTAAAAAAGGAGAATCTATGGAAAGCCATTTCGAATGTCAAACCGGAATCATTACCATCAACAGCTGATGCAGTGGCTATTGCTGCAAATGAAAAACAGATAATGGAATGGTCACGTGCAGATGAGGAAGCTTTATCGGTGATTGGTCTTTCGATTCATGATGATCAAATTGCTCACATTCGCAATGAGTCTACAGCTTTGGGCGCATGGAATAAATTAAAATCATATCATGAAAAAGCTACACTGAGCAATAAAGTACATTTAATGCGTGAAATATGTTCGTTAAAAATGGTTGAATGTAGTGACTTCACATTACATATAGGAAAAATGCAAAATTTGTTTGTCAAATTAAAAGATATAAGCAATGATGAACTAACAGAATCATTGAGAGTTGCAATGTTATTAAGTAGTTTACCAGCAAGTTACGACACGTTGGTGACGGCGCTTGAAGCACGTGATGAAGCGGAATTAACGTTTATGTTTGTACAACAGAAATTGATAGGGAAATTCGAACGGCGTGTTCATAAAGAGATTTCTCCAGAATCATGTGGGAAGTTATTAAAAACATTCCATGAAGTGAAACATAAGAAAAACAAGTGTTTTTTCTGCAAGAACGTCGGACACATTAAGAAAAACTGTACTGATTTTAAAAAGTGGAAATCCGGAAAGGATGAGTCAAAAGATAAGGTAAAAGTTGCACGTGAAAGTGACTTCTTATTTGTGATAGGCAAAAGTGAGTTTGGCTGGTTGCTAGATTCTGGCGCATCACGTCATGTAACTAACAACAAAAAGTTTTTTACTGATATCGACGAGTCATATAGAGGTGATATTGAAGTTGGCAATGGAGAAAAAGTTTTAGTTGCGGGTATTGGAATCGGAAAGATTCAACTAATCAACGAAAATGGCGAAATTAATTATGTTATAGCTACTGAAGTTTTATACGCACCAAAAATAAATAGCAATGTCTTATCCATTGGGAAGTTGATTGATAATGGCTTCAGTTTAAATTTTAAGCAAAATGCATGTGAAGTCATGTTTAATGGAAGGCAAATTGCGGTTGCAGATCGTATCAAGAGTCTTTACGAATTACGTACACAAAACAAGATGAATGCAATGTTTAATGGTCATAATGAGAATTGTATTCATACTTGGCATCGTAAATTGGGTCATCGAAATATAGAAGCAATTAGGCAAATGGTTTCAAAAGAACTTGTCGATGGGATACAAATAGTGGAATGCGGTATGAAAGAGCTATGTGAAACGTGTACTAAAGCAAAGTTGACACGTTTACCATTTCCGAAGAGATCAAATAGTGAATCAAAAGAGCCGATTGATTTAATACATACAGATGTTTGTGGACCTATGCAAACAGCAACACCAAGTGGAAAAAGGTATATCGTTACATTTACTGATGATTTTTCTCGATTTACTTATTTAAGGTTATTGTCCAACAAATCGGAAGTCGAAGGTGAAATAAAGAATTTTGTTGAATTAACTAAGACAAAATTTGGAAAGAAGCCAAAAGTGATTCGTTCTGATCGCGGTGGTGAATATACAGGAAAACGGTTAAATGATTATTTAAAATCAGAAGGAATTGAAACACAATTGACGGCAGCGTATACGCCACAACAGAATGGTGTTTCAGAAAGAAAAAATAGAACAATTATTGAGATGGCACGTTGTTTATTGGTACATGCTGGCTTATCAAATACATTTTGGGGTGAAGCAGTTAACACAGCTATATATATATTGAATAGATCAGTGACGCGTTCAACGAATTCTATTCCATATGAGCTGTGGTACGGAAATAAGGTTTCAATAAAAGATTTCAAGATTTTTGGTAGCAGATGTTTCGTTCTTGTTCCAGATGAGAAACGAAGAAAACTTGATCAAACTGCAGTTGAAATGATTTTCATGGGCTATGATAATCAATCCAAGGCTTATCGTTGTTATGATCCAATCACTAAAAGGGTAACAGTTAGTCGTGATGTGAAATTTGATATTGACACATATAAATTTCCTTTTAATGCAACGAAAACAATTGTTGCTGACATGAAACCATTGGATCATGAAATTGAAGTGAATTGTAAGTCATCAAATAAACCTACTGTTGATGATACAATAATTCATGAGGAGCCAGAATTTCAGGAAGTACCTGAAATTCAGGAGGAGCAGATTGAACGAGTTGAAAACATCAACAATGACAAAAGTTGTAAAATCGTTATGCCATTGGAGTGTGAAATTGTTCAGATTCGCAGAGTTTCAAATCGTTCCACAAAAGGTATTCCACCGAAACAATTAATAGATGAAATGTTGGTTATGAACCAAGAAATTGTTGAACCAACATCTTATGAAATGGCAATTTCATGTAAAGAAAAGGGAGAGTGGATTAAGGCGATGGAGGATGAAATGAAATCACTTGAGGAAAATAAAGTATGGGATTTGGTAGAGTTGCCAAATGATCGAAAACCGATTGGATGCAAATGGGTGTATAAAATAAAATCAAATGCTGACGGTAGTGTTCAGCGATTTAAAGCAAGGCTTGTAGCTCAAGGTTTTTCGCAGAAATTTGGTACTGACTACAATGAAATTTTTGCACCTGTTGTAAGACAATCAACATTTCGAACATTGTTGATTGTTGCATCAAAAGAAAGGTTAATTGTCACACATTTGGATGCTAAAACTGCATTTTTGAACGGGAATCTCAGCGAAACTATTTTTATGAAACAGCCAGCTGGATTTATAAAGGGATGTTCAAGTTATGTGTGTCATCTGAATAAAAGCATTTATGGACTGAAACAAGCGGCAAGAGCTTGGAATGAAGCGATTCATAGTGTATTGGATAAGGTTAATTTTATTCAAAGTACAACAGATAAATGCTTATATTCAAAGGAAATCAATGGAAGTTGGTGTTATGTATTAATTTATGTGGACGATGTTATAGTAGCTTGTGCAACGAATGAGCAGTTAAAACATATTGAAGATGCATTGACAGCGAAATTTGAGATGGAGAATTTCGGTAAAATTAAACATTACTTAGGTATTGAGGTAACTCAAGATAGCAACGGAATTTTTGGGTTATGTCAATCAAAATATATCCAACAGATTGCAAATGATTTTGGATTGCAGGATGCGAAAGCTGCAAATACACCAATGGAGTCCAATTATTATGCATCATCTATATCGTCGACAAAATTGATTTGCAATAAACAGTATCAAAAGTTAATTGGATGTTTACTATATGTATCAGTAAACACAAGGCCAGATATAACAGCATCTGTTAGCATTCTGGCACAGAAGGTATCGGAACCTACACAATATGACTGGGATCAATTAAAACGAGTTGTAAAATATTTGAAATCAACATCAGAATAAAAGTTAAGACTTGGTAATATGATCAGTCTTAAAAATGTATTGATTGGTTATGCTGACGCCAATTGGGCAGAAGATCGTTTTACTCGGAAGTCAAATAGTGGTTATGCATTTTTCTACAATGACGGTTTAATTAGTTGGTCATGTCGTAAACAGACATGTGTGGCGACATCATCAGCAGAAGCAGAGTTCATAGCACTGTCGGATGCATGTCAAGAAGTATCATGGCTCAAACGATTATTGGATGATATGCATCAAGATGTTGAATTACCAGTTTTGATTCACGAAGACAATCAAAGCTGTTTAAAAATCGGAAAAGAAGAAAAGTTCTCAAACAGAACGAAACACATCGATACAAAGTTCTACTTTGTAAAAGAATACATCGATAGGGGTTTTGTAAAGTGTATATATTGTCCTACGGCAGATATTTTAACGAAGCCGTTAACAGTATCCAAACACAATTTTTTTAGAAAACAAATGAAATTAAATTAAGGAGGAGTGTTGGATTTATTCAATTTAATAATATGAAGTTAGCCATAATGTAATCTTTTTTTTTTTTTTTTTTTTTTTTAATAAGAAGTGTTGTGTAGTAGGAATTACAAAATGTGTCACAACAACACATAGATACCTTTTAAGACGTAGGTCCCACAACAACATGCGTCTTGAGGTATAGGTGGACGCTTTTTTTAAATTTTTGTGGATTGAAAGCACTCGAGACTATTGATTCGGGCAAAGCATTCCATGTGTACGATGTACGCACAAAGAAATCTCTTTGCATTCTATTACTATGACAGTGAGTAATCTCGACAGTTCGACCGCCCGCACACACCGATTGACGAGTAAAACGGGGAAAAACATATGTCTGAGGCATTATGGACCTGATTTCATCCGAGCACTGCTGGTGACGATATTTATAAAAAACAACGAGATCAGCAACAGTGCGACGATGTTGCAGGGAATCAAGACCTAATGTTAAATCTCGATCACCAACAATTCGTATAGCTCGCTTTTGAACAGAGTCCAAAAGAGCCAGGATAGTAACAGATGCAGCGCCCCAAACTTGACAACAATACTCCATACAGGGACGAATATAGGACTTATAAATGTGGAGTAATTGATGCGGAGTAAAATATTTTTTACATCTAGTACATTCTTATAATTTAATGTATTACTTTGTTTTATATTGTATGTAATTCTTATATGTCAAATAAAAAATGTCTTCTTTTTCTTCCGGCATTCAAAGTGTTGCAATAGTATCTTTGGTCTTTTATCTTCCTGCAAATTAAATCAATCTCCAACAATATGCACAGCGAATTTTATCTTTAAAACAAAAAATAACGCGTGTCCTAAACATTCACAAGTGGTTAGATATAAAATAAGCTTGAATTTAGTTTAAAAAAAAAAAAAAGGCTATGCCATCTTTTGTTCAATTACACCGTTTTTTTCTTATATTACACCGTTAAAAATTATTTCAAAAAACTAACAGTGTACATTTTTAAAAACTATATTCTAATACCTATTCAACGACATATCATTTATGAAAATCGATTCAGTAGTTTTTCTACAATCGCTCGTCAAACTGCACTCACATAACAAAATAACAAAAAATTGCGGGGCATCCTGTGAAGACCCCTGGTCGAAAAAAAAAATTCTAAGAGAACTCGTATTTTTTATTTATGAAAGACTATCTATAAACAAAAAATAATCAAAATTAAAAGGGGTCAAGTCAAAATGTCGCAAAAATTTGCTAAACTTGTGTGAAATTCAGGAGCTAATTTTTCACAGACTAAATCAAATGAGTCTTGACTTATATAATGAAGTAGTAAATTTACTTTATTTTCAGGTTTTACTTCAAATAATTCTAGAGCACCTTCAAAACGGAGACGCCAGCGATCCCAATTTGTTTGGGTTTTATCGAACTTATCAATTGTAAAGGCTGATTGTAACTTTTCTATTTTAAATTTTTTTTGTATATGTATATTTGTAATTTATAATTTGTAATTTATTACCTTTAATTTGTAATTTTGTAACTAGTAATTCACAGTTTGTAGTACTTGTGATTTGTAAGATGTAGCAATTGTAATTTGACTAACCTCACTTTTTGTAATGCAATAAATCGGCTTGTAATGATTTTGGGATCTTGTTGAATCAACTTTATTTGTAACTTTTTGTTGATTTTAAATATTGTATGAGTAGCGTTGTAATCTGTTGCAATCAGATTTTGTAAAATTTTTTATGTATTTTATATAACACCTGTATTTGTAGCACTAAAATTTTTGTTCTTACCAAAAAAATCAACGTGGTTTTGAAAATTTTATATTTCATCCAGTAATACTTGTAAAATTGTATTTTGTATACCTAGCATCCTCGTCGCCAATCTGTTGTAATTGTAGTAATTGTATCGTAATTTAATAGTAAGTAAAACACTTTGGTAGAACATATATTAATTTATTAACATTAATTTTGTATTTACAGGTTGATGTCGCTTATACGCGGGTAATGCTACTACCACATATTAGTTTGACATTTCGATTATAACAATGTACAAACCCTATGAGCAACTAAGAAATATAATGCACTTAATATGAAATCACAACACTTATACAGATAAAAGAGCTTTAAATATTATATTCGGTGATGATAGTGAAGATAGTATGAATGAATATTCTGGCGGCTCCTCCGTATTCACCTACAAGTAAAAATTTTAGTTCATAACCTAAATATATTTTGTCTTACCATTTACCATATACATCCGGTAATAAATTAATTTGTTGATCTTTTTATATTTTTATACGTTTTGCCAGAATTAAAAATGTAAAAGAGAACATTAACATATGGTTTATTTCTAATATAATTATAATAAATTCTTACCACTCATTTTTCAACTTTGAAATTGTAATATGTCGATGCTATTCAAAATAATCATGCTATAAATTTTTGACATGACAAGCAAAAACTTAATTTTTTTCTAATAAAATCATTTATGTTGCCATAAAATAAATTTTGTTGCCATAAAATATACTTAGGTAAGTATATTTTATGCCAAAATTCTCAGTTTTATGGCAACATTTGCTCAAAAACTAGAAATAAACTCCAGTAAAATTTTGCATATTTATATTGTTGTTCTTGTTTCGCATACGAAAATCATAATATACTTATTGCTTCATTTTTTACTGGAAAAAAATGTTGGAACATGTAAATCGCCCATAATGCATGATTTCCACAATGGTTAAGGCGAAACAGTTTTGATATATACTACTGTCGATGAAAGCATATCCTAAATTTGGACGTCCAATTTGCAATATTTCAATTCAGCGCTCCGAAATTGGACGTCTAGGTAGTCCGAAAAAAAATATGCTTTTTTTTTTTTTTCGGACTGAACGTCCAATCTCGGAATAGCAAATGTCAAAATTGAAAATGTTATAATAGCGCGAAAACTAAATTTAATCTAAATCAGTATTCAAATTAGTATCACTATAATTCAAATCAGTATTACAAACTGTAATTATAATTAGGTAATTATTAAAATATATTTTGCATTTGGTATGAATTGCGATTTATTATAATTTGCTATCAAACGAATTAATTTTAGGCTATAAGTTTTCGGAATGTCAAAATCCAAAAGTAAGAAATCGGAATTACAAATTGTTGCTTTTTGTTGTAAATTATATTTTAATAGTATATTGTAGGCTTTTATATTAATTTTATTATAAATATATTGGGAATAGAGCCTTTTTAAATAGGCTCTATTCCCAATATATTTATAATAAAATTATATTTTATTCTTAAGTTGCTCTCACTGATAAATTCATGATATAACCTAATGCTATTGTCAAAATAAAGTTACCTTGTCACTTGTCAATTTTGTGCGTGAAACAATAAACGTGTTTTTAATATTGTTTTTGTATATCAAAAATATTGTGTTCACAGGTCAAAGAGCTGCAATACCTGCTAAATTCACAACAGGTTATGGGCCCAGCTAATGTTTAGGACAGACAAAAATTAAATTAAATTATTAAATAAAAAAAGAAATATAAAAGCGTATGTCTATGTGAGTTTTTAAGTGTGTTTTCTTCAAGTTACATAGTGAATCTTCTAGAGCTTTTATGTTTTGTGGCTGTGTGTCGGCTAATAAATATTAGTGCAGAAGTGAAATAATTATTGTTTGTTTCTTAAATAGCTGTATAATATTAATTCAAAACTAAAATGTCGAATGATAATGGATGGTCCGGTATCGAAAAATTGCGAGGCAGTGAGAATTATCACACGTGCAGTTTGCAATAAAGAATTTACTGGAACTGAATGATTTTACTAAATGTATAGAAAGTGGGCCAAAAGGTGAAACAGACGAAGGAAAATTAAGAAAGGCAAAAGCCAGAATCGAACTTAGTATTTCTCCAAGTATATATGTGCATGTCGCCAACTCAAAAACGGCAGCTGAAACTTGGGAGAAATTGAAAAATTTATATGAAGATCGTGGTCTTGCGCGTCGTATTGGTTTACTTCGCAAACTAGTACCGATTCGACTTGAAAATTCAGATTCCATTAATGATTATATATCTCAAATTTTTGAAACAGCAAATAAATTAAATGGAATCGGATTTGCAGTTGCTGATGAATGGTTGGGTAGCATTTTGTTGGCTGGCTTATCAAATAACTTTGCACCGATGATTATGGGTCTTGAAAGTAGTGGAACAAATATAACTGCAGATTTAATCAAATAAAAATTACTTGATTCTGATTATGGATCAAGTTCGTCTAAAACAAATAGTGCATTTTTTAGCAAAAATAAAAATGATAGGCAACTTAAAAATATAAAATGTTTTTCATGTGGCAAACGAGGTCACAAAGCAAACGAAGGTTATAATAAAAAAGGTTCGGACAATTTAACTATCAAATCAACAAATGTGCAACGTAATGAAGGCAAAAATAAAATTTCTAACGCTCCTAAAAAGAAAGCGTTTATTTCAGCTGCTCAAGTCACAAGAACAGCATATTAATCACATCAGTGTCTAGAAAACCAATGGTTTATTGATAGTGGGGCGTCTCAACATATGTCACCGTTCGAAAATTTATTCACCGAAGTGAAACATTCAAACATCACACAAATTACATCAGTGGACTCAAATAATATTTCTGTCAAAGGTGTTGGCGATATTTCAGTGTGTATCAATGATCAAGAAATTGATTTTAAAAATGTTTTGTTTGTCCTGGCTTATCAGCAAATTTACTATCAGTTTCGCATATGGTAATAAATGGAAATGATTCCATTTTTAATAACAATAGTTGTCGAATTTATCAAAATAAAAACTTAATTACCGAAATAAAAGCTGAAAATGGTATGTATTGGCTTGATGTTAAACAAGCAAAATGTTTGGCTACCATGACAAAGTCAAATAGTAGTTTGAATTGGCATAGAAAATTAGGGCACATAAATTTTGGTGATTTATGTAAAATGAGGAATGGATTGGTATATGATGTCAATTTTAATGATAGAAATGAAATAGATATTAAAAATTGTTTTGTTTGCAAAGAAGGGAAGCAAACACGCAAACCATTCACATCAAGTAACACTCGCACAGATAATATTCTAGATCTTATTCATTCGGATCTAAACGGGCCAATGGAGAATAAATCAACTGGCGGTGCGAGGTATATTTTAACGTTCATTGATGACCATTCAAGAAAAATTTTCGTTTACTTCATTAAAGAAAAATCCGAAGTGTTTGACCGATTTGAAGAATTTAAGTCAATGGTAGAAAATGAAACTGGTAGTAAAATTAAAGCTTTGCGTTTTGACAATGGAACGGAATATATAAACTCATCTTTTGAAGTTTATTGCAAGAAAAACGGTATCAAGCATCAGAAATCAGTTGTATATACTCCCGAACAAAATGGAGTTGCTGAGCGGACAAATAGAAAACTAGTTGAAAAAGCAAAATGTATGCTTTTTGATGCAGATTTGGATGTATCTTATTGGGTTGAAGCTGTCAACATGGCCGCTTACATTTTGAACCGTTCTGCTAATGCTACATTAGATACAGTTACACCAGAATAGGTGTGGACGGGCAGAAAAGTGGATGTTAGTCATCTGCAAATCTTCGGTAGTTCTGTTATGGTACATATACCGAAACAGAAACGGCAAAAATGGGGCAAAAAATCAAAGAAAACGATCTTTGTTGGATTTTCCGATAGTGAAAAAGGTTACCGTTGCATTAATCCGATTACAAAAGCACTTTCAATAAGTCGTGATTTTATTTTCTTGGAAGGTATTGATTGTAAACAATTTTTTGGTAATGAAGAAGATTTAGAAGTTGTACCAGATCCAATTAAAAATGAAAATAATGAGTTACTAGATGAAGTGAGGGAAAAAACGAATAATTTTCTTAATATCATCGATACAAATGTCTCAAGTACTCCAGTTGAACCAATAAATCAAGAACTAACAGGTAATTGTGAATTAAACGATAACAATATAAATATTATTCATAGGAATCCAAATGATGATGAAACAATACATATAGATGTTAATGATGATGTATTTATTCCCAACAACATAATTACACAACCAATTTTGAGAAAGTCAAGTAGGCCACCAAAGACACGTGATTTAGACAAAGAGGGCTACGTTACATATTGTGCTTCTAGTTTCATGGCTCAATCAGTCGGAGAACCAACGACATTCAATGAGGCTATGAACCATGAAGATGTTGATCAGTGGATATCAGCTATGCAAGAAGAAATCAATTCGTTGGTCGAAAATGATACTTGGAAGCTAGTTGATTTGCCAAAAGACAAAAAGGCGATAAAGGCGAAATGGGTTTACAAATTAAAACGTAATGAATCTGGAAATATCACTCGATATAAAGCAAGATTAGTTGCGAAAGGCTGCTCTCAAGTGTATGGCATTGACTACGAAGAGGTGTACTCTTCGTTAGTACGATATTCTCCAATTAGGTTCATCATTGCATCAAATGGACGCAGTTAATGCTTTTCTCCGGGGCAATTTGACTGAAAACATTTACATGCAACAGCAAGATGGTTTCAATGAAGAATCAAATAAAGTTTGCAAACTTGAAAAGGCAATTTATGGTCTCAAACAAAGTGGACGTGTATGGAACGAAAAATTAACGAATATGTTAAAATTATTTGGTTTAAAAAAATCATTAAATGATCCTTGTGTGTTTTATAACAGTGAATTGTCATTGATCATTACTATTTACGTTGATGATTTCTTAATATTTTGGAAAAATCAATCCACATTACATAAGTTAAAAAAAGCATTGTGCAATGCTTTTAAAATGAAGGATTTGGGTCCCGCTACTTCGTGTATCGGACTTCATATAACGTACGAGAACAATGGTATAGCCATTGACCAAAAGTCATATATATCGGAAGTTATTAACCGATTTGGTATGCAAAATTCAAATCCAATATCGTCACCTAGCGACTTAAATCAAAAATTGTCGATTAAGATGAGTCCAACTAATGATAAAGAAAAGAAAGAGATGTCGGCAATTCCATATCAATCATTGATAGGATGTTTATTGTTCATTGCTCAAGGTGTGGTGTCGTATAAGCACGCAAGATGATTAATTACTTCATTAAATAGGAAAAAGATATAAAGAATAAAATGGCGTGTATTTTACTTTAATACCAAAACAAAGGTGTTTCCACATTACACAAGGTACTAGACCTGATATAGCTTTTGCTGTCAACGATGTTAGCCGATTTAATTCCAACTATGGTCAACCACATTGGACTGCTGTAAAAAGAATCTTAAGATATCTCAAGGGCACGTTAAATTGAACGGCTGAGTAGAAAAAGGATAATATTCCAAAAATACGAAAAATTAACTGAGATAGCTATTTTGTAGTTGAATGTCGACTTCGTTTAATGAACGCATAAAGAATTATATTCCATTGAAACTACGTTTATAAATTTAGCCTTGAGTTTACGCTGAGTGGAAAAAAGATAATATTCCACTCATTGTCGTACTAGCTAGAACGTTTGGTTTATTTTCGTCTATTTTTAGTAATACGACGACACCAACGACAATGATTGTCGTTGTTTTTTTTTTATATTTTTGCAGTTGTCAGTTGTCATAAGTATTTCAAAAAAACAGCGACTGATATAGAAAAAAAAGGTGAAAAGTTCAGTATAAGCCAGTACAGACACTTGGTATATAAAAGCGAACTAAAAGGGTATTGAAGGCAAACCTTTATTGAAACCTTTATTGACGGTCTTCTAAGTTTAACTTTTAAACTCAATCAAACAAAAGAAGTGCTGTTCCCGGAAGATAAAATCTATCAAGACAAAGCTGCAGTCAACCCCAAAAAGATTCAGGACATATCAAAAGACAATACATCCCGCAAGAATATCAAGGATTCTATGATGAAATTTTGAACCTGCCCACTTCAAATGGAGCAACTAGTGATGATGATGATGGACATTAAGATTTTAGAAACCTATCAATTATTATTTTAATGTAACAACTTCAATTATTTTTAAAATGTATATTATATTTAAACTAAAATAAGACAGTACTTTAAAATAATTTTGTACTAAATAAAGCCTTTTATTAAGAATAAAATGAAGTTTTAAAATTATTTTAAAATCTTATTATTAAAGTGAGTGGAAAACGAATAATAATCCAGCACTTTATAAGTTTTATATATATCAAAAAAAAAAAATTATCACGATACCATATTTTAGGAGGTTAAAGGTTGGATACAAATAAGTATTTTTTGTTTACATAAAATTAAAATTCAAATAAAAATGAACGAAATAAAAAGTTTTTTTAAATTTTCCGAAAATTGGGTGTTGAGGAATATTAACCTTTTTCTACTCAGCCGTTCAATTACAAACTTCATTATTTAAAACCAGCTATCAACAGTTTATCTGGTTATTGTGATGCAGATTGGACATCTGATATCGACAAACGACGTTCATGTACCGGTTATCTGTTTCATATGAGTAACGGTGCTGTATCTTGGAGCAGTAAAAGGCAAGAAACAGTAGCGCTATCCAGTACAGAAGCGGAATACATGGCAATATCATGGGCAACTAGAGAAGCTATTTGGTTGCAAAATCTGGATCAAGAGCTCGATCCATATATAAATCAAGCAGTTGAGTTGAAAGTCGATAATCAAAGTGCTATCAACATATCGTATTCAGATAGCTACAGTCACCGAACTAAACACATAGATGTTCGGTATCATCATCTACGAAATAAAATTTTGGATGGAATAATTAAATTAGCATATGTTCCTACAGACGAAAATGCGGCAGATATTCTCACCAAAGCTGTTAGCGGACCTAAAACAAAATTCTGCTCCACAAAAATTGGTTTAAATGAAGATTAATTAACAACAAAAAATAATATTTGAAATGTATTTACTAAAATATTTTTATTTTAACGTAAAATTGAATTGTATTTTTTAGTGAGTGAGGGCGTTGTAAATTATATATTATTCTTAAGTTGCTCTCACTGATAAATTCATGATATAACCTAATGCTATTGTCAAAATAAAGTTACCTTGTCACTTGTCAATTTTGTGCGTGAAACAATAAACGTGTTTTTAATATTGTTTTTGTATATCAAAAATATTGTGTTCACAGATCAAAGAGCTGCAATACCTGCTAAATTCACAACACTTTTTCATTCTCTCTTTAGTTATTTTTTTCTTTGTTTCTCCTTTTAATTTGGCCAAATTTTTCGCCTTAGCCTTTGTGGAAATCATGCATGAATCGGTCTAAAGATGCATCTTTTTTTATTTCCACATCAATTTTATGTTAGTTTTAATCCGTTAGGTATTGATCTAACGGTAGATGTTTTTAAATGATACTGCGTTGAGTGGAGGTAGATTTTAATATAGAGATTGGCTGCTAGTGGCGTTGAATTCTCCAGGAGATGAATATGATGATCGAGATGTTGTATCCAATATAATGAGTTACTTTGAATGTGTTGATTAAGCTGAATCTTCGGCTATGATTTAACAATTTTACTGTTCACGTAAAGTAAACACAAAAGGCAGTAGATAAAATGTTGTTCCATCAACCATATAATGAATTAAGTTTATTTCCCAAAATCTTCAGGTACAGTAGTTTCCACAATGACTAATGGTCTTGAACCATTATTAAGTAGCACGCATATAAATAAGATTCCCTCAATGCACAATAACATTTCAGAGTTTAATTGTATTTATACGAAATAGCTTATACAAGTTACATGAAATTTGTCTTATTGTATTTATCAAATTGATGGCAAGGCGATGCAATATAATTTATATAGAGAATTACATTTTTAATTTAACACGAAAAATAAGAACTTAAAACTATTTGGAAAAAGCAAAATCTGAATAATAATAACATATTTTTTGTTTTTCATAAATGTTAAGGAAATCATCGCAGGCTAAATTTTAATGAGAAATGATTTGTTTTGATATTCACCACAACACTTCCCCCTAGTGCCATCGAACATGGAACGATATAAATAAAGAAATCAAGTAGAGTTGAGGAGGAAAGAAGGAGAGAGTTTTGCTTAAGTAGTTGTAGCGAATAAGAAAAAGTTTAGAGATGTTGTTTAGAAAACGATACCATTTGGTGGAGAAAAAATTATGGGTTTTACGAATTTGGAGTTTTGCAAAAAAAAAGAAACGAACAATTATGGAGTTATGGTAACTCGAGTGGAGATATAGGTCTGACAGTGCTGAGTGGCCTGAGACCAATATCTGTGGAGATGTGTACCATAGGTTAAAAGGTTCTTTAAAATACAAGAAGCAGAGAAGTAACGTCGGTGATGCTGAATGTCTGACAGAACAAAGTTGACTGAGACAATACTAGCATGTACAAACGTAAATATTAGTTCATTTTTCGAAAGGTAGCTGTTAAAAGCAAGAACAAGCAGAAATTTTGCGTAAGCAAAGGAATGCATATGGTAACATAAGTATGGTAAAGTCTGACAGAACAAAGTTGTCTGAGACCAATGTTTACCTTGGAGACGTATACCATATAAAGAGATCGCTGTGAGAACTAATATATGATTGACGATGAATTGTCGTTTTAAATATCCGTAAGAACCATACCTGTTCGTCAACTAGATAAATGGTTAACGTCAGAAGATGTTCATGTTATGTTGTTGTTGTTGTTGTACAACAACAACATATAGAGAATTACATTTTTAATTTAACACGGAAAATAAGAACTTAAAACTATTTGGAAAAAACAAAATCTGAATAATAATAACATATTTTTTGTTTTTTTCATAAATGTTAAGGAAATCATCGCCTGCTAAATTTTGAATTTTTTTGAGAAATGATTTTAGTTTTGATGTTCGCCACAGTTTTATATTATTAAATGGCGTCATAAAATATTGGTTTGTAATTATTTTAATTGTTATATGTATTTGAAAGTTGTTTACTATCGTTAACGATAACAATTACCCACTGGGATTATCGTCGACTTGCATTCATGATATCACTGTTTTCTAATGAAAATAATCGACAATCGTCTAAAACTGTACATTTGAAATATGTTGGTGTAAAAATAACGATACATGAGCCATCTATGTATTGAACCACCTACTTTTAATAAAGGCTGTTACTATACACCTTGTGATAAAATATCGCCAATTTTATGTAGTGTCAAACAATCTATAAACATTGATTAACGGTCACCCAACAAATAAATAAAAACCAAAAAATTAACGATTATAGTGTATTTTTAAAAATTAATATAATTGCCGAAAAACCTTAATAATATAATACAGTAAAAGTGTTTTGGTTTAGTAAAATTTTAAAGGAAGAACATGAGTGAAATTGAAACACCAACTCGTTTTATAGCAAAGCCGATTAAAAATATTGTTAAACCGATGGCTCCTCCACCGGCACCATCAACAGAACCTAGAGATGTTGTTATGAACGATGAATTTGGAGACGGATGCCGCGTATCAGACGATGAAGAAGGAGGAACAAGAATAGGAGATATTTATATACCTCCCCCTGTTGAACCATATTGTTCAATCGAGAGTAAGGGTCCACGTTTAATAATAACTAACATAGTAATTGAGAATTTCAAAAGTTATGCTGGAAAAGTGGAACTAGGTCCATTTCATCATGTAAGAGCAACTTGAAATTTTTACAAACTGCATGTGAAATTTTCAATCATTTTTATTTGTAGTGCACTTCATCGATCATCGGACCGAATGGAAGTGGAAAAAGTAATGTCATTGATGCGATGTTGTTTGTTTTTGGCTACCGTGCTCAGAAATTAAGATTAAAAAAGCTGTCGTTCTTAATCCACAAATCATCACGAACTAATGAAAAAAATTTTTGTTCAGTTTATGTTTATTTTACTGAAATTTTAGATGAAGAAAATGGAACATATAAAGAGATTCCGGATACAAAGTTTATGATTTCACGTACTGCGTACTCAGATAATTCATCGTACTACTCGGTTGATGGTAAAAAAATGCACTTCAAAGAAGTTGCCAAAATACTAAAAAAACAAGGAATTGATTTGGATCATAATCGATTTTTGATACTTCAGGTATTATATTTTACTTTTGAAATTTATTGCCAAGATTTTTAGAATAAAGTTTATAATTAAGAATGACGAAATTATAAAATATTTTATGATTCCGGTGTGCCTCAAATTGCTAGCGTAAAGCGGTCCATTGGCAATTAACTTAATTAAACATAAAAACTATTCTTTTATTTGCTTCTTAGCATGTAGCAAATAATATTTCTGTCATAGCACTCAGAAAAGTTGAATGTTGGATTGATAATCTCGTGATCGAATCTGTACATGCAGCTTTTGAGTTGTCTTTCAACGTTGAGTCTGTAATGAAAACTAGTGTATGTTTTTCAGCCGATTTCCAGTCAATCCAGATGTCACTCCTTATATATAGTTTTATCTTGCCTAAGGTTATGCTCTTTGTGAGGACTGACGCTTGATAAACTGTGCAGACATTTAAGGGACAGCCATCCGTTTTATGTTAGTAGCCTAAATTGATTTTCTCCAATCCTTTTTTATACTACCAGATTTAATAATTGCCCTTTTATCTGGCTAAGTTGTTCGCAATTCAGGCGAGTAAGCCGTTTGATACTCGATCTAACTAATTGTAAGAGCCCTGCGATACTTCAAGTGAATTTTTATGTCTTCTTTGACCAGTCTCATGGTATTTGGTAAACATTGATCATGTATCTATCGGTTTTGACATTTGAATTTAGTTTTGTTATGTTTTGTTTGCCTTATAGCTGGAATGTTGAGATTTTTTTTTGTTGAGACTGAGACTGTTGTTATTCAGTCACTATTTAACATGACATATGCTCTAACAAACATATTATGTCCTTGTATGAAATATTGTTTTTAAGCTTATGGTGCTGTATCCTGATCCTGATCTGCTTGAACTCAAATCAACAAAAATTGATCTTTTTATCCGGGAAAATTAGTTTACACATTTTATCGATTTATGTTTTAGTTTTATACCTAAATACTTGATCAAATTAAAGCAATTTTTTATCAATTTTGAGTAGATTTTTTTTTTTTTTTTTTTTAAGGCGTTCATGCTCCATGTAGGAGCGTTGCCAGGCTAATCAGCTTCGAATATTCACCACGGTCATTCGCAACAGCGACATAGTTACCATGGCAGCCGATTTTTTTAAGGTCGTTTATTACGTCAGTCTCCCATTGTAGTCGTGGTCTTCCTCGCGGTCTACCACTCCCTGGGGTACTAACGTACATTTTTCTAATCATTCCAGACTGTGAATCGGCTCGTAGAACATGCCCAAACCAAGCAATCCTGTTAGAACGGATACAACCTATTATATCAGGACCCTCAAGAAGGTCTCTGATCTCAAAGTTATACCGGGTTCTATACTCTCCATCGTCTGTCTTAAGTGGACCAAAAATGTAGCGTAGGATCTTACGCTCAAATACAGATAAATGCGATTCGTCATTTTGTGTAAGGGTCCACGTTTGTGACCCATACATCACAACCGGTCTAATCAATGTCTTGTATAACTTGAGCTTGGTGTTAGTTGATACATACGGTGATCCAAGGAGAGGTTTAATTGAGTAGAAAGTTCGATTACCTGCAGCGATTCGAGCTTTAATATCTGTAAGTATGCTGTTGTTTGAGTCAAGCATTGATCCCAAATATTTAAAAGATTCAACTCCCTCAATTCGTTCATCGCCGCACATCAAATCTTTCTTCTCAGCCTCTCTTGAAACATTCATATGTTTGGTTTTATTGTAGTTAATTTGCAGACCAATTTTCCTAGCACCACTCTCAAGCGACTTGAAAGTCTCACTCATAACAGCTTCACTTCGGCCGAGGATGACAACATCATCAGCGTAAGCAATCATCTGTATTGAGTTTATTGACAAGATATTGTTATTAGTCGGTAGTTTCTTTTGACGGCACACATATTCCAAGGCTAGATTAAAAAGTATAGGAGAGATAGCATCACCTTGTCTTAATCCGGAGTCGACTTTAAAAAATTTTGATATTTCGTTCTCTACTCGCACACAGCATTGAGAGTTCTGTACTGTCATTTTGCATAGTGATACCAGTTTACCAGGAATTCCCATTGACACCAGAGCAGACCATAGAGTCTCTCGTTCGAGAGAGTCGTAGGCCTGCCTGAAATCAATGAAAAGTTGGTGCACAGGTATGTTGAACTCTCGACACTTTTCCAAAATCATCCTTATCGAGAAAAGTGCGTCGGTGGTACCTCGGCCCCGCCGGAAACCACACTGATATTCTCCAAACAGTTGTTCAGCAAAAGGATTGATTTTGGATAGCAAAATGTAGGAAAAGATCTTATATGCTGTGCAGAGGAGAGCGATTCCTCTGTAGTTTGCACATTGTAGGCGATTACCTTTTTTATGGATTGGTATCAGCATAGCTTTGTTCCAGTCCTGTGGCATGGTTTCAGTCCTCCAGATCATTTGAACAAGTTCAAACAATCTTGAGGATAGAGTTTCGCCACCATGTACAATCATTTCGGATGTTATATCACCGATACCAGGTGCTTTATTGCATTTTAATTTTGACAGCGCCGCATCGAATTCCTCTTTGGTGGGTTCGTCTACATGTACCTTTGACGCACGAATAAGCTTTGCTCGTCGCCCGACTTGTTGCTGGTCACTTAAGTTGAGAAGATTCTCAAAATAAGCGGCCCAAGTATCTAAAATATTTTTAAGGTCTACTTGTAGCTCCCCATCTTCGTTTTGAATAGCAGTCGATCTAGTTTGAGGGCCCTTCCTTAAGGTTTTAACCTGTTGAAAGAAGCTACGCGATTGATGTTCCTTATTGAAGCTTTCAATCTCCTCACACTGTCTCTTCCACCATTCTCTCTTCGTTCGTCTACATAGCTTTGTAACGGCTTGTCTTGCCAGTTTATAGTTCTCCTTCGTGGACCTGGTGTTGCGTCCTTGTAGACACTTCAGATAGCAATCTCTTTTGTATTGAATAGCGTCAAGACATGCTTGATCCATCCATGGCTTCTGGGAGTGGTTCTGTGGTCGTCCAAGTATTCCCTCAGCAGCGCTTAAAACAGCATCTTTGAGCAAATACCATGACTTATCGACGTCTCCATTAATGGTTTCTGATTTCTCCAATGTTTCGGCAATATGGATTTGATATCTCTCTTCTGTTTCAGCATTCTTTAATGATGAGATGTTAAAACGATTCCGTTGATTGAATTTTGGAATGCCTGGATTTGGGAAGTGGAACCTTATCGTTGCACATACAAGGAAGTGATCACTTCCAATGTATGCACCTCTAAAGGATCGCACATCCCGAACGCTCGAAAAGAAACGTGCTGTTACTAGAACGTGATCAATTTGATTTCGAGTGTTTCCATTCGGTGAGACCCAAGTCTGTTTATGAATCGATCGATGCGGAAAGAACGTACTGGCAATTCTCAAATTATTTGATAATGCAAACTCAGTCATTCTCTCACCATTATCATTCGAATTCAAATGCAGGCTGTTGGGACCCACCACATTTCCATAAGAGATATCTCCTCCAACCTGTCCATTAAAGTCACCAAGAACCATAATGAAGTCGCGTGTTGGTGTTTGTTTCATAACCTCTTCCAGTGCTATGTAGAAATTATCCTTCTCGTCGACGGTCTTAGCTTCAGTAGGTGCATGCACGGCAATAAGAGAAATATTGTTATATGTACCACGTACACGTAGGTAGCAGATCCTCTCACTGACCGGGATGAATTTCATCACGGCTTCTTGTATACGTGCACCAACAAGAAAGCCAGTACCAAATTCTCTTCGAGAAGGATGACCACTACAGTATAGAGAGTGACTATCCAAATCTTGTTTTCCGATTATCGGCTGTCTAATTTCTTGTAGAGCAATAATATCCATCCTATACCTCTCAGCCTCTGTTTCCAGACTTATAAGAGCATCAGGAGCGCTCAGGCTGCGCACGTTCCACGTTCCGATTCGGTAGTCTGGTCCTTTTTCACGTCCAGGTAAAATTGTTTTGTTGTCCGGGTCTGTTTTTCTTTTTCTGATCACCAAATTTAACATATTAGTTTTTTTCCGGGGTTAGGGTGTTAACCTTAGGCCCAACCCAAATTGTCGTGAATGGGTCCGTTCTGCATATTAAGGTCACCAGAAACAACCTTTTTACACGTTTATATAGCGAGCCGCTTGATTCAAGACAGACGCCCGCTCCAAGCCGCCCCTGACATGGAGAACAGACGCTTGAGTCGCATTGGTTGTAAGGCGCCAATTCGCCGTGATGTAGCGTCATTGACTAAGCAGTTTTTACTCTGCTTGTCTCCAATACACCAACCTAATTCTGTCAGCATTACCCAGGCAGCACGGCGTGGACGTCGAATTTAGGATTTCGCTACCCTGTTCTGACCTATTTCCTACGAAGTGCTTTTGCTTAAACATAATATATATGTTTAATCGCCGACATTATATTTCAAATAATTGATATTTTTTTGTAGGGCCTTGAGATTTACAGTTCGAGTAGCACTGCGACCTGAAGGTGTATTGTGCTTACCCTAGTTATTTTATTAGTCAGTCACTATCGATGCCGTTAGTTAATGTATCCCATAATCCAAGTTGATACTCTTAATAATTAGCTCAATTGGAGTGACGTCTTGTGGTAGTGGAAGTGTTAGTCTTCTACGAGCTTGGTCGTGTATCTGTGCCAAAATGTTAATGACAGCTAGAGATAACGTGTTCTATCGTTTTCGCGTCCGAATAGCAGAATTTACACCTGTCTGAAAAAACAAGGCCCATTTTGATTAGATGGTGATTTAAAGGAATTACGTTAGAATTTTTAGACTTTGTTTAAGTCGATTGTTTTTAAGGGTGTAACAGGAAGGTTATCTAGAAACTTCTTGGAGTGCACTAGTCCTTTGTAATTTGTGCTAGTCCCTCTTAGTAATAATTGTGATCCTGTTCCCATGTTTGAATGGTGCGTTTGAGCGAATTTTTGGCCATATCGAAGCATGGTTCCGGTTCAACAAACTTTTTAATGACACCTTGTTTGCTAAAGCGTCAGCATTAACATTTCCTTGTATCCCTGTGTGGCTGGGTGCCCACACAAGTGTGGCTATTATTGCAGAAGACTTTTTGTAGATTTTGGCAGCATTCCTATACTAGATTTTAGTGTCAAAAGCGCTGCTTAACTGTCAAAGATAATACATATTTCAATATTTTGGTATTTTCTTTCAGCACAGAGGAACGCAACTGCTAATGGTAAAAATTTCGACTTGAAATATTGTTGTTGTGTTGCCTAAGGTAACCGTTCGTTTTATTCTAGAACCTGGTCTGCTCCTGTGCTGGTGTTTTGTGGCAGTGAGCATATATAGTCTTCAATACGATCTCTGGTCCATATCTTGACATCAAGTGTTCAGCTTGTAATTAAGCAAGGATTTTTAAGTGTGTGACTAGCTGGCTTAAACTTCAATGAACTGCAGTCTATAAGCGCTCAACACCGCTACAGATTTTACATGTAGGTGCAACCAAAAAGCTTTAGAAGAATCTCTATTGCTGACTTTGGTGTGATTTTGAAAGCACCTGTGGCACTAAGACACACAAGCCTTTGCATTTCTGTAAACATTTTGAGCAGTTATTTGGCGCATTTTAGACCACCAAACTAAAGCTACATATGTTAGAATTGGTTTTATAATGCTTTGGTGCAACCAAACTATCATTTTTGGGCTAAAAACCCATGTTTTTTCCAAACAGGTTTCTGCATGTAAAGAAAACATTGTTTGGCTTGTCAGAGATATATTTCAGGCGTGAGTTCCAGGTAGGTTTGCTATCCAGGATCACACCTAAATATCTAACCTCTTTTGATGTTCGTATTGGGTCGCCGTTAAGAACCGAGGAAATAAAATTAAAGCTGTTTATAAATTTACATACAAGTGCCTCCGTAATATCGTAATAAATAAGAATATCGGAAAATACCATCACTCCCCGGGGATTTTACGGACCGACGGATTCTATAGCCCATCTCGCTTTGTTGGGGAGTAAAATTGTGTTGGATAAATGGTCTGCAGTACTTTTAGTTGCAGGATCTAGAAGGATCTTCGTTCTCGTTATCTTTCGTGCTCCATTCTATTGAGTGTGTGAAATGGGTTTGAAGTAATGTATATTATGAATTAAAATGTATGTACTGAAATGTACTGTATAAATCAAACCGTTATAACGGCCGTACGGGGCGCAACATTAAAACAAAATTTATAAATATTAAATATTGGAACATATTTTTATCATTTTAAAAAAAAACACATCTGCAATAAGCGGCTCTTTAGCTATCTGCAATCAACAATGTGATTGCGCATTTGTTGGCCCACAGCAAAAATATTTTCCTACAACAAAAATTAAATGAAAAAATTGTTGCAAATAAAAAAAATAATTTTTTTCCTAAATTAAAAAGGAACTAACATTAATATGATATTTCTTATAGTTAGTTGATTTTAAGTCAATTAAAAAAACGTTCCAAAATTGCATAGTTGTGGGTTTTGCTCATATTTATTTTTAAAAGTCCGTTTGATAATTCTTTTTGTAATTATTTTTTTTATTTAAACTAATCTGATACATCTAATTCTACTTGTACACAAAACTGTCTGATCCCGAAATCTACCTATTTCTAGCAGATATACCGGTCACTTGGACTTTTTTTGTGTTAATGTTACTACTTCCCTACGCGGTGTGATGAGCGTTAGCATCAGACGCTATTATGAAGTTGTATGGGTTATTATTGCAATACTTGAAGAGTTTCACTCCCACTTCTGGTGGTGTCTCGTTCTCATCCCCTGGGAAGTATGCAGAAGTTAATATGAATTTACGAAATCCACCTTGAGGAAGATGAATTTCTATCTGGACGGTTACCGGTGTTTGTTGCAAAGAATCGCGGTTTTCGGTCTTTCCTCATCTGAGAAATAAATTAGTTTTGTATTTTTTTTTTGTCGATAGACCCTTTATTCTGTTACTGTCTGCCCACGGCTCCTGTATGAACACAAGATCGTGAGCATCCTGTTCAATTAACCGGTTTAAAAAAATCGGCCGATTATCAACACATGCGTTTTTTATTGTTTATTGCATTTTAAACACAATAAATTCCAAATACTAAAACCCCATAGTCAGCCATAGTTGAAAACCCTGTTAAAAAAGGAAAAAAAGAACTGTTTAAAAATATGACAAATCTGTTTATGTATTTCTGCATTTTTTTGATAACTTGACAGTTGTAGCTTTCGAAAAAGTGAATTTAAAATAGTGCTGTTTTTCGGCCCACTATTTAAAATAGTGCCCATCGGCATATGAGTTTTTTTTAAATTCTACCAAACTTTTTGCCTCTGTAAATTTGTTCAAATTGTTTTATACATCTAATCCGAAACAAGTAGAGGCTCATATATACATAAAATTGCACTGTGTAGTCAAAATTATACAAAAAATTGCGATGTACCTTAAATTAAAAGCTCTTTCAAATGACACTTCTCTAAACTGTGTTATATTGTTGGTTTGATCCATTCTTACTTGAAACATCATTGTATTTTTCATTGTATGCTTATAATTTTTCAACCATTCCAAACTCTTAAGTTTTTCAATCAATCAGGTTCGGAACCAAGCGAAAAACACCATATAAAGACCGCAATAAATTAAAATTATACAAAAACTGCGTGGTGTAAATTTTGAAAATAAATGTAAAAATACTGATGTCTCGCCCTTTTATTTGATACGCTAGTTAACTCGAAAAAAACGTAAATTCTTTATAGCCTTACATCGCATCCCTGCAAAACAAACGAAAACAACGTTATTTATTAATAACCACGCCATCTTGTGTGGACAGGTTAGTTTTATGCGCATCTTAAATTTCAAGGCCATAAGGTTTATAGTTTATGAGATACTCGATATAATGGAAAAATTCATGTATGCTCAAAAACAAGCAGCATATCAGTCAAAAATATCTCCAAAGTAAAAGCTTGGTTCCGAGAGCTGAACAGCTTGTAGGGTTAATAATTCACAGTACCCAGAAAATATCGAAAGTGACCGAAAATAAATTTATAAAAAGTTCAGATTTAGATTCATCATACTATATAATTCAAATGACAATAAAACATTAGTTTGGCTTTAGAAACATGAAACATTCACCAAGGCTATTTTGTCTGCACTAAAAAGCGTTCAATACGTTCTAAGAAGTACAATTACGTTCAGATTCGAAATCCTCAATTTGTGTTCAAAACTTCGTTGCAAAGTTTCTCGTTCTGTTAACAATGGCATTGTGATTCTCGAAGTTTGCCATTCGTGGCTTCTGTTTCATAAATACGTAAGTGTTTATTATTTCCTTACCACAGTAACCATGCTTGAAATAATGACAACGAATTCGTTCCCAAATACATGAATCAGCCAAATGTGCCATAGTCGACATGGGTAAAGATATTGGGTAAAAAATAAGCCGAGGACGGCAGATTGTTTTACATACGAATGGAAAATAGTTGCCAGAAAAATGCAAAAAAGCACTTTCAACAGTTAAGCCGGGCATTCACATACAACAGAAACATGATTTCTTACAAATTTGACAGGAAAAAATTCTGTTTCTGTAAAATTTGTATGGAATTCTGTTTCTGTTGTATGTGGTTTCAATCCTTTACAGAATTTTTTTATTTAAATATTGACGAACTATAAATAAAAAAATAAAAGCGACACTTGCATAACATTTTAAACTAAGGTTGCAAAGCCTCCCGATTTTGGTGGAATTGTCCTGACTTGTGAAGAAAAGTTCCCCGTTCTAATTAATAGTATAATTAAAAAATTCTTTGGACAGATTTGTTTAACTCTAAATACGGGTATTCTTGGAAACAATGTGACGTTGATTTTAGTATATAGGGGAAATTGAGGTTGAATACAATTTTGTTTTGTATTTCATTGCGCTTATGTAGAATCGTAACATTACCCTGCACCTAAGCCTGTTCACCCGAACAGGTTCTAAATTTCTCTCCTAATTGTTGAATTCCAATTTGTTTTCTTTTTCTGTTCCTCTCTACGTCCTTGGTCATTGCTTTGTTCTTTGTCGGCCCACGTTGAAGAGTCTGAATTCTCATTACTTTTGACATTCTCCTTTTCTTTTCCCTTTGAGTTTTTCATCCCTCCATATCCCTGAACCATTCAATTTTTAGTGTTTACTGCTGCGAAGTGTTCCAGATTGAAGCCCTTTTAACCCCTTGATTTAGGGTTGCTCACTTCGTTATGCCTGTGTTTCCTTTTAAACTTGCAGTTTAATTACACGTCTGCCTTGTTTAACCTCTCTTTCACTCATTGCTTTGGATGATGGTTCTGGATTTTTCAGTTCAATGCATTGTTGTTCATCGCTGCCAACCTCTGTGTTCTCTGCGTTATTCAACAGTAATGTTTATTCATCATTATCAAAATTTAAAATCCCACGTTCAAAACCAAACTTGAACCCCTTTTCCATTTTCATTTCATCAATAGTGTTATATTGTTCGCCTCTAGCACGTCTTGTTGATAGCAGTTTGTCCCCATCTTTATTTCAGCGATCCTTTTACCTACTACTTCAGCACATTTTCCAGTTACTGTTTGTAGTTTTAACCCATCGGATGGTTCCAAAACTCCCCCAATCAAACCTTTGCTCAAATGTGTGAGCTGAAATTCTATTAAGTATTATGAACAATTTTTACCTTAAATTTGTTCTTCGATACCCAAACTTTCACCATTTACTACCATTCTCGAAATTGGGATGTAGGTTAAATTCTTCTCACTTGCTGGCTTCGCAGTTTCATAGATCTGCCACGCTTTCTGTTACAGCAATCTGGTGAGATAAAGCCTGATTTCTGCATATTCAACACATGAGTTTCTTACTGCTGTTCCTGAACCCTACGTGCTGCTTTTATTTGTCTCCTCTATTCTTCACAGAAGACGACGATCTCTCTACTTTGTTATTTTCCTTGCACTCCCGTACCATGGGACCTTCGTTTATTGGTAGCCACAATTTCCAATGACCTACCCTGGAACGATCATATATTGGTGATGGCAAAGAGCGCGTAAAAAAAAATCGACCTCCTGAATAGATGTAAACAATATTTCACTCCGTATCATTACTTCACATTTATAAGTCATATATTCGTTTCATTTATATATTCATTATTAGTCATATGTGTATGAGTATTATTGTCAAGCTTGGGGCGTTGCATCTGTTTCCATCCTAGTATTTTTGCGACTTTGTCCAAAAGCGTGCTATAAGAATTGTGGGTGATCAAGATACATCAAATCTAGATGCCTTACAACACCGCCGCACTGTTATACTCCACCGTATCGTAATAATATCTTATTTAATTTAGAAAATAAAGATTAAAACAAAAAAAATGATCATTAACATTCAAAAATAAACCCATCGTAAAACTACTTCTTTATTCCAACTCCGTCCTTTCTGCGTTTCTCTTTATTTCCTTTTTTTATCCTTGTGTTCAGTTTCTGTTATGCCCTGCGATATTTTACAGCAAAGACCATTGTGATGTTAGCAACGAACTCTCGACGTCGACTGTCGCAACTGCTAATAATGTTATGGGTACTTTGTACCTAGTAATTTCGTTGCTCTCTCGATGTTTCTTTTTCTTACAGAGTATTGGATACGCCTAACATCAAGATCCTTTGCCTACCCGATTATACACATCAATTACTCACCCGTTGAATCAGCTAAAACGCCGTTGGTTAGTGTTATATATTTAAATAATTTATTTTTGAAATATCTTAACTAAAATCTATATCCACTCTAAATAACTGATAAACTAATGGACAATGAATTTCGCGATCATGCTCGTAGCTTACTTCACATTAATCGTCCTTGTTGCTAAATACCGCAGCTGGTTAGACCCATTTCAGTGCTATCAGTTGGCCATTCTGCGCTACATCTGGCTCAAAATGCAGCTACAGTAATTCGTTTGAACGCATCAATTGTGGTAGTATCTTTTGAGTTGATCTGAACAGCATTTTCTTGATCAGTACCCAATCATAAAAGGTAGTTTATATACGGAGCTCAAATATACTATTTTTGAATTTTTCCTGTGGGTTGTGGAACTGCTACTCTTCTCGAGTTTCGTTGTACAAATTGGCATTTTTTCCCACACCTATTTGATGTTTAGGCGAGTTGATTAGAGAAATTTGTTTTCGCATTTTCATTTTGTCAATCGCTGATATATGCCTCAGATGATAAATGCCTCTTATCATCATAATTTGCTGCTATTGCCACTGCTATTGCCACTTGAACCAATATGTGAATGTAAAAACATTCGTTTATTGGGTGTCACAGTTTCAATTGACCTACTCTGGAACGATCATGTAATGGCGATGGCAAAAAGCGCGTCTAAAAAACTCTGCCTCCTAAATAGATGCAAAAAATTTTTCACTCCATACCAATTGCTCCATGCTTATAAGTCCTATATTCGTCCTTGTATCGTCCTTGTCAAGTTTGGGGTGCTGCTTCTGTTTCCATCTTGGCCCTCTTGGACTCTGTTCAAAAGCGGGCTGTACGAATTGTAGGTGATCGAGCTTTGACATCAAAACTTGATTCCCTACAACATCATCGCACTGTTGCTGACCTCGTTGTTTTTTACAAATATCGTCATCAGCAGTGCTCAGATGAAATCAGAGGCATCATGCCTCAAACTCATTCTTACACCCGTTTCACTCGGCAATCGGCTACCGCAACCAGTGAAACTGTCGAGATCCCGCGCTGTCATACTGGCATATCGCAGAAAGACTTCTTTGTCCGAACTGCGTACAAATGGAATAGTTTGCCGGAACCCTTAGTCTCAGGTGGTTTCAACCCACAGAGGTTTAAAAAAAGCGTTCATCAACACCTTAGAACGCCAGTTGTTGTGGGACCTAGGTCTTAAAAGGTATTTATGTGTTGTTGTGACACATGTTCTAAACCCTATTACACAACACTTTTTATTTAAAAAAAAAAAGGGATTGGAGTACGCGGAGGTGTCACACCAGTATATAAAAAATACAATCCAACAACAACTGATCCCTTCATGCATTGAGGAGGTTGAGTTTTCTTGCAAGTAAATAGATTAAAAATGTCGAACGGATACCAAAGTCTTACCATTAGACTACCTCGTTTTACTTTTTTTTAAATACAGAATTCTAAAACCAATAAATTAAATTTGTTTTACAATTTCAGGGAGAAGTTGAATCAATTGCCATGATGAAACCCAAAGCTGCTGTGCCAAATGAATGTGGATTTTTGGAATATTTAGAAGATATTATTGGTACTTCCCGTTATATTGAGCCATTACAGAAAATAAATGATCGGGTCGAATATCTAAATATCGAACGTACAGAAAAGCATAATCGTTGTAAAATATCAGAACGAGAAATGAAAGATCTCAAAAAGCCATACGATGAAGCTATTGATTATTTGAAATTAGAAAATCAAAACACTCGTATTAAAAATTTGGTGTTTCAAAAGATCTTGAGTGATTTGCAAAAGAAAGTTGACGAAATTGATAAAGATCGTGGTATAATACAAGGAAGAATTGATGAAGAAAACGAAGCGTTTAGCCAAATTAAAGAAACTAAACTTGAAAAAGAAAAGCTAATAAAAGAAGAAATGAAGTAAGTAAAAAATTTTAAAATTATTTTCGTTTGTTTTTTAACTTAGCTGTTTTGTTTTAATAGAAAATTTGAAGGGTTGATAAAACTAAAAGAAGACTTAGAAGTAAAACAAAGAAACGCCGAAAATAAAACGGCTCAATTGCAAACCTCCGTAGTTACAGCTAATGCACGCCGAAAACAAACAATGACCAACATTGAAAAAGAAAAGGAAAAACTAGAAGCATTGGAAAAAGTAAGTATAACAACTCTACTTTTATGATATGATTCGAAGTGTAATAGTTACTACTCATTACCATCAAAGCTTTGACAAAGCTTGCAATAGACTCGGCTATCTAAGAATATTTAAAACATCTCTTAGTCAATAGAAATTACCAGAGATAGTAACTCCTCATTTTTTTGATCCTCATATTCTACTTTTTCTTAGTTTTAATATTATTTCCTTTTCCATAAAAAAAAACAAATGCATTAACTTTTTTCTTTTCCTTTTCGAGTCTCTCTGGTCATAATGTTTTGAATCATATTTTATATAAATATTCGAAAAATTAATCGTAAAAGATTGAAGCTGGGCTTTAACTTTCGAAAAGTGGACTGTAAATTTTATATTCGCCACAAAACTAATTGTCTAATAGTAATAACACTATTTACTGTTTGCATGTTAAAACCCAGCTTGCATATTATCACTCTTTTCTCGTTTTGTTATTTGAATTGAATATATTTTATCTTCTTTCCAAATTGATAATCTTTTTTCATAGTTTTTGTAGAAGAAAAAGATTCCGCTTACTCAATAGTTCATCCACCAGTAGTCAGCACCCCTAAAATATCATATTTGCTAGTGGCTATTGGCCGTCGTATGTGATATTTCACGGTAACTCATATATCCAAATCAGGGGTTCGAGTGCGTGTAGTTGTCACACCCGTAGAACAAAAATTAAAAAAAATACAAATCAACAAAAACTGATCTCGTCATGCGCCCATGATTTGAATCTGAAATTCAAACTGAATTTTTATTTTAGGTTTTACAATCTTACTAGTAGAGATGTAGCCAATTCTTGGTTTGTTGAAAATATCTATAAATTTTTTCTTCGAAAAGAGAGCTTCTGAAATTTCCCTGCAATCTGTAAAATTCTTCCTGTCAGCGTTATTCAAATTAATGTGTGTTTTCTTCTCACATGATCAGATCCTGATACTATTGGATCCTGACACTATTGAGCTGTCTGTTCTAAATCGCCTTTAGTGACATACTTATAAAGTAAACCTCCTTACTCTGAATAGGGGAAGACCGGGGTTATTGTATCCTTTGTTAATTGGCGACTCGACTTCAATTCAGAATCAGGTCAAAATGTTTCCAAGCAGAACTATTATTACCATTAACAAACCGATTTTCCAATTAATTGAAACTCACCCGACGTGGTTGCTTGCATCAATTGCAAGAAACTCTTTATTGACTGATCAGCACCTTTATAAATTTAATTGAATAAATTAAATTTTCAAGTGAAACTTATTTTGAAAAGTGATTTAATTGTTAAAATTTGAGGAACACTTGTTGGTTCCGTTATGCAATAATAACGGCCCCAAAAAAATGAACTAACCATTACCTTGGTCTCCATTTGAACTGGATTTGTAATGTCAATTACTTAATGTCAATGTATTTTTTTTTATTAATCAGTTAGACATGTTTAGCACACTAAACATGAAATATTCATTATTCAGACTCTTTGAATATCCGACGAAGATACCATGTCAACTATAAAGGTAGGAGATGAGGAAAATGGAAGGAATGAGAATATAGGGATAACTATACTAATTGTTTTAAATGACGATGGACATTTTCTTTAAATGCCTGAGGGGGAAATACAGAGGAGGGCATTGAGTTCTACAATTTGGCCACTCTATTAAAATAGTCGTTCTGGAAGGACACAGTTCTACAACGAAGTATTTGTACAACAAATGGATGGGATAACTCGGCAGCACTGGTTTGTCGATTAAACGGCGCACACGATGGAAGGTTTTCCTTAGAGGAAAATTCGCTAAAGTTATATTTATAGTAGATTGACAATTAATTCAGCCACATTTCTTCTGTGCTGGAGTGAATCAAGCTGGTCCGTTAGTTCGGTATTACCAATCAACCGTATTGCTTTTCTCTGTACAGAGTCTGGACATTTTATTGTTGACTGACAAGCACCTCCCCAAACAAGACAGCAGTATTCCATACATGGACGAATAAAGGACTTGAAGATTAGCAAATTTTGATCGGGATTGAAATACTTTTTACATCGACTCAAGAATCCTAATTTTTGCATTACAGATTTAGCGAGGTTGAACACTCGTTTATTCCATTTCAGGTTATTTTGAATATCCACTCCAAGAAGTCTAACTGATTCAACCTCACGCAATTCCGTATGGTTTATCTTAATATGGAAATTTTTATTTTGCTCTATTCGTGAAAGACGGCATAGTTTGGTTTTGGTTGGATTGAATGAAACAAGATTACGATCACCCCATTCCATTATACGATCCAGGTCTTCGTTGATAGAATCAATTAGCAACTCTCTATCAGTAGTAACTGTAGTATGAGATCGAAATTTAGGAGATGCATGTGATGCATGCAAAGTGCTGTCATCAGCAAAACTATGGATTGGGTGCACTGTGGAAATAAGTAAATCATTAATGTATAGAAGAAACAAGGTTGGTGAGAGTGCAGAACCTTGGGGAACCCTAGCATTGGTTGTGAAAATATTGGATGTGATACCATCTTAATTAACATGAAATTGGCGACCTGTATTTAAACTATGTATCCATGAGACAGTAAGATGGTCTATGCAATAGCCTTACTCCCAGTCATGTCTAAAATATACGAGCACTATATTAATTCACACATATCCAAATTTTTGGAAGACAACCATTTGATATCTGACAGCCAATACGGTTTTAGAAACAAAAGATCAACAACCGATCTATTGAACTATGTGGCACATATTTGGAATAGCATACTTGAGAAAGGTGGTGAAACGTACGTGATCGCATTAGACATCTCAAAAGCATTTGATCGAATTTGGCATGCCAACTTGATCAACAAGCTCGTTGCGTACGGTTTTCATCCCGCAGTCGTGAATTTGATTCAAAATTTTCTGTCTAACCGATACATCTCGGTATCTATCGATGGCTTTTCTTCTGAGTCCAAATTAATTAACGCTGGTGTACCCCAAGGCTCAGTTTTATCTCCCACTTTATTTTTAATTTATATCAACGAACTGTTGCAAATCACCAGTAACCCAATAAATAGTTTTGCAGATGATAGTACACTGCACAAGTCATTCGTCCCCCTATCTTCAAAGGGTAAAATGCATGAACGAATAAATCCCGTCCGGAGAGACGCTGCCATAAATGTAAACGAGGACCTAAAAAAAGTCGCCGATTGGGGTGATAAAAATTTGGTCAATTTTAATTCCACCAAAACACAGCTATTGATTGTTTCCAGATCAAAGACCGAGTTTCCCAACGATATTTCAATTAATATGTGTGACGACCAAATAGACGAATGTAAAAGCATTCGTTTATTGGGAGTCACAATATCCAATGACTTACTCTGGAACGATCATATAATGGCCATGGCAAAGAGCGCGTCAAGAAAACTCGGCCTCCTCAATAGATGTAAAAAATATTTTACCTCGCATCAATTACTCCACATTTATAAGTCCTATATTCGTCCCTGTATGGAGTATTGTTGTCAAGTTTGGGGCGCTGCATCTGTTACTATCCTGGCTTTTTTGGACTCTGTTCAAAAGCGAGCTATACGAATTGTTGGTGATCGAGATTTAACATTAGGTCTTGATTCCCTGCAACATCGTCGTACTGTTGCTGATCTCGTTGTTTTTTATAAATATCGTCACCAGTAGTGCTCGGATGAAATCAGGTCCATAATGCCTCAGACATATGTTTTTCCCCGTTTTACTCGTCAATCGCTTTGTGCGGGCGGTCGAACTGTCGAGATTACTCACTGTCATAGTAATAGAATGCAAAGAGATTTCTTTGTGCGTACATCGTACACATGGAATGCTTTGCCCGAATCAATAGTCTCTAGTGCCTTCAATCCACAAAGATTTAAAAAAAGCGTCCACCTATACCTCAAGACGAATGTTGTTGTGGGACCTACGTCTTAAAAGGTATCTATGTGTTGTTGTGACACATTTTGTAATTCCTACTACACAACACTTCTTATTAAAAAAAAAAATAACGTTTTAATTTAGCTATGAGATTTTTATGCCACACTTTATCAAATGCTTTAGAAATGTCAAGTGAAATACTGAATGTTTCACCATGGTTTTCCAGCGATTTGTTCCAGAGATGGGTTACGTAGGCTAACAGATCACCTGTTGCATGACTTCTACGAAAACCATACTGCTTATCATCAATATTTCGCGACATTTCCAAATAATCTATTAGATTGTAGTTTACATATTTTTCAAATATTTTAGCCAAAACCGACAGAATTGCAATTGGTCTATAATTGTTAGGGTTAACGCTGGCCAGCTTCCAAGAATCGGGAAATATTCCAGTTTTATAAGATAAATAGAAAATTTTTGTTAAAATTGCAGCCAATTGCCTATCAAAGTTTTTAAGAATGAGGGGTGGAATACCGTCGGGGCCAGCAGATTTGTTGATATTGATACAAAGAAGCATTTTCCGTACAATATTGCAACGAAAAATAATTGGTTTCATTTTCGTTACAACTGGAGAAATGAGTGTGGGAATTGGAAGGGGAGAATAGGGAGGTTCTACTATGTTTGAGTTTTCTGCGAAAATACGACCCAAAAGATCCGCCTTCTCTTTCGAGTCGCTCACGGGAATGTCATTCAGAACTAAGGTTGGAATTGAGGATCGAGTAAAATTTCTCTGGACTGATTTAACCGCCTGAAAGAAGCTACGTGAGCCAAATGAGAGCTCGACGAATTTCTTGGCTTTCTTCTGGATGAACGCGTTTTTGTCCAAGTCTAGTTTGTATTTACTAATATTTCTGGCTTTCTTATAGGCGCTATGGGTTTCAGGTGTTTTATTTGAGTTCTACGTCTTAAATGCTTTGCGTTTATTCCTCACTGCCTCTTCAAAGTCCCGCGTCAACCAAGGCTCAGTTTAGGAGTGATTAATCGATTTGGAATAACCCGCTGCATTCCGTCTTTTATAATTTCAGAAATTCTTATTGCCGATGTGCTAGGATCTTGGTCAACAAAACAAATAGTTTTTCAAGGTGTTTCATCATAAAAGTTTCTCAGTCCCTCCCAGTCACCGCGTTTATAATTCCAAACGCGACGAGGATTTGCTTTAATTTGTGTCGGTGAGGTAAATTGCACTATTGCTGATATTAGTAAATGGTCCGATGTTCCGAGGGGTTGTTCAACTTTTGTCTTCGTATTATCTGGTTCGTTTGTCAAAAACAGATCCAGCAAATTATTGTTATGATGTGAATTATCTGGTATTCTAGTGGGACACTATCATTTGCGTCAAACCGTGATAATCTGCGAGGATCAGTTCGGCTTGTTTCCTACATCGTCAGTGCGCGATGAATACTTAAGTCACTCTTTATTATGAATATTAAAGTCTCCAAGAATGGCCAGTCTTGCTTTGGGGTAGTCCGTGGTAATCTTGTCCAGATTAGCCGATATTTGATCGAAAAATGGACATCCTGGGGGGAATTTGGAGATCTGTTTAATCCTATTATAAACATAGTTTCATCAACACCTGAGATCTTCAGTGCTAGAGAATTATGGTGCTTAGAGTTCAACTCGTAGGCCTTAATTCTCATACATGAAAGTGAATTTCGAACAAATACACAAACACCATGCTTGTTATAAAAGGAATGTTCCAATTCGTAACTAGGTATCTGGTATTTATCAAGATCCAATTTCGATGCTTTGCCACTGACAATTGTTTCGGTCAGAAACAATATGTCAGGCTTATTTTTTCGATGTAGCGATGTACCTCGTTTGGATTCGAATTGAGACCTCTTATGTTGGTGAAGTCAATGCTAAGCTGTTGGTTCACTCTGCTGTCATTTTGTTGAGACAAAGACTTACCCTTTGACATTGCAGGTACAGATACTGAAATTTCTCCAGGCCTAAATTTCAACACTACACAGTACAAAAAAAACTGGGTATCTCTGTCACAAAAACACGATAGCAGGTTTCATGCAACAGTTGCACGATAAAGGAAAAGCAAAAAAATGGGGACACAAAAGACACTAACTAAACTCGAAATTCTTACTAATAACTAAAACGAAATTTGACATTCTTGTTACCAGGCAGTACAAAACAAATTTATGCTTTAAAATAATAAATTTATTACATCAAAGCAATTTATTACATCAAGCAAAAATTTTACCTCCCTATCGCCTGGTAATAGTAAATACAAAATACCAAATAATTTTTTAATAAAGAACAATCTCACCAATTATATAATTGTACGCCTCCTATCTCCTACTTTTATTTTCACTAACACTAACACACACTGAGTATATTTGATCTTATTTTACCTTTACTCTGTCTTTATAAAGACATAATACATGCAAAAATAAAATAAAACAAAATACAATTAATTTTTTTATTTTCGATTATTTGTTTTTCTTTAAAATTTAGCAGACAACCTTCTTCTTCTGACTCCGGTTGATGATTTTGCCAAATATTGTCCGCTGTGTTGTGTCGCGAAAGTATAAATCCTTATATTGAGTTTTGTCTAATTCCTTATCATTTTGTTGTTCTTTGTTTTTCATATTCCATCACATTTCTTTGATTTCATCAATTCTTGTCTAAGGACATTTAAATATTCTGTAAGTACGCGTTAATAAAACCTTGCAATCGAATCTCACATGCCAAATTGATCAAATAGTTCGTTGCGTACAGTTTTCATCCCACAGTCGTGAAGTTGATTAAACATTTTCTGTATATCCGATACATTTCGGTATCTGTAGATGGTATTTCTTCTGAGTCAAAATTAATAAACCCTGGTGTACGGGCACCGCAAGGCTCAGTTTTGTCCTCCCATTCTATTTTTAATTTATATCAACGAACTGTAAAAATCATCAGTAACTCGATAAATAGTTTTGCAGCTGATAGTACACTGCACATGTCATTCGTCCCCGTATCTTCTATCATAAATGTAAACGTGGATATAGAAAAAGTTACCGATTGGGGTGACAAACATATGGTGAAAGCATTCGTTTATAGGAAGTCAAAATTTCTAATGACTCACTCTGGAACATTATATGATGGTGAAGAACACGTTAAGGAAACTCGGCCTACTCAACCGATGTAAAAAATGCTTCACTCTGTATCAATTACTCCATATCTACAAGTCCTATATTCGTCCCTGTATGGAGTATTTTTGTCAAGTTTGGGGCGCTGCATCTACTGTCATCCTGGCTATTTTGGACTTTTCAAAACTGTGCTGTGCGAATTGTGGGTGATAGAAATTTAACATCAAATCTTGATTCACTACAAAATCGTCGCATTGTTGCTCAAACATATTGCTTCCTCCGTTTTACTAGTCAATGCGCAAACAACCAAACTTTTGAGATCACTCACTGTCATAGTGGCAAAATGCAAAGGGATTTAAATGTTCGTACATCGTACAAATGGAATGATTAATTTTATTTCATTTCTGTATTAGTTGTCCAACACTTTTTAGTATTCAAAATATATAAGTTTTTGTTTTTAATAGATTCCTGATAAGAATAGAAAAGATATCGACGAAGCAAACACGAAAATATCTTCGTTACATACTAAAAAAACCTCCCAAGAGGAACTACTAGCAGAAAATTTAGCAAACCTTAAAGAAGAAACAAAAGATCTTATAGAAAAAAAAGAAAGCCTACAAACTCAATTAATCGGTTTAAAGAAAAGTGTTGATGCAAGTAAATCGGATCTCAAAGTAGCAAAATCAGAGCTAGAAATGTATCAATATGGACAAAAGTCTGAAAATGAAAAACTTCATTGTTTTAAGACATTTCTTAGAGAATGTCAAGAAACGATTGTTGAAAGAAAACAAGAAATTGATGAAAATGAAAAAGAATTAATAACTTTACAAACCAATTTTGAAAACGCTCAGAAAAAAATGCAGGAACTATTGGATGAGGAGAAGGAGCTAACCACTCAATTGCAAAGACTTAAAGCAGAAATTGAGGAATCCTCTAGTTCTATGCAGACGTATAAATCAAATAATAGAGTCTTGCAATCTCTAATGCAGCAAAAACAATCAGGAAATATACCTGGAATATTAGGAAGATTAGTAAATATATTTCAAATCTGCTACATAATTCAAAAGTTCTGATTTTTTTGTTTAATATTTAGGGCGATCTAGGTGGAATTGATTTAAAGTACGACGTCGCCATTTCTACTTGCTGTGGTCGATTAGATAATATTGTTGTGGATACAGTCAATACCGCTCAAGCTTGTATTGAACATCTTAAACGGCATAATGTTGGACGTGCAACTTTTGTTGCATTAGAAAAAATACAACACTTAAAAGATAAATGCAATTCTCGAATTCAAACGTACTGTAGCTTGAAAGCTGCATATTTATTTATATTAATTTTGTAATTTATTTTAGACCGGAAAATGTACCTCGATTGTTTGATTTAATCAAAGTTGAAGATGAAAGAGTTCGTCCAGCATTTTATTTCGCTTTGTATGATACACTCGTTACTGAAAACTTGCAGCAGGGTACAAAAATTGCTTTTGGGGCTAGAAGATATCGTGTCGTAACCCTAAAAGGAGATGTGATTGAAACGTCGGGAACTATGTCTGGTGGAGGTAGAACTCTTATGAGGGGGAGAATGGGTCAAAAAGTGACAACAAAAACAAGTGTACAAAGGAACTCAATGTCCAAGGAATCAATTGACGCGTTGCGGGTAAGTTATTCATTTAAATTAAACTTTAATAGACGTGTAATACAGTTTTTATCTTTATAGCAACACGCACAACAATTGAGTGAACGAATTTCTTACAACCAAGAATTACAGTCGCAACTTGAAAAAGAAATTGCTCCAATGAAAACTGAATTTCGTATTAAATCTGGTCACATTAAAAAGATAAAAACTGAGTATGAATCAAATGTGAAGCAACAACCACGTTTTGAACAACAAGTTTTGCAGCAAGAGAAAGTAGTAGCCAATTGTAAAACAGATCCAAAGAAAATTAAAGAGTTAGAACAAATAATCGCTAATAATGAGAAAGTTTTCCAAGAGTCTGAAGCAAACGCAAAGAAAATATCATCGCAAGTTGAAAAAATAACGAAACAAATTGCTGAAATCACTCACAATAAAATAAAAGCGGTTGAAACTACGATAAAAAAACTAGAGGCAGAAATTGTAAACTTAAATACGTATGTATCGAAACTTTCAGTAGAAATTAACACATCGGCCAGAAATTGTAAAAAAGCTGTTGATAAAATTGAAAGCTTACAGGCTGAACTCGAACGAATACAAGAAACAATGAAAACAGAAAGTTCTTTACGTGATGAACTTCAAAAAGTAGCAGAAGAATCCGGAAAACAGGTACTGGAACTTAAAACAGAAATCGAAACAGCGCAAAAGGGTTCATCGGATATTAAAAAAGAAATAGCGGAAATCGAAAAAAGAGAAAACGAAATTAAGCTAAAGAAAATTGAATTGGAAGAAACATTGAAGGGAATTGATAAAAAAATGACAGACACTAAAAATCAGATGCCTGGTGCAAGAAAACAGGTATATAATTTAAATTTCCATTATTTTGTCTTATATTTATTTGGAAGTAGGTCGGTGTTCCTATATGCGTATGTCTGTCTACAGTTGTTAATTTTGATAATATTCCTATACGGTCTGTACATCTACGACATGATTAGGTTTATTTAAGCCAAAAGAATCAAAAAGATATCTATGTTGTTGTGACTCCAACACTATAGTTCGCACAACAACATACGTTTTGAGGTGTTGATGCAAGCTTGCTTAAAAAAAATTTTTAGAGAATGAATAACTAAACAAAAACTTCTATCATTTAATAAAATATTACAGCCAATACTTCATGATAAGATGTAAGAAATAAAAATAAACTAAGACAAATTTTTTAAAAATTTGCAGAGACAAAACTAAAATGGGGTTGCCAACAACCAGGGGTGGTGTGTTCCTCGATCATGTGATACACTTTTTTTTTTCTTTTTTTTTTTAATAAAATGTGTTGTGTAATAGGGTTTAGAATATGTGTCACAACAACACATAAATACCTTTTAAGACCTAGGTCTAGACCTGGATCCCACAACAACTGGCGTTCTGAGGTGTAGATTAACGCTTTTTTTTTAAACATCTGTGGGTTGAAGCCACCTGAGACTAAGTGTTCCGGCAAACTATTCCATTTGTACGCAGTTCGGACAAAGAAGTCTCTCTGCGATCTGCCAGTATGACAGCGCGGGATCTTTACCGTTTCACTGGTTGCGGCAGCCGATTGCCGAGTGGAACGGGGGTAAGAATAAGTTTGAGGCATGATGCCGCTGATTTCATCTGAGCACTGCTGATGACGATATTTGTAAAAAACAACGAGGTCAGCAACAGTGCGACGATGTTGTAGGGAATCAAGTTTTGATGTCAAAGCTCGATCACCTACAATTCGTATAGCTCGCTTTTGAACAGAGTCCAAGAGGGCCAAGATTGAAACAGAGGCAGCACCCCAAACTTGACAGCAGTACTCCATACAGGGACGAATATAGGACTTATAAACATGGAGCAATTGGTATGGAGTGAAAAATTTTTTGCATCTATTTAGGAGGCCGAGTTTTTTAGACGCGCTTTTTGCCATCGCCATTACATGATCGTTCCAGAGTAGGTCATTTGAAACTGTGACACCCAATAAACGAATGTTTTTACATTCACCTATTGGTTCATCACACATACTAAATAAAATATCTTTGGGGAACTCGGTCTTTAATCTGGAAACAATCAACAGCTGTGTTTTGGTGGAGTTGAAATTGACAAGGTTTTGGTCACCCCAGTCGGCGACTTTATTCAGGTCTTTGTTCACGTTTATGGCAGCGTCTCTCCGGGCAGGATTAATTCGTTCGTGCATTTCACCTTTTGAAGGAAGGGGCTCGAACGACTTGTGCAGAGTACTATCATCTGCAAAACTATTTATTGGGTTGCTGGTGATTTTCAACAATTCGTTGATATAAATCAAAAATAGGTTTGGGGACAATACTGAGCCTGACGCTTTACCAGCGTTAATTAGTTTAGACTCAGAAGAATATCCGTCTAAGGTTACCGAAATGTATCGGTCGGATAGAAAATTTTGAATCAGCTTCACAACATTGGGATGAAAACCGTACGCAACGAGCTTGTTGATTAAGTTGGCATGCCAGACTCGATCGAATGCCTTGGAGATGTCTAAAGCGATAACGTATGTTTCACCACCTTTATCAAGCTGTTCCAACAATGCGCTACATAGTTTAATAGATCGGTAGTTGATCTTTTGTTTCGAAAACCGTATTGGCTGTCGGATATTAAATGATTTTCTTCCAGAAATTTTGAAATATGTGTATTAATATAATGCTCATAGACTTTGGATAGGACCGATAGTAAAGCTATTGGCCTATAATTTGAGATATCGGATTTTGGTCCCTTTTTGGGGACGGGCTGGACATTTGCCAACTTCCAGCACGAGGGAAATATACCAGATTTGTAGGATTGGTAGAATATTTTAGTTAAAGTTGGTGCAAGTTCTTTGGAAAAGGTTTTTAAAATAATGGGTGGAATATTGTCCATTCCTGATGCTTTGTTGATGTTTAACCCCTTTAAAAGTTTAGCGACTGTTTTGGGTTTGAAGTGAAGTTCATTCATATTAACTCCTGAAGACTGGATTTGGGGTATTTCTTTAGGAGTTTCCAAAACAGTGGAGTTCAGAGCAAAGCGTTCAGCGAACAAGTTAGCTTTTCTTGCGGGATCATTGACGATTAAATCACCATCAATAATAGGGGGAATAGAAAATTTTGTACCAGAATTTAAAGAATTAATGGCACTGTAGAAACTCTTGTCAGAAACAGACATAGACGTAAGTTTTGAGGCTTTCGCTCTGTCAATTTTGGACTTTTCGTTTGAGATAATCTGATTAGATATTTTGTTGGCCTTTAGATATTGGGATCGATTAGTGGGAGTTTTGTTATGAATCTAAATATTAAATGATCTACGTTTGTTTCTAAGTGCCGTTTTGGCAGCTTTCGAATACAAGTATTTTTGTTTGGGTTTTACTATGGAGAAAGGGACAAATTTATTGATAGCAAATTGGATGGTTTCTGTAAAGTTTTGAGCAGAAACATTTACATTGTCAGTGTAAAAACAATGACGGTCGAAAGGGAAACCATGGAAAAAAATTTGAAGACCACTCTTATCCATTTTTGAGTAGTGAAATATTTTACGGGGTTAAGGAGCTGTAGTTTTAAGTAAATCAGTTTTGATAACTGATGAGATTAAATAATGATCAGAATTTCCAATACTACCTTTCGCAACATCGACACTCGTAATATCTGGCATTGTGGTAAGATAGAGATCTAGTAGAAAACTATTATCACCGCCATTACGGGGAGTGAAAGTCGGGCTTTTAACAATTTGGAATAGGCCCTGAGACGCGGCAAAAATTTCTGCCAGTTTTCCACTATTGTCAACATCGTCGGTCGATTTGGAGAATTCCAACCATGATTTGTTGTGGACGTTGAAGTCACCGGTAACGATAACTTCACAATTAGGGGACTTTGCTCTAATCTCGTCCATAATTTTTGTCAGTATATTAAAAAAGTTTGGGTTACGATTGTTGGGGGACCAGTATAAAGCTATTGTAAAAAAAGTCATTTCTGGAAGACAAATCTTTAAAACCATTGTATTGAAGCCGTCACCGTGTAGTTCAAAATTTGGAAAGCGCGTGTACGCAACACTCTCATGAATGAATGCGCATACGCCCTGATGGAGTTTGAAAGCTGATTCGAGCCTATATTTGGAATTAAGCGATTCTATAAAGAGAAAATTTTCAGAAACTTGTGTTTCTGTAAGGAATAGAATGTTCGGTTTGTCGTGCTCAAGATGATGTTGCACGTGGTCATGGTTAGCGTTCAATCCGCAGATGTTTTGAACATGTATTTTAAAATTTTTTATTGATTCATATATGTTTTGTCCCTGCAAATTCCGTGGACATGCCGCTTTATGGGCGGGTGGATTGCGCAAATTTGCTTTACCACTTGCAGACTTATTTTTTTTCGGTTGTACTGCCATATATATATCAAAATGTTATTAAAAATGTTATGTCTAGTGTCTTCCTTTTTTAATGATTAAAACCCACATATTGTGATGATATCTTATCGGTAGCTCTCTGTCTTGGTTATGGAGTAGAATTCCTAGAAGATATCCCTCCCTCTATTGCTTACTTGCAAAAATGAGACTCCATATACCTCCCTATATGTGGGATTTAATCATAAAGAAAGGAAGCGCGTCTAATGATCGCGAAATATACCATACCATAACCTATTTAAGTTTTTTTCCACAACGAATATTTTACAAAATTTGCTCTTTAACTCTTATTTTACTTTTATTGCCTCCATCGTATCACGAAATATTGACTTTTCGTTTAGTTATTCATTTTATTCTTAAGCTCGTTAAAAAAAAGTTTTGCATTCATCAACCCAATGATGCCTGTTGATTTGGGATTTAGGTCTTAAAAAATTTCGAATGTATTTTTATAATTGTAATGCCTATTACACAAAACTTTTTAATAAAAAAGTTAACCAAGTGCGAATAAAATTCGCTCATCGAGGGTTACATGAACGTCGATGGTTGCGAAATAAAATTTCAAAAATAAATACATAATAAAAGGTAAAACCTAAATAGGCAAACTGCTTAGGTAGAGATTGAATAATGAAGATGGAGAACTCCACCTTGTAGAATTCCTTGTCGAGCACTCTCATCTTAGATTTGCAGTTACGGAACTCAACGTATGTTTGTCGGCCGCTTAGGAAGTTGCACTACCAGCGCTTTATTAAACCTGGCAGATTAGTGTTTAATATGGGCTCTAGCCTGCTATTGCAAACCGTATACCTGTTGTTATGTCTAGTGGGAACGGGGACTTTGGCTTAGCCGCCCGGGTCGCGGGAAGGTGCTCCCTTATTAGCACCCCCTTATTAGCACCCCCTGGTGGGTACACACTAGAGTGGGTCAAACTCTTGCAGGGTCAAACCACAAAAGTACCATCCTCTGGGCACCTGTCGCCCCCAGTTGTATATAGACTTCTAACAGGTATAGACGAAGGCCTGTTGGTGACCTTTATTGCGTCTAAACTCGTGGGAACAATATGGATAAATATTTTAGTAACCTTTCAAATTTTTTAAAAACTTTGTTTTCACCTGTTTATTATTTCTTACATCCTATCATGAAATATTGGCCTATGTCATATTTTATTATATGATAGGATTTATTGTTTAGTTACCCATTTTTAAAACAAATTATATTTTGATCAAATGACTATCACATTTGATAAAAAACTTTTTAAAATACACATTCAAAATATTTGTGGATTGAATGCCAACCGGGACGCCGTGCAACATCATCTCCAGCACGACCAACCGCATATTCTTTTTCTTACAGAAACACAAGTTTCTGAAAACTATCCCTATAACGTAACACTAAATCCCAAATATAGGCTTGAATCAGCTTTTAAACTCCATCAAGGTGTGTGTGCATACATTCATGAGAGTGTTGCATATAAACGCTTTCCAAATTATGAAGTACATGGTGATGGCTACAGTACCGTAGTATTAAAGGTTTGTCTATCTGAAATTTCTTTTTTTACAATAGCTCTATACCGGTCCCCAAACAAACATAATCCCAATTTTTTTAATGACTTGACTAATGTTGTCGACGAAATTAGAGCACAATTTCAAAGTTGTGAGGTTATCGTTACCGGTCCACAACAAATCGTGGTTGGAATTTTCCAAAATTACCGACGACGACAATGGAAGGCAGGCAGAAATATTTGCTGCATCGCACAACTTGACGCAGATTGTAAAAAGCCCAACTTTCACTCCTCGTAATGGCGGTGATAAAAGTTTTCTCTTAGACCTTTATCTCACATCTATGCCAGATATTACGAGTGTCGATGTCGATAAGGGTAGTATTGGAAATTCTGACCATTATCTAATCACATCAGTTATCAAAACTGATTTGCTACAAACTAGAGTTCCCAAATCCCGTAAAATATTTCACTTTTCAAAAATGGACACCAATGGTCTCCGAAGTTTTTTTCAAGGTTTACCTTTTGATCGTCATTGTTTTTATACTGACGATGTAAATGTTTCTGCTCAAAACTTTACTGAAACCATTCAATTCGGTATTAACAAATTCGTTCCCTTTTCAATAATGAAACCCCAACAGAAATATTTGTTTTCGAAAGCAGCCAAATTGGCTCTTAGAAACAAACGTAGATTATTTAATATTTGGTTTCATAAAAAGAACTCTGTTAATCGATCCCAATATTTAAAGGCTAATAAATATCAAACCAGATAATTGAAAACGAAAAAGCAGAGATTGACAGAGCGAAAGCGGCAAAACTTTCGAGTATGTCAATTTCTGACAAAAGTTTTTACAGTGCCATCAATTCTTTAAATTGTGGTACTAAATCTTCTATCCCTCCTATCATTGATGGTGACTCAATCATTACTGACCCTGCAAGGAAATCTACATTGTTCGCGGAACGCTTTGCTTCAAATTCAAGTTTTAGAAACTCCTAAATAAATACCCCAAATCCAGTCTTCAGGAGTTAATATGAAACAATTACATTTCAAACCCAAAATTGTCGAAAAACTTTTAAGGGGGTTAAACAACAACAAAGCTTCTGGTCTGGACAACATTCCTCCTGTTATTCTGAAAACATTTTCAAAAGAACTTGCACCAACCCTCACCAAAATATTTTATAAATCCTATAAATCTGGTATTTATCCATTCTGCTGGAAGTTGGCCAATGTCCAGCCTGTCCCAAAAAAAGGAACGAAATGTGATATTTCAAATTATAGACCAATAGCCTTACTCCCAGTCATGTCTAAAATATACGAGCACTATATTAATTCACACATATCCAAATTTTTGGAAGACAACCATTTGATATCTGACAGCCAATACGGTTTTAGAAACAAAAGATCAACAACCGATCTATTGAACTATGTGGCACGTATTTGGAATAGCATACTTGAGAAAGGTGGTGAAACGTACGCGATCGCATTAGACATCTCAAAAGCATTTGATCGAATTTGGCATGCCAACTTGATCAACAAGCTCGTTGCCTACGGTTTTCATCCCGCAGTCGTGAAGTTGATTCAAAATTTTCTGTCTAACCGATACATCTCGGTATCTATAGATGGCTTTTCTTCTGAGTCCAAATTAATTAACGCTGGTGTACCCCAAGGCTCAGTTTTATCTCCCACTTTATTTTTAATTTATATCAACGAACTGTTGCAAATCACCAGTAACCCAATAAATAGTTTTGCAGATGATAGTACACTGCACAAGTCATTCGTCCCCCTATCTTCAAAGGGTAAAATGCATGAACGAATAAATCCCGTCCGGAGAGACGCTGCCATAAATGTAAACGAGGACCTAAAAAAAGTCGCCGATTGGGGTGACAAAAATTTGGTCAATTTTAATTCCACCAAAACACAGCTATTGATTGTTTCCAGATCAAAGACCGAGTTTCCCAACGATATTTCAATTAATATGTGTGACGACCAAATAGACGAATGTGAAAGAATTCGTTTATTGGGAGTCACAGTATCCAATGACTTACTCTGGAACGATCATATAATGGCCATGGCAAAGAGCGCGTCAAGAAAACTCGGCCTCCTCAATAGATGTAAAAAATATTTTACCTCGCATCAATTACTCCACATTTATAAGTCCTATATTCGTCCCTGTATGGAGTATTGTTGTCAAGTTTAGGGCGCAGCATCTGTTACTATCCTGGCTCTTTTGGACTCTGTTCAAAAGCGAGCTATACGAATTATTGGTGATCGAGATTTAACATTAGGTCTTGATTCCCTGCAACATCGTCGCACTGTTGCTGATCTCGTTGTTTTTTTTATAAATATCGTCACCAGCAGTGTTCGGATGAAATCAGGTCCATAATGCCTCAGACATATGTTTTTCCCCGTTTTACTAGTCAATCGGTTTGTGCGATTCGAACGGTCGAACTGTCGAGATTACTCACTGTCATAGTAATAGAATGCAAAGAGATTTCTTTGTGCGTACATCGTACACATGGAATGCTTTGCCCGAATCAATAGTCTCGAGTGCCTTTAATCCACAAAGATTTAAAAAAAGCGTCCACCTATACCTCAAGACGCATGTTGTTGTGGGACCTACGTCTTAAAAGGTATCTATGTGTTGTTGTGACACATTTTGTAATTCCTACTACACAACACTTCTTATTAAAAAAAATATATATATATTAGTCATCAGTGCAGCGTGCGACGCTGTGTCGAATGCTTTGGATAAGTCGATTCAATCAGTTTTGCGACCGATGAAAGGATCTAGATCGGTCTGCAAGATTGTCCCTTTTAGTTTTCTTCATGTTTTCCAGGTTTCAAGATGGGGCTTATTTTTGCCGTTTGCCAGATAGTTGGTATTTGGGAGGTATTTAGTGATGTGTTGAGTGTAGTAGAAGGATACTTCAATCCTTTGGGTCCAACATGTTTTAGCATGGTGGATGAGATACCGTCGTTGAACAGTCTCCAATACTATTTATTATAAAAGTAAATATTCTCGGTGATATAGGGCGTCCTTGTTTCACTTCTCTGTTTTTAATAACTTTCCCTGTTTGGAAATTGAACTATCGTAGACTGGTTCTCTCTCAAAAACAGGCTTTGGTGACTCTGTTACACAGGTAGTGTGAAATTTTGTATTTCGGGGTCGTTGAAACTACTGTTAGGTCCACTCTATCAAAGGCCTTCTCAAGGTCTAAGGAAAATAAATAATGCTTATTTCCAGCCCTCTGTTCTTCTTCTAGTGCTCTTCTGCAAGTGAACATTTGATCGCCCGTCGACCTACTTTTGAGAACTACTTTGTTTTTTATCCAACTGATTGGATAAAAAACAAAGAAGTTCTTAAAAGTAGGTCGACGGGCGATCAAATGTTCACTTGCAGAAGAGCACTAGAAGAAGAACAGAAAGCTGGAAATAAGCATTATTTATTTTCCTTAGACCTTGAGAAGGCCTTTGATAGAGTGGACCTAACAGTAGTTTCAACGACCCCGAAATATAAAATTAATAACAATATAAAATTAGTAACAATTTTGCATAGATATTGTAGCCCGTGTTGCACAGTGTTACCCGTTTGTAGTCGTTGGTTGAGACAGGGTTCTTGTTTTTGGATAGGGAATTGAGTTGTATCTATCCAATCGTCTGGTGGCGTATTGTTCTTCCAAATCTGCTCTAAAAGGTGATGTATAGCCGATACTATTTCAACAGGAGCTTTTTTCCTTATTGAGATGCCATCCCTACCTGGTACAGTCCCGGATCCCAAATATGCAATTGCATTTTCTACCCCGAATTTCGTTTGTGGGTGTTGCATTGGCCAATGATCGATAGCTGGATTCCAACTTCCTTCAGATTTTTGTGGCCCATTATACCAAGCTGCGATTGGTATATAGTCTGAAATAACCTGGTTTTGTTTTTGTTAAATTCTTTCTCATTACGTTGAAGAATTCTCTACAGCTCTCCTATCGATATGTCTCGTAGCTATTTTTGAGGTTTTTCCTTGCTGCCCTTATTTGGTTAACAAGATATCTGTTATTTGGATCTCTATTTTTTTTTAAATTATGCTTTCTGTGAGATTACCAAAGCTCTCCGTCGTTTAGGTGTAAGTGGAAGTTTCTTTCTCAGAATCTTTTCTGTTGTATTTTTAATGCATTCAGTTATGATTTTCTACTTGCTCTCAATATTTCCTTTATTGAGATTATCGTCATATTTCTCTTTATTGGTTCTTTGTACACACACCTGTATATTCCTTTTTTCCTGATGGAAGGATGTAAGTTGTAATAATTTGAATTTTACCCATATTTACTGTTTTAAATAATTAATGAAGAAGTTAGACAGTTTGACTATTCTTAAAATTTTTTTACTATTATTTCAGGGCTTTGTCTGACAATAAATTCCACCTCTTGTTCTGCAGACTTGACTATTTATAAAGTTCCATATATAGTTTTTACCAGTACATTTAGCTGTATTCATTCAAATTCGTATTCATTCATTCAAATTATTTTCTTCATGTATTTCCTCTATGCGATCTCTTTTCCTACTCTCTTTGACCCCATTTATATTCCAAGTACCGATGTTTAAATGCTGTAGATCTGGTCGGATTTGTTGACCATAGATTATGTTACCAGAATTAGGTTTTGGTCTTAAAGCCCGAAAATTGGTATTATCTTGGCTTATATTTAATAGATGATCTCTTGGGCTTATTATTTGTTGCTGAGAGGTTTCTATGCTGACTGGAGTTTCTGGATGATTTAATACTATACTATCGTAATGATTTCCATTTGAGTATAAAATATTTATTTCCAACGTTGGAATTGTTGAAAAGGGAGTAAACCTTATCATTAGGTGTGTTATTATGTGCAATTATAATTGCCCACACTAATTCTGCGCTGCAATACATTCTGTGCCACCCCAAAACCCGGCATGTGAAAGATTTCCTAAATACATCTCAAGTATTTCTTTGTCGTTATGCTGTCTTAAAAAGAGGTCTCATATATAGTCGACGCATTATCTCAAATTTGTTGCATAAATCGTTCAGAATTTTACTGTATACAGTGTACGTTACTGTCTTTCTTCATTTGCTGAGCTCCATGTCGTTGAATGTCTATTTCGTTGTTGATGCAGTTGATGGATAATTGCCGAGAATAAATAATTCCCATCAGCGTTTATTTTAAAAATCAATTTAATGCTCAATTTAGTGCTCAAAACTTTACTAAAATCATTCCATTCATTATTTACAAATTCGTTCCCTTTTCGATACTGAAACCCTGATAAAAATATTTGTTTTCGAAGGCGGCCAAATTGCTCTTAGAAACAAACGTTATTTAATATTTAGATGCATAACAAAAATCCTGTTAACCGATTCCAATATAAAAGCCAACAGAATATCAAACCAGATAATCGAAAACGAAAAAGCAAAGATTTCTGACAAAAGTTTTTACAGTGCCATTAATTCTTTAAAGAGGTATTAAATCTTCTATCCTCCTATCATTAATGGTGACTTAATCGTTACTGACCCTGCAAGTAAAGCTTCATTGTCCCCAGAACGCTTAGCCTCAAATTCGACCGTTTTGGAAAGCCGTCAAACCCAGTCTTCAGGAGTTAATGTGAAAGAACTTCATTTCAAACCCAAAATCTTCGAAAAACTTTACAGGGGGTTAAAAACAACAAGGCCTCTGGTCTGGACTACATTCCTCCTGTTATTCTAAAAACATTTTCAAAATAAAATTCCCACTCTAACCAAAATTTGTTATAAATCCTTTAATTCTAGTATCTTTCCTTCGTACTGAAAGTTTGCAAATGTCTAGTCTGTCGCAAAAAAGGAACGAAATGTGATATTTCCAATTATAGACCAATAGCCCTACTCCTAGTCCTTTCTAAAATATACGAGCACTATATTAATTCACATATGTATATCCAAATTTTTGGAAGACAACCTCTTAATATCTGACAACCAATACAGGCTTAGAAACAAAAGATCAACAACACATCTTTTGAACTATGTAGCACATCTTTGCAATAGCACACTTGATATAGGTTGTGAAACGTACGTTATCGCATTAGACATCTCAAAAGCATTTGATCAAATCTGGCATGCCAACCTGATCAACAAGCTCGTTGCGTACAGTTTTCGTCCAGCAGTCGTGAAGTTGATTCAAAATGTTCAGTCTAACCGCTACATATCAATATCTATAGATGGCTTTTCTTCTGCGTGTAAATTAATTGCCGCTGGTTTACCCCAAGGCTCAGTTTTATCACCCACTCTATTTTTAATTTATATCAATGAATTGTTGAAAATCACCAGTAATCCGATAAATAGTTTTAATAGTCCTAACCGCTACATATCAATATCTATAGATGGCTTTTCTTCTGAGTGTAAATTAATTGCCGCTAGTTTACCCCAACGCTCAGTTTTATCACCCACTCTATTTTTAATTTATATCAACGAATTGTTGAAAATCACCAGTAATCCGATAAATAGTTTTGCAAATGATAGTACACTGCACAAAACATTCGTCCCACTACTTACAAAGGGTAAATGCATGAACGAATACATCCCATCCGGAGAGATGCTGCCATAAATGTTAATAAGGACCTAGAAAAAGTCGTCGATTGGGTTGACAAAAATTTGGTCAGTTTTAATTCCACCAAAACACAGCTATTGATTGTTTCCAGATCAAAAACCGAGCTCCCAACGATATCTCAATTAGAATGTGTGACGAACAAATAGCTGAGGGTGAAAGCATTCGTTTATTGGGAGGCACAATGTCCAATGACTTACTCTGGAACGATCATATAATGACGATGGCAAAGAGCGCTTCAACGAAATTCGGCCTCCTCAATAGAGGTAAAAAATATTTTACTCCGTATCAATTACTCCACATTTATAAGTCCTATGTTCGTCCTTGTATGGAGTATTGTTGTCAAGTTTGGGGCGCTGCATCTGTCACCATCCTGGCTCTTTTGGATTCTGTACAAAAGCGTGCTATACGCACTGTTGGTGATCGAAATTTAACATCAAATCTTGATTCCAAACATCTCCGCACGGTTGTTGATCTTGTTGTTTTTTATAAATATCGTTACCAGCAGTGCTCGGACGAAATCAGATCCATCATATCTCAAACATATTCTTTTCCCCGTTTGACTCGTCAATCGGTTTTTGCAAACAGTCAAACTGATCACTCACTGTCATAGCGAAAAAATGCAAAGGGACTTCTTTGTCCGTACATCGTACAAATGGAATGTTTTTCCCGAATCAAGTGCCTGAATCCACAAAGATTTAAAAAACAAAAAGCGTCAACAAACACCTTAAGACGCATGTTATTGTGCAACCTAGGTCTTAAAAGGTATCCATGTGTTGTTGTGACACATATTGTAATCCCTATTACACAACATTTTTTATTGAAATATAAAAAAATTTAAATTTTATTTTATTAGACTAAACATTTATAAATTGATATATTGTAATGCACCAAAAACCAAATTAATTACTTTAATAAATTAATTACTTTAATAAAATTAATTAATAAACAAAATTTACAATTCCTTCCAATACCTGTTACAAACACTTTTTAATATACACACTTTTATGTAATAATAGTAGTAACAGTTCTTAAAATATTACTACTGCTTTCTATTGTTATACGATTTAATCCCGACAATGGGATTTTGATATTTTTTTAAATTTATTTTATCTAAATCAACAAACAATAGTATATTATTTAATTAGGAGCTAAAGTGCTACATTTTGTGTTGAGTCTACAGTTTAAAAATAATAGACGACAATTATAGACAATATAGACGATACACAAAAAGTCACTTTAGCTTCGAATTAAATATGTACAGTATTTTTTCGGCAAACGTTTAAATTTTTTATAAATATGAAATCAATATATCAAAGTTTTTATAAATATGATTTTTTATCGTCATAGTTACTTCCAAAAAAGAAAAAAAACTTTTAAATTTATATAAATATAATTTTTTTTTTTTAAACTCTGCACAAGTCGTTCGAGCCCCCTTCCTTCAAAAGGTAAAATGCACGAACAAATTAATCCCGCCCGGAGAGACGCTGCCATAAACGTGAATAAAGATCTAAAAAAGTCGCCGATTGGGGTGACCAAAACCTGGTCAATTTCAACTCTACCAGAACACAGCTATTGATTGTTTCCAGATCAAAAACCGAGTTCCCCAAAGATATCAAAGATATTTTATTCAGTATGTGTGATGAACCAATAGGTGAATGTAAAAACGTTCGTTTGTTGGGTGTCACAGTTTCAAATGACCTACTCTGGAACGATCATGTAATGGCAATGGCAAAAAGCGCGTCTAGAAAACTCGGCCTCCTAAATAGATGCAAAACAATTTTCACTCCATGCCAATTGCTCCATGTTTATTAGTCCTATATTCGTCCCTGTATGGAGCGCTCTTGTCAAGTTTGGGGTGCTGCTTCTGTTTCCATCTTGGCCCTCTCGGACTCTATTCAAAAGCGGGCTATACGAATTGTGGGTGATCGAGATTTGACATCAATACTCGATTCCCTACAACATCTTCGCACTGTTGCTGACATCGTAGTTTTTTACAAATATCGTCATCAACTGTGCTCAGGTAAAATCAGCAGCATCATGCCTCGAACTCATTCTTACCCCCGTTTCACTCGGCAATCTGCTAAGGCAAGCAGTCAAACGGTCGAGATCTCGTGCTGTCATACTGACAGATCGCAGAAAAACTTCTTTGTCCGAACTGCATACAAATGGAATAGTTCGCCGGAATCCATCTCAGGTGGGTTCAATCCACAAAGGTTTAAAAAAAGCGTTCATCAACACCTTAGAGCGCAAGTTGTTGTGGGACTAGGTCTTAAAAGGTATTTATGTGTTGTTGTGACACATATTGTAAAGCCTATAACACAATACTTTGTATATAAAAAAAATCATAAATAGCTTTAAGAACATTTAATAACCACACAAATAACTATAGCACACCACACCCACAATTAAAACATTTCCGTTTCGGCTTTTATAGCTCATTGTTCATATCTTAAACCGCGTTGATTTAACTGAAGTAACTAAATTACCTGATCAACTGGAAAAACTATATGCAATTGCTGTTGTTTTTTCAGTTATTTCAGTCAAATCGATCGTCTAGTACCTAGGGGGCAAATTGACAAAATTCACATTTCACCGAACAGGGTGGCAGTCATGAACAGATTGGCAGTCATGAACAGATTGGCAGTCATACCTGAGCACAAACTTAATACAAATATAAAAGCTAACACCAACAATTACAGGCAGCCGCAACGATCGTAGCAAGAATAAAGATGCAGTCGTTTTATTTATAATCTCCGCCGATGTTAAATTATCATAAATTATGTTGCGCTCAGCTGAGTCAAATTTTATGGAAAAAGTTGCAAACAACATGTAACACTAAATATAGATCAAAATTTTGGTACTAAAACCGCCATACTAAGCTGTTATAAGAATAACCATCTGTGTAAAAAAAAACTAGTCTAAATACCACTACTTTCAGGTCTACACTGCATCAGGCATTTATTTAAATGTCTTAACCATTTTACTAGCCCAGAAGTAATATCGTTCTGGACAAACCCCTGAAGTGATGGTTTCTTGTCTTGGAATATAGACGTTGGCGGACAAATGATGCGTTATAACAATAATCTCACAACTAAGAAATTTGGTTCTAATTTCCTTCACATTATGTGTCAGTTGATAACAGCATCGTCATGGGTGTGAAGGCAAATGTTATTATTTTTCACTGACAATGAAATTGTCACTGAAAATTTCACTGTACCAACCTGCCTGTTGATTCGGATTGTGATTTATTAGTCATTATGCCGTTTTTTCTTTTTTCGTCAAATTCGATAAAATTCATCTCAGATGTGATATGTGAATTACTACCACTGTCTAAAACCCATACAGGGGGAGGTTTATTTAAGTGTGAAGAATAAGCTAATTATTCTGTGATGTCAGAGTTGTTCTCTAGGATTGGATTGTTAGATAGGATAAGATTGATGAGAGTTCAGTTCAGTGTTTTGTTGATTTTAATTTTATTTGAAAGTTTTATATCCATTTTTACCGAAGTGATAGGTTAGGTTAGGTGGCAATGGGTGTCATCATAACACAAGGTTAAAGATCTCAGTCTCCTACTCAACCCATTTGAAAATTGCTCGGGTCGGTGAGGTTTTGATGTGCGCGTTTGAAAATTAATTTGCTTTCTATGGGCCAGTTACCTTTTCCTTCTCGTCCTTAAAGCATTAGCGGAAAGGCGCAGTCCTTTTGCGTGCTCTCTAAGAAGAAAGTTTAGTTTTCTTTCTTTTATGGCCAGCGTTACGTACTTTGTTTTTTCCATTCTATTGAGAAGTATTTCATTCGAGACGTCTTTACAGGGAAACTTTAAGATTTTTCGATAAATCTACATTTCGAATGCATCAATTGTTTCACCATTTTTCGTGACTCTCCAAGTTTGTCTACCGTAAAGTAACCTTGGTCAAATATAGCACTTTAACATTTTGTTCTTAAGGTTTAAATTTATTTCGTTTTTGCAAAACACGCCCGACATATTTCTGAAGGCGCTTCTAGCCTCCTCTCATCTGCATCGTATTTCTTTGTTGTTGACCTTTCCATTATGGTACCTAGAAATTTCACATTTGTGACTTTCGATTTTTTGTACCCCTAATGTCAAGTTACAGTTGCTATTGAGCTTCTTTCTGAAAATAAATTGTTTTCTTTTGGTCTTGTTTATGCTTAAGCTTATTTGATATAGCCATACTTTCGCAGCTACTAGCCAAATTCTGTAGCATGAGTTGTAGATCGGTTGAGCTGTAAAATCAGCAACACAGCATCATCTGCAAATTTTATATTATTTATTTTCATTCCATTAATTTTTATACCTGTATTCATTGTGTTTATAGATTCGTTGAATACTGCTTCAGCGTACGCGTTGAAAAGAACTAGAGAGTATCCAGCCCTGTCTCACACCTCTTTTTATCTCGATCTCTTTTGAAATTCCGTCTGATGTACTTATCACAGCTACCGCGCAGTATTCATCGATCTCACTGCAGCATATGACACGGTCTGGCGAATTGGGATCATATATAAGCTGTTCAATGCAATACCTTGTAGCACCATCTCGCGTTTAATTAACAACATGCTGAGTAATCGTGTATTCAAAGTCCATCTAAATAATTCCTGTAGTAGGTCCAAAATGCTTCACAATGGTTTACCACAGGGTTCCGTCCTGGCGCCATTACTTTTTAATTTGTACATTCATGACATTCCTGACACAACATCAAAGAAATTTGGTTACAAGAAAGCCTCCACATAAAACTGCCAGCAACCTGATGGCAACTAATTTTAATATCTTGGATGCCTGGGACACCTCCTGCCATCATTACAATACACTTGGCCTTTCTATTACTAACCCGACGTCTACCCAACCTGGTTTCGATTTGCCACGTCATACCTGGACTACACTAAACCGAATAAGAACGAATCATGGACGTTGTGCTGATTCTTTCTACAAGTGGGGCATTTCAGAGTCCCCTCAATGTGACTGTGGAGCTCCACAACACCATAAAACACATTGCAACTGTGTGTCCAATTCGACGATACAATGGCAACATCGCAGACATCCATTTGGCAACGCACGATGTAGTAACATGGATAGACTCACTCGATGTAAACATCTAATGTTCAAATGTACTGCCCAATGTTCAAATATTTTTACTTTTTAACTAAATACGCGCAATCAAATTGATTGTAAGCTCATTTAATGTGTATTCATGTTTTGTTTTAGGTAGATTTCATAGAAAAATCTACCTTTTTTAAGTTTTATTTTTTAATGTGTCATAAAAACCATACGCTAAATAAAATTACAGCTACTTGTTTCCAGTACAAATTTTCTATTATTTTTATATCTTTGGTGTCGAGGCCGTTGTTGTTTAAAATTTGTATCATTTTGTTGTGTTTTAACTTTGTCAAAAGCCTTTTCAAAGTCAATGAAACAACTGTGAAAATCGATGTTCATTTTGGTGCATATTTGTGCCAGCGTATTAAGTGCGAATAGCGCATCTATCGTTTCCAAAGCATTTCTGAATCCAAACTGTGTTTTGCTGATATCCAGTTCTAATTTTCTATATATTCTGCTGTGAATAATTTTCTAAAATATTTTTAGGACACGAGTAATAAGGCTTATTAAACGGTTATCATTGCATGATTTCGCGTGATGTTTTTTTGATATTGTGATGAATGTAGATTTCAACCACTCAACTGTTGCCACTATCGTAAATGTTGTTCAATATTTAGGTCAGCATTCGTATACTATTTTTCTCCAATAATTTTAATAGTTCATTGAATATGTCATCTGGAGACTGGAACTGTTGCCAGTCTATACTTGAACCTCTATCGCTCCCTCCACTTCATCTACTATGATACTGGGGCCTGATGACTCAGCGTAAGTATGCGGCTCATTTCTACTCTTTCCATTTGTTTAGTCTTCCTTCTGTATAAACAATCAATTAACCATTTTTATCTATTAAGATGCTGCCGTTTTTTTCTACTTTTTTATTTGTTGGGCATCTCAAATGTGTTTTTGCATTTTGATAACTCGTCTAGTTCGCTTCACTGATTGGACCAGTACTCTACTTTAGCTTTTCTTGTTTTCGCTTTTATACGCTTGCTAAGTGCTGTGTAGCGTGGTTTCTTTTTGTTTTTACATTTACTCATGACTATTGTTTCATTTATTCTTTTTTCATAATATTCACGGTATTTTGGAAAGATCGCTGGCATAGAGCAACAATGAGATATCTTGAAAAGTATATGTTTGCAGATATCAAGCTTCAAAGTTTTTAAATGATTACCAAAATGTAATTTTTGCAAAAAAATTAATGAGAATTCTTTAGTGCAATAAACATATGATCAATACACTTCTTTATGGTCAAATTAATGCGCATACGATTTAATATTTTTATAATTATTTCCGATTTTTAAAGAAAAAAGAGTGCAATAAAGGTATATTTGTGAATTGTGATAGTATATTAGTTTTTATTTTAAGATTTTCTTGTTAATGCAGTATAAATAGTGAATGTATCTTGTAACATAATGTACATAAAATCAGAAAATTTCAAAATTTTAAAATAATCCAATATTGCTCTATGCCAGCGAGATATTTCGTTGTTTAACTTTTTGTTGATAGTTCCCCTCCTTAGTTCCCGCACGTTTTCAGTTCATCGTTTACTCTGTTGACATACAGATTTGGTGATTCACTTGATTAGTGGTTATTACCAAAAACGTGTGTTATTTTTTGTGTCTTTTTCCCCTTAACCTCGAACATTACAGAAGCGAAAAATAGAAAAAAATCAAGGCTATAGGTATTTTTGTAAAGGTTACACGAAAACTATAGCGGTCGGCTCATCGTTTCAAATGTTCTTTAAGAGAAGGTTGAGAGAAGAAATTTCAAAAAAAAATTTTTTTTGGTTTGCGTAAGTAGGGTGTCAAATGAAAGGAGATTTTTTTCAAGTTCAAAACAGTTTTTTTTGTATTTTGCGAAAGGGCCGTTTTTGATTTTATATTTTTAAAATTTTGTTTTTAGAAGAACTATTCTCGTAGAATATTATATACACGGAATCCCCGGCGAGCGAATTATATTCGCACTTGTCCGACTTGTTTTTCTAAAGAATGGATAATCAAACAATAAATCCTATCATTTAATAAAATATGAAAGTCCAATATTTCATGATAGGAGGAAGGAAATCAAAATCAAATAAGTGGTAGACAAATTTGTTTAAAGAAATTTGAACTAACAAAACTAAAATTGGTTTGCCAACAATCCTAGTGGTAGTGGATATTCTTTGATCATGTGACTCACTATCTTTCACAAGGATTAAAGTCCACATATGGCAGTTCATTTTCCTAAGCAAGTAATAGCATGTCATCATCAAGGAATATTCCATAACTTGAAGATGCTACCGTTGAGAAGATAGCATCGACTAACACCTAAAAATATCACCTTGGGTAGTGATATCTCACTGCTATTGCCAGTGGTATATGATATCCCACGTTAGCTCATATGCCAATAGTAGGGAGATTGTAACACCCGTGGATCAAAAATAAAATACAGAGCAACAAAATCTGATCCCTCCATGCCCCAATACCTGAACCTTTTGATTTATTGAACTGGCCCCATAACATGTTAGAGGGAAGATTATTTATAAACCATAACTAATTTAAATACAGTTAATTTATTTACACAATCAAAACAAAATATACAACTTCAAACGAGTGAACAAAATAGAAGAGTAATTTTACATACTACATAAAACTTACATACATCATAAAATGCATACATAAACTTCAGTTCACATTTTGTTGTAGTAATTGATTTAATATTTAATTAAAGTGGTGTTCACATTTCTTAACAGTAACAATTATTTTACTAGAGTTCCTTTATTAATCTTTAGTATCTGTTAACTATTCCCTTATAGTATTAACACGAAATATTCTACAAAACTTCTGAGTCTCTCATTACAAGAACCGTGTACGCCAGAGGTCATACAGGTTCCACTTTAAAACATGGCTGAAATAGTTAAATAAAAGTTATATTATAAATCATACTACATTTAAAAACAAGTTGATTAAACTAATCTATTCTTTATTTAAATAGCTCGAACCGTTAAAACTAAATAATATTCCAAAAGAAAGTGCAGAAGAGCCTTTAAAAGTGTACACAGAACAAGAACTAGAAAAACATAAACTTCAAGATTTACAATATCAAATAAGTGTTATGGAGGAAAGTCTAAATGCCAAGAAACCAAATTTATCTATAATTGAAGAATATGAAGCGAAACGTGAAAAATATTTAGAACGGGTTGCATTATTAGAGGACATTACCACAAAACGTAATGAAATGCGAACCTTATATGAAGACGTGAGAAAGAAACGTTTTAATGAATTTATGCAAGGTTTTCATATTATCTCAAAAAAAGTTAAAGAAATGTATCAGGCTATTACAATGGGCGGAGATGCTGAACTAGAACTGGCTGATTCTATGGATCCATTTAACGAAGGTATTATTTTCAGCGTTCGCCCGCCAAAAAAATCATGGAAACAGATTTCCAATTTATCCGGCGGTGAAAAAACATTAACTTCATTGTCATTAGTATTCGCATTGCATTATTATAAACCGTCACCATTGTATATTATGGACGAAATTGATGCCGCTCTTGATTTCAAAAATGTTTCCATTATTGCTAATTATATAAAGGTAAGTTGCTGTGTAATCTATTGGTATAAACATCATACAAAATTTATTTTTTTTTTACCTTAGCAACGAGCGAAAAATGCTCAATTTATTATCATTTCTTTACGTTCAAACATGTTTGAGCTTTGCGATGTATTAGTTGGTATATATAAAATTTTTGATTGTTCCGCATCTGTTGCTATAGAAAATATTCCACCTGCGTTTATCACATCATCAATGCGAGAACGTGGAACGCTTAAGGAAACAAATGATAATATAAGTATGTCAGATAATAATACAACTACTACGTCTCAACGAATTAATTCTCATGTTGAAACTATGGAGGTCGATCAAGAAAATATGCCTCTATCTCAATCATCCGTTTTTAATACGAATACTCTACACAATGAAAGTAGTATGATTTTAAATATGTCAAGTATTGATTAAGCTTTTAAAATATTTTTATAAAATAAATTAGCTTGAAATATTTACTTTGTGTTTTTTAAACGAAGGTAAGTTTAGGTTGGTAGATTCCTTTTTAAATTCCACTGAGGTAGATTTAAAATCTTCCCAAAATGCTGTATGCAGTTCAAGAAGTATTGCCGGAGGAGTATATTTCAATCGTGACGTATTAAAGCCACTTTTAGCATTCTGTGAAAGCATTCGATCATGCTATTACACGATTATAAGCTATGGTTCGTCGATGTTTAAACCATCCAGTGAGATTATGGCACTGACTGATTAAGTCAAAGATCTTAAGACACAGCTTCTCAATGCCATTCAACAGCAAAAATTCAATCGAACTTTTCATCATTATCGGAGTAGAGCCAGGGATCAAAATAATTTCCGCAACTCAAGTTCCGAACGTTCGGACCGCTCTCCCATACGACCACGGTTCAAGTGGCGCATTCAAATGTTTGAGTGTATTTGCTACTACCATCATAGTACAAACATTTTTCCAAGCACTCTAATTCCTCTGCCTCAACATTTTATCCAAAGTAGTATTAGACTCTCCACATGTGATGACAGTCATTCCCAACACCGTCTACTGGTCCTCGATATTCTAATTGATACAGGCGCTGAAGTGTCAGGTATTCACGCAACCGTTGACGGAACACTCAAGGAAATCAGACTTCTTTCTCTACGCAGCTAACGCGAATAAGGTTAGCACTTATAATACACGGTATCTTAACTTAAACCTAATCTCGCGCAATCTTTCTAACGCTTAGTGCATTCGCTTCTATGAGACCTAAATTTTTGTTTTATCGACCTATCATCTACGTTTTTTTGCAAAATCCTCCCAAAACAAGTCCATGTCAATTCAGGCATTTAGATTTTACCAGTCAATTTACGACTGATATTCAGCGCATTTCTGGAATTGATAATGCAGATGCCGATACACCTTCTCGTGTCGAGCAAATGTCAATTCCAGAAAACATTAACTATGACGAAATTGACGATGCTCAGTTCAACGACAACGAACTCAAGGAATTAGTGAACACTAGTTCCACACTTCAATTCCGTTCACATCCCTCATCGTTTGGCAATTCTAATGCTAAGACTATTTTGTGTGATACCTCTTCTAACGTACGACCTTTTATTCCAAAGCGATTTCGTCAATCTGTTTTTAATAGCGTCCACAATTTATCTCATTTATCCCATTTGGCTCAAACCGATTATCAAGGCTGCCGGTTTATTTCGAAGCACCGCAGTTTCATGCCACCCAGGCAGTAAGTCACTGCTGTTCATCTCGTGTCAGCCTGCAAAGCTAGCTCTTGCCGAACTTTTGGCACGATTACTTGTACTTATAGAATGGTATATGGCCCATATCAAATTTGCTGCATGTTCTTGTTGATACTTCTGCACTCTCTTTAGAGTTAGTATTACATCGTACTCATAATACTAATAATATATTGTTGTATTCATTTTTTATGTGAGCAAATCTCTGGAACTTTTAAATTTCGATGATAAAAATGAAAATCTCTCAATTGTAGGGCACACCCATGAAACTTTAGGTAAAGTCTCCTCATCAACTCTAAAAATGAATAAAACTTTGTTCCTCATTTTTTATTGTATGTTCCACAAGTTATTGGTGATTTTCTGGCAAATTCGTATTAAATACGTATTAAATACGTATTAAATTTCATTTAGCCGTGAAAAATCGCCCCGTTGATAGTCTTGCAGTTCTAGTTAACACTTGAAATTTTAGTATGTATTTTGCAACTTTTTCATCTAAATGCATATAAAATTTAAGACCTTCATACCACGTCTGTGAGGAGATACGAACTCTTAAAGCTCTTAAAGACGTACGCGGCAAAAATCGAGATCCATATATTACCGTTATTTTCCCTTAAGGAGCACATGAAAAAGCATATATGTTTTTGAAAGAACACGTCGAAAAATGATTATTCTTAAAACTTCAAGTCATTTGAAGTCATGTTCCAAAAGTTAAAGCCGAACCTGATTTTTTTAAAAGTTTTCGCAGCATCTCTTACTTTTTGTGCTTCTATTGCGAGCCCAATAAGAGGGGCACATAAAATTGCAGTACATAAATTTTTTTGTTTTTATGCATACTTTAACGAAAAGATATTGTTTTTACGATTTGAGAAATTCCATGCTAAAAAAACGAAAAATAAAAAATGTTCATCAACAAAAATGTAGAAACCCGGATTTGACGCGCCACCGTTATTTTTCCATAAGGAGCACATGAAAAAACATATGTGTTTTGAAAGAACATGTCTAAAATTGAATAGCTGTAAAATTTCAAGTCATTTGAAGTTATGTTCCAAAAGTTATAGCCGAACCTAGATTTTTAAAAAAGTTTTCGCAGCATCTCTTACTTACTTTTTGTGCTTCTATTGCGAGCCCAATAAGATGGGCACATAAAATTGGAGTACAAAGATTTTTTTGTTTTTGTGCGAAATTTTACGTAAAAATATTGTTTTTACGATTTGAGGAATGTTCCATGCTCAAAAAACGAAAAATAAAAAATGTTCATCAACAAATATGTAGAGACCCGGATTTGACGCGCCACTGTTATTTTTCCTTAAGAAGCACATGAAAAAACATATGTGTTTTTGAAAGAACATATTGTGATGCCTTATGCATCTTATGCATCCTATACATCACCAAAGATTAAGATAGTCAATTATCATTCAAAATTACGCGTATAATGATTCTCAATCTGAAAAGAAACATAGTTCTCAACCTGAAAGGAAAGACATTCAAAATTCATACATGTTGTAAATTTCATTTCTGATTTGCAAATGAATTATATTTTGATTTAAAATTAAATCAAAATATATAAAATGCAACGTCTAATGTTTCATAACAAAGTAGTATTTTCTTTTAAGAAATTGTTATTGTTTGTTAATGAAATAATTTTATTTGTTTACCTTTTTTTGCTAAATTAATGTTTTTCACAATTCAAATTTAACAACAATTGTTACATAATTTATTTGTGACAATAAATTATGTATGTCAATTTGAAATTGTTTTGGTGTCATCAAAACAATTAACAATTTTGTTGTTTTTGTTTTCGAAATAAAATTTTTGATGAAAACTATTTTTATGTTTATGTTGAGATAAATAAGAAATGCATGATCTTTATGAGAATCATAATACGGATGTAGAATTTTGTAAGTATATATAAGAGAAAGGTTAGATTTAAAAAGTTAGTAGAAATTCAGTATCGGTATCACGATTATATCTTGATATCACAAGATACTAGATGCAGTGGATCATATTTGTGATATGATCACTGGCATAGAAAGTGTTATAAGAAGGATCATAGAAGAATATATACCAGAATCAAAAAAATATAAAAAAGATTACAACATGAAAAAAGATTTTTCTTTTACTTCATCATAGAGAATAGAGGTCGAAAGGTAACAAGTGCCTAAGACCTGGAATGACCCTTCCTGGTCATCCGATCTAGACTCTATCCACCAACATCCCAACAAGCAGAATCGACCACAGCAAAAGCAAACCAGTTTAATATCAAAAATCGAATATTCGTAAAATTTCAAGTGATTTGGAATTATGTTCCAAAAGTTATAGCCGAAAAATATAAGAACTGTTAATAAAACATAAAAAATTTAAAAACTTTGGGCATTTTTTTAATGTCTAGAAGTGTCGAATCCAGTTAACGAGGCACCATTATCTTTTAAACATTAAATTCTACGAGGAACAATGATTTTGGGTGGTTTTCAACTAAAATTGAAGATGTGCTAGTTAAAAACCTAGATTTTTACAAAAGTTTTCGCAGCATCTCTTACTTTTTATGCTTCTATTGCGAGGAGCAATATAAGGAGCACATAAAATTGCAGTGCATAGATTATTTTGTTTTTGTGCGTACTGTTCACGCATTATCGTGAATTTTTAAATAGTTCATCTGAAAAATCAAAATATTTAAATTAGAATCAAAACAAAACCAATTAAAGATTTATTTATTATTTATAAAATTATGCAAAACATTACCAAAACAATCCTTTTGAAATGTCAACGAAACTGTCAATTTGAATTGACGTGTTCGGTATATTTTGATCATTCATTCGATATTTTCAATTTTCACATTGAATTTATGTGTTCGTTATTCTATATTATTAATTCGATATTTTCGAGATCGTTGGTAAACTTGACAGCTGTGTGGAGTTTATGATTTGTAGAGTTTTGGCTTTCTATAAAATGGACTGTTTTGGTAGTTTTGGTTTCTTATTCTTACGAATTTATATCTGAATAGTATAGTCAGTAAAAAGTGTTGTTTGTGTTACCATGTAGTTGGTTGAGTATGAGCTAAGCTCTCTCTTTGTTAGTTTTAAGTAAATTTTAAATATTTTGTATTCCCATGTGTTAGATCAGTAATTGTAAAATTAATAAAGGAAGTTTTTATAAAGTTGTGTGCATCAGGTCAGTTTTTTAATGTATATATAAATTAACCAAATAGTTTTTTCTTTGTTCTCTGACAAATATTCGTCGAGTGTGCATGCAGTAAAAAACCTCGTATAAGTTTTCATCGATTGGAACGGGTGATGTTTCCATGCATCGTTCATCTCATATGTACATGATTTCAACTATTAAATGAGTTGATATCTTCGTCATTACTTCAGTTAATCATCCCATTTACATAACTTCAACTATTATATGAGCTGATATATTTTCATCATTGCATCGTTCATCTCATATGTACATGATTTCAACTATTATATGATCTGATATTTTCGTCATTACTTCAATCAATCATCTCATATGTACATGATTTCAACTATTAAATGAGTTGATATTTTCGTCATTACTTCAGTTAATCATCTCATTTACATAACTTCAACTATTATATGAGCTGATATATTTTCATCATTGCATCGTTCATGTCATATGTACATGATTTCAACTATTATATGAGCTGAGATATTTTCGTCATTGCATCGTTCATCTCATATGTACATAATTTCAACTATTATATGAGCTGATATTTTCGTCATTACTTCAGTTAATCATCTCATTTACATAACTTCAACTATTATATGAGCTGATATATTTTCATCATTGCATCTTCCATCTCATATGTATATGATTTCAACTATTATATGAGCTGAGATATTTTCGTCATTGCTTCAGTTAATCATCTCGTTTACATAACTGCAATTATTATATGAGCTGAGATATTTCCATCATTGCATCATTCATCTCACTTACATAATTTCATCTATTATATGAGCTGAGATATTTTCGTCATTGCTTCAATCAATCATCTCATATGTGCATGATTTTCAACTATTATATGAGCTGAGATAGTTTCGTCGTTGCTTCAGTTGATCATCTTATTTACATAACTTCAACTATTATATGAGCTGATATTTTCTTCATTGTATCATTCATCTCATATGTACATAACTTCAATCATTATATGAGCTGATATATTTTCATCATTGCATCAATCATCTCATATGTACATGATTTCAACTATTATATGAGCTGATATGTTCGTCATTGCTCCAGTTAATCATCTCATTTACATAACTTCAACTATTATATGAGCTGATATATTTTCATCATTGCATCATTCATCTCATATGTACATGATTTCAACTATTATATGAGCTGAGATATTTTCGTCATTGCTTCAGTTAATCATTCGTTTACATAACTTCAATTATTATATGAACTGAGATATTTCCATATTTGCATCATGGTGTTGGAAGTTGATGTGCCAACCAAATCACATCAAATATATCGTCGCTTTAATAATGAAACAACGTATTCGCAAAAGTGTAGTTTCGAGATAATTGGGTTTAAAGATTTTTCGATTTTCTGATTTTCGTAAACTCGGCAGTACTATTGAATGAATAAAGATATTGGAAAAAAAATTTCTGCCAATTAATCTTGACTAATTTCCCCATAGCATATTAAAATTTCACATTGGTTCCTGCTGGTTTTTCTACCTAAAAAGAGGTGAAAAGTCAATCAGGTACCTTATACGTTATTTCATATTTCATATACGTTATTTCATTTTGCATGGAAGTACGATTAACCTAAAACTAATCATTATTGAACTAACGCATAATATTCTTACAATTTTTTATTTATATAAACCGGCATATCATGTAGTAATGAATGATGCTTATACAATATTTTAGATTTACCATTTCGTGTGGCGATCGTAATGTATGTAAAGTATACGACGCTGATTTTACCCAAGTTATTATTCTGTAAGAATTGAAATATCGTACATGCATTTACGCTGTTTCAATATTTAACCAAATTTAAATTTGCATGTACGTTAATTAACAATATATTAATTTTCACCCCCAGTTATAAAAAAATTGGAAAATATTAAAATGCCACTTTATAGACATCCTTATGGGGAATGCAGCGCACCCATTATATAATAACAACGTATATATAGCATACGTTATTTCATTATTAAAGCGACGATATCTTCAGGAAAAAAAATACAGTCCACCTTTCATCGACGCCGCATCACGTACTTTAACGAAAAAATATTGCTTTTACGGTTTGAGGAATGTTCAAAGCGCAAAAACAACAAAATATAAAAAAATTTGAAATCGATAAAAAGTGGAAGACAAGTCGCCACCGTTATTTTCCCTTAAGGAGCACTTAAAAAAGCATATATGTTTTTGAAAGAACATGGCAAACTCAAGATCTCTGTAAAATTTCAAGTCATTTGGAGTGATGTTCCAAAAGTTATAGCCTGATGCAGAAACGAAATTTCGAAGAAGACATCTCAATTTTAGAGTTTTTGATACTTTTCTTCGCTTTTATGTCCTCTAATTTTTTAAAATAATATTTTGAACACTCAAACTTCTATTTGTCATTCACATTAACATTCAATAAGCAAATATAATATTTAAGATTGAGGAAAAAGGAGTGGGTATATAAAAAATTTTGGCAGGACAGAAAAATTAAAAGCTCTAGAGATTTGCTCATGTATATTAAACAATTTCCATTTATAAGGTAAATACAAAATGATAAATAAATAAATCTTTATTGTCTTTTTCGATGATATACAAAAAATGATTTGTGTAGAATATTTTTGTCTTTATTAGCTAAACATTGATTTTATTTAAACTTATTATGTTTTTTTATTTTTATTGCCAATATCCTTAACACATCTTAAATATTCACTAACAAATTTCAGAATTATTTATTTCTTAAGAAAATTAAAAATATTATCCCTTATTTTGGTTTTTTGAGATCAATTAAACTCAAGTAAGTAAAGAAGTAATTGGAATTTTTTCAATTCAAAGGTATGGTTTGAAGTTTCTCAGAAAAAAACTCCAATTCACATTTTTCGTGTTTCGGATTGGATTCGAACCTATTATCCCTTATGTTTTATCTAACACAAATAACAACAAAATAAATAATCAGTTTACCACTAAAAAAATAAACCATTTCTTATTATGTTACAAAATATAAGAACTTTTGTTTCTTATTATGTAATAAAAGATTAGTCATAAATTTTTTAATAATTTTTAGATTACAATGGTTTAATTAAAAGAACTTTAAAACATTTTTATTTTCTAAATATTTTAGAGAAAAATATAATATTTTTTGTTTTAACGACTTTTTTTGTTTTTTTAAACTGATGGAACTAGTGGTGAATGCGAATAGTTACTGACGACAAACTATTCAAAAAATTTATATTTACTTTTTTGGTAAAATTTTTTATCTTTTATTTTATTTACTCTAAGACCGATCTCATACGATGAGAAAGATCTGCATTATTTTAATTTATACTCCTTGTCAAACCAAAATTGTTATCATTTCTCTTTGTTGCTGTTGACATCCACCACAAACACTCCCTCACCAGTGATTATCAATAATCACGAAACGACTGGAATCGATGGTCTGACAAGGCGAAAACGAGAAAACAAAACACAACAACTTCTCTAAATCTTGACCGGGAAGATTTCTTGAAATCGTAAGAACACGTTTAGATGAAATTCAAAATTTTTTTCGGTGTTTTAATAACTCTTCCAGATTTTAAAATTCTTAGGTTAGGGATTGTGACGACGGTGGGCTGATCATTAAAAGTTACGGTTTTGTTAAGTTTAGGTTTATTTGATAGAACGGAACCTGATTGGCTCGTACCAGTAGCATCTGATAGATTAAGATGAGATAAGGATTCTAAACTTGTAGGATTAAAAAAAGAATCTGAATGATCAGTTTGCCCTGCAATGTTTTTACTGCTATCATTCAAAGGTAATTCGATTGGGTCATGTGGAGTTGCTCTAACGAGAGAACTAGATTGTTCATCGTCTGAATTTTCATGAAAACATGGTTTAAGTCGGTCAATTGAATTTTTCTCTGATTTACCATTAATTTCTATATTGAAATTTTTATTTGTGCGACTTAAAACTTTAAAAGGACCAGTGTAAGGAGGCTGTAATGCTCTTCTTACAGAATCTGTACGCAACAATACATGTGAGCAGGTAAGTAAGTCTTTACTGACAAAAGTAGAAGGTGAGTCATGTCGGATGCTGGTGTAGGTCGTAACTCATCAAAATGGTGTTTCAATCTTTTGACAAATTCAGATTGAGGCTTAAAAGAATTTAATCTAGAATCGATGAACTATCCTGGAATTCTTATCGAGCTTCCAAAAGTAAGTTCCGCAGAAGTGGATTGGAGTTCTTCACTGAAAGTGGTTCTTAACCCAAGAAGAACAGTAGGTAACACCTGTGTCCAATCTGTACGATTATGACACACAATTGCAGACTTAATTGTGCGATGCCATCTTTCAATCATACCACTGCACTTCGGATTGTAGCTGGTTGTTCGAAATCTATTGAAACCTAATAGATTTGACAACTCTGAAAATAGTTGCGATTCGAATTGAGTCCCTTGATCAGTTACAATTGATTCTGGGACACCAAATCTAGCAATCCATGAATTATATACAGCGAATACGACTGTTGTAGCAGTTATATCTGGAACTGGAATCGCTTCACGTCACCGCGTATAACGATCTATTAGCGTAACGCAATATCGTTGGTTTTCCGATATTGGAAGAGGACCAATTATATCAAGATTAATTTGTGAGAATCGCTGTGAAGGAGTTTTAAATGTCTCAAGAGATGACTTAGTATGTCTAGACACCTTGGACTTTTGACACGCTATACAATTTTGCGCCATGATTTTGACATCTTTATTAATAGAAGGCAAAATAACGTGTTTAGTTAATAGCTTAGTGGAAGCTTTAACACCAGGATGCGAAAGGTTATGAAATGCATCAAAAACACTCTGGCGAAATTGTAAAGGAATAAATGGCCTAAGTATAGCTGTTGACGTGTCACAAATCACAATAAATCAGCCTACTTTCATTAAAAGTAGCTGGAAAAGTGGAGAACTTCAAAGTTGTATTACTTTAATACCCGCGATTGCAGTATAATCAATTTTCTCTGGAATGAGTATTTGATATATGCGATATAACGCGTCGGCTACGACATTGTCGACACCAGAAATATGCTGGATATCAGTGGTAAACTGACCAATGAAATCCATTGACGAGGGGATGCTTTTTCTAAATTTTGTTTAAAAGCAAAAATTAACGGTTTATGATCAGTGAATAGTGTAAATTCACGACCTCCTAATAAATACTACCTGAAATGCTTAATACCTGAGTATGCTGCGAGAAATTCTCTGTCATACGCGCTGTATTTAATCTGAGAATCATTAAGACGGACAGAAAAGAAACTGAGCGGTTGCCATGTTCCTTCGACAAACTGCTGTACAACAGCCCCAATTGCTGTATCTGAAGCATCGACCATAATTACCAGTCGAGCTAAAGATGAAGGATGAGCTAATAATGTTGCATTGCACAATTTATCTTTACAATTAATAAAGGCTTGTATGGACTCAGGTGTCCGTCCATGCAACGGGTATCTTACTGTTCTTCTTATATCCTTTTAAGAAATTATTTAGTAAGATTTGATCTGGCGCTGCGGCAGGTAGAAAACGTCTATAAAAGTTAATCATACCTAAAAATCTTTTAAGTTGTTTAACTGTATTGGGACGTTCGAAGTCTTGAATGACTTGAACACGTTCAGGATCAGGCAATATACCATGTTCAGAAACTAAATGGCTTAAGAACTTAATTTCGGATTTTGCAAATATGCATTTATCTGAATTAATGAAGGTTATTTTCAGAAAACCTCTGAAAAATCATTTTTAAGTGTTCCAAATGCTCATCTAGAGATTTTGATGCAACTAAAACATCATCTAGATATACAAAGCAGAAATTGAAACCGGATAATACGGAATGCATCAATCTTTGAAATGATTGAGCAGCATTCATAAGACCAAAGGTCATTTTGCAAAATTCAAATAGACTAAAAGGTGTAGATATCGCAGTCTTAGGAATATCCTCTGGATGAATTGAAATTTTATGGTATGCCTGAACTAGGTCAATGGACGAAAAAACTGTGCATCCCTCCAACTGATGCGAAAAATCTTGGAGGTGAGGGATAGGATACCGATCGGGAACCGTAATTCGGTTTAATGCTCGATAGTCGCCACAAGGACGCCATTCACCGTTTTTTTCTTGACCAGATGTAATGGACTGGACCAAGCACTTTTGCTGGGTCGACATATACCCTGTTGTACCATCTTTTTAGTGGAGTCATATTAGTAAAAAAAAGTGATATATTTGATGTAAGAGCAAAGTTGAATTTTTTTTTGTTTTCTGTTATAGACATAAAAGTAAGTAGGCATGTAATTATTATTTTAATTTTAATTATTTTGTGAATAAATAAATCTTTATTGTCTTTTTCGATGATATACAGAAAATGATTTGTGTAGAATATTTATATCTTTATTAGCTAAACATTGATTTTATTTAAACTTATTATGTTTTTTATTTTTATTGCCAATATCCTTAACCTTGGAGTTCTTTCAGCCAAAAAAAAGTGATGTAAATAAAAAAAATTGCTGTAAATCAATTGGGCGCGTTCTTTCAGCCAAATTTTTTGATATTTTTTAAGTAGATTTCATATAAAAATCTACCTATTGCAGCGTGCTTCATCTCGGAATTTCGGAAAAATTTGTTTGCCAAACGACTATATATGATAAGCGGAGACGGAAAATCAAAATGAACAAAAATTATATATATATATATATATATATATATATATATATATATATATATATATATATATATATATATATATATATATATATATATATATATATATATATATATATATATATATATATACACCTAATTCTGTTTTTACACGACAGATTGGTTCCAGAGAAAGACGTGTAAAAAAAATTCGTGTAAAAATATACATTGTATATATGGAAAAATGGAGGATTGGTTCCACTCTCAAGAAATCAGTACGAAAAATATTGGACACCCTGTTGCATTGGATAACACCACCATCAGTTCTGAAAATATAGTACGCTTGTATATATTATTCAATTGATGGCAAGCTGTTGCCATAAATTAGTTACAACTTAAGAAAATTTGTCAAATAAAAGTAGAAATTCAATAATTTTATCGATAGTGGCAAACCAAAAATTTGGATATGCAGAATTATTGTGAGTTCTTAAAACTTCACCGCTTCACAATTACAGAATTTGGCTACTGATCTAATTTTAGTATTCAGGCCCAAAACGTAAACAAAATTCAAAAAAGTTGGCCAAGTGTGAATAAAATTCGCTCGCCGAGGGTTCCGTGAACGTAAAAGAACATAGTATCAAAAATAATTGACAAAGTTGTGTTGTATGTGTACAGTCTTTCTATTGCCAAATCATAAGGACATTCAAAATGTATATTTCCTCTTAAACGTTAAACGATTTTGCCACCTGTGCAATCAGCTTCCATTCATTTCGTTCCATGTCTAGTGGACCCCAGTTTGGATATCCTGTATCACGAAGGTTTTGTATGATGTCATCACGTCAACGTTGTCTAGGTCTACCTCTCTAACAAACACCAGCTGGTTGTTTTTGAGATGCTTTTTTATCATTCTATCTAGTGGAGCCTTTTCTACAAGAAGACCAAACCATCTAATCCGGTTGGATCTAATGAATCCAATTACATCGTAGCTACCAAGGAGCTGTCTGATTTCGTGATCCATTCGGATTCTTTACTGATTCTCAGCAACTTTGCATAAACCATAAATTCTTCGCATGTCCTTCTTCTCGAATGTTGATAAAATTCTACAGACGGTGCGATTCAGTGTCCAACTTTCACTTTTGAAGGTAGGCACAGGTCGAATTAATGCGTTGTAAAGTGCGACCTCGAAAGAAATTTTGATCGCAGAAGTCTTAAGTATGCGTAGAAAACTCTGTATGCGGCAGTGACAAGGGCTTTGATACATATATGCCTGCATGTCATTTGACGATGTTTTTACAAACCCGAGGTATTTGAAGTTTTCAACGCGTTCCACTTTATAGTCGCCAGTATCTAGATTTTCGGGAGTTATGTTCCTAGATGTTGTTAGAAGTTTAGTTTTGCCGGTGTTGATGCAAAATCTAAGTAGTTTAGCATTTCTTTCAAGCTGTGAGCCTATTTTTAATATCAATTGTTCTACGTCCGAGAAGCGCAATAATATATGCGTAACCAAGAATTTTACAAGATTTGTTAAAAATGCAGTTTTGTGTCTCGATTCGGTTTTTTCTTATCGCGTTCTCAAGCGGCAAATTAAATAGTACGGGCGCAAATGCATCACCTGGTCGAACACCTGTTCGATCGTGTTATATCGAAAGTTATATCGAAAGGACCAGAAACAGTTGTTGTCGAGGATGATACTCTCATATGCTTGATTGAAATCAACGTAGAGCTGGGGATGCTGATGTTGTACTCATAACATTTTTCTAGAATCATCCTTAAAGCAAAATATTAATCTGCGGTTGAACGGTTGGGATGAAAACCACAACTTGACGGCGCAATTGCTCGAATAGGATCAATTTCATTCTTTCTATTCAGTAGGCTTTGAAAGTGGGAGCGCTATACTGCCAGCACATCACGTTCATTTGTTGTAAGTTCGTAGTTTCCATTTTTTACGACTGTGGATCTTGGGTGGTAATTTTTTATCAGATTTCGAGTAATGGCAAAACACTTTCGAATTTCCATTAGGCGCATGTGGGTTGATGTTTTCGATACAACCTTTATATATTCGCGTTTCTAGAAGATAATCAGCTTGGACGCTTTTTGTGTTCCTTGTTAACCATTTTTCTTGCGTATGTTCAACGCATCAGCGACAATAGTCGTCAAACCATTCGTTGCGATTTCGGTGGTCGTTTTCCGATTGTAGTTGGTGAGCACAGACGCTTGAGTTGCATTGGTTTTACGGCGGCAATAACTCGCCATGGTGTAGAATCATTCTTACTTTGTTCGTTCTTATGCAGTTCTAGAGTAGCAAAATCCGATGTCTTTGCCGTGCTGCCTGGGTAATGCTGACAGCATTAGGTTGGTGTATCGGAGACAAGCAGAGTAAAAACTGCTTAGTCAATGACGCTACATCACAGCAAATTGGCGCCTTAAAACGAATGCGACCCAAGCGTCTCTTCTCCATATTAGGGGCTGTTATACCCGGGGTTGTATTTTTATTAAAAATTGAAACACTTGGTTTGAAACACTAGAAACACTGTTATACCTGGGGTTGTATTTTATTTAATGAAACACTTAAACTTTGTTTTTATTCTTATTTAAAAATTGAACAATTTTTATTTATTAAATTTATCTTTACATATATTTAATTAAACGTTCACTATTAATTCTAAATGATTTCAACATTTTTGTTTTGCACTATATAGTATATTTTGATTTGCAACATATTTTATTTTATTTAGTGTGTTGCGAAATATCGATTCAGACACTTTAATTTTATAGAACTGAAATTTAAATTGAACTATGTACTTCCTTACTAGAACTCTATCTTTAAAACTGTATATTTTAAACTATATTATTATAACTATTCGATTTAGACTGTGAGACTTGAACTATATTATATTATTAAAACTCACTGTTAGACTGTTTGTCTTCACTGAATCACTTACTTAAAAAGTATTTTGTAAAAACTGTTTAACTTGAACTGTTATCGATTTAGAGTACTCGACTGTGCGACTTGAATTTATATTATTAAAACTACTTATTTAAGACTGATCTATTTTCTTAAAAACTAAATCTTATATACTAAATTATGCTTTTATTACATTAAAAAAAAACAACAAAAACAAAATAGGAATAATTTTATTAAATTTAATATTTTGGGAAAAAGATTTGTCGGACAAAATAAATAATGCAATTTCTAAGAAACTAAAATAAAATTTTTTTTTGTTGATAAAGGAGTGTGAAAAAATATTTAAAGTTTTATAGTAATTTTTTTGTTTGAGAAGGTTTTTTTGGAAAACATATTGATTCAATATTTTAAAATGATATGTGAAAATGAAAAAGGATTGTCGGAAAAGATAAAAAGACTTATTCTTAGTATGAACTAAAATTGTGATAACTGAAATTATTTATTAGTTTTATCCTTTATAAAACTATCGGCTAGAGATTAAAAGAAAATTCTTAGTAACGACTAAAATTGTGATAAATGATAATATTTTATAGTTTTATTCTTTATAAAAGTATCGGCTAGAGATTAAAAGAAAATTTCAGTTTTAAAAATGTGTTTAGAGAACATTTATTGGTATGTGAAACTAATATTGCGATTTTAGAAAGATTTAGAGTTTGTATTTCTAGGAAATAGTGATTGAAAATTTGTAATGAGAAATACGGCACAACATCCCTCCCCCCTTAAAATGAGTTGAATTTATCGAAAATGGTAAGAATTGGAGAGAAATTTAACTGACTTGTTTGTTTGTGTTGTTTTTATATTTTGCTTTTGTTTTCTTAAGTTTAATGTTGTTTTAGAGAGATAAAAGTAGATAAGAATTTTTAATAATAGAGAAAAAAAAATTTTTTTTTTTTTTTTTTATATTTTATTTTGATTAAATTGTTTGTGCAAATAATTTTTTTCAAAATAGACAGTTGAATAACTTGTTTATATGAGATCAGTAAGTTATTTCAATTTGTTATCAAAAAAAGACATTAGTTATGTTTGTTTGTTTTAAAATGTTGCATTATGTTTTTAATATTTTTTTTTGTTTGAATCGTACTTTTAAGTTATATTACCCTAAGGTTTTAAAATTATATAATTTGTTTTCAAAAAATTCCTAAATATTAAAATGAAAAATTATTTAATTGCAAAAGTTTAATTATTAATATTTTATTTTGATTAAATTGTTTGTGCAAATAATTTTTTTCAAAATAGACAGTTGAATAACTTGTTTATGTGAGATCAGTAAGTTATTTCAATTAGTTATCAAAAAAAAACATTGGTTATGTTCGTTTGTTTTAAAATGTTGCATTATGTTTTTTATGTTTTTTTTTTTTTTGTTTGAATCGTACTTTTAAGTTATATTACCCTAAGGTTTTAAAATTATATAATTTGTTTTCAAAAAATTCCTAAATATAAAAATGAAAAATTATTTAATTGCAAAAGTTTAATTATTTGTTTATTTATTTGTTTTTTTTTTATGTTAATCTTATATCTAAGCTAAATTAAATGGCAATTCTCTCATTTCGATTGAATTTTGCATGTTAGAATGGTTTGATGCGTTTGATATATTAAATCTTTCGCTTTCTGGAGTCTTTGAATAATATGTGCCAGATTTGGAACTTTTCAATACGCTTGACTTTAAAAGTTTTCGTTTTGTATTTTTAATAACACACCAATTACATATTATTATAAAAATTATTATGGTTAATAAAATACCAATAGACAGATACGTAATTGCTTCGTTTATTCTTATTGATTTTGATTGATGCGATAAAATTCGGTCATGTTCAGCTAAATCTAAATGGTTTTGTAATGTATCTAATGCTGGGTTTGTAAAAATTAGTTGTGTATTAAAAGAATCTTTATTGGACACCATTACATTTTTTGGATCAGAGTTTTTACTAATGTTTGCAATGGATTTTGGAATAGACCACTTAGAATAATCGATTTCGTGTTCTGGTTGGAATACTTCCAATATTTCTTGTTTTGTACCTAAAACTGGGAATAGGATATTCGAGGTTTGAACCTCACAATTCGCATTGAAGGTAATTATTCCTTGGTGAGTGATATTTTGGGTCTCTTGTTTTTTATTTTGACATTTTATAAATATTGTTCTAGTGTTTTCTAACATATATAACCATGCATTTTTTTGTGTCATTTGGACGAATACATCATTTTTGAAGATAAATGGTTTACTTATGCATCTTGGTTTTTGTTTAAACGGATTATGAAACAGTTCTAGAATACAATTTCCGGCAGTACTTAATATTTTTGGACTCTTTTGTTGACAAAGCTTAATGGATGTTTTAAAATTTATTACAATTGTTTTGCATTGGGAAAATTCGAAAGAAGTTAATATCATGAAATTATTTTTATAGTCAGTACTTGCTAAGATATCTCCGGTTACGTCTAATATTGTATGGGTATCTTTTCCTACATATATTGGGAGTAAATAAATTTTAAAAATATTATAGTTTGTTGTTTCTGGTAATGGTATGGTTATTTTTATAAAAATTCTATCGATGTATTCAAAATATTCGATTTGAATGATTTGCTCAAGATGATGTAAGGATAAAAAATCTTTGTTTATATTATAATCATTTGAAATTTTTGAAATTAATAATGCCAAATCTTTAACTTTTATTACAAGCGGATGTAGTTGGTGATTTCGCAATGACTGAACTACTGATAGCGCAGTATTTTGATCTCGTTGAATTTGAACAAGTTTAAGTATGACGTAGGTTGTTATTTCATTCATTTGTATCTGAATTTTGTCTGAACTTAATGCACTTTGAAATTTTGTCCCTATGCTACTTATTAATTTTTCTAGATTGTCTACTTTTAATTTTAATGCTAACGTTTCGTTTTTATTTTCCATAGTGGGTTTCATTAATAAATTATAATTTGATTTGACTACAGATATTTGTTCTTTGAGTAACTTAAATGTACTGTTATCATCTTTTTCAAGCATATCTAATTTCTCATAAATGTTTTTTGCGTCTTCGTCGTCCATAGTTCCGAAAAGCACATTCGATAATCTTCCAATTGCATTTATTAAGCCTCTTTTAACTCGTTTAGAACTAAATAAATGTGAAAGCTCGAAATTTCGTTCTTTTATGTCTTTAGTATAAGAAATTAATTCGTTTACAATTTTAGTACAATCTGAACTTTCATCCGTAAATTTTGAATCGAGTTTTTTACATAAATTGTCTATTTCTCTAGCACTATATTCTATAAAATTAATTGTATTTGAAAAATTTGTAAGTTTGATTGATGTTACAACTTCCCACGTTTTGGTGAAAAAAGTAGCTTTTCCTAAACTTTCAAAAAGGGTTCCTTGTTGTTTTATTGGTTTAATTGTAAAATCCGGAATCACCTCTCCGTTCGCTGCCAATAAACATAATATGAAGATGAGTGAATACATTCCTAAAATAAAATTTGAACTACCTTAATAATTACACATAGTATGAAAATTTGTTAATATTTTTTAATTATGAAACAGTTTCAATCTGTTGTTATGAACTTTTACACTACGTTTTCCTATTTGAATCGTTGTGTTGACGTCAGTGTTGATTGCAATGACTTTGTATGGTCCTTTCCAAATTTTCGAAAATTTGTTTTTACGCGTTTCATTTCTGATTAGAACTGAATCGCCGACATGTAATTTAATTGGATGCATATTTTTATCGTAATATTTCTTACCTATTTTTTGACTATTTATTAAATTTTCTCGAGCAATTAAATGTGATTTTTGTAGTTTGTGTTTTAAAACTAGGTAGTAATCGTCGATGTTATATAACGGTGAAGGTGTTTTTTTTAAATTTGAAGGAATTTCAGAAGTGAATCCAAATAGACAATCCATTGGACATAATTTTGTGCTTGTATGCGGTGTATTATTGCGTACGTGAACAGCTTGTCTTAGCCATTGATCCCAGTTTTCCCCTGTTTCGTCGACGAAGCTACGCAGATACTCTGCTAAAGGTCTATGACTTCTTTCTAGGGCGCCATTTGATTGTGGGTGATATGCCGTTGTTTCTAGTTTCTTTATTTTTAAGAATTTGCAAACTTTTCTGAAGAGTTCAGATGTAAAATTTGAGCCTTGATCGGTTACTAAAACTTGTGGGATTCTATATCGAGAAATTATTTCATCAAAAAATATTCTAGCCACCGTTGCTGCTTCCTGATTAGGCATTGCATAACAATCCATAAACCTAGTTAAGTCATCTTCAAATGTAAGAATATAAATATTGCCATTATTTGTCATTTGTAGTGGTCCTACAATATCCATATATATTTTTTCGAAGGGTTTTTTTGAAATGTCTCCTAATACCATCGGCATTTTACTAGATCTTGAAATTTTATTTTTCTGACATAACGGACACTTTTTAATGTAATTAGTTAAGTCGGTGAGCATTCCTTTCCATTTGTATTGTTTTTTTAATCTCAGGTATGTCCGTTTTATGCCCTGATGACCACCCAGAGGGTTGTCATGAGACTCCTTTAAGACAGTGTCGATGTCTTCTTTATTACTTAGAACTTGTACGTTTTGGTTTTCGTCCTCACTGTCGTCTGTTTCATTGATGGTGTCTGAGTCGTTATCGTTTTCGTCATCATTTTTATCTAAGTTTTTGTTTTTCTGAAATTCATTTGTTTGTTTTATTATTTCGTTCTCTTCATCTGCTCGTTTTTGTGCTCTGGTGATAGCTAGACAATAATTTGAATTTAAATTTTGTGTTTCTATTTTGGTTTTTGTGCAATTCTGTTCAACGTTGTTGTCAATTTTTTCGTCTTGAAGGTAATCAAAATTACCCGATGATTCTTTTAATTCCTCAATTTTTTCACTGGTTTTTCTATTTTCAATAATTATTTCGGTCGTTTTTATGTGGTTTTCTGTTGATTTATCTACATTATTTAAAAAATCTTGATTGTCAGTTGTTAAACAAATTTTGTTTTCATCAGAAGAAATTCTACTTAAACTATCTGCTACTTTGTTTTTAGGACCCGGAACATAGACGATATTGTATTTAAATTCTGATAACTTGTGGTGAAATCTTACGAGCCTTGACGTTGGATCTTTTACATTAAATACTCCCTTTAATGGTAAATGGTCAGAAAACACAGTGAACTCTCTACCTTGTAAATAACACCGAAATGTTTTTGTAGCCCAAACTATTGCTAGAAGTTCCTTTTCGATAGTTGAATATTTCTTTTCTGCTTTATTTAAAGTTCTACTGATATAAGCTATCGGTTTGTCCTCGCCAGCTTTACCTTGAGATAAAACTGCACCCAAACCTTCGTTACTTGCATCAGTTGTGAGGTTAAAGTGTTTACTGAAGTCAGGATATATAAGTACTGGAGGAGAAACAATCGACTGTTTTAGTTGGTTAAAGGCTAATTCACAATCGTCATCCCATTGAAATTTTATGCCTTTTTGCAATAGCTTGTTTATTGGATATGCAATTTTGGAAAAGTTTTGTATAAATTTACGATAGTAATTGGCAAGGCCAAGGAATGATTGCACTTGTTTGATGGTTTTTGGAGTTGGAAAATTTTTAACTGAAATTGTGCGGCTAGGATCGGGGGTTACACCTGTTTCGTTGCACAAATGACCTAAATATGTAATTTCTTTTCTTAAAAAATGGCATATTTCTGGTTGTAGTTTTAAATTATAGTATCTTAATCTAGATAGAACATTAAAGATTTTTTGATTATGATCATCAAGATTTTTTCCGTAGACTACAATGTCGTCTAAATAGACATAACATTCTATACCTTGAAGGCCTGTCAAAATATAGTTCATCACCCGTTGAAATGTAGCTGGTGCTGACGTAAGTCCAAAAGGCATTCTTTTGAATTCAAAATGTCTCAGTGATGTGCTGAACGCAGTTTTTGCTCGATCTTCTTTGTTTACTAGAATTTGGTGGTATCCACTGGCTAGATCTAGCGTTGAAAAGTATCTAGAGTTTCCCAGCTGGTCTAAAATTTCTTCAATCCTTGGAAGAGGAAAAGCATCATTGATTGTAATTTTATTTAATTTTCTGTAGTCTATCACAATTCTCCAGCGCTTGTCTTCGTTTTGATTTGACCTCTTGGGCACTACCAACAGAGGTGCGTTCCACGGAGATTTACTAGGAGTAATAATATCTTGATCTAACATTTCTTGAATTTGTTTGTGTATTTCTTGTTTTTGTACTTCTGGTAGTCTATACATCTTTTGATTTATCGGTTGGCTGTTAACTTCTAGAGGTATTGTATGCTCAATGACTTTTGTGTAAGATAACATTTCTCCTTCCAAGTGAAACACGTCTTCAAATATTTCACACAGGCTTCTAATAGAGTTTGCTTCTTCGGCGCTCAATGTTTCGTCTAAATTTAAAAGTTCTAGTATTTTTTTGTTACGTTCGCGTTTTTCCGTTTTATTGGTTGAATTTGTATCATTTGAATTATAGTCGACGTTGTCATATATTCTATCTAAGATTTGGTATTCTTGCAAAGGTTCTAAAATTGGCTGAAAATTTCCGATGTTTGCATCGTTAATTTTAGTATTAATAATTGAGGTACAAACTTTGCCATTTTTTACATCTACTAATGAATTAGCAATATAAACTCCTGGTAGTATTTCTTGATTTTTGCATAGGAAATGTCCTGTTAAATTCATTGGAACTGTTAATTCGACAAATTTTGTTTGTCTTGCCGGAATTATCAAATTTGAATTGCTGTCTGTATGATATGTTTCTTTTCTATGGAACTTATCCATTTCACATAACGTTTCATCTTCAGATTTCTTAATAAGTACTATATCTTCGGATGTCGTTTTTGTGCATTTAGATTGACAAATTTTTTCAGAGATTTCTATCACACCGTTCAAGCAATCAATTTTTACATTATTCCATAAAAAATTCCTTCCCAGAATTCCGTCTGCTTTAAAATCAAGTACATCGTTTCTAACGATGTGAAATTCACAAGCTAATTGGGGATTGTTAAAAAAAAATCCATGTGCAGTTCCTAGGGTTTCAGTTATCGTACCCTGTATTCCTTTAAAATTAATAATTTTTGAAGTGTCGATTAATGTATTTGGCTTAAGAGTATTTAATTTTAGTAATGATAGTTCCGCACCAGTATCTACGATTATTTCTATTGAGTTTTTATTAACTATATCTAAAGGTAATTGTACTTTTGCTTCGTTTGTTATATGGTTAAAATATTTAAAGTTTATGATATTTGTTTGATTTGAGCTTTGTTGGGTTGGTTTAATACCCTCATTTACTTTGTTAGTTGTTGGGCTTCGACTTGTGGGGTGCAAGTCGTACCCATAGAGTTTCCCGAGTTTGGTTCACGCTTGTCCCATTTTTGTTTTTGAAAACATTGGTTAATCGTGTGGCTAGTTCTGCCACAGAAATCGCATTTTTGTGAATTAGAATTATTTTTTGTATAATTTTGATCATTATTATAATTATGTCTTTGTTGAAATGGTGGGTTGTTGTTGTAGAAATTTCTGTTATTTATTTGTGGGAGATTGTTTACGTTCTGTCGATTTTCTACTCTTAGTTTTGTGCGACACTCTGAAATTACATGACCTGGTCTATTACAAAAATAACATCGATTTTGGAAGTTTGGTGTTTGGTATTGCCCTTGTGAGTAAAATAGTTGAGGAGCTAGTTCTCGTTCGGTTTTTATATTAGTGAAATTTAAAGGTAACGTTTGCGGTGGCTGTGATAGAAATTGTGGATTGTAATGTGGTTGTATCATTTTCTGTGGAACATGGGAATAAGGCTAAAAAGATGGATTATTACCGTGTAAGTTTGCGAAAGGAATATTTTTAATTTCATTGTTAAGCGGTTGAGGATAATTGGTTGAATTTATTTCTGTAGTTGGAAATGAAAACCCGGTTAATTCGTACATGGCATTGTTCCTGGAATAACTCATAAGTAATTCTGTTTGCAATGCTATTTTGATAAGTTGATCAAGTTTTGTTTCTTGCGAGCTTATAACTGTTTGTTTAATTATAGGGTGAGATAAACCTAGTTTAAAAGCGTTTGTCGCATAGAGCTCTAGCTCTTTAATGAAAGCGTCATTATTTTCTAAGTATTTTCCTTTAACTGCATTTTTTGTCTGGTTTAGTAATGTTTGAAGTCTGTCTGAATATTTCAAAATATTTTCGTTGGGTAATTGTCGACAGTTAACTAAGTCTCTTGTTAATTCTATGGTTGTTTTTGATGGAAAATAGTGATCACAAAGAAATTTTTTTAGACCTGCTAGAGTTTTAAATGGTTCTAGATTGTTTAGTAGCATGAAAGCTTCACCGCGAAAACGACTATAAATTAATGACATAAATATGTCTTTTTGTTCTACTGGTAATGAACTATATATTATATTGGCTATGTATAAAAAAATTTGCAGTTGTTCCGCTAAATCTGGTGTTCGTTCACCACTAAAAATTGGGACAGTTTGAATTTGTTTCAAAATGTCGAGATTTGCCATTTTATTTATATTTTGATTAGAAATATCTTTATTATTATTAATTAAATCTAAAGCTAACACAGTACCTTTTTTCAATGTTGGTTTAGTTGAAGAGCTGATTGGATCCTTGTTTCCTGTGGTTGTGGTGGTGCTTCCCCTGGTGATTCTTAAATTATAATTTGATTGTGGTTTGTTGTTTCTATTGTCGCCCATTTACTGTTTCAATTAACAAATTTTTTGTTTTTGTTTTTTTTTGTATCACTTTTTGTCCATTTCACTTGTTTAAATTTTTATTTTTTTAAGTTTATTGTTGCACTATTTTGTGTTTCTATTAATTTTAAAACCCCTGATAAAGTTCATATATTTTTTATGTAGAGCTTTTAAATATCCTTTCTAAGGATTCTCTAGCATCCTACCGGCTGCGCCACTGTTATACCCGGGGTTGTATTTTTATTAAAAATTGAAACACTTGGTTTGAAACACTAGAAACACTGTTATACCTGGGGTTGTATTTTATTTAATGAAACACTTAAACTTTGTTTTTATTCTTATTTAAAAATTGAACAATTTTTATTTATTAAATTTATCTTTACATATATTTAATTAAACGTTCACTATTAATTCTAAATGATTTCAACATTTTTGTTTTGCACTATATAGTATATTTTGATTTGCAACATATTTTATTTTATTTAGTGTGTTGCGAAATATCGATTCAGACACTTTAATTTTATAGAACTGAAATTTAAATTGAACTATGTACTTCCTTACTAGAACTCTATCTTTAAAACTGTATATTTTAAACTATATTATTATAACTATTCGATTTAGACTGTGAGACTTGAACTATATTATATTATTAAAACTCACTGTTAGACTGTTTGTCTTCACTGAATCACTTACTTAAAAAGTATTTTGTAAAAACTGTTTAACTTGAACTGTTATCGATTTAGAGTACTCGACTGTGCGACTTGAATTTATATTATTAAAACTACTTATTTAAGACTGATCTATTTTCTTAAAAACTAAATCTTATATACTAAATTATGCTTTTATTACATTAAAAAAAAACAACAAAAACAAAATAGGAATAATTTTATTAAATTTAATATTTTGGGAAAAAGATTTGTCGGACAAAATAAATAATGCAATTTCTAAGAAACTAAAATAAAATTTTTTTTTGTTGATAAAGGAGTGTGAAAAAATATTTAAAGTTTTATAGTAATTTTTTTGTTTGAGAAGGTTTTTTTGGAAAACATATTGATTCAATATTTTAAAATGATATGTGAAAATGAAAAAGGATTGTCGGAAAAGATAAAAAGACTTATTCTTAGTATGAACTAAAATTGTGATAACTGAAATTATTTATTAGTTTTATCCTTTATAAAACTATCGGCTAGAGATTAAAAGAAAATTCTTAGTAACGACTAAAATTGTGATAAATGATAATATTTTATAGTTTTATTCTTTATAAAAGTATCGGCTAGAGATTAAAAGAAAATTTCAGTTTTAAAAATGTGTTTAGAGAACATTTATTGGTATGTGAAACTAATATTGCGATTTTAGAAAGATTTAGAGTTTGTATTTCTAGGAAATAGTGATTGAAAATTTGTAATGAGAAATACGGCACAACAGGGCGGCTGGGAGAGGGCGTCTATCTTGGATCAAGTGGCACGCTAAATAAACATGTAAAAAGGTTATTTTGATGACCTTAACATTATAACGGACCCATTCACAAAATTTTGGTTGGGTCTGAGGTTTACACCCTAACCCCGAAAAAAACTTTGTTAAATTTAGAAACCAGACAAAGCATAACAAACCCGGACAAAAAATAAAATTTTTAACATGGACGTGAAAAGGACAGACTACCGAGCGCAGCCTGAGCGCACTTCATGCTCTCTAATATGTCTAGAAACAGAGGCTGAGAGGTATAGGATGGATATTATAGCTCTGCAAGAAATTAGACAGCCAATTGTAACGATCGCAATAATCGCGAAACAATAATAAAACCAAATTCATCTTCGTTTTCAATTCAATAAAAATGTATTTCATTAGTTTCCGTTCATTCTTACATTAATAATAATTTTAAAATTTTCTAAAACTTAACTGCTAGTTAAATTTTGAACATACTATAAAAAACAAACGAACGTACTAAATTTTTATTTCCAATGCTAATGAACAGACGTCGTTGTTAATCATTACTGAATTTTCGGAGATTGCCCGATTTTGTTTTGACATCATAAGATGGCAAAATCAAAATCACATTTTGCAATTTCATAATTTAAAAATTATTTGATTCCATTTTTGTGATTCAAAAGAAATTGATCAATTGTTTGTTAGAAAGATTATTCCTATTTTTTATATTATATTTAAACGTGGATTTAATTTAATATAAGTTTGTAATAATTAAATAATATTTTTAAAATTAAAACTAAAATACACAGTTGTAGGTGTTAGCTTCATTATTACTATTAAAATAAACATACATATTTGTTTTTGTTATTGAAATATATTGTGAAATTCTTTTATCAAAATGAAGACAATGTGTGAATTTCCGAAAATTTCTCGTTCAATGAAAATACGTACTGATTTAGAATTAAAAAATAATCCAGAGGAACGTACAAATATATTATTATGGCGATCGAAAGAATCAAGAAAAGGGGTTACCTGGAAAGAATTCAAAAAAATGTGTAGAAAAAGACAGTAATCCTTTATCATTGCGTTTGCTGCAAGATTTATGGACAGCTACCAGAGATGTTTTAGGAGCGGAAGAAAATTTCGAAATAGTTGATGATGCGGCACTTTTTTAATAGGATTATTTCTTGACGCTAGTCAAGGGAATTGAAGAATTAGAACCGGATCATCAATCAACAGGTTATATTTAAGGTATTTATTATAAATATGTAGCTTAATTTTAATTTAAATAGTATTTTTTCCTGTGATTTGTATTATACAAAATTTAAGAGATTCCCAAGATCAGGATTCGGATGGGGATAAACGGCATCCCGGGTAAATTAATTTAGTTACCAAAGGTCCAATTGTTATACGTGGCGCTTGAAACAAAGACTTTGGTTTTTGTGGTTATTTTTTATATGGGTTTAGTGATATTTTTTGATGAGTCATATTTTTTTTAGGCGCAAAAATAGATATTTTTATTTTTGGCGCAATATTATTATGGAAATTTTTGAAAAAAACAGTTTTTTTGGTTTTTGTGTTTTATAGATTTTTGATAAACCAGTTTTGGATTTATTATAGGTAACCGTTTATATTTTGTGTAAAACCAGTATTGGGTTTTTTTTTCTATATTAAATATTAAATAAATAAATATTTTACAACTATTTTTGATGATGATGCAATTATAATGCAATTAATTGTGATATCGTCGAATTGTCATTGTTATACGTAGCGCCGAACAAAAAGGGACCCGTTAGCCTAATTTCAGTTATATTATTTAGTGGGAAAATATTTTCCAGTTTGGGCGTTGGCAAGCCGGTTTTTTTTGTTTGAAAAAAAAACTTTTTTTTTGTGGAACATTTTTATATATTTATATATTAATTGATCATTTCAATTTAGATTAATTAATATCTATATATAGTTTATTTTTCGCGTCGGTTTATTTGGCTAAATTTTGTTAAAAAGCTAGAGGAAAAAAATAAAGGTTTAGTTTCTAGGGTGTTCATGTGTATATTTATCATAAGTACTCTAAATTTATATTTTCAAAAATTTAAAGAATTCCGCGTTTCTCTTTGTAAGTTTTAGGATAAACCAGTTGTGGTTTTTTTTTGGTAATAGGGTGGTGGCAACCGGTTTGGGCCGTGGTTGTCAATCAGCTTTTTGTGTATCTTGAAATAAACCAGTTATTGGTTTCGTTTTGGTTTTGATTAGGAAATTACATATTTTGAATTTTGATAAGAATGTATACAATTATGAGGGGTCAGGGGTTGTTAAGGAGGTGTCGGCCAGGTGGGTTTGAGCCCTGGATGGGAGAGCGAATGAGGAGAGAAAAGAGAGAATGGTTGAGGCGAGGAATGTAGTGGATGGAATGATAAATGTGATTCTGGATGAAGTAAAACATAAAATATTTTTGGAATTAATGGATGATATTTACGAAGAAAAATATGATGAGTTTCTGGATGATTTGATTTGTGAGATAGTGAATGAGGAGTTGAATGGGGTGAATGAGGAAGCGGATGAGATGGATGAAGTGACTGAGGAAGTGAATGTGGGCTGGCGTGAGAGAAGGAGGATAAATAGAAATAGGAGCTCTCACCTGAAGAGGAAGGAGAGGAGAAGAAGGGAGAAGGAGAGTCGCTTGGTCGTGGAGCTGGGAGCTTTCTCGACCAAGAGTACTCAAACGGAGGAGCTGGTTGAGGAGGTCCTCGTCTCACCGACCACGCGACAGGAAGAGGAGTGGTCTGGTCCACAGGAGGCCCCTGTTCCTCATTGTATAATTAGTTAAGTTTAATTTTTTTTAATTTTGAAAAAACCGTTTTGGGACAGCAATTTTTTTGGAGATTGTTTTTTGTGCTGTCATTTAGCTTTAGTAATACTAATTGTTTTTTTATTTTGGAAAAAAGAAAACCGTTTTGGGGAAGCAGTTTTTTTTTGAATTTTTTTTATGCTACCACGTACATATTGTACATAATCCTGTACATATTTTTTTTATATATACATAGTACAATTTGTTTTTGTACATAATGTATATATTGTATATTTTTTGTAAATAAATTTTTGTATATAGATAATTTGTAAATATTTTCTTTTGCCATGCCATTGTACATATTTTTGCACTACCTGCAAATAATTTTTTTAATAAGTACTATTTGTGCTAGTACTTTATTTTGAGTAAATGGTTTTTTTTCTTGAATTGATTTATGTTTATTAGGTTTATTGATTCACTTTTCTCAGCGGTAGGCCTAACAAGCCATCCATGGGGCTTATCCCCTTAACATTGATGTCGTTCTTAGATCGCCTATGACCACCGGGGTTATGCGATCGAAGAACATTGGTTTCTTCTCTTCATTCGGCGAGGAAGTCCTCAGGGACGAGGAGTGGTGTTGCTGTGTTTGTACTTAGGTGCAAACCAGTAGTACCATTCTTTGCTCAGAGGCTTCTTCGGTGTAATGAAGAGAAGAACCAATTGTACTTTTGCTTTCAGGATCAGAGGCTTCACCTCATACAAATTCAAAAAACTTACCATTTTTTTCACTTAGCTTTTTCAATAGACAATTTTTCATAGAGTTTAGGTTTTGAGGTATGGTGCTCGGGAGCGTTCTACAACTTTCGCATTAGGTTTAGTTGTAATTTATTTGTAGGTTAAACAAGCACAACTGGGTCAGTAGAAATGGACTTAGTGTCTAATCGTGACAGTTGTGATTGTTTTATTAGGTTGGGGAGAATCTGTTCTGTAGAATCTGGTCGTTAGGGGCTTTTCCAGTAGGTTCTCACATGCATGGTTGGACTGGGCTCGCGAACGCGATATTTTAAATTTAAACAAAATGGATATTGTAACCATACTTACTTTTTATATTGTCTCCAGACGAATCTTGATTTTGAGAATCTCTTATGATATTAAATAAAAATAAAATAAATCAAACAAATTTTTCAAACATTAAATAAATAAAATTTTTTATTAAATAAAGTAAATTTTCGTAATTAAATAATTTTAGGTAAATAAATAATTTTTTTTAGAATCTAAATAGTTTTAGGTAACTAAATAAATAAATTTTCTTAATAAGCAAGACATCAAGATATAAATAAATATTTTTATTTTTTTTAAAAATAAATCAATATTTTGAGCTAGGACGGTGCATCCAATAAATAAACATCCTTTCTGAATATTTTTTATTTTTCAATTTTTTTTTTTTAAAAATAAATAAATATATTTTAGGGGTGCTATCGTCAATAACTAATTTTAGGTATATATAATTATTTCAGTATATCTGAAATTAAATAAATAGATTATACTTTTACATATATAATGTTTTAGGAATTTTTGTGAAAGATTCAGCAAGGATTGGCTACGACGGTGGTCCGTCGGTGTTTTTACAAAAAAATCTTGTATGTTTTCGAATTGGGCGTTCGTTGTTTTTTTTCGTTTTTGTGCTTTCATTTTTTTTTACATTTACAGTGTACTAACTCCATTTTTTTGTTGAGAATTGGTTTTACTATTGTTGGTGATTGCGAGTCATGATTTTGCGGGTTTTACCATCGAAATCTCTAGCGTCTGTTTCCTATATACCAAGCCTAAGTTTTTCAATATATTTTTTTTATAAAATTAAATTTAGTGTTAGAATTATTAGTTTTCCTAAATTAAACCTATATTCTTAGTTATTAGTTATTATAGTTATAAATTTAATTTTCGGTTTTTAGAATTTAAATAGGTGTTAAATTTAAATTACTATAGTTATTATAATTTTTTTTATTAGTTATTAGAATTTTTATTATTAGTCTAAGTTTAATAGTGCTTTGGTGTTTTCTGTCATGGAGGGGATGGCGACGTTTTTGTGATTTCAAGAGTAGAAATCTTGGTTTCTACCTTGAATTCATGGTGTAACGATCGCAATAATCGCGAAACAATAATAAAACCAAATTCATCTTCGTTTTCAATTCAATAAAAATGTATTTCATTAGTTTCCGTTCATTCTTACATTAATAATAATTTTAAAATTTTCTAAAACTTAACTGCTAGTTAAATTTTGAACATACTATAAAAAACAAACGAACGTACTAAATTTTTATTTCCAATGCTAATGAACAGACGTCGTTGTTAATCATTACTGAATTTTCGGAGATTGCCCGATTTTGTTTTGACATCATAAGATGGCAAAATCAAAATCACATTTTGCAATTTCATAATTTAAAAATTATTTGATTCCATTTTTGTGATTCAAAAGAAATTGATCAATTGTTTGTTAGAAAGATTATTCCTATTTTTTATATTATATTTAAACGTGGATTTAATTTAATATAAGTTTGTAATAATTAAATAATATTTTTAAAATTAAAACTAAAATACACAGTTGTAGGTGTTAGCTTCATTATTACTATTAAAATAAACATACATATTTGTTTTTGTTATTGAAATATATTGTGAAATTCTTTTATCAAAATGAAGACAATGTGTGAATTTCCGAAAATTTCTCGTTCAATGAAAATACGTACTGATTTAGAATTAAAAAATAATCCAGAGGAACGTACAAATATATTATTATGGCGATCGAAAGAATCAAGAAAAGGGGTTACCTGGAAAGAATTCAAAAAAATGTGTAGAAAAAGACAGTAATCCTTTATCATTGCGTTTGCTGCAAGATTTATGGACAGCTACCAGAGATGTTTTAGGAGCGGAAGAAAATTTCGAAATAGTTGATGATGCGGCACTTTTTTAATAGGATTATTTCTTGACGCTAGTCAAGGGAATTGAAGAATTAGAACCGGATCATCAATCAACAGGTTATATTTAAGGTATTTATTATAAATATGTAGCTTAATTTTAATTTAAATAGTATTTTTTCCTGTGATTTGTATTATACAAAATTTAAGAGATTCCCAAGATCAGGATTCGGATGGGGATAAACGGCATCCCGGGTAAATTAATTTAGTTACCAAAGGTCCAATTGTTATACAATAATCGGAAAACAAGATTTAGATATTCACTCTTTATACTGTAGTGGTTTTCCTTCTCGAAGAGAATTTGGCACTGGGTTTCTTGTTGGTGCACGCACACAAGGAGCCGTGATGAAATTCATTCAATGAGAATCTGCTACCTACGGTTACACGGTACATACAACAATATTTCTCTTATTGCCGTGCATGCACCTACTGCAGTTTAGACCGTCGACGAGGAGAATGCGTTTTACATACCAATGGAAGAGGTTATGAAACAAATACCAACATACGACTTCATTATGGTTCTTGATGACTTTAATGGGAAGGTTGGAAGAGATATTTGAATCGAATGATAATGGTGAGAGAATGACTGAGTTTGCATTATCAAATAAATTGAGAATTGCCAGTGCTTTCTTTTCGCATCGATCGATTCATAAGCAGACTTGGTTCTTACCGAATGGAAAAACTCGAAATCAAATTGATCACGTACTAGTAACAGCACGATTCTTTTAGGGGGATCTGGTAGCGCGATCATTTAGAGAAGCATACATTGCAAGTGACCACCAACTTCCTTCTATGTGCTAAGATAAGGTTCCACTTTCCAGATCCAGGCATTCCAAAATTCAAAGAACAGAATCGTTTTAACATCTAACCACTAAAGAATGCTGAAACAGAAGAGATATCAAAACCATATTGCCAAACATTGGAGAAATCAGGTCCACAAAGAAGAACTATAAACTGGCAAGATAAGCCGTTACAAAGCTATGTAGATGAACGTAGAGAGAATGGTGGAAGAAGAAGTGTGAGGAGATTCAAAACAAAGATGGGAAGCTCAAAGTAGACCTTAAAAATGTTTTAGATACTTGGGCTTCTTATTTTGAGAATTTTCTTAAGTGACCAGGAACAAGACGGGCGACGAGCGAAGCTTATTATATGACTGATGTCATACTCGTCCAAAGTGAAAATGTTATGAGTAAAACTTTCAAGTCATTTAAGAATGGTGCTAGAAAAATTGATCTGCAAAATAACTACGATAAAACCAAATATATGAATGTTTCAAGGAAGGATGACAAGAAGGATTTGATGTGCGGCGATGATCAAAATGAGGGAGTTGAATCTTTTAAATATTTGGGATCAATGCTTGACTCAAACAACAGCATACTTACAGATATAAAAGCTCGAATCATTGCAGATAGTCGAACTTTCTACCCAATTAAAACTCCCCTTGGATCACCGTATTTATCAACTTACACTAAGCTCAAGTTATACAAGACATTGATTAGACCGGTTGTGATGTATGGGTCACAAACCTGAATCCTTACAAAAAATCACATTTATCTGTATTTAAGCGTAAGATCGTACACCACATTTTTGGTTCACTTAAGACAGATGATGGAGAGTACAGAACCCGATATAACTTTGAGATCAGCGTCCTTTTTGTTGGTCATGATATAATAGGTTGTATCCGGTCCAATAGGATTGCTTGGTTTGGCCATGCTCTACGAACCTATTCACAGTCTGATTGAAATGGGCAACAGTCTGACCGGAATGATTAAAAAAATGCACGTTAGTACCACAGGGAGTGGGCAACCGCGAGGTAGACCACGACTGCAATGGGAAATGGATGTAATAAACGACCTTAAAAAAATCGGCTGCCATGGTAATTATGTCGCTTTGGCGAATGACCGTGTTTAATATGCAAAGCTGATGAGTTTGGCAACGCCCCTACATGGAGCATGAACGCCAAAAAAACAAAATTAAACAGAAACAGAAATACTAAATTATACCATCCGTAAATGGTTTATATTGAGACACACACTATATTGAAACACGCACTGTTCAAATAAAATTATAATTCATAAATTATCAACTCAAATATAATAAACGACAATAACTCAAAAACTTTGCACTTCACAATTATGTAAAAATTGCTATGTTTCTTAAAGCAAGTGCAAGTCTTTCAAATGACAGCCAGTTTAAGTCCAAAAAGATTTTTTCACCTTTCCCCATTTCCATACCCTCAAAACACAGAAATTTAATTAGTGGAAACCGTGCTATTTTTAGATAAAAATTTATAAAACATTCTCCCTTTTCTGATTCTGATTCGTATCACGGATCGTACAATAATGAATAGAGAGTAAAAATGTAAATACTTAGTGTATTTCTACTCTACATTTTAATTTTAAATAATAATAAAATAATACACGCCTTATTCTTTTTAAATTGAGTTTTATTTCACTAAATACGTATTTCGAAAGCTATCGTTTCGTCGACAGTAGTATCTAAAAACGTTTTTAAGTAATTTGGAGCGCCTTTTAAAAATATATAAGGTACTACAAAAGAAATTTCTTTTCTTGAAAAATCGGATAAACGGGCGAAAAAATTTAAATTTAAAGGTTTAGTCGATTCGTGTTATTTCAAAATCTTTCGTGCATAAAGAAAATTATTTTTTTTCTCCAACTCGTGTTATTTCAAATTCGTGTATAATAAATTCGTGCAAAAACAGAACTGAGTGTATATATATATATATATATATATATATATATATATATATATATATATATATAGATATATATATATATATATATATATATATATATATATATATATATATATATATATATATATATATATATATATATATATATATATATATATATATATATATATATATATATATATATATATATATATATATATATATATATATATATATATATATATATATATATATATATATATATATATATATATATATATATATATATATATATATATATATATATATATATATATATATATATATATATAATTATATATATTATATATTATATATATATATATATATATATATATATATATATATATATATATATATATATATATATATATATATATATATATATATATATATATATATAATATATATAATATATGTAATTACTAGAAAATTATTGGACGATGTTTTGGAGAAGTTATCATACAAACCAAAACTCTTTGTAAAATACGTGGATGATATCTTTGCTGTGATTCCCAAGGTTTCAGATGTTGAGACGCTTCGGTTGCTAAATTCGTTTCACCCCAGACTCCAATTTACCATTGAGAAAGAAGTGAGAGGTAAAATACCCTACTGGACGTGATGGTAAGTAGAAGTCAAAATGGGGTGTTAGAGACGGATTGGCATAGAAAAAGTGTGTCATCAAACAGAATCCTTAATTATTACAGCAATCATCCACAACATCAGAAAAACAACACGGTGATGAATTTTATATCACGCGTGTTTGATCTAAGCTCTCCCAAATTCCACAACTCAAACAAAATCCTTGTATCCAATATCCTTATATCTAACAATTATCCAGTGAGGACGATCAACAAATGTATTATAAAATACTTTAATAAAAAACATATTACCAATGCGGTGGGTGAGACTGGCAATCGGGAAGATTTCCGCAAAATATACAGATCGTTTACATATGTCAAGGGCATATCCGAGAAGGTGGAACGAATTGCCAAGTCCTACAATCCGGATATGCAAATGGCATACAAAACGTCTAGTTGCGTACGCAAGGTTTTTACAAAATTAACACAATAAACAATCAAATGTTGTATACAAAATTCCGTGTCTCGGCAGTGCAGAGGGAGGCTCTGACTGCAAATTATCGTATGTGGGCCAGACAAAACAATACCTTGAAAAGCGACTAAATGACCACAGACGAGATCTCCTTAGGATAGATGATCCATCAGTTCCAAAAACGGCACTGGTTGATCATTTTCTGAAGGAGGGTCATTATCCGAATTTCAAGGCTGCGGAAATCTTAGCCCGTGCGGATCACTATGGCATACGTTTGACAATGGAAGCGTTACATATTCTTAATGAAAACAGTATGAACTTCAAACGAGATGCCGACAATATATCGCCGATATATTGTTCGGTCATCGAAAGTAATTGCAATAATAATAATAAAAAGAGACATAGAACACCAACACACACACACAAAAACAATAAAAAAAGAAAAAAACGTCGCATCAATTAAACCGTTTAGTTGTACTCTTAGTATTTTGATTTATAATACCTTTATTTTTACTTTTATTACTCTCAGTTCAATAACAAAACGCACGATCATGTCGGTAGAATGTTTTAATTTGTAATTTTTAATTGTTTAATTTAGTTCAATTCTAATTTAGTTCAATTTTTTTTAATTTTCTAATGTTTTTACTTTGTTTAATGTTAATTTTAACTTTCATACTGTGCATAATATTTTTTGAGATATGTGTTAAATTATTTAATTTAATGTAAAATTGTAAGTATAAAATTTTGGATATAAGTAGAAGAATAAGTTTTGTAACATTGTTGATAATAATAATAAAAATTTTTTAGAATCCCTTGAGAAAGATCATATATTGATCGAAACATGTCGGGAAATTAACAAAAATTGATTAACGTTTTATAATGACCGAATAGCCCAAAATAATAAAAATATTAAAAAAAACAACACATATATATATATATATATATATATATATATATATATATATATATATATATATATATATATATATATATATATATAAATATATGTATATATATATATATATATATATATATATATATATATATATATATATATATATATATATATATATATATATATATATATATATATATATATATATATATATATATATCGATATGAGGTATAACGGAATTGTCCGGCACTCTCCTGATGGTCGCAATTTTCGACCTACACCAAAAATATTTTCTGTGTATGTTGCGGCAAACAATTTCTTGGACAAGTTTGCGAACTGGCCATATCGGGGTACTGTTTAAGCGGCTAGAGTCTTAAAAGTCGAATAATTTAAGGCGTTATAACTTCCGTTTGAAACATAAAGTTCAAATAAAATTGATAAATATTGAATAATTGAACCTTTTTTTATCATTTTTTGTCAGATGACAACCTTGACATTTAGGGTTCCTGAAAAATCAGCTGTTTTAAAAATTTACTAAACTTTGTTGTCCTTGATCTAGATGAAAATGACCAAGCTCAAAAATGAAAACTTTCGCACACGTAGATACCAACTTATATCTATCCAAAACTTAAAAAATAAATTGTTTAAGTTCAGAGGTTGATAGCCCCAGGTATCAAAACGAAAACAAACGCAAACGGCCTTGCTTTCATCATTTTCGAGTCTATTTTGATTTAACTAATACTAGCTTTTAATTCAACTTTTCAACTATAACATCAGAAATTTTCAGCTTTCTAACCCTAGAAGTTCCAATGCAATTAACATTATACTAACTCAATGCAAGCCACTAAAACGCTATATAATTAGAAACAAATTTCTATCAAATATCCCAATTAAATAAATTTTCTTTTGTTTTAGGTAGATTTCATATAATTTTTTTTGTTTTTATTTTTTTTTTCGCAAAAAGTTAAAAAATTTGTTTTGAATGTTTGTTGTTGTTGTTTTGAAGATTTATTATTGTTTTGAATTAGGGAATAGTTTCTTTGGAATATTTGGAAGTATATGTATATCGATTACAAATTTACAATTGATAGATATTTGTTTTATATTTGAGGTGTAAAAGTTGTTTGATGTTGTTGTTGATTATAAATTATAGTATGGCAGTTGTGATGTAGTTAGAACGTTAATCCACCAAAGGATTTAATTTGTTATTAAGGAGTTTTAACCAAATTAAACAAAACTATTCGAAATTGCATTGACAGAGTAGTTTCCGTTTATGTATTTAGTTTGGTTGTTTGATAAATTTTTTGGATTATTCTGTGTCTAGTAAATTTTTTTATTTGAACTAATCTGACATATCCAATTCTATTTGTACACAAAGCTGTCTGGTCTCGAAATCTACCCATTTCTAGCGGATATACGTGCCGCTTGGACTTTTTTTTTGTAAATCAATTTTCAATTGTCAATCAATGTCAATTGTCAATCAATTTTATGAAATTGAGAATTTTTGATAAATTTGTCTTCTAGCAAAAACTAATACAAACACACACGTATAAAAACAATAACAAGCTTGACGCCATTTTTTGAATTTATTATTTGTGGATAGTTTTTTGTGATTATTAGGTAAATTTTATAAAATTAAAGGCAAGACGACTTTAACTTAGTTAGACGCCAGCCAATTTTTTTTTGTTTTTAGGGTTCTTGTATAAGCATATCGTAATCGTATAAAATATCGTATCGTAATAAATATCGTATAAAAATACACTTTTGTTACCAAATGTTGCAATTTAAATGACGTTTAATGTTATTTTTAATATACAATTTCAAAGAATCAACACGAATAACTTAAAAAAAAATAATTATAACCTTAGGGGCCCACGTTATGGCAAGATTACTTGAACTAAGGCGTAAGTGAATTTTTTTTTATTATTTTTATCGTAAATTTAGTAAAAGGGACAGTTTTAATCTGTTCTGTTTATCTTATAAGCACATAGGAAATAAAGCACAAATTAAAAAAAAAGTCCAAGCGGCACGCATATCCGCTAGAAATAGGTAGATTTCGGGACCAGACAGCTTTGTGTACAAATAGAATTGGATGTGTCAAATTAGTTTAAATAAAAAATTTAAGTAGAATAGTCCAAGTCCAGAATAATCCAAAAAATTTATCAAACCAAACTAAATACATTAACGGAAACTACTTTATCAATGCGATTTCGGAACAGTTTTATTTAATTTGGTTAAAACTACTTTTAATAACATATTAAATCCACCAAAGAGCAAATAAACGTTCTCACAACGTCACACCTACAACACCACCACCACACATAATTTATAATCTAAAATTGTCAAACAACTTTTACACCTCAAATAATTCAAATATCTACAATTTAGGAAGACTTTTGTAAATGTGTAATCAATATGCATATAAGAAAATATTCCTTAATTTAAAACAATAATGACTCAGATTTGTTTTAATTTTTTTTTAAATTTTTGCGAAAAAAACCAAAAACTGGAAAAAAAAAACAAAAGAAAATTTTTTTAATATTTTTCTATGGGATATTTTTATATTTTTATGGAAGTTGTTGTTGTAATTGAATGGCATGCATTAAGTTTAATGCTAATTACATTGAGACCTCTTGGGTTAGAAAGCTGAAAATCTCTGAGGTTATAGTTGAAAAGTTTATCTAAAAGCTAGTATGAGTTTTGTAATGGATAGTCTGGACTAATGTCTGGACATAGTGTAGTATAGTCGCAGCTTCCTTAGTTATTATTTCTTATATTAATCTGTACCGCTTGTAATAGTTTCTCATCCATTCCTCATCAATAGTCATATTTCGTATGGTTCCCTTAACCCATAGTTTCCTTATTTTTCTTAAAATCTAACTAAATCTTCAATGGCCGGACAAACGTATGGGAGAAGGAAAATTGCACTAATTACCTTGATTTATTTATTCATTAATATAACATAATATTGGTTAATTTGAAGTAATTAATAATTTTCGTTAATTATCATCCGTATAACAATCTTACAACACCCTAAAATTGACGCACGCTATACTTCCATTCGACTGTTCTCGCCTGACTACTTGAGTTTGAATTTTTTTAAACACAAACTGTAATGAAACAACGAAATTTTCCAAAACCTCATAACAGCTACGTGTATTTTGTTTCCAATCGTCAACATACAAAGAATTACTATTTTTGCTTTGTTAAACATTTGATTTGTCTTTATATGAGTATTTTGCTTTAAACAATCCTTCCGTTGTTGTACTGAACTTCACTGTGCTGATATAGTGGATTGTAGTTTAATAAATGTCCAAACATCATAACATTGATCGAATCTGCATCTAATTCATTTTGAATTCAATTATAAATATTATGGATGTGTCGGAAATATTCTGTGTCCAAACCTTATTTTCGTACAATATTATCAAATAGCAAACGGTTTTGTGAACTGTAATAAGTTCCCAATAATTTGAAAATCTGATGTAAATTAATTATATTACATCTAAAACACTGTATTCGAGTTATTGCGAGACTAAAAATTTGGCTATATAATAAGCCACTGTAGCCTTTTCACTCTCTTAGTTCAATTTTGCGATTCACCCAGTACGATTATTCTATTACTTTTTTTGTTGGTGTGTTTATTTTTGACGTTTGATGCACATTGGAATGAGTTGGAGATAACAAAAATAATATAATCGAGCTGGCAGGTAATGGATTTATTATTCTTTGGAATCACGAAAACTCAAGATAGCTGAAGTGTACGGGGTTATTATAAATTGCATATGCCGAGTGTGATTCAGGAGACCAAGAATAAAGCATATAGTACAAGGAAAAACAAAACCAATTATAGCAAGATGAGTACTTACCTTTTTTTAAATTGTTGTATATAACCACATATTTATTGAATTGTGATATTAGTATAAAATTTGTGTAATCAAGAGTCCAAATTTAGTGAAAATAAAACCTGTGTTAATAGCATGATCATAGTGTGGAACATTGGTTCAACTTATCAAATTTAAATCATTGCTATTTGTATATTGTTGTTTCGTGAGAAGAAAATCTGTGATAATAGTCTAATTCCAGTGTGTATCCATTGTTCAACTTATCAAATATAAATTAATGCTATGGTCAAATTTTTGTTTCGTTATAAAGCCTAAGTTTGAGATAGGAAATCCGGGTTCAATCAAGACCCAATTCAGCTCACCAGAAAATAGAATTCAATCCATGGTGACGTGTTAAATGTTCACGAATTTAATAAAATTACTTAATTTTAAATGTCCGTCCTTGAGAAAAATTGTAAATACTAGATTAGTCCGGAACCCAGGCATGGGAAAATTGCATGTATAAAGTATTTAGAGCATTTCTAGTTATCAATAACGCTAAGATTAATTTGATACTAGGAATTGATTCACAAAATTACAATACTTGATAGAATTAATATGGTGATCAAATGCCGATTTAATAGAATAACAAATTTGTAAATATTATTTAGCCCTAATTGCTGTAAATAAATCTAGGTTACAAAATAGGGTGATCGAATGCCGGTTTAATAGAATAACAAATTTGTAAATATTATTTAGCCATAATTGCTGTAAATAAGGCTAGGTTACACTCTAAGGTGCTCACATACCGGTTTGATAGAATAACAAAATTGTAAATAATAATTGGATATAAATTGCTGTGAATAAACTTAGGTTTGCAAACTTTAACGAAAGAATTTGAGAATAAATTATAAGAAAACGCATTTCTGCGGTTAATTGAGGTGGTTTGATTTTAAAATTTGTGAAGAAGGAGTGGATGGGCCAATGTTAGTGGATGAGCTATTGTCCAGTATACACCTTTATTCAACGATCTTGTTAATAACTTTGCTCAGCGATTTTGGTTTACAAGTTCATTCCACGAGTTTTTATACCAACTTTAATCATCGATTGTGTTAATAGATATACTTAACGATTTTGGTGTGCAACCTTATTCAACCTTTCGATAATAAACTTATTCAACGATTTTGTTTATCAATTTATTCAACCTTTTTGATAACAATTATATTTCAACTGATTATTTATATACAATTTTTGCTGATATTATCGCATTTTCAACGCAACATTTTTACAATATTTTGGGATATTTCAACTGATTATTTACATACAATTTTTGCTGATATTATCGTATTTTCAACGCAACATTTTTACAATATTTTGGGATATTGCAACTGATTATTTATATACAATTTTTGCTGATATTATCGTATTTTCAACGCAACATTTTTACAATATTTTGGGATATTTCAACTGATTATTTATATACAATTTTTGCTGATATTATCGTATTTTCAACGCAACATTTTTACAATATTTTGGGATATTTCAACTGATTATTTATATACAATTTTTGCTGATATTATCGTATTTTCAACGCAACATTTTTACAATATTTTGGGATATTGCAACTGATTATTTATATACAATTTTTGCTGATATTATCGCATTTTCAACGCAACATTTTTACAATATTTTGGGATATTTCAACTGATTATTTATATACAAGTTTTGCTGATATTATCGTATTTTCAACGCAACATTTTTACAATATTTTGGGATATTGCAACTGATTATTTATATACAATTTTTGCTGATATTATCGTATTTTCAACGCAACATTTTTACAATATTTTGGGATATTGCAACTGATTATTTATATACAATTTTTGCTGATATTATCGCATTTTCAACGCAACATTTTTACAATATTTTGGGATATTTCAAGTGATTATTTACATACAATTTTTGCTGATATTATCGTATTTTCAACGCAACATTTTTACAATATTTTGGGATATTGCAACTGATTATTTATATACAATTTTTGCTGATATTATCGTGTTTTCAACGCAACATTTTTACAATATTTTGGGATATTTTAACTGATTATTTATATACAAGTTTTGCTGATATTATCGTATTTTCAACGCAACATTTTTACAATATTTTGGGATATTTCAACTGATTATTTATATACCATTTTTGCTGATACTATCATATTTTCAACTCCAAATTTACACCAACTTGTTTGCTATTGCTGCCAAATTGTCCACGCACCAGTGGATTATTCGTACATTTATTTTTTTTTTGTAATACCATACCTGTTGGATGAATCATCACTGATGGAGGGCTAAGGCCGAAGGACTTGGACGACTGGAGGATTAATCATGGGGTGAGTGGACGTGTTTTATTTCCTTTATATTTTTTTTTATTTTATTTGTTGTCTAACGTAGAAGTGTGAATGTGGAGGCGAACGTTAGTATGCGTGAAGTGTGAGTGTGTGAGCGTCTGAGAGTGATTGTGGGGGGGTTGGACGTGTTGATCGTGGGTCTTTCGCCAATGGGGTCGCCAGAGTCTCCTTTTTCACACTTGTATTTTTTTTTTCATTTCTGCAAATTCTCGTAAATAGCGTACATTTCTGTATTTGTGCTGAAGTAGCAGGGTTACTTTATCGTTCCCATGGGCTGAAGCTAGTTTGGGGCTTGAAAATCAATCTCGCTAGGTACGCTTCCTGCTATGTCCTTCTCATTGGTTCGCCAGTGAGAAAGCGCTTCATTACAAATTGGCGCCCAACGTGGGGCTTCTCTAAGGGTCCCTACAGCAATGTAGGACTCTGGAGGAGTCCCTCCATATTTACAAAAAACTTGGAAAAATTTTTTTTTAAATTTTTTTCTTCTAAATTAAATTTCATTTTCCACTAAAACAATAGTAAAGACTCTGGCGGCGTAGAAGCAATTCCCTGCTTCACACGCGCAGGAGCGAAGGAGGTCTGAGATTCCTCAGACTTTTCTTCGATGGGGTTTTGCGTCCCCACGCCTCCAGCAAAGTTTCTCCTTTCTATTTTTCTATGAAACGCAAGGGTGAGAATGATTCTACGGGATCATTCTCAATGGGCCTTACAAACCCACGGACCCTAGTAACGGCTGGGTTTCTTACTGGCACAGGGAATGCCAGAGGTGACCAGATGCCAGGATTAGATATTTGTGAATTGGTGTATACGCCTATCACATCCATCCTGGTCATCTGGTTATGCTCTGGGTTCGCTGTGGCAGCGAGATTCACAGCTGGGCTAACGACTCCATAACGTTAGAGTCCCCTCCCTGGAGCGTTAGCACCCTATGGTCTGGGTGGTCCGGTTCTCGCGAATGATACTGGGGAACATCTTCTAAAGCAGTTTGATATCAACTGCTGAGGGAAGATGTACGCCCAGCCTTCATGTCGTGAGTTAATTGGATTGGCTCAGACCATAGCACCTTCCGTATGAGTTGGTGGTGTGGATCGCAGCTGGCGAGTGTTGTTGATTGAATGGTGATTCAGAGGATTTATCTTCTGACCACCCCATCAGCACTCGTCCGCTGTGTGAGACACTACCAGCTCATACCCAATCTCACTCCTTTCCCACCCTATCAATTCCCTTCCTTATACCTCCCTTCCTGCTCCCTTTCCCCTACCTTTTCCCATCCTTTAACGTAGGTTATTTTAACTTTTTCTTTGGTCCCACCACAAAATAAAAACAACAAACTATTAAGGAAAGACCGGCGATCACCACTTCCAACCCCAGTGTGATGAACAACCCCATGATTGGTCCGTCCGTCCTCTGTCCGTTGGTATTAATACTAATAAACAAATAAACAAATAAATAGAAAATAAATAAACAGTGAAATAAATAATTAAATACATAAATAAATAACAGCTGATAATATCAGACACTAATCCTTTTTTTTCATCAATTTTAGATCCCCCCAAAGATAATAAATAAATACAACATTATACAACGAAAATAAACAAATATTAAGCTAACCCGGGAATACTTATTTACACAACAAGGATAATTTTTAAGTACCCAGGAAATATAATAAACAAACAAAAGAAGACCAAATAAATAAATCGACAACTACCAAAACAACTATATACATCAAAATTAATCTTAAGTACCAAATTATTTACTAGATTTAATCTTTTTATATATTTCTCTTAATGCATGATAGGTTAATTTTTTTTGTATTAAGTTTTTTTTTGTTATTTTAAGTTATTTTGCTTGTCAAACCGGTAGGCTTGCCGCTCTCCTTTTTTTTGGATTTTTTTATATACGTTTCCACCGCTTACAATAGTGTAGTCTAATTGTTTTATCTCTATCCTCCTATCGTTTTGCTACGAATTTTGTTTTTTTTTTGTACCTTTATCATTGATAATAGCGTAGCTTAATTTTTTTCTCTCTTGTTAGGATTTCCCTTCCGGGTAGGTAAAACTCATTGTTCTGAATTTCCCTCTTCTGCCATATTTGTAGTATACTTATTTTCTCTCAAATCTCACCATTTATTTGTGTTCTGTTCATATATCAGCACCTTGGAAAACAATTGTAAATAGTAGTAAATTAATATCAAGACAATAATAAATCTTATTTAATATAATTGACGAATTGGTCAGACATCGCGCAGCTGTTTGAGGTTTGAATCACTAAATTTCCATATAATTTTTTTTGGAATTCTGCTCTAAAATATTCAAAGTAATCAAATATTGGAATAAAATAATCTTTTCTGTTAATCATTAAATTGTTTATTTGGATTCAACGTTCACATCGATAGTGTAACAATTTTCGTTTCGCTCTCCATATACTTGCCTTATTGTTCTAGTCCTGTGCGGCGGTTTGAGTTTTTCATAATGTCAGCTGCTGATAAGATTGACGAATCGTTATGGTTGGTACATCGGGTCGAATGCCTCGACCTATTGTAGATAAAATTTTAAATACGGATAACATAAACATTTTTGTATTCGATGAAGTCAATTGACTTCTTCAAACCTCATATCTGGTATCGAACAAACGATTTAATCGGTATTTACGTAGTGGTGAACAATTACTGGTGGCCGGCGTCACTTTAGATGAAAAATTTCGAACAATACTACGGAATTATATGCCGAATCCCGTCGATGTCGCCCCAAAACGCGAAATGCCAATTTAACATGGAATCAAACAATTTGATTACGCAATTCCACAGCCAGAAAATAATTTCAATGAAATGAAATTGTGGATTGTAGAAATAGAAAAACATATTCCGGGTGATTTCGTGTAAGCAATGTTCAATGTTCACCAATTCTCAATCCCGTGCCGAACGCTATTTTAAATTATTGATTAACGATAAAGGGCGCACATGAGCAAACACAACGTCTTAAATTATTAGAAAAATATAAGAGAATTCAACTTTCGTATTCTAATCACAGTCACGCAGAATTGATGCAGAAAATATAAATTTAATAATAAATCTTGATGTTCCAAATCCATCACTGAATTACTTACATCGAATTGGTCGAGCGGGACGGTCCTGAAGCTTTGGAGTATCAATAACGTTTGTTTAAACCGGCTTGGATAGGTTCAAATTTCAACAACAAAAAAAAAATGTCCGTCTTAAAAATTTCCAAGTTCAAAAGATCAAGGTGTTGATTTTGTTACGATGTGGAAAAGCTCAAATATGATGAAATTTATGATGCTGATGATAGTAGAAATGAATCAATCGATTCACCAAATTTTCAAATAGTTGCCAACCAGAAATTTTGTCAGTGGCAAGTATATTGAATCACCTATGAATGAATTTAAGAAAATAATTGATGGTTCCATTGCCGACAACAGGCTCCGACATTGTCTATCCCTGTATTCGCAGATACCCTAATTTCAGGCCAGGTGAAAAGCTGGCTTGGGTTTCAGATATTGAGATTCTTCCAAGGGGCGAGGTATGGAGATTGTGGTTACCCGAGGAGTACGCTGACGAGTGTATTGCGAGGGCCCACAATCCACCAGCTTCATCTCTTGGGGGTTTAGCAAAAACAAAACAGTGTATTCTGTCGTAATATTGTTTATGGGCAATGCAGATAAACGGCCGAAAATTATCTGTATCGCTCTCACAAAAGTTTGTGAAGCCAACGTTTGAAGGTTGGTAGGTAGCGCTGCTTACGAACTGGAGGACCTGGCTTCGAAACGTAGAGGTGTTTACCATTCCAAGGACATTCGTGCCTAATATCGGTAATAATTTTTTTTTGTCAGTATGTTAGTAACATTCGCTTGTGTTTCACCGCCATTGTAAGTCAAGATTATCGACGACCATAAAGTATGAGGGTAGTTTCGTCTTGAATTCACAGTTCAGTGAGTGTGTATCAACGTTGGTGTTCGGGTCTTGTTTCAAAAAATTTTTTTGTCTGTGTTGACTATTTGCCAGCGAAACTTCCGGGATCGAATGTATTGAGTTTGGTTCAATTAGTTACCTTGAAACTATGTGAACAGTTTTTTTTCAGCCTTCAGAGTCACTTGGACGGAAGCGTACAACAGTGTAGCCCGGCTAGTGTAGTCGGTAGAGCATGAGACTCGTGTTAGTTCAGGTGTGGGTTGCGAGCCTGCACAACGGAACAACGGAATAGTGTCGGATATTTCATTAAAGGAGTCGGTCCAATGGTGTTTTTTCTTTTCGATCTATAGCAGATTGAATAAAATTTTTTTTTTGTGACTTTAGAGTCTCGGGATCCCCCAGATCTGCCCGAAATTGGGTCTGGAAGATGTTAGTTATCCATCGTTTGCAATAGAGTAGAATACTGTTTTTATCGATACCCCTCCCAAAAGTTTTTTTTGTATGATCATAGATACTTTGTTACTTTGTTTCTGCTAAGACTGGGTTTGTAATACCGATCGAATTGATTGCTAATCTGTGGTACATCGAGGTGCCTCACCCTACTAATATGGATGTACAAGGTCTATTTGCGACCAGCCTATGCCTTTTTCAACTTCTTTTTGGTCGTGAGTGTTCTTCCAAAAAGCACTTGTTCTGTAATGGATAGTCTGGACTAATGTCTGGACATAGTGTAGTATAGTCGCAGCTTCCTTAGTTATTATTTCTTATATTAATCTGTACCGCTTGTAATAGTTTCTCATCCATTCCTCATCAATAGTCATATTTCGTATGGTTCCCTTAACCCATAGTTTCCCTATTTTTCTTAAAATCTAACTAAATCTTCAATGGCCGGACAAACGTATGGGAGAAGGAAAATTGCACTAATTACCTTGATTTATTTATTCATTAATATAACATAATATTGGTTAATTTGAAGTAATTAATAATTTTCGTTAATTATCATCCGTATAACCACTAAAATTTAATCTTACAACACCCTAAAATTGACGCACGCTATACTTCCATTCGACTGTTCTCGCCTGACTACTTGAGTTTGAATTTTTTTTAAACACAAACTGTAATGAAACAACGAAATTTTCCAAAACCTCATAACAGCTACGTGTATTTTGTTTCCAATCGTCAACATACAAAGAATTACTATTTTTGCTTTGTTAAACATTTGATTTGTCTTTATATGAGTATTTTGCTTTAAACAATCCTTCCGTTGTTGTACTGAACTTCACTGTGCTGATATAGTGGATTGTAGTTTAATAAATGTCCAAACATCATAACATTGATCGAATCTGCATCTAATTCATTTTGAATTCAATTATAAATATTATGGATGTGTCGGAAATATTCTGTGTCCAAACCTTATTTTCGTACAATATTATCAAATAGCAAACGGTTTTGTGAACTGTAATAAGTTCCCAATAATTTGAAAATCTGATGTAAATTAATTATATTACATCTAAAACACTGTATTCGAGTTATTGCGAGACTAAAAATTTGGCTATATAATAAGCCACTGTAGCCTTTTCACTCTCTTAGTTCAATTTTGCGATTCACCCAGTACGATTATTCTATTACTTTTTTTGTTGGTGTGTTTATTTTTGACGTTTGATGCACATTGGAATGAGTTGGAGATAACAAAAATAATATAATCGAGCTGGCAGGTAATGGATTTATTATTCTTTGGAATCACGAAAACTCAAGATAGCTGAAGTGTACGGGGTTATTATAAATTGCATATGCCGAGTGTGATTCAGGAGACCAAGAATAAAGCATATAGTACAAGGAAAAACAAAACCAATTATAGCAAGATGAGTACTTACCTTTTTTTAAATTGTTGTATATAACCACATATTTATTGAATTGTGATATTAGTATAAAATTTGTGTAATCAAGAGTCCAAATTTAGTGAAAATAAAACCTGTGTTAATAGCATGATCATAGTGTGGAACATTGGTTCAACTTATCAAATTTAAATCATTGCTATTTGTATATTGTTGTTTCGTGAGAAGAAAATCTGTGATAATAGTCTAATTCCAGTGTGTATCCATTGTTCAACTTATCAAATATAAATTAATGCTATGGTCAAATTTTTGTTTCGTTATAAAGCCTAAGTTTGAGATAGGAAATCCGGGTTCAATCAAGACCCAATTCAGCTCACCAGAAAATAGAATTCAATCCATGGTGACGTGTTAAATGTTCACGAATTTAATAAAATTACTTAATTTTAAATGTCCGTCCTTGAGAAAAATTGTAAATACTAGATTAGTCCGGAACCCAGGCATGGGAAAATTGCATGTATAAAGTATTTAGAGCATTTCTAGTTATCAATAACGCTAAGATTAATTTGATACTAGGAATTGATTCACAAAATTACAATACTTGATAGAATTAATATGGTGATCAAATGCCGATTTAATAGAATAACAAATTTGTAAATATTATTTAGCCTTAATTGCTGTAAATAAATCTAGGTTACAAAATAGGGTGATCGAATGCCGGTTTAATAGAATAACAAATTTGTAAATATTATTTAGCCACAATTGCTGTAAATAAGGCTAGGTTACACTCTAAGGTGCTCACATACCGGTTTGATAGAATAACAAAATTGTAAATAATAATTGGATATAAATTGCTGTGAATAAACTTAGGTTTGCAAACTTTAACGAAAGAATTTGAGAATAAATTATAAGAAAACGCATTTCTGCGGTTAATTGAGGTGGTTTGATTTTAAAATTTGTGAAGAAGGAGTGGATGGGCCAATGTTAGTGGAGCTATTGTCCAGTATACACCTTTATTCAACGATCTTGTTAATAACTTTGCTCAGCGATTTTGGTTTACAAGTTCATTCCACGAGTTTTTATACCAACTTTAATCATCGATTGTGTTAATAGATATACTTAACGATTTTGGTGTGCAACCTTATTCAACCTTTCGATAATAAACTTATTCAACGATTTTGTTTATCAATTTATTCAACCTTTTTGATAACAATTATATTTCAACTGATTATTTATATACAATTTTTGCTGATATTATCGCATTTTCAACGCAACATTTTTACAATATTTTGGGATATTTCAACTGATTATTTACATACAATTTTTGCTGATATTATCGTATTTTCAACGCAACATTTTTACAATATTTTGGGATATTGCAACTGATTATTTATATACAATTTTTGCTGATATTATCGTGTTTTCAACGCAACATTTTTACAATATTTTGGGATATTTCAACTGATTATTTATATACAATTTTTGCTGATATTATCGTATTTTCAACGCAACATTTTTACAATATTTTGGGATATTTCAACTGATTATTTATATACAATTTTTGCTGATATTATCGTATTTTCAACGCAACATTTTTACAATATTTTGGGATATTGCAACTGATTATTTATATACAATTTTTGCTGATATTATCGCATTTTCAACGCAACATTTTTACAATATTTTGGGATATTTCAACTGATTATTTATATACAAGTTTTGCTGATATTATCGTATTTTCAACGCAACATTTTTACAATATTTTGGGATATTGCAACTGATTATTTATATACAATTTTTGCTGATATTATCGTATTTTCAACGCAACATTTTTACAATATTTTGGGATATTGCAACTGATTATTTATATACAATTTTTGCTGATATTATCGCATTTTCAACGCAACATTTTTACAATATTTTGGGATATTTCAACTGATTATTTACATACAATTTTTGCTGATATTATCGTATTTTCAACGCAACATTTTTACAATATTTTGGGATATTGCAACTGATTATTTATATACAATTTTTGCTGATATTATCGTGTTTTCAACGCAACATTTTTACAATATTTTGGGATATTTCAACTGATTATTTATATACAAGTTTTGCTGATATTATCGTATTTTCAACGCAACATTTTTACAATATTTTGGGATATTTCAACTGATTATTTATATACCATTTTTGCTGATACTATCATATTTTCAACTCCAAATTTACACCAACTTGTTTGCTATTGCTGCCAAATTGTCCACGCACCAGTGGATTATTCGTACATTTATTTTTTTTTTGTAATACCATACCTGTTGGATGAATCATCACTGATGGAGGGCTAAGGCCGAAGGACTTGGACGACTGGAGGATTAATCATGGGGTGAGTGGACGTGTTTTATTTCCTTTATATTTTTTTTTATTTTATTTGTTGTCTAACGTAGAAGTGTGAATGTGGGGGCGAACGTTAGTATGCGTGAAGTGTGAGTGTGTGAGCGTCTGAGAGTGATTGTGGGGGGGTTGGACGTGTTGATCGTGGGTCTTTCGCCAATGGGGTCGCCAGAGTCTCCTTTTTCACACTTGTATTTTTTTTTTCATTTCTGCAAATTCTCGTAAATAGCGTACATTTCTGTATTTGTGCTGAAGTAGCAGGGTTACTTTATCGTTCCCATGGGCTGAAGCTAGTTTGGGGCTTGAAAATCAATCTCGCTAGGTACGCTTCCTGCTATGTCCTTCTCATTGGTTCGCCAGTGAGAAAGCGCTTCATTACAGTTTAAACAACATAAACTCAAAAATGAGGAAGGCATGGCCGTTTGCCTTTGTTTTTGTTCTAACAGCCCTGGTGTCTCAACCTCTAGACTTGAACTATTTTTTTTTTAAATTTTGGAAAGATTTTGTAACATGTAGTTAAGGGTGTTTATTTTGATTAACCAGATCACTTTAGGTACTACTTGTATCGCGAGATTAAAGCTGAGTCATCAGAGTCCATAAAAAAACAGCGATCGTAAAGTAGTTACAAGAGAATAATTTATTTTGAGTACCTTGTGAGATTATGTTGTGACTAATTTTGCAGCCACCCAGAATTGATGCGAAGGAATGAATTCGATACACCCAGCAAACAAGATGAAGACTAATTATCTTACCATTTGATAATATTCATGCACTTCATATGTACGAACAAAAAAAATCTAATTTTAAACATTGAAAATTTAATCAAATTTGCTAAAATTTCTATACTACTGTTTATTTAAGGACCGAGCCTTATTATCCAAAAAAATTATTGATTTTAAAAAAACAAACATTTAAATAATTTAAATAAAAATTGAAAGCATTAAACTAAAGCTTGTTATAATTATCAACTGTTTATCTTCACTTATAAGAAAATTATTATATTCAAAATTAACAGTATTATTGTTTTAACATGAACAACAAAAATTCTTGCTCAAGAAATATTAAATTTATTTAAAACGTAAAACCACTCACATTTGTTGAACATCGTCTTGAGATGAATATCCGCCATCATTTATAAACACCAGATAACAATAAAACATCATCATATATAAAGGTAGTTGACATCCGCCATTACGATTACTAATTGACTTCCGCCCTTACGTTTTGATCCATATAATAAAATTGCGCCTTGTCTAAATATTACAGCTCTTCGAAATTGTAATTAGATTGCCTGTTACAACAACAATCTTATAAGATGATCAACGAGTGTGAGATATCCAAAACACAGTTGCAGTTATATAATCACTCGCAATTACTATTTCTTTTACAGGTGACGAATCAAAATTTTGCGGTTTCAATTAACCGTTCATAACCATTTTTCATTTAATATATCAAATAAAACAATACACACATATGGTAACTAGCAAAGTATAATTTATTAGGTTATTTTATTTAACCATTTGTCTTTTCGTTCAATTTAATTTTATTTAAACTTGTAACTTAAACAAAATTTTTTTTTCTTAAACAGCAATATAATTATATTGTACATGATAATCACTAACTTATTAGATATACATAAAAAGTTTAATTTTTCCTCTTTATACTAATTTTTACGTTATAATAGTAATGAACTACAAACTATAAATTTTCTTATTATTTTTTTTGTCTATATTTATAACAAGAATTACGTGAACACATTCACTATTACGAATCACAAGAAAAATTATTACAAATTTACAATAATAGTTCGATAGATCTTTATAATTAAATTACATGTTAAAGATACTATCCTGCCAACTATAATTTTTATTTTAGTTTTAACTCATGTCTATAGAAAGACAACTATGTGAACACATCACTTACTTAAAATCACATATAAAAATTTTTTAACAATTTAAATCTTTATTCACATTCTGTTTCTTTATTTAATTTACTAAAAGAATTATTTTAATAATCCTTCAACAAAAATATTGATTTTGATTTTAATTGGCAAATTCACGACGCCTGGACTCTACACGAGCCCAAGCTTAACAAAACTCGATTGATCTCAAACGATTTAATATATACTATTTTTAAGCGGTCGGAAGACTGCTAAATCAAAGAGTTCTAGAAAGATCTCCTGATTTAAAAAAAAATCTATTTCCGGATCTTAGGGAGAATATTAATTCAACCACAGATGGCAATCTGATTACAAATTTTAAATGCCAATATAAAAATACAAAAAACCCGCTTTACATAAAAAAAACAGAAATATAAATGACCTACTTAACAATCTTGTTCTAATATATCTATGACCTACTTATCATTCTTGTTTTAATATAATTTTGACCTACCTCACCAAAACCAACCTTTTATTTCTTCATCAAAAAAAATACTACGGATGACGAATTTTAAATGTTTACTCGTAATTATTTCATTCATCATAAAGTACATTTAAAAGGAATGGATTTATTAGTGATGATTCATTTCAATAGAGACTATAGGTTTATTTAAATGACGTCAAAATTCGATCTGCATTTTAATAATAAATGTAATTGAGGAATACAATGACTCTCATTTATATACATATAAAGGTTGCTGGTAGAGAAAGATTTGTTTGCTGCGTAATAATCAAAAATAAACACAGTTGAAATTTCAAATAACAAATAGGTGAAGATTTTAACTCCAATTTTTAGATAATTCAGATTGCCCGTTTACCAGACTATATCGAGATGACAAAGATCGTTAATTTTCTCAGTACATTTTCACAGCTGACCGAGAGCAAACGTTACAATTTATGTTCTAGTTAACGTATGCGTGAATATTCAAAAGTGAGATTGGCAATTTTCAGCCAAATCAAGGACAACAATGTTTATTAAATTTTTAAAACAGCTGATTTTTCAGGAACCTGGAACGCCAAGGTTGTCATTTGGAAATAAATGATAGAAATATGTTCAAATATTCAATATTGATAAATTTTATTAAAATATTATGATTTAAACGGAAGTTATAACGCCTTAGATTTTTCGACTTTTTTGGCTCTAGCCACTTAACCTGTACCCGGATATGGCCAGTTTGCGAACTTGTTCAAAAGATTTTTTGCCGCAACGTATACAGAACAAATTTTCGTTGTAGGTCAAGGAATGCGATCGTGAGAGTGCCGGTAAATTCCGTTATAGCTCATATCGTTATATATATATATATATATATATATATATATATATATATATATATATATATATATATATATATATATATATATATATATATATATATATATATATATATATATATATATATATATATATATATATATATATATATATATATATATATATATATATATATATATATATATATATATATATATATATATATATATACATTTTTTTTGGTTTGTTTTTCCATCTCCGCTTATCATTCATAGTCGTTTGGCACCAAAATTATTCCGAAATTCCGAGATGAAGCCATCTACCTAAAAACAGAAAAAATTCTTGTCAAAACTGTAATTTTGTATGGATTTAGCTTTTTTCAAAGGCGTGTATCTTGGACCCCGGCTCCGATACAACTCGTTTTGGTTTTATTCGCTTCAGTGAGTATTTATTTATCAAATAAAAAAAAATCTTGGCGCCTAAGTAAAAGTCATATCCCCAAATTAAATATAAATTCTGTGTAAAGCAGGCTACAGACCTTCAATCAATTCGAAAACGAAAATAAACGAAATAAAATTTAGGGGATTTTTACACTAAATTTTATTTCGTTTATTTACGTTTTCAATTGATTGACAAATTGATTGAAGGTCTGTAGCCTGCTTTAAGTGTATAAATATTTTGTGTTTACACAATTATTTTAATGTAAATTTAAATCGAAAATGTTTTTGTTACCAATAGAATAATAATGAAAATCATGCGGTTTTTCTGTTCTTTCAGCCACCCGAGCAGAAATTTGTCAGGGCTCAAGTAAGGCCCTGAGTAGGGTTTCTAAATATCCGACCTATTTTATTATCCGGATATCGAATACATAAAAAATTAATTATCCGGATAATCCGGATATCCGGATAATTAAAACAAATAATAAGACATGCTTTTTATTTTGCGGTATTTAATTCATTTATGCATATTTTTCGTATATCTATATTAATTCATATTTATACATAGTCACAAAATAACAAAAATAGTAACAAATCATAAAATAACAATAAAAAATAGAATTAATCATAAATTTTACGAAGTTATTGATTCATTTTTAAAAACGCATATGTTAGAAAAATTATTGCATTAAATGTTGTTCGAAATTGAGTCGAGTTCTAATTTTTGCCCTGGTGAGACCAGCAGCCAAATTCTGTAACTGTGAAGCGGTGAAGTGATAAAAATTTCTTCGTTTCTTTTCATTAAAAAACTTATCACTTCACCGCTTCACAATCACAGAATTTGGCTGCAGCAATTGAAAATACGCGCTCTGTTGCAGTCCAGATAGGTTAATATATGTTAATAATGCGCGATATAGAATATTTAAATTGTCTGTCATTTTTTATTATAATTATTTAAATAAACGAAATCTTTTTTCAGCAATGTGGAACTTTCTTGATTCTGCTTCTCAACATGAGCATAATTGAAGGAATTGCATTCTCAAGTTGTTTCTGCAGTGACAATATCTTACAGACTTCACTACTTAGACTTTCTTCATCCTTACTTTCAATAGTAATTTCTTCAGTGATTTCTTCAGAGTCATCATAATCACAGGTGGATGTATTCTTCTAAAAATTTCTACCGCCAATTCAATAGAGGCACCATTTGTAACATAATGAAAATATTTATTGGAACAGACAATATTCCGTCTGTTTGTAAAAAGATTAACATAGTCATTAAGGAATTTATTACGACGTTCATCCATTCGATTTTTTATCTGTTTAATTAACTTTTTTGAAAAATTCGTTCCACATTCTTCTAACTTTTTGAAAACAACTTTGTGAACGCCTGCAACAGTCAAAAGCGTCGCTAAATTTTCGCTTAATTCTTTTACAGCTTTTTCCAGTGGAAATAAGAGATCCAACAACTCTCTCTTTTTTATACCATAAAGTTTTAAAATACTTTTCGTTACAATAGAGAGATTTTTAGGCATGACAAAGCCTTTACTTCGGACAATCTTATAGATTCCACTATAGCATTCATTGAAAACTCATCTTCTGTCACACATCGAGACAAAATTTCATACGGGGTTTCATTTTTAAGAATTTTGTAATTCCACCATCACCGGAATCACTTTTAAGTTTTTTTGATGTAGATGATTCATGAATTTTATCGATTGAAGTTAAAATTGAAGCTGAATTTATGATTATTTTATGAAGTTTAAAATGATTTATCCTTTACATCCAATTTGTTTACAGCAATGCTAACAGAAAGCAACATCTCTTTTTTTAATTTTTTTTAAATGATTCCAAACTTCAGAGCGTTTTGACGATGTATATAGCCAGTGCTCTTAAAAATTTGAAATCTGTTTGTTGTTAAATAAATTTACTAATATAGTTATAATATACTGTATTTATTGAAGCAGATGCAAAATATATAAATTATTAAAAAGAATCCTGTTTTAATAACTTTTAAAAAACTAGCGCACTTCAGATTTTATTGACGGGCTGCATGTTTTTAAAACATTACTTTTTTGAAATCAACATAGCATCAAATAAATATTTGTAACAACCCTTTACACTGCAGATTGACGAAGTGTGTCATAAAATATTCAAAGATTACAGTTTTCATAACATTGAAGTTGTAAATAAATTTTTAACTAACAGTCACTTCACTGCACTAATAAACTTTGCAACGCAGTTTAAATATTTATTTTTAACTTTGAAACGCAATTTGATTATTTTTTCTACAAAATAAAGGTTTTTTTAATATCCGGATAATTACAAAAAAGTATCCGGATAATCGAATAGTGAAAATTGGTCGAATAATCCGGATAGTTTGATATCCGGATTAGAAACCCTAGCCCTGAGCAGGTTTGCCCTAATCCGGATCAGGCATTGGTAGGGCTTCTGATTGGGCCCTTGATATATATTGTGTTTATGTCACACGGTGTATTCGAGATTACCGTTAGTTTAATTAAATATTAAATTGTACAAAATTATAATAAATCAGTCTAAATAAACCTGTGACTGAATAAAGTCTAATAATTATATCAAGAGTCTTTTCAATAGTGTATGTAAATAAAATCTGATACTGAATCCCACAGGTAAAAGTTAATAGTATCTTTTATAAATATTGGATATTTCATATGGCGACGAGTAAATGGTCTCAAAATTATAGTTATATCATATTATAAATCAGTGTTGTGTAATAATACTATAAAAAACGAGTACCGTTACGAGTATCAGTATAACCAACAGTTGTTATAAGAATTTTTGTTCGATACGGTCATCATTGTTTTACAAACAAAAAAAATTAATTAAAGAAAAAACAAACGTAAAATTATATTTTCATTGCATAATAAAATGATAGGTCATGTTGAACCGTTTATTATTGGAGGAAATTTTATGGAATATACGGAGCGCGTGCAGCAGTTCTTTATATTAAATGAAGTAGATGAAAAGAAAAAACTCGCCTTTTTATTAACACATGTTGGTGCAGAAACCTATTCAATTTTAAAGAAACTAGTGCTACCAGAGGATCCATCAAAAAAAGCGTATGATGAATTGGTGACAATTTTAAAAAAACATTTTGCACCGGATGTAAACGAAATACCGGAACGTTATCGTTTTCACAAAGAAGACCAACGACAAGGTCAATGTGCTAGTGATTATATTGTCCAACTAATATCACTGGCACAAACGTGTAAGTTTGGTGATTTTTTAAGCCAAGCTTTACGAGATCGCTTTGTTTTTGGATTGCGTGATAGTCAGCTACGGTCACACTTGTTAAAAGAAAAAGAATTAACTTTTGATCGAGCATTGGAAATTGCAAATTCTTGGGAAATGGCGGAAAAAGAAAACCCGTTACCACAACATTCAGTCATGATACAAAATAAACCACCAAGTAGAAGTCGTGCGAGATACTCAAGCAGAATAACAGGTTATAGTAATAATCAAACCGGATATCACCGTTGTTTTAGATGTGGACGTAACCACAATTCTGATACATGTCCTGCTAAATCTTGGTTATGTTTTAGATGTAATGAAATAGGACACACCTCAAGAACCTGTCAATCAGCATCAACTACGATTAATAATAGGAGCCAATACAGAAGTCCAGATCAAAGCCAACGATATCAAAGTCCAGTCCGAAGTCAACGGTATAGGAGTCCAGAGCAGTACTGTAATAATCGAAATCCAAAACGAAGTGAATTCCAAAGTCCTGATGATAACTACCGAAGCTCAAAAAATTTTGTAAAAGAATTGTCGGAAGAGATGGATCAACTCTTTCTAAACCAAATAAAGGAAGACGATGTCAAATCTGTAAATAGGATTGATAAGCCATTATTGACAACTATTTTTATTGAACATCAACCAATTGAGATGGAAGTGGATTCAGGAGCTTGTGCATCCATAGTTAATTTAGATAAGTATCGTAAATATTTTAGTAATCTAAGTTTAGAGAATGTTTGTTCAACCTTTTCTACAGTTACAGGTGATAGAATCAACGTGCTGGGAAGGATATTTGTAAAAGTTGATATCAGTAATGAAGAAAAATTACCTCAGTTATTGGAGCTATTAGTAATTGAGACTCAAAAGCCTATGATGCCACTCATGGGTCGTGTTTGGCTCGACAAACTATATCCATTATGGAGAGAAAACCTGTTAAAGTTGAACCATGACTACAAAGTTGGGAACTGTTTTCAGTCAGAAGAATTTATGGATACAATTAAGCGTGAGTATCCAAATGTTTTACCTGATTCTGCTGGTACGATTAAAACGTTTTTTGCCGAAATTGTTATGCAAAAAGATACAACACCTATTTTTCATAAGGCATACACAGTGCCATTTCACATTAGGGGTGCTGTTGATACAGAAATTGAGCGTCTTTGTACAGAAGGTGTACTTATACCAGTCAAAGATAGTGAATGGGCATCGCCTGTGGTTATCGTGCCTAAGCCAAATAAAACAATCCGCTTGTGTATGGATTGTAAGGTCACTATAAATAGGTTTGTTCAAAGTGAGCACTACCCCTTACCAAGAGTGGACGATTTGTTTGCAAGTCTAGCCAATTCAAAAGTCTTTTGCGTAATAGATTTGTCTGGAGCGTACCAACAACTTTTGGTGTCTGAAACTTCTCGACCGTTTTTAACCATCAACACTCAGAAAGGTTTATTTCAATACACAAGGCTACCCTTTGGTGTTAAAAGTGCTCCTTCGATTTTTCAATCGGTGATGGATCGCATTCTTGCTGGTGTCAAAAACACATTGTGCTATTTAGACGACATTTTAATTGGAGCTAAGGATGAAAGCGAGTGTCGAACAGTTTTAAAGCTAGTAATGATGCGACTAAATCAATATAACGTCAAAATAAATGTTACTAAATGTAAGTTTTTCGAAAAGTCCGTAAATTTTTTAGGCCATACAATTTCTGAAATTGGTATAAGCCCCAATTCCGAAAAAGTCGAAGCTATTGTTAACGCTCCCGCCCCTACCAACATTACCGAATTGCAATCATTCCTAGGACTACTAAATTACTATGGAAGGTTTATTCCTAATCTTTCATCAGAATTAAAGGACCTTTACCAACTTTTGGGAAAAGGTGTAAAATATAGTTGGAACGATTCACATCAAGCAACATTTGAGAAATGTAAAAATTTAATGGTCAAAAATAGCGTTTTGGAACTGTTCGATCCAGACAAAATCATTGTTGTGGCAGCAGATGCCAGTCCATATGGTGTTGGTGCAGTTTTGTCTCACGTTGTCAAGGGAATAGAGAGACCTGTAATATTCGCATCGAGTACTTTATCTCCAGCTGAGAAGAATTATTCTCAACTGCATCGGGAGGCATTGGCAGTTATCTTTGCAGTTAAGAAATTCAACAAATATATATATATATATATATATATATATATATGGCCATCATTTTACTCTATATACAGATTCACAAGCCTTGCGTGAAATTTTTAGTCCAATGAAAGGAACATCAACAGTGGCGGCTTCAAGACTGCAAAGATGGGCAGTCATTCTGTCGATGTATGACTACGATTTAAAGCATCGTCCAGGTAAGGACATGGCAAATGTGGATATGTTGTCACGATTACCTTTACCAAATGTAACAAATATTGAAGTCGATTCCATTAATGTTGTAAGTTTGTCAGAAGAATACCCTATTGATGTTACAGTGGTGTCAAATAGTCTAAGAAAAGATGTCCTTTTGTCCGAAATTTATAAATTTGTCAGTCAAAGTTGGCCTTTGAAAATAGAAAAATGCTATGAATATTTTTTTAAATTGAGACATAACCTTTCCACACAAGAAAATTGTCTTTTTTATGGAAATAGACTAGTTATTCCTGAGGCACTAATTCAAAAAGTGTTGGAAAAAATCCATTTAAATCATGAAGGGATTGTCCGCATGAAACTTGTAGGGCGTAGTCTATTTTGGTGGAGAACAATGAATAAGGATATAGAAGATAAAGTGAAAACCTGTTTTATTTGTTCATCTACTCAAAACTCAAAACCGGAAATTATAACGTCTTCTTGGGGTCCAACCTTTTATCCATTCGAAAGAATTCATCTCGACCTTTTCTTCTTCGAAAGTAAAACCTTCCTTATTGTAGTGGATTCTTATTCTAAATTTATTGATGTAAAAATGTTAAAAAATCTAATGCAGGTGAAGTAATTGAAAGGCTCCAGTCAATTTTTGTTTATTTTGGACTACCAAAAGAGATGTGTAGTGATAATGGGCCGCATTCATTGATTTTGGCGAAATCAATCAAATAAAGGTTATAAAGTCTCCTCCATACCACCCACAGTCAAACGGGATGGCTGAACGAGCTGTTCAAACTGTCAAAAATTATTTAAAAAAATATTTACTTGATAATAAATTTAGAAATATTACTATTGAACAAAAATTAAATAAACTTCTCATGGCTTACAATAATACTCCATCAACTGTTACGTCAAAGTCACCATCTGATGTGATATTCAAATATTCTCCTCGCACGTTAATAAATTCTGTCAATCCTAAAGTAGCTGAAGCAAATGTCGAACAACAGAAACTAAAAAATTGTGATAGTCAGCAAATTACCTTTGATTTAAGTAAAAACACAACTCATATTTATGAAAAAGAAAAGCTAGAGAACGAAGTTTTTTATAACATAGGGGAAAAGATTATGTACAGAAATCATTTCCGAGAATATCTCAAATGGATTCCGGGAAGAGTGTTAAGACGCATAAGTAAATATATATATTTAATTAATGTAAATAACGTAGTACGCCATGTGCATTGTAACCAAATTCGAAAATCAACACTGGCTGATACATATCATCCTTTTGGTGAGATATTCTCGGAAAAGCTTATATCGGATCCAAAGGATACTAAAAATTCAAAGGAAAGCAATTTAAATAGGAAAAGAAAACTAACTGAAACATCCGACGAAGAAGATAATGACGTAGTGTTTCTGCGAAGGTCTGAAAGAGAAAAAAATATTCCGAAAAGGTTCCATTATCGAAATTTTAGGGACCCAAATTATTAAGATTGTTCATTGTTAAATTATAGTATAATTGTACTTAATTAGTGTTTAAGTTATATTAATATGTTGTACCTATTTGTTAAAAATGTAATAATGTAATTCTCATTTAAAAGGAGGAAAGTTGATATATATTGTGTTTATGTCACACGGTGTATTCGAGATTACCGTTAGTTTAATTAAATATTAAATTGTACAAAATTATAATAAATCAGTCTAAATAAACCTGTGACAGAATAAAGTCTAATTATTATATCAAGAGTCTTTTCAATAGTGTATGTAAATAAAATCTGATAGTGAATCCCACAGGTAAAAGTTAATAGTATCTTTTATAAATATTGGATATTTCAGCCCTGATCATGAGTGTAACGCTTTTGCCCTATCAGGTCCTGATTGGGATTACAGGATCAGACCCTGATTTGGATAATCGGACCATGCCCTGATTGGAATATCCGGACCAGACCCTGATATATATTTATATACTATATACTTAAAATAATCAAATTAAAATAAAAAAATTACCATGGAAAAAATTAAAACATACATACCACCTTAATCACTATTATTATAGCCTTTCAGCCGAGAAACGATAACTAAAACATACACGAACCGATTTTAACTATATATTTCTAAAAAGGATAATACTCTAGTGAATTTTAACAAATTAAAATTTCAGCTAGGGGTCCAATACGAAAAACCTGATCAGGGCCGGATATATTCAAATAAGGTTAACCCTATAAGGGTATTCTAAATCAGGCCCGGAACAGGCCCACATCAGAGTGCCCTAATAGGGATTTCCCTTGTAGAACTGACCAGGCCCTGATCACGCCCTGGCTGTATTCAGGTTTTCCCTAACTAATTTCTGCTCGGGCAAGTTCAAAATCGGTGTACATCACCTAAAAGAACTCCACATTAAATATTCAGGCAAGATGACTCGAACTTAGGCGCAACTGGATTTTTTTTATTATTTTTATCGTTAATTAAGAAAATTTAGTAAAAGGGACAGTTTTGATCGTTTATCTTATAAGTACATAGAAAATAAAGCAAAAATAAATAAAATATAAAAATTTTTTGTCAAAACCAATGCAATTTTGTATGGATTTTGCGTTTTTCAAAGGGCTGTATCTTGAACCCAGGGGCTCCGTTACAACTCGTTTTGGTTTTATTCGCTTCAGTGAGTATTCTCTATCAAATAAAAAAATTCTTGGCGCCTAAGTTAAAGTCATATCCCAATATTCACTAACAAATTTCAGAATTATTTATTTCTTAAGAAAATCAAAAATATTATCTCTTATGTTTTATCTAACACAAATAACAAGAAAAAGGAATAAATAATCAGTTCACCACTAAAAAAATAAACTATTTCTTATTGCGTTACAAAGTATAAGAAATTTTGTTTTATTGTTTAATAAAAGATTAGTCATAAATTTTTTAATAATTTTTAGATTACAATGATTTAATTAAAAGAACTTTAAAACATTTTTATTTGAGAACAATTTGATATTTTTTGTTTAAATGACTTTTTTTGTTTTTTTAAACTGATGGAACTAGTGGTGACTGACGACAACTACTCAAAAAATTTATATTTTCATTTTTGGTAAAAATTTTTATCTTTTATTTTATTTACTCTAAATAGAGTGACCATTCGTACTGATTTTATCAGTACAGTACTGATTTTCTAGCTTCTGTACTGATAGACATATGCGGTACTGATTTTTACTGATTTTTAAAATTATGTACTGAAAGTACTGATTTTTAAGAGAATTGTTGAATTTTTCTTTAAACTTCAATTTAAATAAGGAAATAAAACAATACGTGTCATCGTTTGGTATAAACTTGTAATAAAAATTATTTGAAAAATAGTACATTTTGCTACAAGAGATGAAAACGCTGCTTTTTCGTGAGTGAAAATTTATTCACGAGACGTGTTAGCGTCGAGTGGGGCAATTTCACGAACGTAAAATGTTTCTCGCGTAGGAAATACAAATTTTTCTATGATAACAATTGAAAAGTCTATTTCCATCACGCTTAAAGACCTGTGAAAATGGGTTCTTTTACAACTATATAGTGAAAAAAGAATAACAAATTGCAGTTGCTATGGTTTCTCATATAATTTTACAAAGTTTTTTAAACAACGCAACCAACAAAATAGTATATTAAGAAACTAGTTTCATAATCGACGATTTTATCGCACGCAATCTGTTTAGAAAACGACCCGCGCAGCGGGGAGTTTTCTAAAGGATAAGTGCGATAAAACGTCTTATGAAACGAGTTTTTTATACTATTTTTTCTATTTTGCATTTTTTGTCTTGAAATTTTAAAAAATATTTTTTATGTTATAATGTTTTAAAGAAAATTTCTAAAAATTTCAATTCAAAATAGTAAGCTCTGCGTTTCATCATATTTCTATATAGTTTTTTGTTGCAAAACTAGCTTTCATGTGAAATGTGACCAACCTTGAAAAACAAAACTTTGCGTATCTTAATGAAGGCCATTTCGATACGCATTTGGGTATCGAAATGACTTTATTTTAGACGCAAAATAGAAAAAATATAATATGAATTTTTAATGTTATGTTGTCGATTTTTAATTTTATAATTTATAGTAAATATCGATTACAAAAATTCTATCATAGAAAAAATTGCATTTCCTACGCGAGATAAATACGTTTTTCGTTTGTAAACATGTCTCACTAGCCGCTAGCGCGTCTCGTGTACAACTGTTTACGCACGAAAAAACAATGTTTTCATCTCTTGTAGGAAAATATGCTATTTCAAGCAGGCTTGAAGCCATTTGCTATCATAGAAAAAATACTTTTATTTTTAAAAGGTGGAGTTACCCACGGAAAAAGATCAAAATTCTAACCCTGTGTTTCCCCAGCAATCGTGGCGGAAAGTTGTATTTCACAAAAGTCTGGTGTTGGTCCCAACAAAATTTCCTTAAAACTAATTAAAAAAATTAAAATAGATTTGTCTTACTTCCTTCACACATTACCTTTCGGCTTAGAAGAGTCATAGGTAAGACAAAGGAGACTAAGGATGCTACATATTTTAACTCTTAAAATTTTGTACTGATTTTACTTAGAGAAAAAATGGTCACCCTATCTAAAGTATGCTACAGACCTACAAATTGTACAATAAAACGTTGTGACGTCATAACCCAAGTAACAATTGACTCGGTAAATTTTCATTCACAGCAAAAGTTATGCTGTGACAACGTCTCAAAATCCGAAAAACTATACGAAATAGTTATCAAAGTTAAATAGCTAAATCATTAGTTTTGGAAACGTTGTGACAGTAAACAAAACAGCTAATTTCCTTATTTAGGTAATATGTGTTCATAGCAGCAATATCATTATTTTCGTAAAATCAAAATTGTTATGTGGAAAGCAATTTTGCTACTATAGACAAGTATATATGCGTTAAAGTCAAAACGTTTTATTATCCTTTATGTATAATTACAAAGTCAAATTCCAATTAATCAGCTCAGTTCTTTTAATAGCAAGATAGCTGAAAAAGATGAATGCAATATAATTTAGACTGTATTGTTGAGTTTGAGCTTTCTGTAAGGCAAATTCGATGTGCACTCATATTGTCAATTAATTTCATGCTATAGATAAAAATGCCTATATTTCGTATCGTTTAATATTGCAAAAACTGCTTTAAGGGAACTGCTCTTAACGATTTATAACCAATGCCTTAAACAAAATAAATTGCAACCACTACCATGTGATGCTCGCACCTTGTTTAATACACCACAGAAGATTGCAAGTATAATACCATTGGATGGTGGTTTGTATTGGAATCGAGGTGTTAAATGTTGCTTAGAATCTTATTTCAAATCCTTAGATAGTTCAATTTCCATCAGTTGATGGTATTGATGAAATTTCTATTTATAAAAGCTCAAAAACTCAATTGTGGCCCATTCACATCGTAATACATGCTAGATCGACGATTTTGTACCGATGGTTGTGGCGATAGCAAAACTTCTTCGGTGAACAATTATTTGAAAGGCTTTTTAGATGATCTACAACCGATCTTGCAAAACGGTATGATAATAAATAATTGCAAAATAGATATTCAAATCCGTTGCTTTATTTGTAATGCCGCAGCTTGTAGTATGATCAAAGGTAAATATACTAATGAAAACAAAATGAAACCAAGAAATTTCAAAAACTCAATTTGCTTTGTCTGAGTCTTGCTCTAGTTACAGTAAACTTCAACACTTATCATGAATGTGTTAAATGCCATGTCATTGGAGAGTATGATAATGACCAATACAATATGAGTTTTCCACAAACTTATATGCCTAAGCGAGCTGATTATTCCTTTCGCCAGCAACTAGACAAAAATCATCACAAATTCAATTCACCACTTCTCTGCCTTCCTATTAATATGGTAGATGATGCTATCGTGTGTAATATGCTTCATCAGCTGCATATCGGTATTATGAAAAAATGTTACTTTGTTTTACTGGTCAAGAAAAGAAAATGGGGTTTCATTCACGATGGGATCATAGACGCATTTAGGAAGTATCACCATATTTAATAAAATGCACTTCACCATTGGGCATTAAACGTTCAGTTACACCACTTGATCAATTACAGCAAATTGCAGCAAAATTACAGAAAGTACAGCATTACAGCAAAATTTGTATGTCTGCCCTAAAACGAAATTTGTTTTCATTCCATTGCTTTAAATCATACTATTTATATATCCTCTATGCAATAACGCATACCATTGTAATTGTAAAAAATTAAAAACAATGGTTATAAATTTATTGAATAACTGAACAAATAAAAATATGTTTTCTTGACAAATTCATATTCTGAGTTCATTTCTTGAGTAGGTCTCATGACTAGCCAACAGATTTGCATTCTGATTTTTAAGTTCTCTTTATAAATAAATGATGATCATACATGAATTTCATTTAATAAATAACAACTATGTTTTATCCTTTTTTCCACATTTTCTTTCACAAAAAGCAAAACTACTTACCACAAAACTAAAAAGGCCACCTGAACGAAAGATTGCTTACCATAAAGCAAACCGTGAAAATGCTTAACATATAACAATTTTGGTTATTCGGACGGAAACGATAGGCCTTTAAACAAAGCATTATAGTTATTAAGGGCAATGAATATCACTTATTTTCTAAAATGTTATTAACGGTAAATAGTTTTTTTTTCCTTTATTGATTATTGCTTTTTAACAATATAATTAGCCACTTGAAGCAAAACAAATGCTATACTGGTGGTATTCAAAAGTTAACAAATTATTACACCTTAATCGTTAAAACCTAATTGCTTTACTTGCTTAAAAATTAAATAATAGTATATTCTTGTATGAGCTAGAATGAAGGCAATTCTTCACGAGGATGAAGTTTCCCGGAACGAGCGTAGTGAGTGGAGGAAATCATCCGAGTGAAGAATTGCCTTCATCGTAAGCGAATACAAGATACTTTATCCACGACTACAAGTAATTCAAATAATTTCATTCATGTTTTCCTGTTTAAGTTTGTATCGCCATATTGAATGAAATGAAAAACAAAACCAAACATGTTTGTTTATTTTAGATTTTATATATGTATTGTTTTTGTTTTAACTGGTTTATATTACTATACCAACAAATCAAGTTTTTAATTTGTTAGGGGAATTTTGAATAAATAAAGCGTAATAAACAAAATAAAAAAGAATTTGATATATAGAAAAGGAATGAATACAATTACAATGAAAGATATACGCATGGAAAGTATATATTCTTTAGTAGTCGTGGATAAATAAATATTATCACTTTGAAACTTAAATAAAATTAAAAAAAAAAGGAATATGAATTAAAAATAATTAAATTAAGTTTAATAACAGTGGAGAATATAACAATATAAAAAATGAAAAAAATGTTTGACCAAACAAAGAAATTAAGAATTAAAAATTTGCAAAACATAAATTAAAAGTTTACGGAAAGAAGATCAATTTAAGATGTTGAACCAGTTTTAATTTAAAATTACCTAGATTTTCTTCATACTTGATATCTGGTGGGAGTTGATTGAATTTAGGAAGCCCTCTGTTCAAAATGTTGTTATTTGAGAAACCTGTTGCGAAAAAGTTTGGAACGAAGTCAGAATGTCTGTAACGTCCGTTATATTCGCCTAAACAATAATAAAACCAATTCATCTTTTTTTTTTTCTAATTCAATAAAACTTTATTTCAATAGTTTCAGTTTATTTTTTTTCCATTAATAATAATTTTAAAATTTTCCCATCATTAACGGCTAGTTCAATTTCGAGTATACTGAAAAAAATAAACGAACGCACCAATTTTATTTTCAATTTTAACGAACAGAGATTTAACTCTCAGTTTTGCTCAATCTTCGTTTCTCATTTTTTTCAATATAAAATGTCTGAAAAAAAATCACATTTTTTCTGACAGTCAATTCGATTTTTGTTTTTGAAGGACAAAGGTTATTCATGTTTTAACTTTAAAATTAAAATCACTTTTTTATTAATTCCAAGTTTGTTGCTAGAAAACGAAACATCACGTATATACAATTAAACTAGAAAGGTCCTTCTGACCTTGATTGTGATTAAGTTAAAATAATTGTCAGATTAAAAATAAAATCATTTGTTGATATGTTACTTTGTGCAGAAAGAGAAATGTTGGAATAAAAAGAATTTATGTGTGATCGAATATATTTTATTTCAAACAAAGCATTGAAACTACATTAAAGTGACAGACGGCGTGTAGTAGCAAAGCCACTCTCATTTGGGTGATCTTCAAGAACACGGGAACAGGAATTGTGAGCAGATATTCAACAAAAATTTCAAAAAAAGGCTTAGAGCTGGGAAACTTGGTACGTTCATTAACGTACCAAGTAAAAGGTTCACAAAAATTACAAAAATTGCCTTTCACAAAAATTACAAATTTAAATATCACTTGACGTCAGCATAAAATTTTCTGTTATATGGCATACGCAACACGCTTGTTCGGACGAAAACATTTCAAGTAAAAGGAAGTAATTAACATCGTTAATGAAAAGGGCTATTGCATTGAATATTGTGCTTGTTTTATTGGGCTTCGCAAGAATTATCCAGCTATCCAAAATTTCACAGAAGCATCAAGAACTTATTGCGTCAAGGACGGATCATTCTACGGAAATTATCAACATTTTGAATAGTTAAAATAACAGGAAGGAGAATCCAATTAAACTAACTGTTTGAAGTATTACGCACAGCAACAACTAATAAGCTAAGTTACCATTTTATTTTATTTTTATATACGTTTTTTTTTGTGTAGAATTTCCTACAAATGTTAAGCTAGATAGCTTCGTATAAGGGATTCCCAACTCCATTGCTTGTCGCAGGGCAATCGTAATTCCGTGGTATAATTCTTTTTTTGTTTTTTTTGTTTAAATATAATTGTGTATGAAAAGTCCAAGCCACGATACGTGGGAGCCTACAAATCATAATATGTCTTCTAGTATTGTAATTATGAATCTCGTAGGACCGAATTAGCGTTATGTTGTTTTTTAATCGTTGAGTCACTAGTTTATAAATCAAAACAATAAGTTCTTTTTCTATTACGATTTGTAGTGGAAGAAATTCTGCAAATAGTAAACGACTTGGGTAGAACATTGGTACGTTTAAAATATACATTATAGCTCGTTTTTGCAAAACCTCCAACTGTTGAATAATATAGCTAGCCGCTCCACTCCAGACAGGGCTCATGTAAACAAAGTGGGACATAATGTACGAATTATATATAAAAATTAGAGATTTTTTGGGTAGCAGCTTACGTAGTTTCTTCAATGAAAATATATAAAGTACGATTTTACTTTTTATGAGATTAACATGTTGTTCCCATTTAAAGTTGTTTGCTTAGCATTAGTCCAAGGTAGTTAAAACATTGAACTCGTTCAATAGTCTCATTGCAGTAAGACAAACGAAGAGTCACATCTTCATCGTCCGACTTTTTCCTACCCTGAAAAATCAGAAATTTGGTTTTTGAAACATTAAGACTAAGAGAATTTCGAGAAAACCAGAAGGACAATAGGTCTAAGTCATATTGCATGTTTTGATAAAGTTCCTGTCGTGTGCCACAGGAATAAATCAGATCTGCATCATCAGCATAAAGATGAAGCTTCCCTTTTAAGGGCAGGTCACACATATCATTTATGAAGATTACAAAAAGTATCGGTCCTAACACAGAGCCCTGAGGTACACCTTTTAGTATTTTCCTAGTCTTGCTTTTATCAGATCCAATGGCGACATACTGTTTTCGATTTCTTAAGTAACTATCGAAGAAATCAATTGCTTGCCTTTAGAAACCATATTTTTTAAATTTGGAAAGTAACAAATTGTACAAAACTGTGTCGAAGGCTTGTTTAATATCCAAGAATAAACAGGAAATCTGCTGTTTAATATCAAGCTCCTTGCTAATAAAGTCTGTCAACGCGAGACACGCTGCAGTAGTGTTAGAGTTTTTACAAAACCCATATTGATCTAGAGAGATAAGTTTTTGTTCGTATAGAAAAGATAGAACTCTTGCTGCAATGATTTTTCCAAAAATTTTTGAAAAAACACTTAGAATTGAAATCGGCCTATAATTGTGTTTACTTAGTAAATTACCGGATTTAAGGATTGGAACAACTTTTGCTAGTTTTAAAGCATCAGGAAACTGATTTTTGCTTATGTGCTCATTTATAAGGTTGCTTAGAATGATACTTAGGTGGTTTTTAAAATATTTAATAAATTTGGAAGAAATTGAGTCAGAACCGGTAGCCGTGTTGTTTTTTAAGCTACAAATAACACTCTGAACTTCAGATACATCCGTTAGCTCTAATACAAAGTGAGCATCATGCAAACAACCATTTTGACAGTAATCACTTAAGTGGTTGACCGACCTAGAGGGTACAAGTATAGAATCAGGAAACAATCATTAAACTCTTCCGCTACTATCTTCTGATCGCTAATGATATTAGAGTTCTTTTCAAGGCAGATTCGATTGGATACAGTAGATGATTTATTAAAGATCGATGATTTCAGAAAAGCCCAGAATTTACGCGGGGACCCCTTGCATTTATCAAACTCACGATCGTTATACTGCTTCTTAGCACAGTTAATTTTATTCTTAGCTAATTTACAATAGTAATCGTATTTTTCATTAATATACGAATCTCTAGGAATTTTTTTTTTATATTCAAAGAACCGTTTACGGTTGTTAATGATGATTAATATTTCTGGAGTCATCCAGTCTTTGTGGTTACCCCGGCTAGAAAAAGAAATCATAAGAGTGTTATCATTTATAACGTTTTGAAGTTTTTGAATTACCTCATTGAACGATTTCTAAGATTTAACACTTTCCCAGTTAAACGTTTTCTCAATATTACAATAATCTAAAATTGCCTTTGTATGTTGAATGCGTGACTTCTGTGAATTGCAGTTAAAGCTTAGGACTATTAGTTTATGATCAGACAAAGGAGTATCAGAAATACTTAGATGATATTCATACCTGAGAATATCCGTTAAACAATGATCGATAATCGACTCTGAAGTATGCGAACTTCTCGTAGAGCAACTAGGATCTATTTTATTAAGGATCGCAAAACCGTGTGATTGGATATCATCCACACATCTGGTGCTTTCATTACTTTGAACAAGCAAGTTAATATTAAAATCACCAATAATTATACTATTAGGGAACAATAGGAGAATTGAGCAAAGTTTAAACATAAACCTTTCGTAATTTGAATCCGGCGCTCTATACACCGCAAGTAGATGAAGTTTTTCATTGTTTAGTTTTACTACTAAAAAACTGTTATTCTCAAATTCTTCGTTGTGGAGTTCAGTTGCGACGATATTATATTTTAGATATATAGCACACCCTCCATAGCCATTAAGTCTATTAGAAAAGAACGCATTATAAAATACATTTTTCCATTTCTTTAACCAGATTTCCGTCTGTACAACCGCCTGGATATTAAGAGAATTATTACAATTTATTAATATTTCAACATCAGATAATTTATTCCGTAAACTTCTAATATTGAGATAAAAAACATTAAAAAAATTTGACCTACTTTTAAGGTTATTGAACCTTATAGAGTTATAATAATTAATTTTTAATAAATCCGACACACTCATTTTAAATTACAGGATTTTTTACAACTTAATTCTTGACCTAATTATTAGTAGAATTTTTTATATTAATTAAATCATTTAATGAATTTACCGAATATATTGTCGATGCATCTTCTTTTCTAAGGTAGACAACCGAATTTTTGGTCCATAGGTACTTAAAACCTAGTTCAAGTTTAAGCTGCCTAGCATTTTGAAATATATTCTGTTTATACTTAGTCATGTGATCCCTCAAAAAAATTACTCTATCACTTTTTGCATTCCCCCAGATTTGATTAAAGAAAAGAATTCTCTTTTCCTTCTTTTTCTGCATCACCTTAAGCTTAGCCTTCTCCGTTTTGAACCTGACAAAAATTTGATAATAGTTTTTTTCCTCACATTTATTATTATCATTCGTTTTTGGACGTTTTACATGATGCATCAATTCTATGTCATGTAACTCCTCCTGCGCATCAATAGTAGTCAATATGTTGGTCAGAACTTCCTGTGGCATTAATTGGTCATTTGGTAATCCAGTAATAAACATGTTTTTGTTTAGTATTTCTTGTTCTAATTGATCAATCTTTATTTCGAGGTCAGAAATAACTTTTTCCATCCTATTCTGCCTATTATTTATGCAATGTAATTCATTTCTTAAAGCAATGTTTTCTTCCACGATTCGATCTAATTTTGTTTTGAATTCATCGAAGGATAGTTCTCAGAAATGATAATATCCCGTTATGGTATTAATATTTTGAATGCAATTTTTTCTAAAGGCAAATATGTCATTTATTTGTTTATTTCCCCATCTAAAGATAAAGCACTTTAGCTGTGAAAATGTTGACTTTAGTATAAATAGTTAAAAGGATATCAATTTATCTACATAGTTGTTATACATATTGCAGACATATTTTAATTCTATTTGTTATGCACGAAAATGGCTGCCAAATTAAACGGTACGATATAACACCATAAAATAGTTTTTTTTTGAATGAAAACACGCAAATAAACGTTTGTAATTTGTAGTTTGATTAATTTTTTTAAAGATGTTATATTATAAATTTCAAATTTTTGATTTTTTTTTGCAAATAAAAATTGTACGACAAATTTTAATTTTATTTACTTATTAAATATCAATTCATTTGTTGGCGCATATTAATTATCTGAGATAACTTTAGAAACTGCCCGCTAAATTTATTTCTGCAAGTGTTTTTACGTTTGGAACTTGCAGAATCTAAAATAATAAATATTTAACATATAACTTGGCCATTCAATTATGAATACAAATAAAAGAATTATGTAGCATTGAAAAACAAAGTAATTAAGTTATGCAAGATCGTTTTTATAATCAAATTGGGGGAAAAAATATACGAAATTGTTATTTTTATAAATTGTGTTTTTGAAAAAGCAGTTTAGATTTTCTGGTTAATTTCCCTGTTCTCAATCTAAAATCACTTACATAACTATTATACTTTTACGAATGCTAACTTACAACAATAATTTCTTAATTGTTATGGATCCGTTTTTCCTAATTTTACTATTCTGTGCAGAACACAGCGATATCGCAAAAACAACTTATTTAATTTTTGTGAAGCGTTATTGCTAAACTAACGAAATTAATATATTAAAAACTAATACTAAGTTTACACCAGGATCTAATAGGTACATACTATACTTATTAGGTCGACTATGGTCGATGTAAACAGTTATCAAAAAAGTACGTACCAAATATTTGGTAGGATGATTTGCTACGTATCAAATTAGGTACGTAGCAAATAGGTATTATTTTTACGATGTGAACACTAAAATTAGGTATGACATTTAAAATAAAAATAAATCAACTTATTTTATAAATATATATTTATGTTTGATGTGATTTTTTTGCTGAAATTAAAAGTAAAATAAATTTTAGCATTAATATAATAAATGTTTTCAGTTTTTTATAAAAAATATATATGGAAATTATTTTTTCCTAACCAAAAAATTAACAATGAAAAGGACGCGCTAAAAATTAATATGTCATACCTAAGTAATAAGAGTTTACATCACCGTATCAAATTTAAAAAGTATGATGGTGAAAATGGCTAGCAAATTTGATGCGTAGCAAATTAGATACTGGTGTAAACTTAGTATGTTTTACAATTATAGCAATTTCGCTGTGTGACGTTATTACAACGTATTGCCAACCAAAATATGATCACCATTCTAGCTGCCGCAACATCAGCAAAACGTTGTAAAAACGTTTTTTGTATTTTTTGACCTTGTTATTACAACTAAATTGCTGTAAATTTTAGCTGACACAACGTTGTGACAGTCTCAAATTGTTACTTGGGAATGAAATAAAATATAGGGGATTCTTACGACACCTACAATATTTTCTTCAGTTTTTTAAAAAACTGAATAACCACAAATCTTTATTCAATTAAAAAACTGAAGAAAATATTGTAGGTGTCGTAAAAATCTCCTAAATTTTATTTCGTTATGACGTCACAACGTTTTATTGTACAATTTAACTGTAGGTCTGTAGCATACTTTAGGCGCCAGCGGATTTTTTTTAGGGTTAATCAAAGAATTAAGAGACTAAGGGCAATGATACATGTAAAAGAAATATCTTTCAGACATAAAAAATTTCGCATTTAATTGGATGAGGGGCGGTAACATTTTTTAAATTTCAAAAAAATATTTTTGACTGAAAGACAGAAAAAATATCTGTAAGATAAAAAAACATAACCTAAAAAGATATTTTTTGCGTGACAGTTAAAACTGATTAACTGAAAAATTGATTTTAAAAGTAAGTTTTACCAATAATCAAATGCAATTAACTTAATTTGATGATTTAGCTACAATTAAAATAATTTGTTTACTTATTAGGCGATAATCGCAACAAAAAAATACAAATTTGGTCCAATGTGAAAATGCCTAAATCTATATGAATAAGTAAACAAATTATTTTAATTGTAATTAAATAATCAAATTAAGTTAATTGTAATTGATTATTGGTAAAACTTACTTTTAAAATCAATTTTCCAGTTAATCAGTTTAAACTGTCAACCAAAAAATATCTTTTTAGGTTATGTTTTTTTATCTTACAGATATTTTTTCTGTCTTTCAGTCAAAAATATTTTTTTGAAATTTAAAAAATGTTACCGCCCCTCAACCAATTAAATGCGAAATTTTTTATGTCTGAAAGATATTTCTTTTACATGTATCATTGCCCTAATGCTGTGTGCCTCACACCAACTTTTTGAGCTAAATCAGTGACTTTTCATTTCATACCAAAGTTGCGCTATTGACCACCGGGCGGCGGACGAAAAATCTCCTCGTCAGCTTGCTTTTCAATTTAGTTGTCAATTCATTTAAACGTCAATATATTTAAAAACAATTATTTTAAAAAAATAGAAAATATTTCAAATTTATGCAAATGGAAATATTTGGTATGATGCAAGTATTTTAAAAAAACAAGCTCTCAAATACAATTTCATTATCATCCTCCATTATGACAATGTTTACAAATTTTGACATTCAAAAAGATTCTAATTTAAATATAAGGTCAGGCACAGGTTGTACGTTTGATACGAGTGACATCTATGAATAGCTTATGTGCACTAGCAATTAATTTAGAAAAGTCAGTGATTTAGCAAAAAATACTAGTGAGGCACACAGCATAAGAAAATGAAACTACTGTATATATATACACAAAAATATTTGAAGTAGTTTTTCTCTCTTCTCTTCTCTTTTTTATCTTCATTCGTCCATTTTTAGTTGTCAAAAACAAAAAAATGTAAACTTTGTTTGGCATGGTTATAATTTGGTTTTAATAAAATTGTTTTTAATATAGTCCAGTAACTTTATACATTACCGTATGCGTCAAATCCGGTAGTTCTAAATTTTTTGCAGACTTGTTTATGATGTCAGCCTAATGAATAATCCAAGTTTGTGACCTCAAGCGCCGAACGCAACTTCGTCAAAAATCGCAAAAACCGCGAAAAAATCGTTATTTTTTCAAATTTTGGCGATTATAACCCTAAAGGACTAGTTTTTTCTTTAACCTTTCTTGGGCCGTTTTTAAAGTAGACTAAATTTGCTACAATATGATACTAGAACTGTCTCTGTAGACCCACTAGTTTCCGAGATTAAGCCTTTCAAAGTTTATCACTTTTTTCGAACTTCGCAATTTTTTGCAATTCTGTCGTTCTAAATGAGCTTTGACCCTGAATATACTATCGAAGCCCTGTACTTTTATGATGGGATGTTAAAAAAGAAAATGAGAAGTGTGAACAGTGTGCACAGGTATGTTGAACTCTCGATACTTTTCCAAAATCATCCTTATCGAGAAAAGTGCATCGGTAGTACCTCGGCCCCGCCGGAAACCACACTGATATTCTCCAAACAGTTGTTCAGCAAAAGGAAATAAATGGTTAAATTAACAATTAAATCAATATTTATAAATTTGATGCATTTGTTACAAAAAATGGTGTGTATAACTAGTGCGAATGCGTTTTCCAAACGCGAGTTATTGCAGCACTCCCTACGGTCATGCTGCAAACTAACTCTTGTTTGGAAAACACATTCGCACTAGTAATACAATCTACTATTTCTCATTGGCCACCACACACACACATCTATTTATTAATACAATTATTAGGACAGGGATGTACAAAACTCTACAAAGGTATGTAATATTCGAAGTTTGCAATAAATAAAACCACTTCAGGATTTCTTTTATTTGAAATTATCATTAGTGACATCTAGTTTACTTATTTGGTTTATATAATTGTCGTTCTTGTCACTAGTTTTGATTTGTAATAGAAACACAGAACTAACTTCACTCAAGTTCAATTCTACTACTATGTTTTTTTTACATATAATATAACTTCCGTTTTTTAAGTTGAATAAAGAAGATGTAAGGTTTTGATAAAAGTTGAAATAAAAGAAATCCTGAATCATCGTGGTTTTATTTATTGCAAACTTCGAATATTACATTTCAGAAGTGGGATTGTAAAATCCATACCGCCGTTTTATATTAAATTTTGTTGTAAAATCACCGAAAAAGAAGAAATGTCAGAATCAGGAGCAAGTTGCTCGAACAATAGTTATTCATCGTCAAGAATGCGGTTACCAATTCCGCAATCCACCGAAGGAAGTAGAGCAAACGTAAAAGAAAATTATCGCCGTCACAAAACGAAAAGCAATTCAGCGTACGAACAACAAAACTTCCATCAACGGAATCAACCATCGCCTCCATCGGCACCGCTTAATAGTAAGGATACAATAATATCAGCGAGACATTATCAACCATCACAAAATGTTTATCAACCACCACAAAGTGTTTATCAACCACCACAAAATGTTTATCAACTACAACCTGATTATTCGCTACTACAACAACGTCAAGATCAATTTCAAGTACCAAGGAATGATTATAGTTTCCCTCACATTGGAACATTGCCCGGATTGCAAAATGCTCAGGTTCCTGGTGTGAGCCTTGATTCAGGTAAGGTAAATAATTGTACTTTCTGTCCTCGTGATGTAGTAGCCATGTTGTCTGATTTCGATCCAACAAATAGTGAATGTGTATCTATAAGACATTGGATAAATGCGGTAGAGCAGCTAAAACATGTGTACAATCTAAATGATACAGTGATTTTATACGCCGCTGTACGTAAGTTACAGGGAATCGCGAGTTTATGGTATCAGTCTGTGTCAGGTGTGATTCGTAACTGGGAAGATTTTCGGTTTAGTATTATGCGAGAATTTGATCAGCAACGAGATATTGCCGATGTACACTTTACTTTAGCAAACAGAAAGAAAAAACCTAACGAATCTTTCACCGAATATGCATACTATGTTAGGAAAATAGCAAGTGAAATTGATCTCGAGGATCAAACGATTATTAAATATATTATATCAGGCTTAAGCGATAGTGATGATCGTATAAAGAGTTCTCTGGCAATTCAATATTTCAATACGGTTAACGAATTAATCGATAGAATGAGAAAGTATGAGTATATTTTATATGTGAATAGTAAGTCTTATAATAATAATAATACACGGGATAAACAACCATATAGAGACTTAAAGACTTCAAGTAAAATTAATAATAGCCATGAAAATCAAAGGAATTGCTATCGTTGTGGTTTAACCAACCATATTGCACGTCATTGTCGTAGTAGTAGGTTGATTTGTGCGTTCTGTAAAGGTGAAGGTCATTACGAAATTGCATGTCCTTCCAAAAAATCTAAAACTGTCAGTCGTGTTGAAGTTTCGAACAATGTATATAGAAAGTTAGTTCAAGTTAATGGAGTAGAGGTACGAGCATTTATTGATATGGGTTCTGATGCTGTAACAATGACAGAATTTTTAGCTAATAAATTAAATTTGAAATGGCAGCATCATTGCGAACTTTTAAAAGGATTTGGTCAGGGTGTTTCAGTAACGTTAGGAAAAGTTGACATCGAAATAGAGATAGATGAAATTAGAGTTGCTGTTGCTGCTCTTATAGTAAACGATTATGATCAAAAAGATCCTTTAATGATTGGAGAAACTGCTCTTGGACAACGAGGTCTTATCGTGGTACGAGCGTTTGACGTATTGAAAATTTTTAAAGTAGATAATAGTAATTCTAAATATAACTGGAAATTTAATAATGCTGATGGCCAATTTAACATTGTTATTCGTGTGAATAATGATGATTATTCTACAAATGATACGGCGGATATTTGTCTTGATGAGCCCGTCGTTAATAACATAACTGAGAATTTGAACTCTAATGATTTAAATTTTTACTGCGAGAGAAGTAATAATTCTAGTAGTTCTGGTACTAGTAGTTCAACACATATTGGTAGTGTAGTTTCAAGCACCAAAAATATTTTAAGTAATTTAACCAATGTCAACGTTCCAACAGTTCAAAGCGTTGATCAATTACAATTTGACATTTCTGAAAATTGCCCAATAGACAATAAGTTAATGAACGACGATGAAAATTGCCCAATAGACAATAAGTTAATGAACGACGATGAAAACTGCCCAATAGACAATAAGTTAATGAACGACGATGAAAAGAAACATTATGTCGAGAATCCTTTCAATTTCTCAGACGAAGTATTTGAAAATGATGATATGTTGATTGTTAGTGAATTTAAAACTTCAAGTTGTGTAGTAAATAATACAAATTTAAATAATATGAATGAAAAACAAATTTTATCAGTCAGTGCGGACGAAAAGACATATAGCATAATAGACGATAGTATTTTTGATAAATGTATATGTTCAACCATCGATGCGAAAACTAAAAATGATATTAGGAATTTAATTTTAGATTACCGCGAATGCTTTGCTTTGACAATGAGTGAAATTGGAAAAACAGACAAAATCAATAATAAAATAAATTTAATGGACAACGAACCCGTATGTTATCATCCTTATAGAATATCTCACAGCCAACGCGAGAATGTTAAACAACATATTAATGAGCTCTTAAGTCTAGGTATAATTAAACATTCCAATTCCGAGTACTCATCCCCGATAGTAATTGTGAAAAAGAAAAATGGAGACGAACGGATTTGTATAGATTTTCGACGTTTAAATAAAAAAACAATTAAGGATAGGTTTCCTATTCCAAATGTCGAGGATTGCCTACAACGGTTAGCTAATAAGAGATATTTTACGGTTCTGGATCTGGCATCGGGATACTACCAGGTCCCAGTTGATCCCAATTGTATAAAATTAACTTCGTTTGTCACACCAGATGGGCAGTACGAGTTTCAACGTATGTCTTTTGGTTTAGCCAATGCGCCAGCCGTATTCCAACGCCTAATGAGCCATATACCTTCCGAACTTGAGTTTGATATGATTGTGTATCTTGATGATATGATATTAGCAAGCGAAACAATGGAACAAGGTATAGAAATGTTACGACAGTTGTTAGAAAAATGCAAAGAATATGGATTAACGTTGAAATTGGTTAAATGCAAATTCATGGTATTGAAAGTAGAATTTTTAGGACACGAAATTGACTCCGAAGGAATTAGACCCGGTAAAGGAAAAATCGTTTGCGTAGAAAATTTTCCGAGGCCTACAAATGTCCACCAAATACGTCAATTTATAGGTCTCGCCTCGTATTTTCGAAAGTTTGTACCTCGGTTCTCGTTTTTAGCCGAGCCTTTAACAAGACTAACAAGAAAAAATATAACTTTTAATTGGTCTGATGAACAAACCAACGCGTTCAAAGAAATAAAAGATAGGTTGTGCAGGCGCGATGTTTTAGTATTATTTGATTACAATAAATCACACGAAATTCATACTGATGCTAGTGCAGTCGGTATCGCAGGAGTATTGCTACAACGAAAAGATGACGAACAGTTGCATCCAGTATCTTACTTTAGTCGGCAGACCTCGGATCTAGAAAAAAGTTTCATAGCTTCGAACTAGAAGCTTTAGCCGTAGTGGAATCTATTGACCGTTTTAGAAGTTTTATGCTAGGTAAACATTTCGTAGTAGTCACCGACTGTGGGTCATTAGTAACCTCTTCGACAAAACGAGATATTGTGCCACGTATTGGAAGATGGTGGCTAAGACTCCAGGAGTACACTTTTGATATTAAGCACCGTACGGGTAAACAAATGTTGCATGCAGATGCACTAAGTCGAAATCCTGTTGAACCTCCGTTAGAACTCGAACCAGTTACTTTAGACATACTTCGCATCGAGAATATTGATCAAGATTGGATTCAAATGCTGCAAGATAATGATGATGACGTTCGAAATATAAAAAAAAATATTAAAGATTTCAGGAATAAGGACTTTGTCATACAAAACGATCGTTTATATCGAAAAGTCGACGATAAATTGTTGTTTTACATTCCAAAGGGAATAAGAGGGCGGGTAGTGCCTACGTGCCATGATGGCTTAGGTCATTTTAGTTTAGAAAAAACATTGTATGCGCTTCGTCAAATCTATTGGTGGCCTCGAATGCGGCAATTCGTTAAAAAGTATATTGACACCTGCTGTGAGTGTCTCTTTCATCGTGAGAACCGTGACGCAAATAAACTAACTTTGCATCCAATCGAAAAGGTACCTGTTCCGTGTCACACTTGGCACATTGACCATCTCGGTCCATTTATAAAAAGTAACAAAAATAATACGTATGTTTTGGCTGTTATCGACGCATTCACCAAATATGTTTACTTAAAGGCTGTTAAAGATACTTCTTCACGATTTGTTGTCAAGGCACGAACATTCCAAAACATTTGGTATGCCTACGCGAATAGTAACAGATCGTGGCTCAGCGTTCACATCAGGTAATTTTGGGTCATTTTGCAAGAAACATAACATCTCACACGTCTTGAATGCAACCGCCACACCACGAGGAAATGGGCAAGTGGAACGATATAACAGGACAATTCTACATTCACTGAGAACTATGTCAGATGAAGAGCACGAAAGATGGGAAGATAATTTAATCAAAATTCAGTGGGCTTTGAATAGTCTACCACATTCAGTCACAAAGGTCACACCTCAACAAATGCTTTTTGGATTTACACCAAAACCATTATTTAGGGATGCTCTTACTATAAAATTATTGGATCACCGCGCAGAAAATGAAGTTTTCGATGCAAATGAGCGAGAAGAGTTGCGAGAAAATGCATCGCAGAGAATAAAGATAAATCAGCAAAAACAAAAAGCAAGGTTCGGTATAAATTTCAAGCCTCCGAAGCAGTATAATAAGGGAGATAAAGTGGTAATATTTCGAAAACCACCAGCTACAGGAGAGAGCAGAAAGCTATTGCGTCGATATCGAGGGCCGTATACTGTTGTTGATGCAATGTTTGGAGACCGGTACAGAGTGGAAGATTTAAGCAACACTGATGGGAGACGGAGATATAAAGGGGTAGTACCAGCAGATCACATGCGTCTGGTGGTCGCGCCTAAGGATGATTTAATTTGTTCAAGCTCAGAAGCAGAAGAGGATTGAGGACAACCCTCACGAGTCAGGAAGGACGAGTGTAATAAAATAAATAAAATGGAAAGATTAAAAAAAATCCGTTTATTTGAAATTATCATTAGTGACATCTAGTTTACTTATTTGGTTTATATAATTGTCGTTCTTGTCACTAGTTTTGATTTGTAATAGAAACACAGAACTAACTTCACTCAAGTTCAATTCTACTACTATGTTTTTTTTACATATAATATAACTTCCGTTTTTTAAGTTGAATAAAGAAGATGTAAGGTTTTGATAAAAGTTGAAATAAAAGAAATCCTGAATCATCGTGGTTTTATTTATTGCAAACTTCGAATATTACAGGTATAAACTGCAAAAAATTGCGAAGTTCGAAAAAAATGATAAACTTTTAAATGCTTAATGTCGGAAACTATTGGGTCTACAGAGACAGTTTTGGTATCATATTGTAGCAAATTTAGTCTACTTTAAAAACATATAAAAAAATTTCTTATCGTCAATGGTTTGATTGGTAGTAACCATTGACGATAAGAAATTTCATCGCGTAGATCAGATTCAGTGTATGTACCAAAGGTGTATACACTGAACAGCAAAACTTATATAAAAAAATTTTAAAAAAGAAACTAGTCCTTTAGGGTTATAATCGCCAAAATTTGAAAAAAAAAAAAAAAAAAAAACGATTTTTTCGCGGTTTACTCCGATTTTTCGATTTTTGACAAAGTTGCGTTCAGCGTTTGAGGTCACAAACTTGGATTTTTCATTAGGTCAACATCATAAACAAGTCTGCAAAAAATCAGAACTACCGGATTTGACGCATACTATGAGAACTACCGGATTAGACCCCATACTCTCAGGCGACAAAGTTACTGAACTACATCAAAAAATTAAATTAATTTAGCCCTTTTGGAAGGTTCCGCTTGAGGTTCGTCCGTATCTGGATCAACGTATCGGAACGGCATATCCCCATCAGGGGATGGGGATGAATCGTCGACATTGTGTGCCCACAAGTCATCCTCCATTTCGACATCGGAGAGATCGTCACCTTCTGGGATATCTGCTACTGCAACTACAAAAATGATCAGGTACAGTTACATAATCTTCTTTTCTCATCGGCCACCACACACATATATCTATCAATACAATTATTAGGACAGGGATGTAAAAAACTCTACAAAGGTATATTGCAAGCAATTGCGAAGTTCGAAAAAAGTGATAAACTTTGAAAGGCTTAATCTCGGAAACTAGTGGGTCTACAGAGACAGTTCTAGTATCATATTGTAGAAAATTTAGTCTACTTTAAAAACGGCATAAGAAAGGTTAAAGAAAAAACTAGCCCTTTAGGGTTATAATCGCCAAAATTTGAAAAAATAACGATTTTTTCGCGGTTTTTGCGATTTTTGACGAAGTCGCGTTCGGCGCTCGAGGTCACAAACTTGGATTATTCATTAGGCCAACATCATAAACAAGTCTGCAAAAAATCAGAACTACCGGATTTAACGCAGACTACCCCATACACTCAGGCGACAAAGTTACTGGACTAATATTTATCGTGGTGATATTTTGACGAATTTATAATAAATATAAGAAATACTAGTGATTTTATTATAATTTAAAATAATTTAAAAATAATTTTACAGAAAAATTAAATATATTAAGTGAAAATTTTGAATAAAACATTAAATATGAAGTGTGTGATAATGGCATGTAAAAATTATCGAAAACATATACAGGATGGGATTTCTTATCGTAGGTAACTAATATTGATATTATAATTTACTTTTCGATTAATAAGTGTTAAGTTTTTTAAATATTTTCGAGAAAAAAATGTAATCTAAAATCAATGTAAACAATAATAGAATGCTTCGCTCTTAGGTTGTCAAATTTTTTTATGTTGTTTTTCTATCTAATGGCGTCTCTTTTTTATATTAATTTTGGGGGCAAAAATACGCTTAAATTTTGAATTCAATGCAATAATAGAAATATTTACGGTGCCTCTACTAAAACGCGAGTGTGTTAGTAACAATTTATTGGTGTGCAAAAATTACTTCAACTGTTAACATCAATTTCACTGAGAATAGAGGATCTCTTAATTCTTTGGGGTTAATTAAGTAAATTTAGTATAAGGGACAGTTTTGATCTGTTTATCTTATAAGCACGTAGGAAATTTTGTAGAAGGAACATATTTAAATAAGACCTTGTCAAAAAAGTGAAATTTTTGTATGGATTTTTGCTTTTTTCAAAGGGCTGTATTTTGGACCCCAGGGCTGATATACAACTCGGTTTTATTCGCTTCAGTGATTCTGTATCAAATGAAAAAAATGGTGCCCAAGTAGAAGAATATCCCCTAACTTTTCATGATGACGGCTAAAATGGACTCATACAGGCCAGTCGAAATTCGTACACTCTGGCTACCTGGCCAAAATGTTTTCCCTTACAGAATAGTTTCGAAGCTTTAATCACAAATGATTGCATTACCGACTGAAAATATTTAGTATTAAATTTATACAAGAGAGTCTGTTTTGTTTTACAAATTTTACATATTTTTATATTACAGTTTACAGTTACATAGTTTTATATTCATTTATTTTATCTAAGAAAGCTTAGAATTATTTTTTAACAGGCAAACATCCTTTGATAATAAATTTTAACTTTTAATATAAATACTTGATTTTCTAAGTGTTCCTTCAAATCCGTTTTATTTTAAACTCCTGGTTATTTACGAATGATAAATTTTTTATTTAAACAAATCTGACACATCCAATTCTATTTGTACACAAAGCTGTCTGGTCCCGAAACCTACCTATTTTTAGCGGATATACGTGCCACTTGGACGTTTTATAATTAAATAAATAATAAAAATCGACCTTAATGGGTTGCCATAAAAATTCATCATTCGTAAATAACAACAGGAGTTTAAAATAAAACGGATTTGAAGGAAAACTTAGAAAATCAATTATTTATATTAAAAGTTAAAATTTGTTATCAAAGGATGTTTGCCTGTTAAAACATAATTCTAAGCTTTCTTAGATAAAATAAATGAATATAAAAATATGTAGCTGTTATATAAAAATATGTAAAACAAAACAGACTCTCTTGTATAAATTTAATACTAAATGTTTTCAGCCGGAATGCAGTTATAGCTTGTTAGTAAGTTCTCGCTATATATATTTGCTGCGTGTTCATATGTGTGCAGAAGGCTATAGAGATGATTGAACTGTTTGCAAGACTACAACTTGCGATTATTCGTCTTCTTTTTCAAAATTATTTTCATCGTCTGAGCTACAGTTATCCTCGAATTTTCGTTTCTTAGTTTCTACTGATGCACATTCTTTATACCCAATATTTTGTTTAATTAGTTTTAGAAAAGTAAAGTCGTCTGGTTTGTATACGCAATATTTCTTTTGGACATTATTTGTCACTTCACTAGAACTTTAGTCTATCACTGTTTTTAAAGTTAGAAATCAGCTTCATTATGTACAAAACTAATAAAAGTTCAAAGAATTATTCTACTTTTAAAGAAAATTTGAATTTATTGAATAATTTGAAATTAGTGACTTTTTTAATTAATGAATATTAAAATCACTGTGTAATAAATATTGTAATGTTAATTAACCAGAACAAGAATTTTTAAAATAATTTTTTACTTCTTTAATCGAATTCTTATTAAATTGCTCTGATTAATATTATTTATTAATTTAAATATTTTGTAAGATTATTATAATACATTATCAATGATAACACAATACTTGAAGTTTTATATGATTAGATATTAGGAATTAACATTTTGATTATTATGTAGACAATAGAAAAAGGTTCGCAATTTTTTTGTATTTAAAAAAAAACGATTAAATCTGAACAAAAGAATTTTGCTCAGTCTACTTAAAGTTTAAAAATCAAGAACAGTGCACTTTTCCAATCAATCAAAACTATTGCCAACTTAATTTTGAGAAAGTTAAAGAAACAAAAAGGTGGAAACGCCACACAGTCATAATTGTGATTAAAGCTTCGAAACTATTCTGTAAGGAGGAACATCGGCGTTTTTAACAAATTTAGACAGGAAGGCGTTCGACTACTTTACTTTAATGAATGACAGGTGACAGCGTTCGAGAACTTAAAAAACCGATTTCATTTAAATTTGCATTTAATGAAACCACGCCTCTTTTCATTTAATTTTAAATGCAGCAAATAGCATATTTAACTTTTAATGAAGTTTTTTATTCAAAAAAATTTCAAATTGAAAACCTTAAAATTTGGTTTTATAATTTTTAGTTAATTTAGCAAATTAGGTATTACGAATTAATTAATATATAAAAATTAATTCTCAATTAAAAAATATAAACAAAATGGATGAAAATTTTGAAATTAGTGAGATAAAACCAATAGCTTTTCCATTTCTAAAATGGAGTAAAACCAACTGCTCCAATTACCAATTACATTTAATGATTGAAAATTAAATTAATTAATAAGTTGTCGCAACCAATTCAATCACCAGTCTCAAACTGCTGATTCCTTAAAGTTTTCGAGTTAATTTTAATCTTAAAATTGAATTTGTTTTTGAAAATTTTTAAAATAAATTTAATTACGACGGAAGTAATTGAAAAATAATACATTAACAGGGAGTAAGATTTCAAATTGACTATAACTTTTATAATCCAATATTTCGTTTATTTATTTATGTATTTTAGTTAATAACACATTTCTGTTAATCAATAATTGGATATTTTGCATAGAAGTGTCAAAATGTTTCAAATTTGACATTACATACATTAAATGAAATTCGTTCGAATACTAAATGAACCTTGCGTCTTTTGATTGATTCATTAACTATTTAATGAAAATGAAACCTCATTAAGTACTCGAACGCACTCCAGAATTGTCAATGGTTCAGAATCAAAAAGTTTTATATCAAATTGTTAAAAAATTACGGTAAACTATCAATAACATACAAGTTAGCTATTATCGATAACGCAATCAATTAACTGTAACCAATGCCGTTGTCAATAACTGTTATTGAAACCATTATTAGGTTTTAATACAAGATATATGTAAATAAAAAACGGGGGGGTTTTAATTTTGTATTAATTTTATTTTTATATATTTTATTTAAAAAAACGGTTACATATTAACATTTAAATTTATATTGAATTTACATTTAAAAAAAAACAACATTTATATAATAACGAGTATTTTACTTGCCAACTGCCCTTTTGATTTCACACAGTGTTTAAAAAAAAACACATTCACCAAATATTTAACAAAAGACAAATAAAATGTAATTGTATTTGGTGAATGTGTTTTTTTTAAATACTGTGTGAAATCAAAAAGGCAGTTTGCAAGTAAAATACATGTTATTATACGAAGATTTCACCACACTCCGAACCAAAATACAATTTTGAAGTGAAGTGTTATCAATTATCAAACAAGTGTTTGTTTGTTTGTTTGTACAATTTTGAGTAACATTCATATATTTTTATGAAATTGAAATATGTATATAAATTTAATTTTAGGTTATAGATAAGGTACTATATAATGTAAATATTAAAAAATCAGATAACAATTTTTAGTTTTTCCTTTGTTCTGCTGGTCGATAACAACATCAATAACGTTTGTTATCGATATTGGATTTTTAGCTGGGACAATGCTTTAAAATGTAGTAGGTTCATTCTCTAATAATCATGCGGCTTAAAAATCTTTAACTTTTTCATTGTGAAAAATATATTTCCAAAATAAATTTCATTTATTTTAAAGTAATTTCATTGTACATACACTGTTATTTGCAATAGATTTAGAGAATTTCGTCTCATGTAACACTTTCCTCCCATATCATCAATGCTCTATTCTTCTGGGTCATGCGCTAACAGTAAAATTGTTACACTGTTAATACATTACAACCATTAATCGTATACAACTTTTGCATTTCATATAACTTCTCTTCACTTTTTGTTTTCATTAGAATTTATAAGGTTTTAGGAGGGCTATACACCTGAGCTAAACTATGCGAAATATGCGAACTATGTTTTTAAAAAATAATGTATATAACGTAATTATAGAAAAAAACATTACGGAAACAAAACATTTAAAAAAGAAAAGAAAAACGGAGACATTATATTTTTTAAAAAAGCTTTATTCGCATTAAAACATTACTTTTTTAAAAACATAGTTCGCACATTTCGCATAGTTTAGCTCAGGTGTATAGCACGCCTTATGATCGGCATTAAAATTAGCCAAATAGACACACGATTAACATCTTTTTTTTGAAAAGTGATTGTTTTATCTTATTCGTACACAGGTGTCAAGACGTACATCTTTTTCTTTAGTCTCTTTTTTCTTTTTTTAAAAAAGATGTGTCTAAATACAACTTATACTAGTACCCCACCGCAGAAATTTACTATGTAGTATAGCAAATATTTGATATTAGTTTGATAATGTATGATGATAATGTTTCGGTGGGAAACCAAACCTAACTTGACACTAGAATAAAATTGATATATCAAAATACCGTACTGTCAATTTTATATTTGATATTAGCGTTATAGTTTTTAAAATGAAATTTACAACCCAGAAACAATCAAACTAGATTTAGACCAGCCCTGCCACTGTTTTTGAACAGCACAAAATACATATAAGTTTTATTCTATAACGTCTTTTTTAAATAATTCTCTCACGAAAACCAAACGTCTACGTTGACTACGTTTTTCATGTCCTATTCCTTTATAATGCTATACTAAACATATCCATATCGTAATCAACAATTAATACATACACTTTAATTTATTAAATATCAGAAATGAATCTTACAAGCTAAAAATCGCAAGAAAACACAATGTTTACGAATTTCATAAAATGACATTTCACCTATAAAATAATAATTACGTTTCACACCGTTGATATTATACTTTATTTGATAAGTATTATATTCACTAGCTAGCAAATGAAAATAGCAAATTTAAAATACTTGTTGTGATAGTTTGCTTTCACACCTTTGCTATTATACTTTATTAAACTATACTAACTAGCAAATTGCTACGGTGGGAAACTAGTATTAATGAAAGTAAAAGTGAAATCACTTTTCGTTTGCTCGCATCATTCAAAATAATTGTTCTTAATTTCGTTTGAAGATGGCGGTAACATATTTTTGACAGATTTTGTAAAAAATTCCAACTGTTAAAACTGTTGTCTAAACCTAATTGGTACATATAAATATACATAAATATATATATATATATATATATATATATATATATATATATATATATATATATATATATATATATATATATATATATATATATATATATATATATATATATATATATATATATATATATATATATATATATATATATATATATATATATATATATATATATATATATATATATATATATATATATATATATATATGTATATATATATTGTAATAAACTTCGTCCAGAATGGGTTAATTTCATTTAATCATAAAAAACCAATACGTTCCGCCTAAATGTTTTCTACATTCAAAGATGAAGTAAAAGTTAACTAATACAAGTTGCATAAATTAATGTAAATTAAATTTGTTTACATTAATGAAATTAAAAGGAGGAGTGGCCTATTTTTTCTAGAAACAACTACAGTGAGTACCAGAATATTCTGCTTATTTGTTTTTGAATATAAAAGAGGCGAACAAAATATCAGAGAATCAGTTCTACATTTGCAATTAAAAGTGTTTATAAATATTCGCAAGTTTAAGGAATAATCGGTGGTACTTGAGCCTGTGTACTAATAGTGAAAGAATCTGAACTTAGTGGAATAGTAAATACAGATTTTACGATTCCGAATATTATTGATTCAAATGGTGGAAAAGCGGTGAAGTTTAGTGTACATAAATTGGAGACCCTGGAATTTATTGTAAGGAAAAACGGAAGCTGCTGTAATTTGATGACAAATAAAGTTTGAGATTCTGTTAACTAAAGATCTGTCTTTTACTGTCGTGTTTGTTCAATAATCTAAAAGAACCAACGAAGAGTCGTTACAGTGGTGTCAGAAGTGGGATTATTGAAACAATGGTCAAGACAGTAAATACTAGTGATCTCAGCCAGACCCAGATGAAGGATGAGTTGAAGAAAAGGAATGCTCCAATCCATGGAACGAAGGCAGAACTTGCATTCCGGCTGCGTAAAGTTTTAGAAGAAGCAGGCCAAAACACAGAGGTCATAGAAATAGAGCAGGAAGAAGCTCCGGTTCAGAATGCTCCAGCGATTGATCCGAGGATTGCGTTGATGAAGGAAATGATGGCACAGCAGCAACAACAGCTTGCTGATATGATGGCCAAACAAGGAAACAATCTGATGGCCCGACAAGAGAAACAGGCAGCAGAACAAAAAGTAGAGCAACAACAACAACTTGCTGATACGACGGCCCGACAAGAGAAACAGGCAGCAGAACAAAAAGTAGAGCAGCAACAACAACTTGCTGACATGATGGCCAAACAAGAGCAATTGGCGGCCAAACAAGGAAACATTCAACAACAACAATTTGCTGATATGATGGCAAAGCAAGAAAGTCTACGTGAAGTAATCGAGTCACGTATATCCAGTGCGGAGGTTAAAATCAACAACATGGAAAGGCAGCTGCGGACAGTTACCGAAGAACAAGAGAAATTACGCAAACTTTCAAGTGAATTCCGCCAAGAAATAGCACAAGTGAAGTCAGGTAACATGATCAATCCATCAACTGCTTCAGCTCCAGCTAGAGTGAAAACACCCGTATTTGATGGATCTACATCGTACCAGATATTTAAGATGCAATTTGAGATAGCAACAACTGGGTTCGATCACCAGCAAAAGCAAATGCGCTTATATTGGCATTGAAGGGACCTGCTGCTGAAATTTTGCAGACACTATCAGCGACAGAGCGTGATTACAGCAAGATTATGGAGGCCTTAGAAGTAAGATATGGGGAAAGTCATATGCAAGCTCTCCATCGCATGCAGCTAAAGACACGAAAACAGGGAGTCAGTGAAACTTTGCAAGAATTAGAGGCTGACATTGTGAGACTGGTAAATCTGTCATATCCAAACTATAACGCGGAACACCGAGACGAACTGGCAGCTGATACATTTATCAATGCTCTTCGAGATGTAGAAATGAGAAATCAGCTGTATCTAAGTGGAAAGAAAGTACCTGCGGAAGTCTTAGCATTGGCCCTACAAATGGAAGCTGGAAAAAGAGCGCTTGCCTTAGATAGAGTACGTAAGACGGAAGTTTCTGAAGAGCCACTAAAAGCAGCGCTTGATGAAGTGATAATGCATGTCAAAAAGTTGGAAGATAAGCCTGAACGAAATCAACGAAGAAGATCTAGCAGAGTAAGATGCTGGAATTGTGGGCAGTTAGGCCACATCAGACGCGAATGCAAAACACTAGTAGCAGCAAAAGAAGGAGTAGTTCCAGGCCGATTGATGAACCTTTCAAACAAGCAAGTGGATGTCAAAAAAGACGGAGATTGCCGTGTTGAACACCGGAAGAGAAGGATACGTTGTAACGCTGAAGATCTTTCAAGAAGACCCTGTGTTGAGGAGCGCAAGTCATATAGCAGGACTGAGAGACAGGAGGCAAATGTCAAAAAGGAAGGAGATTGCCGCGTTGAACACCGGAAGAGAAGGATACATTGTAACGCTGATGATCTTTCAAGAAGACACTGTATTGAGGAGCGCAAGTCATGTAGCAGGACTGAGAGAAAAGAGGCAATGACAGTGAAGCAAATTAAGTTCCAAACTCCTGACGATTGGTGTACCGAGGCAATGAAAAGAGAGCAGCTAGAAGATCCAGCTATGGCTCCAATATTGAAATGGAAAACCGAGGGAAGGCGACCGGAGTGGAAAGAGGTTGCACCTTTAAGTACGGAGGTGAAGTGCTACTGGGCGCAATGGGACTCACTATTTATGGACAACGGGATGCTAAAAAGAAAATGGGAGTCCGCTGATGGAAAGAAAGTGTTAGAACAACTGGTGTTGCCATCAAGTCGAGTGGAAGAGGTACTGGGAAAGCTGCATGGAAGTATTTCTGGAGGACACCTGGGAGTCAATAAAACCCTGGCTAAAGTAAGGGAGAGGTTTTATTGGGTAAGGTATCGAACAGACGTGGAGCAATGGTGTCGGCGATGCGATACTTGTGCAGCGAGCAAAGGACCAAAAACTAGAACTCGAGGAGAGATGCAACAGTACAATGTGGGTGCCCCAATGGAGAGAATTGCTATAGACATCGCGGGGCCATTTCCGGAAACGACAAAAGGTAACAAATACATCGTGGTGGTCATTGATTACTTTACAACATGGCCGGAAGCTTATGCAATACCGAACCAGGAAGCAGTTACGGTCGCTGAAACATTAGTCAATGAATGGATTTGCAGATATGGAACACCGCTCGAGTTGCATACGGACCAGGGAAGGAATTTCGAATCACTATTGATGAAAGAGCTGTGCAGAACACTCGACATTAGAAAAACATGAACTACACCTATGAACCCGCAGTCGGATGGCATGGTAGAACGATTCAACCGAACCATGGAAGAACATCTGTCAAAGGTAGTAGAAGCCAACCAAAGAAATTGGGACAAGGATCTTCCGTTATTCTTGATGGCCTATCGTAGCGCAGTGCACGATACGACAAGTGAAACGCCAGCGAATATCATGTTCGGAAGAGAACTACATCTTCCTAGTGACATCGAGTTTGGCATCCCTGGAGGTCTGGTATCTACGAAAACAGATTATGTGGGACAACTAAGGGAGAAGATGAATAAAATCCATCAACAGGTTCGAGACCACATTAAGATTGCCAGTGACAAAATGAAAACCAGGTACGACATAAATGCAAATAGTGGTGGTTTTCAAGAAGGAGAATTGGTGTGGCTATACAACCCCAAGAGAACTAAGGGAAGATCACCCAAGCTGCAGCCAGATTGGGAAGGTCCATATAAAATAATCAAACGAATTAATGATGTTATCTACCGCATCCAAAAGGGACCCCGTACCAAGATGAAAGTGATACATCTGCAAAGGTTGGCACCGTACCAAGGTAACAGCACCAATGCGATATCTGATATTGTTCGGGACGAACAAAACTAAATGGAGGGCAGTGTAATAAACTTCGTCCAGAATGGGTTAATTTCATTTAATCATAAAAAACCAATACGTTCCGCCTAAATGTTTTCTACATTCAAAGATGAAGTAAAAGTTAACTAATACAAGTTGCATAAATTAATGTAAATTAAATTTGTTTACATTAATGAAATTAAAAGGAGGAGTGGCCTATTTTTTCTAGAAACAACTACAGTGAGTACCAGAATATTCTGCTTATTTGTTTTTGAATATAAAAGAGGCGAACAAAATATCAGAGAATCAGTTCTACATTTGCAATTAAAAGTGTTTATAAATATTCGCAAGTTTAAGGAATAACCGGTGGTACTTGAGCCTGGGTACTAATAGTGAAAGAATCTGAACTTAGTGGAATAGTAAATACAGATTTTACGATTCCGAATATTATTGATTCAAATGGTGGAAAAGCGGTGAAGTTTAGTGTACATAAATTGGAGACCCTGGAATTTATTGTAAGGAAAAACGGAAGCTGCTGTAATTTGATGACAAATAAAGTTTGAGATTCTGTTAACTAAAGATCTGTCTTTTACTGTCGTGTTTGTTCAATAATCTAAAAGAACCAACGAAGAGTCGTTACAATATATATATATATATATATATATATATATATATATATATATATATATATATATATATATATATATATATATATATATATATATATATATATATATATATATATATATATATATATATATATATATATATATATATATATATATATATATATATATATATATATATATATATATATATATATATATATATATATATATATATATATATATATATTTTTTTTTGTATTTTTTTTTTTAAGGCGTTCATGCTCCATGTAGGAGCGTTGCCAGGTTGATCAGCTTTGAATATACACCACGGTCATTCGCAACAGCAACATAATTACCATGGCAGCCGATTTTTTAAGGTCGTTTATTACCTCAGTCTCCCATTGTAGTCGTGGTCTACCTCGCGGTCGCCCACTTCCTGGGGTACTAACGTACATTTTTCTAATCATTCCAGACTATGAATCGACTCGTAGAACATGCCCAAACCAAGCAATCCTATTAGAACGGATACAACCTATTATATCGGGACCCTCAAGAAGGTCTCTGATCTCAAAGTTATACCGGGTTCTATACCCTCCATCGTCTGTCTTAAGTGGACCAAAAATGTAGCGTAGGATCTTACGCTCAAATACAGATTTATGCGATTCGTCATGTTGTGTAAGGGTCCACGTTTGTGACCCATACATCACAACCGGTCTAATCAATGTCTTGTATAACTTGAGCTTGGTGTTAGTTGATACATACGGTGATCCAAGGAGAGGTTTAATTGAGTAGAAAGTTCGATTACCTGATTCGATCTTTTATATCCGTAAGTATGCTGTTGTTTGAGTCAAGCATTGATCCCAAATATTTAAAAGATTCAACTCCCTCAATTCGTTCATCGCCGCACATCAAATCTCTCTTCTCAGCCTCCCTTGAAACATTCATATGTTTGGTTTTATTGTTTTATTTGCAGACCAATTTTTCTAGCACCACTCTCAAGCGACTTGAAAGTCTCACTCATAACAGCTTCACTTCGGCCGAGGATGACAACATCATCAGCACAAGATATTGTTATTAGTCGGTAGTTTCTTTTGACGGCACACATATTCCAAGGCCAAATTAAAAAGTATAGGAGAGATAGCATCTTATCTTGTCTTAAACCGGAGTCGACTTTAAAAAACTTTGATATTTCGTTCTCTACTCGTACACAGCATTGTGAGTTCTGTACTGTCATTTTGCATAGTGATACCAGTTAACCAGGAATTCCCATTGACACCAGAGCAGACCATAGAGTCTCTCGTTCGAGAGAGTCGTAGACCTGCCTGAAATCAATGAAAAGTTGGTGCACAGGTATGTTGAGCTCTCGGCACTTTTCCAAAATCATCCTTATCGAGAAAAGTGCATCGGTAGTACCTCGGCCCCGCCGAAAACCACACTGATATTCTCCAAACAGTTGTTCAGCAAAAGGATTGATTTTGGATAGCAAAGTGTAAGAAAAGATTTTATATGCTGTGCAGAGGAGGGCGATTCCTCTGTAGTTTGCACATTGTAGGCGATTACCTTTTTTATGGATTGGTATCAGCATAGCTGTGTTCCAGTCCTGTGGCATGGTTTCAGTCCTCCAGATCATTTGAACAAGCTCAAACAATCTTAAGGATAGAGTTTCGCCACCATGTACAATCATTTCGGATGTTATATCGTCGATACCAGGTGCTTTATTGCATTTTAATTTAGACAGCGCCGCTTCGAATTCCTCTTTGGTTGGTTCGTCTACATGTACCTTTGACGCACGAATAAGCTTTGCTCGTCGCCCGGCTTGTTGCTGGTCACTTAAGTTGAGAAGATTCTCAAAATAAGCGGCCCAAGTATCTAAAATATTTTTAAGGTCTACTTGTAGCTCCCCATCTTCGTTTTGAATAGCAGTCGATCTAGTTTGAGGGCCCTTCTTTAAGGTTTTAACCTGTTGAAAGAAGTTACGCGATTGATGTTCCTTATTGAAGCTTTCAATCTCCTCACACTGTCTCTTCCACCATTCTCTCTTCGTTCGTCTACATAGCTTTGTAGCGGTTTGTCTTGCCAGTTTATAGTTCTCCTTCGTGGACCTGGTGTTGCGTCCTTGTAGACACTTCAGATAGCAATCTCTTTTGTATTGAATAGCATCAAGGCATGCTTGATCCATCCATGGCTGCTGGGAGTGGTTCTGTGGTTGTCCAAGTATTCCCTAAGCAGCGCTTAAAACAGCATCTTTGAGCAAATACCATGACTTATCGACGTCTCCATTAATGGTTTCTGATTTCTCCAATGTTTCGGCAATATGGATTTGATATCTCTCTTCTGTTTCAGCATTCTTTAATGATGAGATGTTAAAACGTTTCCGTTGGTTAAATTTTAGAATGCCTGGATTTGGGAAGTGGAACCTTATCGTTGCACATACAAGGAAGTGGTCACTTCCCATGTATGCACCTCTAAGGGATCGCACATCTAGAACGCTCGAAAAGAAACGTGTTGTTACTAGAACGTGATCAATTTGATTTCGAGTATTTCCATTCGGTGAGACCCAAGTCTGTTTATGAATCGATCGATGCGGAAAGAACGTACTGGCAATTCTCAAATTATTTGATAATGCAAACTCAGTCATTCTCTCACCATTATCATTCGAATTCAAATGCAAGCTGTTGGGACCCACCACATTTCCATAAGAGATATCTCTTCCAACCTGTCCATTAAAGTCACCAAGAACCATAATGAAGTCGCGTGTTGGTGTTTGTTTCATAACCTCTTCCAGTGCTGTGTAGAAATTATCCTTCTCGTCGACGGTCTTAGCTTCAGCTGGTGCATGCACGGCAATAAGAGAAATATTGTTATATGTACCGCGTACACGTAGGTAGCAGATCCTCTCACTGACCGGGATGAATTTCATCACGGCTTCTTGTGTGCGTGCACCAACAAGAAAGCCAGTTCCAAATTCTCTTCGAGAAGGATGACCACTACAGTGTAGAGGGTGACTATCCAAATCTTGTTTTCCGATTGTCGGCTGTCTAATTTCTTGTAGAGCAATAATATCCATCCTATACCTCTCAGCCTCTGTTTCTAGACTTATCTAGTGGTTCTGTTGGCCCTTTTACGGAGCCACGTACAATTGTTGGACCTTTGTTACTAGATATGTTATTCAAAGAAGTACTAAATATATTATTCAGAAAAAATTCTGTACAAATAAACGGGATAGCCGTGTTGCCCCTACATAAACCCGGTCTTGGGAACCTCTTATATACACTGACGGCTCTAGCCTAACATTCCCAGACGGAAATCAAAATTTGAATTCAATTCAAAATAAAAATAAATATATATATATATAAAAAAAATTCAATAATGGAATATAATATATGTATAAAAATATTGATAAATATAATTTGTATAAAAACCTTATTTTATATTTCTGTTGATGCTGTTTCCACCAGTTGCAATACCACGCTCCAAAGTTGTTGAATTTTGATCTGGATAAGCAGAGATATTATTTCGGATACCAAGTGAACTTCTTTAAGCCAATATTTGCTTAATTCCTGATTTGAAATATTAGAATATCCATTTGAAACTACGGCACCACTACTATTGTTGTTATTATTATTCAAAACATTGACATCTTTTTGATAATCCAAATTTGTTTTCGTAGGATATTGTATGAAAATCGTATGAAAATGTTATCGTATGAAAACGTTTTGTACATTTAGTATACACATATCAAAATTTGACTCCATTGTGAATTTATAAAAAACCATATTTTACTCAATTAGAACATACTTTGTCCAATTAATTTAAATTTATTTATCTCAATAAATAAAACATTTAATTCTTTTGTTTATCCTTTTGAACAAATAATAAAACTTTACAATAAAAATTGCGAACAATATGTTAACCGGTTGATAGAAAATTTAATTTTTTCCCGTTTTTCAAATATAAACATCGACAGACTTATAAACTTGAACTAAATTTTGACTAGGAAAATTGCACTATTAAAATAATTGAGTTAATTGAACTAATAAAAAAACTTTAATTTAATTAAAATTTTACTACTTAAATTTAACTTAATTTTAAGAAAAACGCCAACGAAAAACGCAAAATTCAGCTTTATAATATTGACATCCATGAGAAGAGTGATCTTATGATTTTTCTCTTCCAATCAATAAAATCAAATCGTGTAAATCCAAAGACTCAACAAAAATCAGCAACGACATCTGTTTGTTAGAATTGGAAATAAAATTGAGTACGTTCGTTTGTTTTTTATAGTATATTCGAAATTTAACTAAGTATTAGAAAATTTTAAAATTATTATTAATGTAAAAGTGAACTGAAACTAATGAAATAAATTTTATTAGAAAAAGGAGATGAATTGGTTTTATTGTTGTTTAGGCGAATATAGCGGACGTTACACCATGAATTCAAGGTAAAAACCACGATTTTTACCCTTGAAATCACAAAAACGTCGTCACCCCCTCTACGTCAGAAACCACCGAAGCACTATTAAACTTAAACTAATAATAAAAATTCTAATAACTAATAAAAAAATTATAATAACTATAGTAATATTAAATTTAACACCTATTTAAATTCTAAAAACCGAAAATTAAATTTATAACTATAATAACTAATAACTAAGAATAGATGTTTAATTTATGAAAACTAATAATTCTAACAACTAATTTTAATTTTATAATAAAAAAAAATTATAGGCTTGGTATATAGAAAACAGACGCTAGAGATTCCGATGGTAAAACCCGCAAAATCATGACTCGCAATCACCAACAATAGTAAAACCAATTCTCAACAAAAAAAATGGAGTTAGTACACTGTAAAAGTGAAAACAATGAAAAACGCAAAACGAAAAAAAAACAACGAACGCCCCAAAAAAAATTTTGTAAAAACAAACTTGTAAAGGAACAAAAAAACCACTGTCGCCGCTAATCTTTACTTCACCTTTCACAAAAATTCCTATAATATTGTATATAAAAATATAATTTATTTATTTAATTTCAGATATACTGAAATATATATATATACCTAAAATTAGTTATTGACGATAGCACCCCTAAAATATATTTATTTATTTTTTAAAAAAAAATTGAGAAATAAAAAATATTCAAAAGAATGCTTATTTATCGGATGCACCGTCTTAACTTTGATTTATTTATTTTTTTTTTTAAAATACAAAGAATATTTATTTATATCTTGACGTAAAGCTTAATTAAGAAAATTTATTTTATTTAGCTACCTAAAATTAACTTAAATTTAAAAAAATTATTTATTTAGTTTTTTGAAAAATTTGTTTGATTTATTTTATTTTTATTTAATAATATAAGAGATTCCCAAAATCAAGAGTCGTCTGGAGACAATTTAAAAAGTAAGTATGGTACAATATCCATTTTGTTTAAATTTGAATTCCCGCGTTCGCGAGCCCACTCCAACAATGCATGTGAGAACTGACTAGAAAAGCCCCTAACGACCAGATTCTACAGATTCTCCCCAACCTAATAAAACAATCACAACTGTCACGATTAGACCTCAGGTCCATTTCTACTGACCCAGTTGTGCTTGTTTAACCTACAAATAAATTACAACTAAACCTAATGCGAAAGTTGAAGAGCGCTCCCGAGCACCAGACTTCAAAACCTAAACTCCATGAAAAACTGTCTATTGTAAAAGCTAAATGGAAAAATGGAAAAGTTTTTGAATTTGTTTGAGGTGAAGCCTCTGATCCTGAAAGCAAAAGTACAATTGGTTCTTCTCTTCATTACACCGAAGAAGCCTCTGAGCAAAGAATGGTACTACTGGTTTGCACCTAAGTACAAACACAGCAACACCACTCCTCGTCCCTGAGAACTCCCTCGCCGAATGAAGAGAAGGAACCAATGTTCTTCGATCGCATAACCCCGGTGGCCATAGGCGATCTAAGAACGACATCAATGTTAAAGGGATAAGCCCTATGGATGGCTTTTCAGGCCTACCGCTGAGAAAATTATATTTATACACTAATACAACAAAAAAAATTCCAAAAAAAAACTTTTTACAAGAAATGTATATTATTATCCAAAATAATATATTTACAAGAGTATGTACATTGGCATACTAAAAAATATTTACAGAATATGTACATTATGTACATTGACAGATGTGTACAAAAAAAAATATGTACATTGTATCAAAAATATGTACATGGTAGTAGAAAAACCAATCTCTAAAAAAACTACTACCCCCAAAACGGTTTTTTTCAAATTAAAAAACAATTAGTATACTAAAATTCGAATGACAGCACAAAAAAAACAATCTCCAAAAAAAATTGCTGTCCCAAAACGGTTTTTTTTCAAACTACAAGAACAATTAACTGATTATACAGTGAGGGACAGGGGCCTCCTGTGGACCAGACCACTCCTCTACCTGTCGCATGGTCGGTGAGATGGGAACCACCCCAACCAGCTCCTCTATTTGAGTACTCTTGGTCGAGGAAGCTCCCAGCTCCACGACCAAGCGACTCTCCTTCTCCTTCTTCCTCCTCTCCTTCCTCTTCAAGTGAGAGCTCCTATTTCTCTTAATCCTCTTCCTCTCACGCCAGCCCACATTCACTTCCTCATTCACTACATCCAACTCCTCATTCACTCCATTCAACTCCTCATTCACTCCATTCAACTCCTCATTCACTATCTCACAAATCAAATCATCCAATACCTTATCATATCGTTCTTCGTATATGTCCTCCATCAGTTCCCTATAAATTCCATCCTTAACTTCATTCATAATCACATTTATCATTTCATCTACTACATTCCTCGCCCCAACCATTCTCTCCTTTCTCTCCACATTCGCTCTCTCATCCACCTCATTCATCCAGGGCTCAAACCCCCCTGGTCGACTCCTACTTATCCCCCCCTGAAACCTCCTGATTGAGTTGTACATGTTATAAAGGAAAATAAAAAAAATTCCACAAAAAGAATTCAAACCAGTACCTGTATGTATTTCGAAAATATAAAATATTTATATTTATAACGTATTATAATATTTAACACGTAAACCAAACTGGTTTACAACGCCCAGTTTATAATAACTGGTTAATCCACAAAAAATTTCAACACAAACCAAAAACTGGTTTTCAAAAAAAAAATAATATTCCGGTTGGCAACGCCCAACCTGAAAATATTTTCCCGCCGAAAATATCTTTTACTAAAAATAATAAAAAAAACCCAGGGTTTCGTTTCGGCTGCCACTTCTAGTAGTTCTGTTGGCCCTTTTACGGAGCCACGTACAATTGTTGGACCTTTGTTACTAGATATGTTATTCAAAGAAGTACTAAATATATTATTCAGAAAAAATTCTGTACAAATAAACGGGATAGCCGTGTTGCCCCTACATAAACCCGGTCTTGGGAACCTCTTATATACACTGACGGCTCTAGCCTAACATTCCCAGACGGAAATCAAAATTTGAATTCAATTCAAAATAAAAATAAATATATATATATATAAAAAAAATTCAATAATGGAATATAATATATGTATAAAAATATTGATAAATATAATTTGTATAAAAACCTTATTTTATATTTCTGTTGATGCTGTTTCCACCAGTTGCAATACCACGCTCCAAAGTTGTTGAATTTTGATCTGGATAAGCAGAGATATTATTTCGGATACCAAGTGAACTTCTTTAAGCCAATATTTGCTTAATTCCTGATTTGAAATATTAGAATATCCATTTGAAACTACGGCACCACTACTATTGTTGTTATTATTATTCAAAACATTGACATCTTTTTGATAATCCAAATTTGTTTTCGTAGGATATTGTATGAAAATCGTATGAAAATGTTATCGTATGAAAACGTTTTGTACATTTAGTATACACATATCATAATTTGACTCCATTGTGAATTTATAAAAAACCATATCTTACTCAATTAGAACATACTTTGTCCAATTAATTTAAATTTATTTATCTCAATAAATAAAACATTTAATTCTTTTGTTTATCCTTTTGAACAAATAATAAAACTTTACAATAAAAATTGCGAACAATATGTTAACCGGTTGATAGAAAATTTAATTTTTTCCTGTTTTTCAAATATAAACATCGACAGACTTATAAACTTGAACTAAATTTTGACTAGGAAAATTGCACTATTAAAATAATTGAGTTAATTGAACTAATAAAAAAACTTTAATTTAATTAAAATTTTACTACTTAAATTTAACTTAATTTTAAGAAAAAAGACATGAATGCAAAATTCAGCTTTATAATTTTGACATCCATGAGAAGAGTGATCTTATGATTTTCATCTTCCAATCAATAAAATCAAATCGTGTAAATCCAAAGACTCAACAAAAATCAGCAACGACATCTGTTTGTTAGAATTGGAAATAAAATTGAGTACGTTCGTTTGTTTTTTATAGTATATTCGAAATTTAACTAAGTATTAGAAAATTTTAAAATTATTATTAATGTAAAAGTGAACTGAAACTAATGAAATAAATTTTATTAGAAAAAGGAGATGAATTGGTTTCATTGTTGTTTAGGCGAATATAGCGGACGTTACACTTATAAGAGCATCAGGAGCGCTCAGGCTGCGCACGTTCCACGTTCCGATTCGGTAGTCTGGTCCTTTTTCACGTCCAGGTAAAATTCTGTTGTCGTATCCGGGTCTGTTTTTCTCTTTCTGATAACCAAATTTAACATATTAGTTTTTTTTCCGGGGTTAGGGTGTTAACCTTAGGCCCAACCCAAATTGTCGTGAATGGGTCCGTTTTGCATATTAAGGTCACCAGAAACAACATTTTTTGCACGTTTATATAGCGAGCCGCTTGATTCAAGACAGACGCCCGCTCCAAGCCGACCCTGACATGGAGAACAGACGCTTGAGTTGCATTGGTTGTAGAGCGCCAATTCGCCGTGATGTAGCGTCATTGACTAAGCAGTTTTTACTCTGCTTGTCTCCAATACACCAACCTAATTCTGTCAGCATATATATATATATATATATATATATATATATATATATATATATATATATATATATATATATATATATATATATATATATATATATATATATATATATATATATATATATATATATATATATATATATATATATATATATATATATATATATATATATTATATATATATATATATATATATATATATATATATATATATATATATATATATATATATATATATATATATATATATATATATATGAGCAATTTCACGAAGATTCAACAACGTTTTGACTTGACCCCTTTTAATTTTGATTATTTTTTGTTTATAGATAGTCTTTGATAAATAAAAAATAGAAGTTCTCTTAGAATTTTTTTTTTTCGACCAGGGGTCTTCACAGGGTGCCCCTCAAGTTTTGTTATTTTGTGATGTGAGTGCATTTTGACGAGCGATTTTAGGAAAACTACTCAATCGATTTTCATAAATGATATGTCGTTGAATAGGTATTAGAACAAAGTTTTTAAAAATGTACACTGTTAATTTTTTGAAATAATTTTTAACGGTGTAACATAAGAAAAAAATGGTGTAATTGAAAAAAAGATGGCATAGCCTTTTTTTTTTTTTAACTAAATTGAAGCTTATTTTATATCTAACAACTTGTGAAAGTTTAGGACTAGCATCATTTTTTGTTTTAGAGATAAAATTCGTTATGCATATGACTGTCGGGAATCAGTTTTTTTTGTTCTGAAGGAAAATTATAAAAACGGCGATTTTTAGATTCAGATTTTTTTTTATGTTAAATATCAAATATTTTATTATTAAATGAACTTTTTAAAAAGCAATTTCAGTCAAGTTCAGCAAAATTTTGCGACATTTTGACTCGACCCTTGTCGAGAACTTGTATTTTTTATTTATCAAAGACTATCTATAAACAAAAAATAATCAAAATTAAAAGGGGTCAAGTCAAAACGTTGTTGAATCTTCGTGAAATTGCTTATAAATATATATATATATATATATATATATATATATATATATATATATATATATATATATATATATATATATATATATAATATATATATATATATATATATATATATATATATATATATATATATATATATATATATATATATATATATATATATATATATATTTATATATATATATATATATATATATATATATATATATATAAATATATATAATATATATATATATATATATATATATATATATATATATATATATATATATATATATATAATATATATATATATATATATATATATATATATATATATATATATATATATATATATATATATATATATACATATATATATATATATATATATATATATATATATATATATATATATATATATATACATATATATATAATAT
>OY856186.1:123357714-123788440 GCA_963693315.1 Diogma glabrata | reverse complement strand
AAATGATGTACTTCGTCTTTAAAATATTGTACTTCTATATCCCTCGCATATGTATTTGACAATTCTAAAATACACTTGTCAACTTCATCACTGGATATATTTTGATCAAAAAATAATTTAAAATTATTTAAAACAGTTTCATATATGGACGTTCTGGTAGACATTTCAGTGGCAAGTCTATCACAGATCATATTGTGAGATATGAGACACAGATCATATAATAAACAATTCTCGTCCTACTAACTGTGTATCATTTGCAGATGATTCATCATACATAATTTTGCGTTTTCTTTTTCATCCTTCTTTGTAGCTAATATTGTCTGTTAATAAGTTTGCTTGCTTTTCTATGCTCTCAAAATCATTCCGAACATCCCTCATAATTTGTGACAAAGAATTAAACAGTTTTACTCCTTGTAATAAGTTCGTTTGAATATTTTGAAATGATTTTCTAGTACTATTGATTCCTTGCAATAATATTTCCCATAGAACGGTTAATAAGGCAATTCATATTCATCGAAAGAGCTAGCTAATTTTTTAACCTCAACTTTAGTAATCGGTTTTTCGTCTTCATTTTCGCTAATTTGGATAAGAACGCTTTTAATATTTTTGTAATTAAACTGCAAGGCGGATACTGCATCAGCTCTTGCAGACCATCTTGTCACTTGTGTCACTTAATTTTTTAATATGTTTGGAATTAGGATCGGAAAAATGATCAATAATCAACTTCCATCTGTGAGTAGATGAAGAAAAGAATACATATATATTTTGGATAAAGTTAAAATAATACACCGCAGTAGAATAGGCATCTGCAGCATAATTTCCAATTAAATTAAGCGTATGACTTGTACAAGGAATAAAAATGGCGGTCTCACTTAGAGTTTTAATTCTGGCTTGTAAACCATTATATTTCCGGCCATATATGTTTGACCGCGACAATTTTTAATATCCAAAGACAAATTGTTTAAAATTTTCAAAATAAGTTGTGCTAGATATTCTGAATTGTGATTTTCAATTTGTAAAAATCCAAAAATCGTTCTCTCGCATCGCCCACTTTATCAATGTACCTTAATATAAAACTTAGTTGGTCAGTGTGGTTCACGTCTGGCGTAGAATCAACAATAATTGAATAATATAAAGGGTCCTGAATTTCTTGAATTAGGTGTTCTTTTACTTCAGTTCCCATTAAATTTATAAATTCATCGCATGTGGTATGTGATAAATAACTTACATTACCTTTTCCTGGATGGCTGTACCTCTCCAAATGATTTTTAGGAAAATCATCAAATTGGGATAGGTACTAAATGCATATCATAAAATTTCCTTTTCTGTTCGAATCAATATCTTCTCGATGACCACGAAATGCTAAACCCAAAGTAGCTCATAGCTTTACTTTAGCTGCGACTCTTTTTAAAACTTCCCGCCAGCATTTTTGTTGTACTTCAATTTCACGAGCTATATGAGTATCAATACGTCCAGTTACAAACAATATTTTTTTCAAATTTTTCAAACAAATTTTTTAGACAATCTTTTTTCCAATCAACCGTGATAAAACGAAATATACAATTAAAGCTAAAACACCTATACTATATCAATCATTTCATATGGAAACCCTTTTCAAACGTTAATCCAAATGATGAATTTAGCATGTATTGTATAAAAAATACATGGATTTTAAGCATACAATAAAAGATTTCAATTCTACACGTTAAAAAGTTTTCATTTATTTAGTTATATATGAAATTAATCTAAAATATGTACAATTATATGCTTAAAATTGAGGTTTTCAGTTTAATACGTTCAATAAATTGTAGGTCTTAAAAGAAATCTAAAATCATTGATGAAAACATAAAACTCAAATGAGGAGGTCCACACCAAAACGCTACATGTCCATTATTACATTTTTCCAACGCAGTTCAAGAAAATTTAATTATGTCATTACACTGATTACATTATGTCTTTAAAGCAAGCTCTATTCTACAAAGGGGAAAAACAGTTCTAATTTAAGCATAGATAAATTTTTGAGTTTTCGATCGAATTCAGAAATAGGAGCCGATCTAAGTACACAATTTATTTTTTAAAGAAAATGGAAATGTAGCGTTTTGGTGTGGACCTCCTCAAATATACTTCAAATATCCAAAAAATACTTATCTGGATTTTGTTTTTATCAATAATTTTGCGATTGATATAATAACAGCCCATGGCAAATAAAGTTTTAGTATTAATATTCATTCGTAACAGTGGAACTTTTCAAAACAAAATGTATTTTTACTATACAAATTGGAAAACGAATTTGTACATTAAAAAATTATAAAACTATCAAATTAGAATTATTAAAATAAATACATACATGAAAAAAAGTAATACAAATTGACAACCTAACACTTTTACATGTGGGATAATATTAAAAAAATCTTTAGGTTTAAAAACTTTGGTTGAATGAACGCAGTCATCTGATATTTGAATACCTATAAAATATCAATACTATTTGTAGCGAGGGGGCCCCTGTGGGGCATGTGGGGCCCGAGGCGGCCGCCTCTTCCGCCTCTATGGTAATCCGCCACTGGCTCTACTACGATTCATCATGTAATACTACCACTCGAATCGCTATGGAATATTCAATCACGATTCTATTGTGAAATTTTAACAACTTTCTATAACGATTCTTTATAGAAATTTTGTTATTTTTCACCTTCGATTCTATAGGTAGAACCGAGAATCAAATTGAATAAAATATTGAAATAATTAAAACACATTTTCTTTAAGAAAGATTTTATTTATATCTACACATAAATTCATTTATTTAGTTAATTACATATTAATTTAGTTTAATAGCTAAAGGGTTTAATTTGATTAAAAATTATGAAAAATAAAATTTTAAATTGATGTTATATTTTTTTAAAATGTAATTCTATAGTTGTATAGCTTTTTCATCATGCATCTGCAAATATAAAAAGAATTTATTGACATAAATTTTAAAATAATTTTCATTTGATAAATTACCGAATAGATCTGATTTAAAAGTTTGTACATACTTGTTTTGCTGCATTTTTCCGCCATGTTATTATTACCATGAACTTGTTTCTCATCTGCGATTATTGTTGACTTTCTGTAAAAATTTGAGCAAACATTATTATTTTAAACATGTGTTTTAATCCAACTAACGTAATTTTACATAAAATGAAATTTAAAAAAGCAAATGAATTAGTTTTAGCAAAATTTGTATACTCAAAATGTTTTAAATGGAGTAGAAATCATGTTGTATTTTCTCACTACACACTTTTAAAACTCTTAATATATTATAATATTAATTAAGTAAATCGTTTTAATAAATAAATTAAATTTTTTCACGGTTAAACAATAATAATCTATAAAGTTATAGAATGTTTGATTGTTGCTTTTTTTGTTTTAGTTCAGTTTCGTAAAACTATTCTCAAGATGGCAGGCTTATCAGAGAGTTAACCAATCAAAATTCGTTAAAATTTCATAAAAAGAATCGAGATAGAATCGTTGTGGAGTTTTCCTATGGAAAAGGTGTAGAAACTTTCTACTGTAGAAATAAAATTCGTTGGGATCATAATAAATATCACTATATTTTACGTCAAATTTTTTTCTTCTAACTTCACTTCGTTGAATATTATGTCAAACCGGACCGAACAGCTAAAACATAAAAAGATGGATTTATACGTCAACCTTTATAGGTCACTTTTATTTCAATTAATTTTAACACAAAAGATAAATTTAGCTCGAAAATCACAAATCAATTAATATCAAGAATAGTTATTACAAAAATGTAAGCATAAACAAAACAAAACTAAAAGCCTTAACAACCAAAATAAAATATTGTTATTATTACCTAAATTCAAAACATTTTAACATTTAAAACCAGCAAAAAAATCTGATTTTTTTCGTGATAAATGGCTGCGTATAGTACTTCAAAAATCATGATTTTTTTTATCACGTTCCTAGTGTTCGGTCGAGACAACGTGATAAAAAAAATCATGATTTTTCGAAGTACTATACGCAGCCATTTATCACGAAAAAAATCAGATTTTTTGCTGGTTTTAAATGTCAAAATGTTTTGAATTTAGGTGACAATAAAAATATTTTATTTTGGTTGTTAACGTTTTTGGATTTGCTTTGTTTATGCTTACATTTTTGTGATAAATATTCTTGATAAAATTGGTTTTGTGGATTTCGGGCTAAATTTATCTTTTGTGTTAAAATTAATTGAAACAAAAGTGACCTATAAAAGTTGACGTATAAATCCATCTTTTTATCATTTGACTGTTCGGTTTGGTTTGACGTAATATTCAACGAAGTGAAGTTAGAAGAAATAAATTTGACGTAAAATATCGTGATATTTATTATGATATTGCACGACCGAACACTACCTTTGTCTCGACCGAACACTAGGAATATTTTATTTTATCGATGTCTTCGACATCTACTGGACAAATATAAAAATTATAAATTGATGCTTACTAACATTTGACAGTTATGCTGTATTTAACTTTATTATTAGATTTTAGCATTACTACACACCTAAATTCAAAATATTTTGACATTTAAAAGCAGGAAAAAGTTGATTTTTTTCATGATAAATGGCCCCGTTTATACTATTTTTAGTACAGAAAAATCATGATTGTTTTTATCACAATGTATGTACCGAACACTACATAGGAATGAAAACTATAGATTTAAAAATGTACATAAAATTTTATTAATCTATTGCTAAAAGTTTGACACGAATTTAAAAAAGATTTTCAATTATAAAGCAAATGGTTAAATAAAATAAAGTCACCACACACGGTTCACTTTGGAGCATCCAATCCCGATCCTAACCCAAAGTGAACCGTGTAAATGCGGCTTTACTTTTCATTGGAATTTATAAGGTTTTAGGTTTGAGTTTCTGATTGTATTCATTCAAGTTCGTTTGTGTTTTGTTTTCAAAAGTCGATGTGATGTAAGATTGTCAGCACTAAGCAGCAAACTTCGATTCGATACGACTAGGTGAAGACGCCATTAAAACTGCATTGAAGTCTCCTTGATCAAGGTCAATTTCATACAATTCTCATATAAAATTTATTTGAAACTTCATTCAGTTAATATTGATTCGAGGATTTAGAAGTAATTTTTATAAATTAAGTGATTAACTAAAAAGAACAAATAATTGTAAGTTAATATCCTTTTTAATATTGATTTGAATTAACTACCATTATTAAAAGTGAAATTTATAAATTGAAATATGTAAATGAAATGTTTTTATGATATATGGCTCCATTTGACAACGTTTACATAATACAATTATTTTGTTTAAAGTGATGTAAAAATCTAGTAGTCTTGAATCAAATTTATAAAACAAAAAAAAAATATGAATTGTATAAGAATTTTATTATTGCAGCCGGCAAATTCGTTTTCTTCGATTGTGTAAAATATTATTTATCGTATTCTTATCGGAATCACTTTTCCTAATTGGAATTATATTAAGTTTTTGTGTTAATTAAACCTTTTCAATTGTTTTAATTAATTAGTTGTTTGTTTTTGTCGTTCAAAATAGTAAATTTTATTAAAAAATAACCTCAAAATAATTTTCATTGATTGACCTTTAAGTACGATAGAGGTCGTAAAAATAATAATTGCAATATACGTAACAATTGTGTATTATAAAATTATAAAATATTTTGTTTTTTATATTGCAGTCAAAAAATGCCACTTAAAAGTATTAAAGCTCGTCAAATTTTTGACTCACGCGGTAATCCAACCGTAGAAGTCGATTTATATACAGAATTGGGATTATTCCGTGCTGCTGTCCCATCTGGTGCATCCACTGGTGTGCATGAAGCACTTGAAATGCGTGATGAGGTTAAAAATAGCTATCATGGAAAGTCTGTGTTGAAAGCTATTGCCAACGTTAATGATATTATATCTCCAGAATTACTTAAATCTGGCTTAAACGAAACCCAACAAGTTGAAGTAAGTATAAAAATTTAATTGATTTATAAAAAGGGGGTTTGTAATATATGTATTTTGAAAATGTGTACGGATTTATAGATTCGGATATAATGTTTGTTATACAAAATTATGGGCGTTAGTTGTTAGTGGAGCAAGCAAACGTTATGTGAATATATTTTATTCTATATAAATCTACCGCCGATGCTTCGTTCAAGTATATTCACCAGCAATGACGAGATGGTAGTTCTAATAATTCCAACGAATAGTAGCGGAAAGTTTAAAGGTGAACTTTTGTGTCTTGTGTAAAATTAAATTCGACCTCTTTAGACGTTCTAGTGGCGTCTGCATTGTGTTTTTTAATGTCTGTAGGAGTTGAAGGTGTCCGAAGAAGTAGATTGGACGTTGTCTGTAGGAGACTGTATTTTATCTACGCGACTTAAGCCGCAATTAGACTATTGCAGAACTGTGCAATATTTCTGCAATGGTAGTGTGTAAAATATTAATTGCAGAAAAGTTTTGTAATGAACTCATTGCAAAACATTGCAATGTTTTGCATTGAGTTCATTGCCAAACCTTTCTGCAATGAATATTTTACACACTACCATTGCACGACTATTGCAGAAATATTGCAGAGTTCTGTAATAGTCTTATTACAGAGTTGTACAAGAAGACGATGGGGAAACAAAATTAGATTGAAGAATGAAGTTAGTATTTTTCCTAAGAAATTCTACAGGAAGACGGCTTTGCGTACCATAAACTAGTTCTGCATATGAAAATCAGAAATCTTCACGAAAAGTTCGTAAACTAAGAAATATTGAAGGGGTCGATTCTGATCGGTTTTGTCAATTTTTTGTCTAATGTTAGACAAAAATTAGACAAAAAATTTTGTCTTTTCTTGATTCATACAATATAAAAAGTAAAAACTAAACGAAAAACGTTTGTCTGAAATATATAATAACATACAATGAATGCACAATGAAAATACTTTTACTCATGAGATCCAAGTTTGTATGATAATTTTTTTTTGCTGTCAGATATTTTATTTTTGATTCATACAAACTATGGTATTCAAACAGTAGGCTTTGTTTTTGCTGTCGGCAATTCTTCTTGTCGTCGATAATTTTGCTTTGTCGTTATGAAAATTCTTTGTTGTCATATTTTTTTCTAACAAAATGAAATATAATTTTATCTTAGTAGGCGCATAAATGCTATAAATTTGTAATTTATGTTTGACAAATAAACATAAACAAGCAATCATTTATGAATGAAAACGGACATTTTTATTATTTGCAATTTTACATAATTTTTTATAAGCTGAATAATTTGTAGAAAAAACTTTATTTAGAAACTAATAATTATTATCTTTTAAATAAAATTATAATTTAAAAAAAATTATCTCATTAAATACCACTCTTCATTGAAATTTTTGTCTAAAATTTTTCAATTTTACTCATTAAATTATTTTTTAACAACACTGCTCAATCAAACCACTACTTAAACCACTCGTCCTTCGGACTCGTGGTTTATTGTGCGCTTTGATTCGCAGTGTTGCTAAATAATTTAATTCGTAAAATCAAAAAATTTTCGAAAAAATTTCAATGACTCGTGGTATTACAACCGAAAATTTTTTGCCTTAGTTTTATTTTAATTTAACCCAATGAAATTCTCTAAAATGTAATGACATCATTCAATTACACCAATAACATGTGAATTATGTATACTAATAAAAAATAGTTATACGTCTGGCCTACTGCGATATTAAAAATTATCAAATAATTTTTGAAATAATTCACTGATATAGCAGTAGGCCAACGTATAATTCATAAAAAATATAAAGAAATGAAAAATGGCAAAACATTTTCAAAACGAATTCCCCCTCGTTCGTTGATAAATTCTAATAATTTGTTGGAAAATTCCTCAAGCAAGTGGTATTGATAATAGTCCTCGACCTACGGCCTCGTGCTATTATCATTACACTTGCTTTCGAAATTTTTGGCAAAAAATTATTTCGAATTATCTCCGCCCTTGTGAGATTACAGTTGTAATTTCCCAAGGGCGGTCGGTGATAATTCGAAATAATTTTTTGTTAAAAATTTCGAAAGCAAGTATATTGATAAAAGCACGAGGTCGTAGGCCGAGGGCTTTTATCAATACCACTTCCTTGAGGAATTTTGAAAAAAAATATTTGAGAATTTATCAACGAACGAGGGGAATTCGTTTAGAAAAATTTTTGCCATTTTTCATTTCTTTATATATTTTTTATAAATTATACGTTGGCCTACTTTGATAACAGTTAATTATTTCAAAATTAGACTGATAATTTTTAATATCGCATTAGGCCAGACGTATTAATATTTGTTATTAGTATAATTCAAATGTTATTGGTAAAATTGAATGATGTCATTACATTTTAGAGAATTTCATTGGTTTAAATTAAAATAAAACTAAGGCAAAAAATTTTCAGTAGAAAATATCACTTCACTCAACCTCCATATTAAGCTTTATGGTTTCTTAACAACTATATCGTCGCTTTAATAATGAAATAACGTATGCCATATATACGTTGTTATTATATAATGGGTGCGCTGCATTCCCCATAAGGATGTCTATAAAGTGGCATTTTAACATTTTCCAATTTTTTTATAACTGGGGGTGAAAATTAATATATTGTTAATTAACGTACATGCAAATTTGAATATGGTTAAATATTGAAACAGCGTAAATGCATGTACGATATTTCAATTCCTACAGAATAATAACTTGGGTAAAATCAGTGTCGTATACTTTACATACATTACGATCGCCACACAAAATGGTAAATCTAAAATATTGTATAAGCATCATTCATTACTACATGATATGCCGGTTCATATAAATAAAAAATTGTAAGAATATTATGCGTTAGTTCAATAATAATCAGTTTTAGGCTTAATCGTACTTCCATGCAAAATGAAATAACGTATATGAAATATGAAATAACGTATAAGGTACCTGATTGACTTTTCACCTCTTTTTAGGTAGAAAAGCCAGCAGGTACCAATGTGAAATTTTAATATGCTGTGGGAAAATTAGTCAAGATTAATTGGTAGAATTTTTTTTTCCAATATCTTTATTCATTCCATAGTGCTGCCGAGTTTATGAAAATCAGAAAATCGAAAAATCTTTAAACCCAATTATCTCGAAACTACACTTTTGCGAATACGTTGTTTCATTATTAAAGCGACGATATTTCAAACAAATGAAAATAAATCTCAACATTTAATCTCTCATTAATTTAAAAAAATTTAAGAATCTGGCTATAAAGTGTTGTAGGATCTGTCATTGGCCTACTGAATTTCATACCTCTGCGGACCCAAGCAAATAAACACTTCGTTTTATTATTAAAGAAGCTTACCTCCAAAAATTAATGGTTGTCTTTAAAATTTACAGGTAGACGAATTCATGTTAAAATTAGATGGCACTGAAAACAAATCAAAATTGGGAGCAAACGCTATACTAGGTGTTTCCTTGGCAATCGCTAAAGCTGGTGCTGCTAAAAAACAAGTTCCACTTTACAAACATATCGCTGACTTAGCTGGAAACAGTAACATTATTTTACCAGTTCCTGCTTTCAATGTTATCAACGGAGGTAGCCATGCTGGTAACAAATTAGCTATGCAAGAATTTATGATCCTTCCAACTGGTGCATCCACATTTACCGAAGCTATGAAAATTGGGTCAGAAGTATACCATCATTTAAAAAAAGTAATCAACACCAAATTTGGACTTGATGCAACAGCTGTCGGTGATGAAGGCGGTTTTGCTCCTAACATTTTAAACAATAAGGATGCTCTTTTCTTGATCCAAGATGCAATTGCTAAAGCTGGTTACACTGGCAAAGTGGAGATTGGAATGGATGTTGCTGCTTCCGAATTTTATAAAGATGGTCAATATGATCTTGATTTCAAAAATCCACAAAGTGATAAATCAAAATGGTTATCTCCTGATCAATTGACCGATCTCTACCAGGAATTTATAAAAGATTTTCCAATCACCAGCATTGAAGATCCCTTCGATCAAGATCATTGGGATGCATGGTCAAAAATGACTGCCAATACATCAATTCAAATTGTTGGTGATGATTTAACCGTTACTAATCCAAAACGCATTCAAACAGCTGTTGAGAAAAAAGCGTGTAATTGTCTTTTGTTAAAAGTTAATCAAATTGGTACAGTAACTGAATCAATTAAAGCTCATCTTCTTGCAAAACAAAATGGATGGGGAACAATGGTATCCCATCGTTCTGGTGAGACTGAAGATACATTTATTGCTGATTTAGTTGTTGGTTTAAGTACAGGTCAAATTAAAACCGGAGCTCCATGTCGTTCCGAACGTCTTGCGAAATATAATCAAATTCTTCGCATCGAAGAAGAACTTGGAGCGAATGCTAAATTTGCTGGCAAAAATTTCCGCAAACCACAGTAAAAAAGCAACAAAGGTTCACTCACCATAATTATTAAATTATTAAAATAAATTTTTTTGTTAGACGTTAAATTGTGAATTAGCTTTGACAATTTTATTTGTTGAGCTCTTATGACTGCAGAAACTTCGTTCGACGTATTAATTAAAAATCTAATTTTTGTTTAAAATAAAATAATTAAAAAAAAGTTTGTTATATCACATGAACGTTTTTTTTAAATATGTCTAGGAAATTACGACATAATAAAAATACATCGATGTTGATTCCATAATCAGTGTTTTTTTTAGTTCTTTTACATAACTACAATTGGATATTGGCTGATGGTAATATTACACACCACTTAAATTCAGATGGTAGCATCAGCTTTTCATCTGAAAAATTGATGAACATGTTCGATTTGACTGAACCGAAACAACTAAAAAAACCAATTGAATACAATTTTTCAGTTGTTTCAGTTAAATCGAACGTGGCTATAATTATTTTTGAATTTAGACTGTTTCCGAGTTTCGTAATATAGTTATTTGTTTCACTAGGAATAAAACTGATGGATTTTGGGACGAGCAAAAACGTTGCGATAGAAGTTGAAGAAGTTTACAATAGAGTTTTTCAGGCGATCCACTCACTACCCCTGACCCCATTGTTAAATTTTGAAAATAACACATATTCGATATTCAAAAATAGCCGGCTGCGTTAGCAGCTTATTTTTGCTTCTCAAGATGGACGTGTCTACGCCCCAGAAGTACTCGGAACCCAGTTCCGACCAAGGACCATCACAAAAATTTCGACGAAAGGTGCTACTCCGACGCTCCGTTTTTTGGATAAAGAAGCAGTTGTCACTGGCCTCACTGCTTCAGATCCTCCTCGTCATGGCCGGTATTGAAAGAAATCTTGGACCAAATAAAATATGGCATTGTGCAATATGCAAAAACATTTTAAGGGCAAACACTACATCCATCCAGTGTAATAACTGTAAAGAATAGTGTCATCTTAAGAACTGCTAAGGCCTTGCAACACATAAGCAATGGACCAAAAACTACATAGCGCCATGTTGCTATGCATCAAGTCAAATTATAAATACGAGCTCGCAACAGAACACAATGCGAATGAACACACATCCGGAAACCCCAAGTGATGTGAAAATAATGCAGCTAAATTGTAACGGTCTCGTAAACAAATCTGTGATTATAGAATTATAAGACGATAGAGGGAAGGACAAAGGTGGTGACCTTGCCTTTATCATACACAAAACCATTATCTACCGTACAACCACGTTACCAGCAGTACCGGGAACTGATAAACACCTAGAACAACTAGGTATTTATTACAATAAAATACGGAGATAAATCTAGTCAATATTTATATTCCACCAGTAAGCAGCTGTTATATAGGTTACGAACCGTCCATAGGACATTTATTTTACACCAAAGACTGTCTAATTCTCGGAGATATAAATGCTCACCACGATCTATGGCACTCACACTTGAACACTGACTCAAGAGGTGAAAATATTGCTGATCAAATTGACGGCTCCAACTTTGGAGTCCTCAATGAACCACAACCAACAAGAGTAACAAACAACTCATACTCGTCTCCAGATGTTTCACTTGCCAGCATGTCACTAATGCCAATCGCTGAATGGAGAACTGAAATTGCATTGGGATCAGACCATGTGCCGATCATAATCACCTTAAACCGTTCCTTAAACGAAATGAAATCCGAGAAGAAGACTTACATTAATTTTAACAAAGCAGACTGGGATAATTTTACCAATTTTACTGAATTAGAATTCAGTAAGCAAATTTTACCAATTGACGCCCTCTCTGGGGAAAGAAAATTCAGAGAAATTTTTAACAAAGCTAGATCTCGCTTCATTCCAGCCGGCAGAATACAAAATATTGAACCAAACTTTCCACAAGAAGCCTGTGTACTTTCCTCCCAAAGAGATGACATCCGTAAGGCAGATCCAACTGATTCTAGAATTCCGGGCCTGAACAAGCAGATAAATAAACTAGTAATGGAACACAAACGCAACAAATGGAAAGATTTAGTGAGTAATTCAAACTTTGGCACAAATAAAAGTCTGTGGAAGGTGATAAAGTGTTTAACACATCCGCGTCAATCGCATAACAAGTGCATGATCTCCTTCGATGATATCCCAACCGAAAACCATAGAAAATGCGCAACAAAATTCAACACGCAGTTTACAGAAAAGCAAAGTAAACATGAAAAAGAAACCAGGTCAGTATTAAGACATATGCGCAGACTTAATACTGAAAATTTCGAGGATATCATATTTTCCGAAGAAGATGTTGGAAACGCAATAAAGAAATCCAAACCATCTAAAGCTATTAGACCAGATGGCATCTCAGCCATCATGCTAAAACACATTGAACCCAAAGGATTGAACTTTCTCACTACCATACTCAACACATCTCTAAATACACTCCAGATACCAAATATCTGTAAAACGGCTATAGAATAAGTCCCATTTTGAAACCTGGCAAGCCTGAAGAAAAGGGAGAATCCTATAGACCGATCTCTATCCTCTCATCGGTTGCAAAATTGATAGAAGCACTACTACTACCTCGGTTAACAGAATCTTGCAAATTGGCGTCACATCAGCATGGCTTTAGGAAAGCACACAGTACAACCACCGCGCTTCATAGAATCCAAAACCAAATCAGCGATGGTCTAAACCATAAAAACAACCCTGTGCTTGAACAATTTTAGTTGCACTTGACCTATCAAAAGCTTTCGACACAGTGTCACATGCTGCACTACTGAACGACATATTCAACACCAATCTGCCAGGTCTAATAAAACGCTGGTTGTGCAACTATCTAAGAGGCCGCCAAACATACGTTGAGTTCCGTAACTCTAGATCTAAGATGAGAGTGCTCAGACAAGGAGTTCCTCAAGGTTGAGTTCTCTCGCCTTCATTATTCAACCTCTACTTAAGTAGTTTACCTGCACCACCGGAAGGAATAACTATCACGTCATATGCAGACGACTGCACGGTGCTTGCAACAGGAAACAATCTGGAACAACTCACCAATGTCCTAAACACCTACCTCAACACCTTGAATGAATGGTTTAAAACCAAAAAATTGAAATTGTCCACTGAAAAGTCCACTTCTACACTTTTCACCACATGGACGAAGGAGGTAAATACAACACTCAATATATACATTGACAACATACTAATTCCTACTGTTAAAAATCCAAAACTGCTGGGGGTAACATTCGATCCACTACTTAAATTCAACGCTCGTGCTCAGCAAGTAAATACAACACTTAAAAACAGGAATAACGCACTGAAAGCTCTAGCGGGCAGTTCGTGTGGTAAGGATAAAACACAATAATAACGGCATATAGAGCAATAGGAAGGCCTTTCATAAATTACGCTGCTCCCATATGGACACCCAAAGTCGCTGACACCCACTGGAATAAGTTACAGATAACACAGAACGCAGCCTTGCGTACAGCAACTGGATGTCACTTGATGGCCCGCAGAGATCACCTGCACGAGGAATGTAACATATTGCCGGTCCGTGAACACAACGAAATGCTTACCAAACAATATCTTTGGTCCTGTAATAGAGAGCAGTATCCCTGCAATGACACCTTATCCATGACAACACCACCTAGAGACATAAGAAGAACTGCGAAATGCTTCCTACAAGATGTTAGAAGCAATGAAGACATTAATAACATCGACGAGCCTACGTATAAGAGGGGGTTGAAAGATCTACTTACCAAAACCGTTGAAGACACAATAAAGAACTACGCCCCGAATCGAGTTCTTAATAGCAAACCACCACAAGTCGCTGCTGAAGAGGTAAAACTGCCACGCAGCACCAGAACCATCCTAGCGCAGTTAAGAGCCGGTTGGTCACGCATCTTAAATAACTACATGAGTAGAATTGACCATGAAATTGTTGACAAGTGTCCCATATGTGAGGGCACGCCACATGATGCTAACCACCTTTTCAATTGTCCAGAGAAACCAACCGACCTGACGAAGGAAGATCTGTGGTACCGCCCAAGAGCAGTAGCAGAGTTCCTGAATCTGGACTTGGAGCCGAAAGAATAGCACCACAACTCGTCGCTACAACAACAACAACAGCAGCTTATTTTCATACAAAAGTTTTCTCAAGATCTCATGAGTTTTCGTAACGAAAACAACACGTAGCTTTATCTAATTTTCTTATCTCAAAAACTAAAAAAGCAATTGTTCATAGGAACCGTGCATTGCTATTTGATTCGACCATCACGCTTTAAGTGTTAGGGTTTGTAACTTTTTTGGATCCTTGGATATTGGATCTATTGGATCTTTTTTTCTACAAATTAAACTGGTGTTGCTTTATATCTTCTTCTGCAATGCAGCTCCAACACCTCGTGATGTATATTTTGATAAAGACGGATAACCAAATGGGTTAATAGCAGGGTAAACAGGTAAAAACCTGTTAGATGTTTATCAAATATTTCTTCATTAGAATAAAAGACGAATTTTATATTCTCTCCATGCATGTGTATATTTATCAAGTATATTATTGTCGACTATTTTTGTACCAGTTTGGTACTCATCTCATATTCTCTATGAGAAATTTAACTTATCATGATTTATTACATAAATTTTCTTAAAACAATTCTTAAATAATACTGAAGTGATACTTCGATAATACTGTCTTCAAACTATATTTTCACAATATATATGTATATCATAGATTTCTTACCTAAAATCTTCCTGTTTCTCAGACCTTCATTCATACCAAAAACATTATCATTAAATTTATCATCTACTAAAAAATATGTAAAAATATTTTTATAAAATGTTTCATAATATTAAAAATAAACATTTTACAAATGTTTCAAAACGTAACAATAATTTTTTTCTGTGACGGGAAAAAGTTTAACATTTTACTTCTGCTGACAGGTGCAAAAATGCTACTTTTCATAAAATACTTTTTTCCCCGGGAAAAAAGTATGTACTTTTTTCCCGGATAGATAAAAATATATATATAAATACATATATACACATAAATGATGAATATTATGAATATATTTTATGAACATTTCGTCGCTTTAATAATGAAATAACGTATGCTATATATACGTTGTTATTATATTATATTATACCTCGAGCTAAAATCTACTACTTTTTTCCCTTGTATAATAAATAACTATTTAGTTCATACCTGGTTTTTATTTTATTTCCAATATTTATATTCCGTTATGAAATAAAGCAATTTTAACAAATTATATGTTTATAAGAAATAAAAGTGTTTTCAATGTTATTGAAACAAAATCGTTTGTTTAAACTAGAAATTTTAAACAATTTATTGCAATAACACATTTAATCATTTAGTTCATGACATAGAAATTTGATTAAAAATAAACTTTTAAATTTCTTCATGAGCTAAATGGATTGAATGAAATATGTGTTTTTGCTTTATAGATATGAATGATTTATTTTAATGGATTTGAGAAATCATCTTTAATATTCATACTAATCTATAGTATGGTGTCCACCAGGTATGGAATTCTGGAAAGTCATGGAATTTTTGTTATTTTCTGGAAAAATTTAATTTGAACAAAAACTTTTTTTATAAAAATAAAAATTATATTGCATGCATTCTTTATTTTACTTATGTATGTCTCCTTTATACGTATTTAAAATATTTTTGTAAGCGACATAGTTTATAATACTGTTACGTTTTTCCAAACTTCCTTCGAATTGGCCTAACTCACAATTCGATAAACGTAATTCCCAATCTCTTTCTGAGTTCGATCACTGATTAGTAAGCACAAACACCAGGTTTTATTGAGTATTCAACAACTTAATTGTTCCACAACAATAGGAAAACAATACAGTAAACAATATTCCTGTTGAGGTTCACCCTATATTTTTTAATTTTTAATATTTTAATATTTTTCTTTTAAATTTAAAATAATCGTTGGTTATCCTTTTTTTAGTTTACTTTTATTATATGTCATAAACATTTTAAAATCTTTATTAACGTAAAATCCACTTTTTCTCAAAATAAATTTAACATCTGGCATGCAGATTTTCATTTTTTATAATTTCGGAAATTCCCAAATATTAATAATAAAACTTTCAATAATTTCTTCCCTTTCCTTATTTTGTTTAACTTTATATTCATATTTGTTTCAACTCCCTTCATAATTGATAACCAATGATAACCAATGAAATTAGTTTTACTCTTAGTTTTTTAATTTGGACCACCTTCAATAAAGAAATAAAAAAAAATCAACATTTACATTTTTAGAATTAAAATTATTTTTTTTAGCAGTCTCATCTAAGATACCTATCAATATATATATACATGTTAAACATAAATAAAAATAAATAAAATCATATAATTTAATTTAAAATAAAAAAAAATAAAGTGTTTTATATAACAGTACGAACAATAATTATTCCTTTTGATTAAGTTGAAAGGAATAAGAGCTTAAAACAATTAACAAATATAGTTGTTTTATATAATTAAGCTCCAACAACAACATTGGTCCTTCGAGCCGGATTCAACAATACGGATTTGAGACTATCGTATTAACTTGCAACGTAACGCAACGTTAATCATAATATAAAAAATAATAGTTCAATATAAAAAAAATAATATAAAACAAAGTGTGTGATAAAATGTACAATTTGCAGTGAAACCATTGAATAAATATCTAAGGAAGAGTAACTAGACTTTTTGAGTGAAGCATCTAATTTGTAGTATTGGTGCGTTTGATGGTGTTTGTATTTAATCGTAGGGTGGTACCGTGTATAATTTGTATATAGTAACACAAACATAACTTAGGTGGCAGCATGTACTGTTCTTTGAAATAAGTAGGTTTTATTCAAAATTTTATTTATTTCTCGTTTAACATAATCGTTAATTTTAGGAAAAATTTGCCTTAAAATGTATTCTCACCTGGTTCCTGCTTAAAAAAAGACAATAAATAAGCTTATATATTTTGAGGTTTTATTGTAATTTCTTTTTCTTGATAGTTTTAAATATTTTGTGTTTTAGTGAGCTTGTGGTCAATACACAAATTTTAACATTAATTAAGTTCAATCGTTTATTCATAGGAAGGTTAATAAATGGATATAAACGTAGAGAAGAAGTTCGTTCGTTCTATCCGATAGAGATGAGTTGATTGATGGATGATCCAGAATATGCGATTGTTGCCGAAGAGTTATTCGGAATGATGGATATTGAGATTTTTCTGTCGAGGATGCTTGATAAGAAGAGTTATAAGATGATTCAGAGTTTGTTCCATTAAACTTGATTGAAATATAAATATATTATATTATGTATAGTGTTCCTCTTTTATTATGAATATTGTTTAACAAACTTAAAATCTACCATTTAGAGACCAAGCAGCTCCAATATTTTTATTAAATATATGTTTATTTTTTTTATTAAAATAAAGGCTTCTTTACATAATTTATACAAATGACTTGTGTATTTTAGACAATATTAATTTACAATATAATATAATATATTTATTATTTTAAGTTTACACACATTTAAACTGTTTTTTTGAGAAGAAGAAATTAAAGGAACTTCTGAATCTTCATCTTTCGGTTTCTAAAATTCAAAAAATTAATCAAATGGATGTTATTTTTACTTTAAAACACTGAGGCTACCGCCAAAATCTTGCTTGTTCCTCTTCAGCTTCTTCTTTAGCATCTGCACCCACTGTTTTATGTTTAGAACTTTTTTCTTGTTTAAGATTGTCATTTCCGGAATCTCATCCAATGGAATCAACCTGATGAGGATCGTGAAAAATGTAAAAAATAGATTCTGAAATTAAGCTAAAAAGAATTATAAGAATTATGATTATTGTTACCATTAACCATTTTATTTTGGTGAAATGAACTTACCAATTTTTCAAAATAAAATATATTTATATATATATATATATATATATATATATATATATATATATATATATATATATATATATATATATATATATATATATATATATATATATATATATATATATATATATATTTATATATATATATATATATATATATATATATATATATATATATATATATATATATATATATATATTTTATGTTTTTTCTTTTTTTTTTTTATTATAGAGGGGGAATACTCATGTACGAAGAATGGCTTCCATTCAACAGTGTGAGACTCGTATGTTGTCTTATCATACACCTACTCACTAAACCCTAACCCTCTTTTCTCATACTGGCAGTTAGGTATTACTTTACAGTAATACATAAAATATAAAAATATAAAATATAAAATAAATATATAAAATATATATATATATATATATATATATATATATATATATATATATATATATATATATATATATATATATATATATATATATATAAAATATATATATATATATATATATATATATATATATATATATATATATATATATATATATATATATATATATATATATATATATATATATATATATATATATATATATATATATATATATATATATATATATATATATATATATATATATATATATATATATATATATATATACTCGCACGCAGTTGAATTAAAACTTCTTTGTCTACTGTGGAAGGTACAACTAATAAGAATTAATATAAAATAGATATGTCATATTTAATATGTGATAGGTGTAATAAAAAGCCACATTTACATAAAGTATTACAAAGTATTACAAATTAAATTTAACGATGAATTCATATCTACTTAGCTCAACTACAAGATTTATACAACGATTCATGCTGTTTTTTTTTTCAAGAAATTCAGTAAATTTGCAAAGTAAAGTTTATGTTTCTCACTTTAGTTATTATAAACCTCTAATTTAATATTTCAATTATGATAATAATTGAATTGATTTTGTAATACATTATGTAAATATGGCTTTTTATTACATATGTTTTAAATTATTTTATCAATAAATGCTTCTCTAAATTTCAATATGAAATATTTATTTTATATTTAATCTTTTTATTTATGCCTACCACAGTAGCCAACGATGTTTTATACTTCACGGGGTTGGTTCGCGGTCAAGATAACACGCACTTATTTTTTTATTGATCAAAACAAATATGATTAACATAAACATTTTAATTTAAAAACATAATTGTATCAAACAATCCTTCACAAACGAGTGCCAAGAGAAATGAAGGGTACAGGGGAAAAACAGCGTAAGTCCATATTTTTCGAAATCGAGTTAGTGCTGCTATCTATTGAAGAAATACAAAAGCTTTCAGCTGGTATATTCAATGTTGAAGAATATCAAACCCAGCCCATATAAATCGATTGAAAGAATTCACATACAGGGGAAAAACAACAATTTCCCGGGGAAAAAACAACTTAATCCACCATTTTTTACCAAAAAACGTGAAATGATAATTTCACTAAAAACACTTTTTTGAACCATGTCTATTCATTGTTTAATCCGAGTTCACAAATTTTCTTGCATTTTAAAGACTTCAAACGCAAAAATTTAATTTTCTCGAAATCTGATTTTATGGACTTACGTTGTTTTTCACCCGTAGTGTACAGTGTAATGTGTAATGAAATAATTTGAAATGCTTATGATTTTCTTTTATAAAAAAAAATAAAAAAATTTTAATATGTATAAAAGAGGATAGAAATAAAATACTAATAAAAATAATAATTACATAAATAGTTCTCCTGTTTTATTGTAGAATATGTTTTGTTACTACTGTTCAGTGTACTGTTTTGTATTGTTTGATGCAATTATAACATGTATAAAAGTGTAACTGAAGTGGTCAGTGGAATGTTTGCAAATTTTCTGAAGCACTTATTGTAGTTTACGAAAATTGATTAAAAAAGAATGAAAATAAAGAATAAAACACACATCAACTTTAAGAAAGCTGACGGGGTATATTTAACCAATTTTACTTGAATGAACGAATTCAGCAAAATCTTTTTACCACTTGACGCTCTCTCTGGGCTAAAAATGTAGCGATAATTTCAACAAAGTAAGAGCTGGCTACATCCCTGCTGGCAGAATACATTAACCCAAATTTTCCACCTGAAGTGTCTGAATTCCCATACTTAGAGACGACATTCATAAAACAGAATCTGAGACCTATACCATCCATCTACCCGCATGGAGGGATCAGTTTTTATATTTTTTTTATTTTTGATCTACGGGTGTGACAACCCCGCGTACTCCAGTCCCTGCTATTGGCATACGAGTTAACGTGAGATATCACATACCACTGGCAATAGCGGTGAGATACCACTAGCCAAGGTGACATCTTAGGGGTGGTGGGGGATGAACTGTATTCAGTCAACGGTAGCAGCCTCAATCTTAGCTGTGCAATAATCCTTGATGACGGAACACTATTGTTTCCTTGAGGAAACGAGCCTTCATATAACTAGGTGTGGGCTTGGATCTTCAAGAAACACAGGATCTAGGAATATGCAACCGGCTGGATTATTGGCAACTACATTTTTGTTTTGTTTCAGCAAATTTTTGTAAAAATTTGCTATTTACTTTTTAATTTACTTTTATTTTCTCTATTCTATCATAAAATATTGGCCTATGTCATATTTTGTCAGCGATAGGATTTTTGTTTACTTATCCATTCTTTAACAAAAAATATAAAAAAACAAAAAAAGAAAGATTTACGTCCATCAACACCTTTGAACGTATGTTGTTTTGGGACCTTGGTCTTAAAAGTTTTTTATGTGTTATTATAGGTGCGTTCGATTTGACTGAAACAACTGAAAAAACAACAACAATTGCATTCAATTTTTCAGTTGTATCAGTTGCTCCAGTCAAATCGAACACGGCACATGACACATATTGTAATTCCTACTACATATTGTAATTGACACATATTGTAATTCCTACTACACAACACATTTTATTAAAAAAAATAAACAAGTTAGTTTTAGAACATAAAGAAACGATTGGAGAAAGCTAGTGAAACGTACTTCGGACCCAGCAAAAGTCAATGGAAAGTAATAAAGGGGTTAATCTATGGGTTTACCTAATCCTCGAAGATATGAAAATAACTGCATGCTCACCTTTAATGATATCCCTACAGAAAATTCAAGGAATTGCGCTTTGAAATATAATACACAGTTTACAAAAAACCTTAGTAAACAAAAAAAAAGTTTAGATCAGCCCTCAAACACTTAAAGATAAAAGCACTAAGAATATAAATTTTACAAATGTTGCAGTTGAGAATGCAATTTAAAAAAATCAAACGATCAAGAGCAATTGCACCCGATGGCATAAACACATTAAACCCAAGAGTGAATTAGCCCACAACACTCAATACATCATTTACTACTCTCCAGGTACCGAATATATGGAAAACAGCTAAAATTAGTCACATTATAAAACACGAAAAATTCGAAGTAGAAGGAAATTTTTACAGACCGATATCCATCCTCTCATCTATCGCAAAACTAAATAAAGCACTTTTGCTACTTTTGAGATCAAGCCCCTGCAACCTAGCTCCACACCAACATGACTTCCGAAAAGTACAAAGCAACTACCGCCCTTGACAAAATCTAAAAATCAAATGTAATATTTTGCCGGTCCTTGAACACAATGAATTACTGTGTAAACATATGAGCTTTCCACAAAGAGCAACACCCATGCAATAACATCCTTATAATCTTAACATCCTTAACAAGTTATTGACAAATGGCCCGCATGTGATGGAACAGCACATGATTTTGACCAATATTTTCATGTCTAGAGAAAGCGACGGACCTAACGAAGAAAGATCTGTGGTATCCCCTAAAAGTTGTGGCAGAGTTTCTAAACCTATAAACGGAATCGAACGAGTAGCACTTTATCAATGTCGCTACAACAACAACTTTAACGATTGCAGTGCCAATAGACAAAACAGCTACGGTACCCTTAACAACATAACCCGTAAATAATAACACTACAGTTAACAATAACACAATCAAGATTAACACCGCTAACAGCAACACATTCAATAGTACCACAATTATTAACAATTTAACTTTAGAACATGCATAGCATAGTCAGAAATAGAACAATCAATAACAGCATCACCATCACTACTCTATCATTTTCAGCAATAATGGCTGCATAACACTAACAACAGTCTTAGATCATTACCAGCAATACAGATGAACACATCTTTACGAATACGGATTTGTAAAGCTGTTCTGTAAGCAAATATTTTTATTTTGTAGTTAAACTTATATGAACTAACTTCTATAAAAAAACTTATCTAAAATCTCCATCCTATTCAATTTTTTCTAACAGTTATCCATTTTTAGAAAATAACGAAATCTGCATAGGCTAAAAGCACTTTTAAACCCACTTTAAAAAATCCTAAATATTGACCAAATTAGCTTGTACTGCCCATTGGTCTAAAAATATATTAGATGATTTTATTTATATCCCTACAATGTAATATTATTAATCTTACCTCTGGCGTTATGCACGTTTCTCTAATGCATGGTATCGATGATGAAGGTTCCAAAATACCAACTGGTATTTGTTGTTCCATAGACTTACGAATCTAAAATAAAAATTGCGTGAATTATTGAAAGAATTTTTTAAATGATCAGAAATGTATGTGTTACCTCTGTAATTTTAGTCGATAATGCTATTGGGATCAAATTATAGGAACTGATGTTTTTAAAAGCATCAAATATGTTTGCATCAGTCACCGACAAATTTGATTCCAATGATGAAACCGTTTCCAGGATAATTGGCTTATCATCTCTAAATATTAAAGCTTCAGGTGACACGTTTGATTCTTTCTCTTCCTGGTTGAGTCGTTCCTTAGCACGAGAAGCTACCTCCAATAAAGCTTCTAATTTTGATACCTAAAATCGAAACAAGTTATAAATTTTACCCAGAAAAACATTAAAAAACTCAATATTTACATTTATGTATAACGAAGGTATTGCGGTAACTTTTAAAAATTTATGTTTAACAAAACATTCAACTTCAAAATGGTCTGAGCAAATCCGTTTTTTTTGGTAATCAAATGTTGTTTTATCCTCACCAATAGCCTCGATCCATTCCTCTGCATGCAGTTTGTTTGCAGGAAACCTAAAACGATATTAACAGAGAAATTATTTTTAAAAATTCGATTTTAATTTATGTTTACCAATAATTCGACTAATAAATATATAAACATCTAGATAAATAGAAAATCCTTATAGATATGTTTGAATAATACATGTCACTATTAAAAATTCTATTAAATCCGTTTAAATCATACTATCCAAATTTAAATTACATACACTTTTCATAACAAACAATGACTTTATAACATGCCTGTGAATGGGCGTGACAAACAAAATTGTTTTTACGTTTTGGCAAACAGATTTTTGAGAAATTAAATGTAAAATTAAATTAGAAAATAATTAATTTTGTCACACAAACTCATTGTATATTTAATAAAACTTTATATTAAATTGTGTTTTTAACATGTTTAATCACAATATTCTTACCTATGATACGTTATTTTAGCAGCAAAATGCTTTGTAATTCTAGGAATATTTTTGCATGTTTTGATGCAGCACGTCATTTTTATGAATAAAAAACTTTTAAAACACAATAAATTGTTTTGAAAAAAACAGTTTAAATATTAATTAGTATAAAATTTAATTACAATTCTGTATTTTAAGAACAAAATATAGAAAAAAACTCTTTAGCTTGTGTTAAAATACGACGTAAACAAATGAAATGACATTGACAGATTGGCAAACTTAACAAAAAATTAAAAAAAAAAGATGCTTCACCGATTAGTTGTGTACGTACACGTAGCGATACTTCCTTATATATTTATTCAATGAGTGAAACATAAAAACAATCTAAAATTATAATTACACATGTATACGTATATATTAAAAGCCTGCAACGCAACGCAGCAAAGTGTTTTAAAAATATTATTGTGAATAAAAGAAAAATCTGCAACGAAACGCAGTTTTTCAAAGAAGTGACAAACAATTACATTCAACATTACATTACGTTTAATTGGAGGAACCAACCACATATAGTTGACGAAAAAACTACATATTTTACAAGAAAACATCAAAGGTGGTAAGTCTCTCTATTTTATTTGTTAAAAAATTGCCGTTTTTTATACCTTTATTTTAATTTCTACTCGTGTTAAAATCGTGTTAAAATGTCTGACATTTCATTAATCGAACGTTCTAGTGAAGATGTCAAAAGTATTTCCCATTTCGTTAAACAACGTGGTGTTTTAAAAGGCAAACTCACGCGGTTTAAAAAGTTTGTTGATGACATATCAAAATGTGACGACATTCTTCAATTGAAAAAAAGAACAGATTCAATTTATAAAGACTTCGAGAAATATGAACGTGTTCAAGACGAATTAGATTTGTTATGTAGGGAAAATGAATTGGACGGACAGATAACAGAACGTACTATATTTTCAGACGCCTTCTATGAGTACACATCGAAGGCTGAAACTTTCTTAAATAACCATAAGCCCGATAGTACAAATACAATATCGATTCCAGTCGGCGTTGAAGACGAAAATTTAACGCCACCTTTAATCTCAAATACAGTAGATCCAACTTCAAATTCTAATATTCATTCTTCAAACGAACTTTCAATTTCGCATGTAAAAATGCCAAATATGCAGTTACCCAAATTTAATAACACTTGTGAAAACTGGCCAAGTTTCGCCGATTCATTCAAAGCATCAATTCATAATAATTCAAGATTACGAGACTCTGAAAAACTGATGTATTTAAAATCTTGCTTAACTGGAAAGGCACCTTTTAAAATAGAATCTATTGAAACAACAGATCGTCATTATAATTTAGCTTGGTCTATTTTGGAAAAAAGTTTTGACAATCCCGTTGCCGCTGCTAACAAACGAATAAAAGCAATCTTTGAAATACCTCATTGTACAAAAGCAACGGAAAAATCGATTGGTGAAATTATTGATGTTGCGACTAAACATTATTGTGCCTTGGAAGCCTTAAATAAACCTTTTCTAGAAGCATTTCCAGTTTACGCTATAACATCAAAATTAGATGAAGAAACCCGTCGTAAATGGAAAGAACTTAATCAAAAAATTGAATTTCCATCCATGCATGAGTTGTTACAGTTTTTACATGAAAGACAACGCGTTTTAGAAGAAGATAGTGAAAAAAAACCAAATCATGCAGGTCCCTCTCTTGCTAAACGCAAAATTCCAAATTTTAAAAATTCTCATATTACCTTAACTTCAACTGAAAACTCTACAAAGCTCCCAATAGCATGTAATCTATGTAAAGGTCCTCATTATACATCAGCTTGTGATACATTCGAAAATAAAACCTCAAGTGAGCGTTTTGATTTAATAAAAAACGCCAGGCTTTGTATTAATTGTTTTCGTTCAAATCATACGGTTTCTACATGTCAATCTCTATCGAAATGTAAAACCTGCCATAAAAGGCATCATACACTTCTTCATCACGAACCTGAAAATACCGTTGTGTCAAATTTCGCTAAATTATATGCTAACGTACCATCACAAGTTCTACTTTCCACAGCAATTATAAATATACTTGACAAAGACAACAATTCTCACGAATGTCGAATACTGTTAGATTCTGGTTCTCAATCAAATTTTATAGCTGAGCGCTGTGCTTCTATTCTAAAACTTCCTCAAACACAAATTAATATACCTGTAATCGGCATTCATCAAATTCAAACCAATATCTCTAAATCTATAGTGGCTAAAATTATTTCAAGAAGCACACGATATACTAAAGAGCTTAATTTTCTCATTATTCCAAAAATTACTGGTCGATTGCCATCTATTCAGCTATGCAAAAATCAGTTAACCATTCCAACCAATATAACCCTTGCTGATCCAGAATTTGATAAACCACGCGATATCGATGCTCTACTGGGCGCTGAGATATTTTATAATTTACTTTCCATCGGTCAAATTGCAATAGCTAAACCTTCCGCGGTTTTGCAAAAAACTCAACTTGGTTGGATAATATCTGGTAGGATTCTAAACGAAGATCCTCAAGAACCAGTTATGTGTAACATTTCATTAGACATTTTAAATACAAATATTACTAGGTTTTGGGAGATTGAAGAAGGCCCTAACAAAAAACTTTTATCGGTTGAAGATCAAGAGTGTGAATCTCATTTTGCACAACATACTAAACGTGATGAAATAACTGGTAAATTCATAGTAAAACTGCCTTTTAGTACTAACAAACCAAACCTTGGAAATTCATATAATTCGGCATTGAGACGATTTTTATCTTTAGAGCGTTCCTTTGTTGATAAGCCCAAACAGTGGAAGCAATACGTTGATTTTATGCGAGAATACGAAAAGTTAAACCACATGTCACTTTGCGAAAATCATAACACAAACGAAGGTTACTATTTGCCTCATCACGCCGTATTCAAAGCTTCCAGTTTAACAACAAAAATACGTGTGGTTTTTGACGCATCTGCCAAGACAACCACTGGCATTTCACTAAATGACGTTTTGTTAGTTGGGCCCAAGGTCCAGGATGACTTATTTTTTCTAACCTTACGATTTCGAGTACACGTCTATGTTTTAACAGCTGACGCTGAAAAAATGTATAGACAAATTATAGTTCATCCAGAACATAGAATATACCAAAAAATATTATGGAGATACTCTAGCGAAACGCCAGTTCAAGTTTTTCAATTAAATACCGTTACATACGGCCAAGCCCCTTCTTTTTATTTATCTGCGAAAATTCTACATAAACTAGCCGACGATGAAAAGGTTAACTATCCAGTTGCTGCTCGTATCCTCTACGAAGATTTTTACGTAGACGATTTACTAACAGGTGCTGAAACTTTTGATGAAGCCTTGTTGATTAGAAATGAATTAATTGCTGTGACGAAGACTGCTGGTATAAATTTACGTCAATGGTCTTCTAACGAGCCAAAACTTACTAACGATCTTGTTGATAAATCTGATGATAAATATATTAAATTAGATCTTGATGAAAATATAAAAACATTAGGCATTCAATGGAATCCTAAAAAAGATTTAATTTGTTATACAGTTAATTTAGACTGTAATACTACTAAGATCACTAAACGAATAATCCTTTCAGAAATTGCCCGCTTATTTGACCCTTTGGGTCTAGTTGGCCCCACTATCGTTAAAGCAAAAATACTAATGCAAACTTTATGGCAGCTTAAACTTGAATGGGACGAATCCATTCCCGCTGACCTTTATACTTTCTGGATGCAATATCGATCTGAATTACCATTGTTAGAGAAAATGTCAATACCACGGAGAACAATATTGAGCGAACGAACAACCTTACAACTTCATGGATTTTCTGATGCAAGTGAACGCGCATATGGTGCATGTCTATATATTCGTTCCGAAGACAACTATGGTCATTGTACATCTGTTATTTTAAACTCCAAATCTCGTGTAGCGCCATTAAAATCTCGTTCTATACCGCGACTAGAACTTTGTGCTGCTCATCTTCTTTCAAATCTCGTTGAAGTCACATTAAAAGCATTAAAAAATATAAAATTTGATGACATATATCTTTGGAGCGACTCTACTATTGTTTTACATTGGATAAAAACACTATCCAATTCACTTAAAACATTTGTTAGAAATCGTATTTCTGAAATACAAAACGTTAAATATAACGCTACGTGGGGACATGTATCAACAAAACATAATCCAGCTGATATGATTTCTCGTGGACTTCTTCCTTCTGAACTTTATTTAAACCAATTTTGGATAAACGGTCCCAATTGGCTTATTGAACGTCAAACACAGTGGCCAAAATGCGATATGACTCCAATCGACCTACCAGAACTACGTGAAACCTTTGTGCTCTCGTGCATACCAAAACCAAATCTTCCTATTGACTTTAAACGTTATTCTTCAATTAAAACTTTAAAGCGAATAATAGCATACGTAATTAGATTTATCAATATCAAATGTCGAAAACAAAAAATAATCGGACCTCTCTGTGTTAATGAATTGCAAGCTTCTTCAACAACCATTATGAAAATTATACAATATGATGAATTTCAACGAGAAATTCATTTATTTAAATCAAATAAATGCTATACCGGGAAGCTGGCTCCACTCTCTCCATTTATCGACACAGACGGTGAACTACGTGTAGGCGGTCGGTTAAGACTATCAGAACTGACTTATAACCAAAAGCATCCTATTTTACTTCCATCTAATCAGTACGTAACAAATCTAATTATTCGTGAAACTCATATAAAAAATAAACACAGTGGCGCTCAAGCTACCCTTTGTGCAATACGTTCATCTTTTTGGATCATTAATGGTCGTAATGCTGTAAAATCTATTATACATAAATGTATTCTTTGTTTTCGTGCTAAACTACCAATCACACAATACAAAATGGGAAATTTACCAAAGAACCGCGTAGTGTTTAAACGACCATTTTTACAAACGGGCATAGACTTCTGTGGTCCATTTTACATAAAAGAAAAACGATTTCGCAACCGCAATAAAGTTAAAATATACGCTGCAATTTTTGTGTGTTTTGCCACTAAGGCAATACATATTGAATTGGTTCAAGACCTGACAGCAGAGGCATTTCTAGCAGCACTACGTAGATTCTTTGCACGAAGAGGCAAATCTTCAGATCTTTATTCTGATAATGCCACTAATTTTGTTGGTGCTAAACGAGAGCTAGACGAAATCAGTAAATTTTTAAAAACGAATGATCAAACTTCTACAATTTCAAACATGTTAGCAAATGAAAATATTACATGGCATTTTATTCCACCACGTTCACCCAACTTTGGTGGTCTCTGGGAAGCTGCAGTGAAGTCATTTAAACACCATGTAACTCGCGTAATCGGGGACACACTTTTGACATTTGAAACATTAATGACCTATGTTAATGAAATTGAAGCCATTTTAAATTCCCGTCCATTAACTCCCATGTCATCAGATCCTAATGACTTGAGTGTTTTAACACCAGGTCACTTTTTAATCGGCGATTCGTTAACAAATTTGCCTGAGAGCAACTTTTCAGATGTTCCATCACCAAGATTATTATCTTGGCAACACGTTCAACAATTAAAGCAACATTTTTGGTCACGCTGGAGCAAGGAATACCTTCATGAACTTACTGTTCGAAAAAAATGGCACACTGGAGCTACAGATAACATAAAAACTGAAACAATTGTTTTATTAAAGGAAGATAATTTACCTCCTATGCGGTGGAAACTAGGAAAAATTATTGAAATTCATCCTGGGAATGATGGTATCGTTCGAGTCGTGACAGTTAAAACTCCAAATGGACAATACAAACGTAGCATAAAGCAGCTAGCACCGTTACCTATAGAAACATAGCTTATAAATCAATATCTAATATTAAGATTTTTTATAAAAAAAAAAATTCAATTAAACCAATTATCATAATAATTACTTAATAACATTTCATACATAATAATTATTTAATCAATTAAAATGTAAATAATCCTATAATTTTTATTACTATTTTGAACAGAATCGTTCAAGGGGCCCGGCATGTTGAGGTTCACCCTATATTTTTTAATTTTTAATATTTTAATATTTTTCTTTTAAATTTAAAATAATCGTTGGTTATCCTTTTTTTAGTTTACTTTTATTATATGTCATAAACATTTTAAAATCTTTATTAACGTAAAATCCACTTTTTCTCAAAATAAATTTAACATCTGGCATGCAGATTTTCATTTTTTATAATTTCGGAAATTCCCAAATATTAATAATAAAACTTTCAATAATTTCTTCCCTTTCCTTATTTTGTTTAACTTTATATTCATATTTGTTTCAACTCCCTTCATAATTGATAACCAATGATAACCAATGAAATTAGTTTTACTCTTAGTTTTTTAATTTGGACCACCTTCAATAAAGAAATAAAAAAAAATCAACATTTACATTTTTAGAATTAAAATTATTTTTTTTAGCAGTCTCATCTAAGATACCTATCAATATATATATACATGTTAAACATAAATAAAAATAAATAAAATCATATAATTTAATTTAAAATAAAAAAAAATAAAGTGTTTTATATAACAGTACGAACAATAATTATTCCTTTTGATTAAGTTGAAAGGAATAAGAGCTTAAAACAATTAACAAATATAGTTGTTTTATATAATTAAGCTCCAACAACAACAATTCCTAACTAGAATATTCTTTCAACAGCTTCAGAAACTCCAACGGTTGATTGTAGAAATTTCCAGTTCACAACGTTGAAAATAATACACAAAATATTTCTACTCAATAAAACTTATAACTTTATTACACTTATAACTTTACACAAAACTAATTTAAAGATCACTTTTATAATTTTAGCTTCACTATCGCAGGTTTAAAATAAACTAATTAAAAACTACAAAAGGTATTTTTCTTATATACCTTCTGCAATACTTCTAGATAATTCGACATCACTTTCCAGAAACCTTGAGAAAACATTAGAATATTCGATTATTTTACGTTATGTTGATTTGATTCATAAAATCGTTTATGTTGACCCTATTTCTAAGAAGAGACAACAACAACAATATTCATTTCATTAACTTGTTTGTTGATTTTATTTTCCTGGAAGTGACTGTAATCGTTTAGATCTTTCTGTAATCGTCTAGATTTTTCTGCAATCGTAACAATACCCTCCACTTAAGCCTGTTCGTCCCGAACAGGATCTAGCTCTCCTTTGTATAAGGCCAATCTTTCCAAATGTAGTACTTTCGCTTTGCCTCGATGGCCTTTCTTAATTCTATAAACCACGTCATTCAACTTCGTTATAATGTTGTAAGGTCCTTCCCATGCAGCTTGCAGTTTTGGTGATAACCCTCGTTTTTGTTGTGGGTTGTGTAGCCATACTAATTGTCCTTCTTCGAAACCTTTATTATTAGATCGTATATCATATCGGGCTTTCATTTTATCACTGGTCAGTTGTATCTTCTGCCGAACAAGATTGTGAATATCCTCAAGGTTCTTCCTGATTCGGTTGACGTATTCTTGCGCAGACAATGATGTTGATGGTACCGCTCCAAATTTGAGGTCACCAGGAAGTCTTAAATCACTTCCAAAAATAGTTTGAGCTGGTGTCATGGTCGTGGTGTCATGAACTGCTGATCTGTATGCCATCAAAAACAAAGGAATGTGTTGATCCCAGTTACGTTGATTCTTACTGACCACTTTTGCTAGATATTCCTCCAAAGTAGCATTGAATCTCTCAACCATCCCATCTGACTGTGGGTGTGAAGCTGTCGTCCTCGTTTTGTTAATCCCCAGCATTTGACAAATTTCCTGGAATACAGCTGACTCGAAGTTCCGTCCCTGATCGGTGTGGATCTCCATAGGAACTCCATAGCGGCTAATCCAATTATTTATCACAGCTTCAGCGATTGTGGTTGCTTCCTGGTTGGGAATCGCACACACTTCCGGCCACTTACTAAAGTAGTCCATGATCACAAGCACATATTTATTCTGATTATCAGTTGTTGGAAATGGTCCCGCTACATCCATTGCGATCCTTTCAAATGGAGCACCTACATTGTATTGCTTCATTTTTCCATGACTTCTTCGTACGGGTCCTTTCACCGCCTCACATTTATCGCATTTTTGACACCACTCCACAATTGATTGCCGAGTCCCTGACCAGTAAAACCGTTGTCGTATTTTTGCAAGAGTCTTATTGATCCCAAGGTGACCTCCACTCGTTCCTTCGTGATACTCCTTCAGTACTGCTTCTATTTTTCTTTTTGGTACCACTGTAAGGGATTGCTTTATCTTGCCATCTGAGCTTTCCCATATTCTCTTTAGGCATCCATTCTCTAACTGGAGACTGTCCCATTGCGCCCAGTACGCCTTCAAAGTTGGAGTTTTATCAGAAATTTCTCCCCATACTGGTTTGCAACCCTTTTCCTTGAACTCGATGATGGGTGCAAGATCCGGATCTTCTAATTGATCTTTTCTTATGGCTTCAGCTGTCCATTCATCGTCAGGTAGCACTTGTAGTAATCGTACATCGATGATGTCCTCCTTATTTTCTTGACGACTGCAATGCTTGCATTCAACTTGACAGGGTCGTCTCGATAATGCATCAGCGTTCCCATGTGCAGTACCCTTTCGATGTTCAATGTCCAAATCGTACGCCTGCAACCGTTCGATCCAACGTGCTACTTGTCCCTCTGGATTTTTGAACTGGAGTAACCACCTTAACGCACCATGGTCAGTTCTGAGATGAAATTTCTGACCATACAAGTATTTATGGAAATGTTTGACGGATTCCACAATAGCCAATAATTCCTTTCGAGTTACACAATAATTCCGCTCCGGCTTGGATAGCATTTTCGAGAAATAAGCTATCACTTTTTCCTGACCATCTATTTTCTGCGACAAGACCCCTCCTATACCTTCATTACTGGCATCAGTATCCAAAATAAACTGAACATTTAGTATAGGATAGGACAGAATTGGGGCCGTACATAATCTCTTTCGGAGCTCCACAAATGCTTGTTCTTGAGGTTTATTCCATTCAAATGCCTTATCTTTTCTGGTTAACTCATGCAGACTTTTGGCAACGTTGGCGAATCCTGGCACAAACCGTCTGTAATATGTGCACAATCCAAGGAAGCTGCGTAGTTCATGTAGATTCTTTGGTCTTGGCCAGCTCATAACTGCTGCAATCTTGTCGGAATCTGTATGAATTCCCATTGCCGTAACCTTGTGTCCCAAATATTTTACTTCTTCCTTGAAAAGTGAACACTTTTTGGGACTTAATTTTAAACCACCTGCTTGCAACCTTTCCAGTACCTCCGCCAAGTTCTTCAAGTGGTCATCAAAGTCTTTGCCCATGACGATGATGTCATCCAAATATACAAGGCATGTTTTCCAGTGCAAGCCTTTAAGTACCCGTTCCATTAATCTCTCGAAAGTTGCGGGAGCGTTGCATAACCCAAATGGCATGACATTAAATTGCCATAGTCCATTACCTACACTGAACGCCGTTTTCTCCCGATCTTCCTCCGCAAATTCCACCTGCCAGTAACCACTCTGCAGATCCAGTGTTGAAAACAATCTTGATCCCGATAATGTATCTAGTGTATCATCAATCCTAGGCAATGGGTAGCTATCCTTCTTAGTAACTATGTTTAGTTTCCTGTAGTCAACACAAAATCTCAAGCTCCCATCTTTCTTGCCAACCAACACCACAGGTGAGCTCCAGGGACTGTCTGAAAGCTCAATTACACCAGCTTCTTTCATATCTCTTACCATTTTATCAGCTTCCTCTCTTTTAGCCAATGGTAATCTCCTTGGTGCTTGACGTATCGGCTTTTCTGCTCCGGTATCAATACGATGTTTCACCATATTGGTTCTGCCATTCCCTTCAGGTGTACTACAGAATACAGACTTGTGCCGCTCCAACAATTGACGTGCTGCTTTCTTCTGTTCTTCTGAAAGCCCTTCTGTCCATTTCTGCACAAGTTGCTCCATTTCTGCCTTTTGTTGTTTTGTGTTGACCGAGCAATTGATGTTTTTCTGCTCGTACTTTATTATTTTAGCTACCTCTTCACATTGTCCTATGATTGATCCTTTCTTCATTGTTTTCTGGGTATCTGACAGATTTAAAACTCTTACTGGTATTTTGTAATCAGCATCCGATCTAACTAAGGTTTTTCCTATTACGACTTCTTTATAATTTTGATCTTGTTTATTGGCTTCCACAACCCACAACCTGGGTGACCCAGAACCTCCTTCCAATTTTCCCCAAATGATTGTTTCTGATTGGGGTGGCAGCTTTTCTCTGTGATCCAATATTATTCGACGGACACAATTTGAATCTTCACCATTAAATTGGAGTGGCAACTCGACATTTCCGTACGTGAGTACTCCTTTGCCAGCATCAATAACGAATCCATTTGGCCTCATGAAGTCCATTCCTAGGATGACTTCATCCACAATGTCAGCTACAACCACTTCATGTTGAAAGTGAGTATTCCCTATTTCAAAGTTGACCACTTTCTTTCCTTTAATACTTGCACTTTCGCCAGTAGCTGTCTGCATTCGGCATCTTCCTGCTGGTTTTAGTTTGCCTTTCACAATATCAGTGCGGACAATTGTATTTGTTGCTCCCGTATCTAACGTGATGACACAACTTTTTCCATCAATATTAGCCCTAACATTAAGGCTGTCACCTCCTCTTGTCAATCTCGAAACATGGATGAAGGCTATGGGGCAATCGGTTGTGGGAGCCAGCTTACGCCCCTTTAGGCTGACTCGTTGTAGTTTAACTGATGCGGCGATGCTCCATCGTCTTCCCTAGCTTGCTGCACCCGTTCTTCTGCTTGACGTCGCTGCATAGGCGATGCTGATCTTGCTCGTTTCCTTCTAACATCTCGACATTCTCTCGAAATATGGCCCAACTTGCCACATAACCAGCATCGAATTCTATCACTTTGTATACTCTCTCGTGGTCTTGACTTGTAGTTGTTTTCATCAGCCAACTCCACCCGGCGTATTTTAATTGATGGTTTAATAATTGCTTGCGCAGTTTCATTTGTTAAGGCATAAGCAATAGTTTCTGCGAATGTTGCTTTTGGTGACAACATTACTGCTTTTCGTGTTTCTGGATCACGAATGCCATCAGTAAACGCCTCTATCTTCATCTTTTCCATAAAGTACGGCGGAGTATTTGAGTAAGCCAAATGTACTAGCCGTTCCACCGCCGAAGAATAGTCCTGAAGGCTTTCCCCATTCCGTTGCAAGCGACCTTTTAACTCGATTCTGTATAATTCCTTTTTATGGTCGCTACCATATTTACGTTCCAATGCATTCATCACTTCAGCATAACTTTTGCGGTCGTTTTATGGTACTGCCTGTAGTGCTTCAGCTGCTTCACCTTTAAGCGCAACTATCAATGCAGCAAGACGGTTTTCAGCGTTCCAAACATTTTGATCAGCTGCGGTCTCAAACTGGAACTTGAAGATGCCGAAAGATGTGGTACCGTCATACGATGGTGGCTTTAGTTTAATATTTGCTATTTGCTGTACCACATGTGAAGTGACTTTATTCGTTTCAACATCTTGCAACCGTTTCTCGAAATCATCTACTTTTGCAAGTACCTTTTTGTTTTCATCAAGTACTTTCTGCTCTAGCTCTTTCACCTCTTGATGAACTCTGCCTACTTCCTCCCGTAACGTAGTAGATATTTCGAGAAGTTTCTCGTCCATTATTTGCTTGACGTTCAAACTGATTTCTTCTTTATTTGCAGCCAATTGTTGATTGATGTTGCAACTAATTTCTTCCTTTGTGGTAGCCATGTTTGTATTTACATCATCCAGTTTTTGATTCATATTGGCATTTACGGCAGCCAATTGCTGATTCTGTTGCACAATTTGCAGGTGGCAATGAGGTTGTTGTTTCCGCAACAGAACTTTTCTCTTCATCAACTGTTACTGAATCAGCATTCGTACTAATCACTCCAAACTGGTAACTTTCCACAACTACTCCACTAGCTTCCATAGCTTCTCGAAGCCGTATAGTCAATTCAGTTTTGTTGCCGGTTGTTGCCAATCCACGTTGTTCTAGTTCTTTCTTTAACTCAAGAACCTTCAAATCACTTAACAAAACCATTATTAACAGCTAACTAATCCGCCGATGTCACCAATGTTACGTTTTTCCAAACTTCCTTCGAATTGGCCTAACTCACAATTCGATAAACGTAATTCCCAATCTCTTTCTGAGTTCGATCACTGATTAGTAAGCACAAACACCAGGTTTTATTAAGTATTCTGAATAATATCAGCTGCACTCGTTGATTGCGTATCCACAATTTATCTTGACGAGTCCAGTTGTACTATTTTGTATTTGTTGAGTTTTACCGCCTTTTATGTTTGTACAAACAAATTACCAAATTATTCCAAAAATGATGCGTTTCCTATTTCACAGCAGAGGTTCAATTATTATATTCAGATGAGATGAGAATGTCCGGGTGTAATTTCCAAAAATCGTTATTAAATAAAAACAATAAAATAATATTCAAATATTGTTTTATTTTAACAAAATCACAGCTAATTAATATTTTTCACCGTTCACAGGAAAGTTCAAATATAAAGTGAAGATGACTATGCAAGTTTTTAATCAAAAACTTTTAATAATTAATCGAAGCCTTTCTTAATATTTCCAAATATAAATTAAATTTCCTTACATCTATTGTAAAAAAAGGTGAATTTTACTAATTTAATATGATCGAAAGGTTTTGACCTAAGCTAATTGATTATTCTATGATTTGTTGATTTTAATTAGATTCACTAAATCTATATTCTGATAGATGAACTAATATTTTTCTATATTAAATTATTGTTTTTTAATTAGTTGTTTAGGTATTGTCGTCATACTCCGCCTCGTTAACGACTTAGTCGTTAACCATCATCCTGTTGTGGTAGTTTGCAGATTTTAACGATTGGGCGTTTTAATATATTTTTGGACGTCTTTACAGTGACAACTCTAACATTGCCTTGATCATCTGGATGCAACTCTATGATCTTCCCAAGCATCCATTTGTATGATGGTAAGTTGTCTTCTTTAATTAACACCACGTCTCCATTTTTAAAATTAGGTTGTAATTCACGCCATTTGTTTCTTTGTTGTAGATTATGGAAATACTCCACACTGAATTTTTTCCAGAAGGATTGAACACGCTGTTGAACATTTTGCCACCTAGAAAGCCTGCTGGTCGGTGTATTTTCACTAATGTTTTCTTCTGGAATATAAAAATTTCCTGAGCCAATCAAGAAATGTGCTGGTGTTAAAACATCAATAGAAGCATCATCATCAGCTGTCGCGTAGAGTGGCCTTGAATTTAAAATGGCTTCAATTTGAGTAAGCATAGTTGTCATCTCTTCGAACGTTAGGTGAGTATTTGAGGAATATTTGAGTAAATGTGACTTCACTGACTTCACAGCTGCTTCCCGCAAACCCCCAAAATGTGGAGATACAGGTGGAATAAAGTGCCACTGTATCTGATCCTGTGCTAAGAACTCTGCAATTAGAGAATTGTGATTAATATTGCTAATTTTTTCAAAAATTTCGCCTAGTTTTCGACGTGCTCCAATGAAGTTAGATCCATTGTCACTGTAGATATGTGCGGGAGCACCTCGCCTTGAGATAAATCGTTTTAAGGATGCTATAAACGCATCTGTAGATAGATCAGTAACGGCTTCAATGTGTACAGCTCTGGTCACCATACAAACAAAGAGTGCAATATACCCCTTGATAAACTTGGCACCTCTTCCCTTTTTTGTAGCAATCTCAATTGGACCCGCATAATCTACACCACAAGATGAGAATGGTCTTGTAGCTTTCAATCTTGCTAATGGCAGATCTCCCATTAGTTGCTTAGATGTTTTGGCGTTCTTTCTGAAGCAGACCACACATTTGTTCACTATATTTCTGACACTGCTTCTGCCTCCTACTATCCAGAATTGCTGCCTTATCAGATGAAATGTTAGAGTCAAACCAGGATGAAGATTTTTCATGTGCACATGTATTGCAATCATTCGACTTAATGCATGACCCTTTGGTAAAACCATTGGATGTTTATAATCATATTGGCAGTCCAGATGTTTCAATCTGCCACCGACTCTTAACATCCCCTCTGCATCTATAAATGGTGCCAATGCTACAATGCTGCTGTTTTTTCTAATATTCACCTCTCTTTGAAGGCAATCAACCTCATCGGCAAACGCTTCTCTCTGTACATATTTGATGATTATGAGGTTGGCCTTCCGAAGTTCAATCACCGTAAGAGAACCCGAGCTTCTATTCAACTTGTCATTTCTCATATTATTTATAAATCTTAAAACGTAAGCAAAAATTCTTTTCAGTTTATTATAGGAAGATATCCTTTGAATTAATGTGCTGATTTGATCTTCCTTGCAATGGGTGTTGGAAACTAAAAGCTTGGTTATTTTTCTTTCTTCTTTCAAATATTCTGGATTCACAGCAAAATCATCCTCTTTTGCAGAAGTCGATTGGTAATTTTTTAACCATGCTGGGCCATGCCACCAGAGATCTAGTTTGATTAATTGAGACGGCAAAATCCCACGAGATGCGCAATCTGCAGGATTGTGTTCAGATCGTACATGATTCCAGAATTTTCTCGGTATCTGATTGATGATTTCAGCCGTACGATTAGCAACGTAGGTTTTCCACCTGACTGGATGACTCGACAACCACGATAGTACAATTGTAGAGTCCATCCAGGCAAAACATTCCACTGGCATCTTCACTGTTTCTTGCACAAGACGCATAAGTTTTGTGAGTAAATGAGCACCACATAGTTCAAGTCGTGGTAAGGACACCTGCTTGATTGGAGCCACCTTTGTTTTAGCTGCCATTAAGTTAACTGAGACAACACCATTGTTGTCTACCGCTCTACAATATACCACCGCACTATACGCACTTTCGCTGGCATCGGAGAAACCATGTAATTCCATTTTACCGTCTTGTGGAATGTATCTTTTGAGCTTTATTTTTTCTAAATCTTTCAACTCAACACGGATTTTGTTGTATATTTCTGATATTTCCGCTGGCAGATGATCATTCCATCCCAATTTGTGTAGCCAAAGCCTTTGAAATACTATTTTCATTAAAATGATCGAAGGAGATAACCAACCCAGCGGATCAAAGACCCTTGAATACTCGGAAATAACTTGACGTTTGGTGGGCTCATTACTCTCCTTCAAATCGAGTTTAAAGGTAAAAGTATCTTCTGCTGCGTTCCACTGTAGACCTAATATTTTTGATTCTTCTGAATTATTGAACAAAGTGGTTTGTTGTGTCTCTCCATTCACTGTGAGTTCAGGCACATTTGATTTCCATTTTCTTAGATTAAAACCACCGCTTATTAACAAATCATTCATTTCTCCTTTTAGTTTCGTCGCTTCTTCAATGTCATCAGCACCAGAGATAAAATCATCAACGTAAAAATCATTTATAAGATGATCAATAATATTTGGATGACTATCTTGATTATCATATGCTAGCTGATGAATACTTCTAATAGCTAAAAATGCCGAACTAGATAAACCAAAGGTAACTGTATTTAGTTTATAATGTTTAAGCTCATCAGCTATTTCGCTTCGCCATAAAATACGTTGAAATTGACTATCACTTTCACAAACCAAAATTTGATTGTACATTTTCTCAATGTCGGCTGCTAATGCAATTTTGTGCTTTCTGAATCTTAATAAGATTGACCATAAAGTGGGCTGAATAGTCGGACCGACTAACATCGTTTCATTTAGTGATATCCCAGAAGAAGATTTCGCTGATCCATCAAAAACTACTCTTAGTTTTGTCGTTTCGCTCGCTTGTTTTATCACACAATGATGAGGCAAATAAAAACACTTAGACTGCTCAATCATTTTATCAGCTTCAGAAACAGCTTCTAGGTATCCCCTACTTAGATATTCACTTATAAATCTAGCGTATTCATGTTTTAGTGATGGATTAGATTGAAATTTCCTTTCTAACGCTAAAAATCTTCTTTTGGCAACGTTGATAGAGTTGCCAAGCTGAGCGGTATTATTTTTGAAGGGAATAGAGACGATGTAACGACCCCTTTCATCTCGTTTGTGCGTCTTTTTATAATATTCTTCACACTCGACATCATCTTGACTCATAATCTGGACATTGGGAATTTCTTCTTGCTCAAAAAATTGTTTTAATGTTCTATCAATGTCTACATCTAAATGGAAATTTAAAGTACAATAACTTTCTTGGCTGCTGTCTGTTCTTACGACGTTTTCTTCACCGGTAACTCCAGCCGCAATCCAACCAAAAATGGTACGTTGTGCGACTATTGAATTATTTGAGTTAGTTAACTGCCCATCTTTGATAATGCTAAAAAATCTGTCAGCTCCTATCAGGATATCAACGGCAGATACTTGGTTATAAGATGGATCAGCTAGTTTTAAATCGTCCAAAAAACAACAGTCTTGGAGCTGGAAATTGAAACTTGGTAATCTCGTTGGCAGCTGATTTATGATCAAAACATCAACTTGAATCGATTCCTCTGACGAATACAACGACTTAATATTTATTGATGTAATTCCTCTGGTGGTTACTTTTCCAGCTGTTAAACCTGTAACTGCAACATTTGCTTGAGATCTCGGTAAATTCAAACGCTGTGCACAAGCTTCTATGATGAAAGAGGCTTGTGATCCGGAATCTAGCAGTAACCTGCATCTCTGAGAATTTCCAGATTTGTCAGCTACTAGAACTATAGCTGTTGGTAGCAAAGATTGAAAATTTGGTATGGCTGCTGCATTTGCTTGAACATCGGTTGAGCTAGATGGTTCCAAAGTATTATTCAATGCATTTGCGTTGAGAGTTGCATTGATCCGTGGATTATTAACATCTTCTTCTGAGTGCAGAGTCAAATGATGCTTCCTGCGACATTTACCACATTTATATTTGGATCTACACACCACTGACTGGTGAGATGAAGATAAACAATTGAAACAAAGTTTTTTCTCAACTACTAGTTGTTTCCTTTCTGCAAATGTTCGCTGTAAATATTGATCACATTTGCTTAAATAATGCTCTCCTTCACGTAACGGGCATACTAATTGGTTTGTATGCGAAACTAAAGCACTTGTTCTTCTTTGAGGATACGTTTTGGTCTTCTGCATTGAACTTAAGCTCTCCAAGGCATCACTTCTTTTGTTTAAAAAGATAAACAACTGCTCCATTGTAGGGAAGCTGACTCCCGCTGTCTCGTGCGCCCAAGCTTCTCTCGTTTCCTGGTCTAGTTTTTGAATAAGTAGATAAATTAGCCAGGGGTCACGGCCTTCAGCACGCTCATCAAGCACCTTCGACCCACGTAGGACTTCATCCGAAACGTCAGCTAAGCGACGAATTGACTTTGCACAACCTTGTTGTACGTTTGGTTGTTCCAGAAATTGTTTCAACAAGTTGTGTATGACATGCTTTGGCTTGTTGTACCGTGTCTTTATCTTGTCCCACGCTTCATCGTAGTTAGCTTCTGTCACTGCCAGATGATTGATCAGCATATAGGCTTCACCTTTAAGCAACCCTTTTAAATATTGCAATTTGTGAACCTTTGAGATATTGTTATTGTTATGGACAGACGCTTCATATAGATCACGAAAGGAGGGAAACTCTGCATACACTCCATTAAACGATGGTATATTAACTCGTGGTAAACGAACCTCATTATCTGGTTTATGAATAGATGATATTTGCTGGAGAAAATTGCTTTGATTAAGCATAAAATCATCCATCGAGTTATTTTGTATTTGTGCATTATTCTCTTCATAAAGCTTTTCCCATTTGACAAGCTTTTGTTTCAACTCAAGATGCATATTTTCAATTTTGTCCACGTTGTCTATTTGTGATTCATCAAATTTCCCTTTTACGGCCTTTTCTAGCGCTTGAAATTCTCTCCAATCGTCTGCTAACAGAGCCATGCAAGTTTTTATATCACTAATTGGAGTACTAATGCTAAAGAGATTTACTTGCACTTTCATACTTTCTAATGTTTTCAAGAAGCGCTTTATTGCTCTATTTTCCGCCATTTGTAAGAATTCTACAACGTGCTCACTATATCTTTTATATATATTTACTGCAGGATTGACACGTTTCAATAATCTTTTCGCAGTTTTAATTAGTAATTTTCGCGCAAAGTATTTATATATATTTATTTCAGCGTATAAGATCACTATAGATCACTATATTGATTCACTCAGTAATGACACGTTTCAAGAATCACCTTTCACAGTTTGATTTATAATTTTCGCACAAATGTATTTATATAATTTCACTTAAGTTTATAACGTGTTCACTATATTCATTCATTAGTATTGGCACGTTTAAATAATCACCTTTCACCGTTTTTAAGTATTATTTTTTGTATAAAGTGTTTATATATATAAAAGAATAGTTTGGCTTGTACTCACGATTTTATATGCAGCAAATCCGACTTCGAAGGACCATGAATATTATCAGCTGCACTCGTTGATTGCGTATCCACAATTTATCTTGACGAGTCCAGTTGTACTATTTTGTATTTGTTGAGTTTTACCGCCTTTTATGTTTGTACAAACAAATTACCAAATTATTCCAAAAATGATGCGTTTCCTATTTCACAGCAGAGGTTCAATTATTATATTCAGATGAGATGAGAATGTCCGGGTGTAATTTCCAAAAATCGTTATTAAATAAAAACAATAAAATAATATTCAAATATTGTTTTATTTTAACAAAATCACAGCTAATTAATATTTTTCACCGTTCACAGGAAAGTTCAAATATAAAGTGAAGATGACTATGCAAGTTTTTAATCAAAAACTTTTAATAATTAATCGAAGCCTTTCTTAATATTTCCAAATATAAATTAAATTTCCTTACATCTATTGTAAAAAAAGGTGAATTTTACTAATTTAATATGATCGAAAGGTTTTGACCTAAGCTAATTGATTATTCTATGATTTGTTGATTTTAATTAGATTCACTAAATCTATATTCTGATAGATGAACTAATATTTTTCTATATTAAATTATTGTTTTTTAATTAGTTGTTTAGGTATTGTCGTCATATTCAACAACTTAATTGTTCCAGAACAATAGGAAAACAATACAGTAAACAATATTCCTAACTAGAATATTCTTTCAACAGCTTCAGAAACTCCAACGGTTGATTGTAGAAATTTCCAGTTCACAACGTTGAAAATAATACACAAAATATTTCTACTCAATAAAACTTATAACTTTATTACACTTATAACTTTACACAAAACTAATTTAAAGATCACTTTTATAATTTTAGCTTCACTATCGCAGGTTTAAAATAAACTAATTAAAAACTACAAAAGGTATTTTTCTTATATACCTTCTGCAATACTTCTAGATAATTCGACATCACTTTCCAGAAACCTTGAGAAAACATTAGAATATTCGATTATTTTACGTTATGTTGATTTGATTCATAAAATCGTTTATGTTGACCCTATTTCTAAGAAGAGACAACAACAACAATATTCATTTCATTAACTTGTTTGTTGATTTTATTTTCCTGGAAGTGACTGTAATCGTTTAGATCTTTCTGTAATCGTCTAGATTTTTCTGCAATCGTAACAATACAATCTATCTAATGTTATATTTGAATGTCAGTTCTTTAAAATTTTTGGATACTCTAAATTTTATGTAAACGTTCAAATTAATATTTTTTCGTCAATGATGCAAAAAATTCCTTTACATTCTTTCGCTATGACAGCTGTGATCTCAACAATTACTAATCAGGCACTAACTAACTGAAAAACGGCACTAACTATAAAAAACAACGAGATCAGCAACAGTGCGATGAAGTTGAAGGGCATCAAGATTTGCTGCTAAATTTCGATCACGCACAAATCGTATATCATGCATTGAACAGACTCCAATACAGCCATTAGATGCAGTGCCCAAACTTGACGGCAATACTTCATACAGGGACGCATATAGGACTTATAAATATTAAGTCAATAATGTGGAGTGAAGTATTTTTCAACTTTTATAAAGGAGGCCGAGTTTTTTACACATGCTCATTGTTATTGTTATTAAATGAACATTTCATAGTAAGTCATCTGCAATGGTGACTCCCAATAAACTAATGCTTTCGCATTAACGTATTTAATCTCCACACATATTGGTTGAAATATCGCTGGAAAACTCAGTTTTTAAACTAGAAAAAATAGTTGTATTTTTGGAATTAAACTTGATCAAATTTTGATTACCCCAATCGGAATTTTAAGCTACTAGTTTACTTTTAGTGCTGCATATCTGCGGGTGCAATTTATTTTATCATTTGAAGATTGGGTGAGCAATAATTTGTGCAGTTTTACCATCTGCAAAACTATTTATCGGGTTGCTGTGGATTTACAACAGTTCGTTTATATAAATTAAAAATAGAGTGGGGAAAATTGGGGCTAAAGTGCACCAGCTTTAATTAATTTAGACTCTAAAGAAAAGCCATCTTAGTAAATGTTGCAAATTTCGCAATATTCTACAAATACTTTATGGATGATCATTTTTCTAAGGAGATCAAATCAAAGTTACCCGAGCTTGCTACATTGTTTCGTCCCATCACAGCAAATTCCTCTGGCCACCCATACACTGTTCACATAACTAAATGTGATTTTAGAAACGTGATTTTTGAACAGCGTTTCACTTTTTTGGGATTATTTTACGTGATTTTTTAATACCAAGCTTTTTAAGATCAAATAAACCCCTCAATTCTTCAAATTCTTAATCCACTAACCTTGTGTAAAGAAAAAAATCAACGCACTAACGTAGGGGTAGGGTACACCATATTTTTCAAGTATGCAGTTCCAACAACAGTATACAAAGTTCAGTAGTATGGCTGTTGATGTTTCGTTTCATAAACCGCATTAGCTATCAGATATCAAATGGTTGTCTTCCAAAAAATTTGATATGTGTGAATGAATAGTTGAATATTTTGGATAGGACTGGGAGTAAAGCTGTTGGTCTATCAATGATTTGAAATATCACATCTTGTTCCTTTTTTGTGGATCGACTGATATTGGACTTCTAGCACAAAGAAAAAAATACTATACATTTATAAAATCTGTAGAAAATTTTACTTAAAGTGAGTGCAAGTTCTTTTCAAAATTTGCTCGGAATAATATTTTGGATGTTGTCCAGCTTTGTTGATGTTGAACCCGCCCTTAGAAGTTTTTTGAAAATTTTGGGTTTGAATTTTGAAACGAAATTCTTTCATATAAACTCCTGAAGACTGAATTTGGGTTATTTATTCAGGAGTTTTCAGAATAGTGGTGTTTGAAGCAAAGCATTTCGAACCAGAAAGGCTTTCAGTGATAGGAAGGTCAAAAGATTTAGTACAAGTAGTACAAATAGAATAAGAATTAATGGCACTGTAAACACTTTTCAAATTGATATATTCGAAACCCAGGTAAGAATGAGCTAAGGGACAAAACTTAGGCCAATCCCGCGCCACATTTTGTGGTTCGGGCCAGGCCTAACATTTTCAAACGGCCCAAGCTTGAACCAAGTTTGGACTGATGTCCTGGGGCCAAGTCTGGCAAATAAGACTTGGACCAGGTCTACTAAACCAATTGTTTCCCCAGGCATCCTTTAAATGTATGGAAAGAGGTTGTGGCATCCAACCTATTTCCACACTTTTATGTTTATCTTTATTTTTATGAATGTTACTCTTTAGCAACATTCATAAAAAATGAAAAACATAATATGAATTTCACATGTTTACAATGCATTGGACAGGTGAATAACGCGCAATATATTAAGCTGAATCTTAATTCAGTTTAGGCATTTACAACTGACCCAGACTGAAACCGAAGTTAACTAACCAAGGCTTGGCTCGCTAAAACGGGCCCGATTTCGGTTCGTTGTTTATTATTGGCCGCTCCTACCTTGGAAGTTATGCTGCTTTCGTTATTTATTATTATTTATTAGTATTTTTTTATATATTTCAAATGCAAAATATTCTACGTTAGCTTCTAAAAGCCAATTTGGTCGCCTTCCAACACATTTTTATTTGGAGCTTCTATTGAAAATGAATCCAATTTATTACTCGCGAATTGAATGGTTTCAGCAAAGTTTTGAGCAAAATCGTTTACATGGTCAGTATAAAACAATGATGATTGAAAGGGAAACCTTGGAAAAACTTCAAAAACCAGTGATTTCTATTTTTAAAAAGTCAAACATTTTATCGAACTTGGATGCTGTTGTTTTTAGTAAATCGGTTTATTATTATTCATTAGTCAAATATGTTTAGTTCACTATTCATTATTTGGACTCTTGAATAGCCGAAGATGTCATGTCAACAAGAGAAACAGATGCGGAAAACTCATCTGGAAAAATTAAGATTAAGCATCGAACAAGCATTGACTTCTACAATTTGACCACGCTATTAAAAAAATCGTTCTGGAAACCTATATGTAGTTACAACTAAGTCTTTTATGTAATTAAATATTTATCAGAATTTCAAATATTTTGTATATCCTTGTTGGAATTAAAACATGTCTCATGTCATGTAACATCGACTGAATCAAAACATTTATACATTTTAGGTTTTTTGTTTACAAAATTATTAGTTTTATTTTAAAAAAGTCATGGAGTTTTCATATTTTTGGTCTGAAAGTCATGGAAAGTCAGGGAATTTGGTTTCGAAAAAATAGTGGACACCATGTATATCAGATAATATGGAATGATGTAGGTATGCACTACATCCCCACTCTTTTAGATGAAAATCTTCTTTCTGAAAGAAATTTTCTCTATTATTCTACTAATAATTCCAAGTTTTTTGATTTACCATGAGGATCGTTGTAATCCTTATCTTAACATGACTTGATTAATTTAATAAATAGGACTTATCATAAAATTCGTTTCATAATCTTATCTTATAATATATTTAAGTCTTTTATCACAATATTACATATTCGTATTTTCCTTATATACTATTATCAGTTTCTACTACCTCATTTATTTTTAGTCTATTTTTATGTATGTATTTTTCTACATTTCCCATCTTAATTTTTACATTGGGATTCTTAATATCTATGACCTCATAAGGTCCTAAAAATGGTGAATCTAATTTTTTCCTTTCACCTGCCCTTAACCAGACCTGATCACCTATGTTTACATCTAACGGATTTATGTTTTTATCATACGTGCTCTCTCGATTTATTTTCGCTGCAATTAACAACTCTCTCTCTGGGCTTGCTGCAGACGAAATCGTAATTCATCAGCGTACTGATCGAAGTTATAAACCGGTGAATTATCCATTAGTTTTTTATCCGATGGGAGAGTTACTAACCTCCCATAAACCAATTCATATGGACTATATCCAGTATCTGAATGCGGGGTTACATTGTAACAGAAAACAAAATATGGAAGCCATTCTTCCCAATTGTAATCATTCGTGAATGACAGCAAGTATTCATTCAACACTCGATGATTTCTTTCGATAGAACCAAGTGTCTCATGGTGATATGGTGTCGAAGTCACATGGAATATTTTAAAGAATGTACATAGATTTTTCATGATTTCATTTACAAACTATGTACCCAAGTCCGTGTTTAGTCAAATCATATTGAATTGTTAAAATGTACCTATTGCTATTTGTTAATCGTAATGGACCAACTGTGTCCATCTAAATCGTTTCAAAACTGGACATAGGTGTGTCAGTTATGGTTAATTCTTCCTTAGTATTCTTAACTTGCTTGTTTCTATCACATGACTCGCAATTTCTAACATAACTTTTGATCATTTTACTCATATCCTTCCAAACATATTTCTGTTTTAATTTATTTATCGTTCTCTTGACACCTGAGTGTCCTCCAGTGTATGGTGTATCGTGGTATATCTTTATCAATTCTTCCATTTCGCCTTCGTCTAAAATTCTCTGTGGAGCTCTGTATATTAATATCTTCAAATTAGTTTGCTTGTTTTCATCTTTATTCATTTTATGTTGCAGCTTATTATATATATCTTTAAATTCAGTGACATCTACGTGTTTGAATACATCATCATTCATCTCTAGCGCTAGATAATTTATATTTTCGCGTTTCAAAGCTAATATAAGCTTCTCCAATGCAGTCCCTAAGGCGCTGCGCAGATTTTCACTATATGTATACTACTACAATACCATTTTTCATTTTCTTACTTAATTCAATTATATGCAAACTTTGTTCATTCTCTTTATAATCCTTGCATTTTTCTTTAATTTTCTCACGTGAGTTCTTAATCTCAAAAGATAATCTTTTCATATTCTTTATCTCTGATATTGAGGTACAGTTCCATGAATACAGCGTACACTCCGTCTTAACATCTGTGGTGTTTTCCTCAACCTTATTCTCCTTCTTCTTCATAGCTCTCGTTGTTACGGCATTTATATTGGAAGTCGGTATCATTGCTTTTAATGTGTTCGAATTTACTTCTATTCTTGATAATGCGTCTGCATTTGTATTTATCTTGCCCTGCTTGTAAATTATTTCGAAGTCATAATCAGATAAATCCAATCTGATTCTCGTTAGCTTAGACGATGGATTCCTATGTTTGAAAAGACTCACTAAAGGTCTGTGGTCTGTCACTACTAAAAATTTCCTTCCATAGACATAAGGTCTAAAAAAATTAATGGCCCAGTGTATACTTAATAACTCCTTCTCTATTATTGGTTTGTTGATTTCATGTTTATTCAAAGATCTGTTTGCATATGAAATTGGCAAATCTTTACCTATCTCCCCTGTGGTAATGCGGCTCCTAATGCATAGTTAGATGCATCCGTAGTTATTATAAACTTTTCTTCAAAATTTGGATACTTCTAAATTGGTGGGTTAACCAACTTGTCCTTTAATGTTCTAAACGCTTCTTGACATTCCTTAGTCCAATCAAATGTCACATCTTTCTTGCTTAAGTTGTTTAACGGTTTTGTGATTTCCGCGAAATTAGGAATAAATCTTCTCTAATAATTACAGAATGCTGTGAATCGCTTCGTTTCATCAGCGCTTTTCGGTATCGGATAATTCCTAACAGCTTCAAATTACCGTGGATCTGTTTTTATTCCTTCATTAGTGATTAGATGTCCCAAGTATGTAACTTCTGTCTTTAAGAAATTACACTTCATTGGATTTAATTTCAAGTTATATTTTCTCAACCTCTCGAATGTCTTAATCAAATTCACATTATGATGGTTTATACTGCATCCAAAAATAATGATGTCATCTACATACAAGAATGCTTCAGCCTCTAAACCAGCTAGTGCTATCGACAACATTCTTTGAAAACTGTTTGTTGATATCTTCAAACCACACGGTAAACTTTTGAACTGGTAATGCCCCTTATTAGTAGAAAATGCCTGTAACGGTCGCGACTCTTTTTCTAATTCTATTTGATGAAAAGAACTAGTCAAATCCAATGTTGAAAAGTATTTCGCTCTTCCTAGATTGTCCAATATATCATCCAATCTAGTCAAAGGAAATTTGTCGTCCATTATCTTCTTGTTTAACTGCCTGAAGTCTACCACCAAACGAAACTTTTTCTCCAAACCATCACTATGTTTCGGTACCAGAAGTAACGGTGAGTTGAATGGACTGATCGAAGTTTCAACTACCTTATCTTCTATTAATTTATCCACTTGCTTGTTAATCTCCTCAACTTGAGATTGTGGTAATTTGTAATTTTTTATGTAGGCAGGACTCTTGTATATAGTCGAGATGGTCTGCTTGTAAAAATTATTCGTTGTTAAAACATTCCCCGTTAAATGAAATATATCTGCGTATTCTTCACAGATTTTTAAAATTGAGTTTTTTGCTGCGTTATCCAAATTTTCAATGTTCAACTCTTCCAATAATTTTCTGTATCTCTCCTCTTTCGTCCTATTATTCTTCATTGTAAGTGTATTAACTACATGATAGTCACTCAATGGTGCTACCTTCGGTGAAAAATTCTCTACTACCACATCCTTATCCAATGTGTTTATTATCCTAACATGCGTAATTCCTCTTGATGATATTAATGAATTCGCAACAAATACACCTTCTGATATCTCTTCATTAAGTATCACACTGTCCTCAGCTACGTTTAAGTTGACCGCTCTCACTATCTGCATACGTGCTGGTATTTTGAATCTATTACCCTCTGGTAATCTCGTTCTCATAGGTATTAAAATTTCTGCACCATTCACATAGATTGATAGTGTGAACGCCTCATAATCAATTTTACACAGGTTGTTCTGCAAAAAATCTCTCCCCAATATCCCATCTGTACCTATTTGAAATTCTTCATCTACTACATGGAATACCTGCATTATCTTCTCATCGTCAAAGTCTAACAATACCTTTGTCATACCTAACGTGTATGATTCTTCCTTTGTCACACCAATTATTTTACACTGTTTATCCTCTATTTTTACATCCTCTGTAACCAGATTTGTCTTGATGAGCGAAATATCAGCTCCAGTATCTATAAAAAACGTTATTTTTCCTCTAGTTATGTTAGTGCTTGCCATTACAAAATTTGATTTATTATTATCTAATTTACATATTTTGAGTGGTTTATTAGAATTACAAACATTTCTTTCATTACAATTTACATTATTAGATTCTATAAGTCTCTCGAATCCACTCCTTCGGAGACTCGTTCGTCGTTTCCCGAGCTCATAACATTTATTCTTCTAAAATTATTACCGTTTACATTATTATTTCTATTCCTATATCCATTATTATTTCTACGGTAATTATTATTGTTATTATTATTATTTCTATTATTGTAACTATTATATTACTACGGTCTGAAAGACCTAAGTATTACATTCATGAGCTCAAAGTGAAATTCTTACCCCCACTTTTTTGGCATTTCTCGACGTTTTAGGACCTACTGATTCTAAAAAAGCAAAAAAAAATGTGTGTCTGTCACAACCGACGAAATCTAGAAAACCGCTGGACGGATTTTAAAGTAGTAAACCTTTTTTCCGGAGTAAACCTTTTCTCCAAATTATTGTGTAGCTATGACAACAAATGATAACAACTATTTTAATTGGATAATGAAATTTTAAATTTAGAATTATTAGAATTATTATTTAAATATAGAATTTAAACAAATACTATTGCTTTTTATTTTTTTGGACTAGCTATGACTAGCTATGACAACAAAATAAATAGTTGAAAAGTGATACTTTAAAGCCGCAAATCACAGTAATAAAGTAACACTTTAATATTTAGGCGAATAAAAAATGTGTTGTGTTATAGGGTTTACAATATGTGTCACAACAATACATAAATACCTTTTAAGACCTAGGTCCCACAACAACTGGCGTTCTAAGGTCTTGATAAACGCTTTTTTTTTAAACCTCTGCGGGTTGAAGCCACCTGAGACTAAGGATTCCGGCAAACTATTCCATTTGTATGCAGTTCGGACAAAGAAGTCTTTCTGCGATCTGCCAGTATGACAGCGCGCGATCTCGACCGTTTGACTGGTTGCGGTAGCCAATTGCTGAGTGGAACGGGGGTCAGAATAAGTTTGAGGCATGATGCTGCTGATTTCATCTGAGCTCTGTTGATGACGATATTTGTAAAAAACAACGAGGTCAGCAACAGTGCGACGATGTTGTAGGGAATCTAGCTTTGATGTCAATGATTTTGTTTAGCCCGTTTTTGAACAGAGTCCAAGAGGGCCAAGATGGAAACAGAAGCAGCACCCCAAACTTGACAACAGTACTCATACAGGGACGAATATAGGACTTATAAACATGGAGCAATCGGTATGGAGTGAAACCTTTATTGCATCTATTTAGGAGGCTGAGTTTTTTAGACGCGCTTTTTGCCATCGCCATTACATGATCGTTCCAGAGTAGGTCATTTGAAACAGTGACACCCAATAAACGAATGTTTTTGCATTCACCTATTGGTTCATCACACATACTGAATAAAATATCTTTGGGGAACTCGGTCTTTGATCTGGAAACAATCAACAGCTGTGTTTTGACCAGGTTTTGGTCACCCCAATCGGCGACTTTTTTAGGTCTTTATTCACGTTTATGGCAGCGTCTCTCCGGGCGGGATTAATTCTTTCGTGAATTTTACCTTTTGAAGGAAGGGGCTCGAACGACTTGTGCAGAGTCTGATCTGCAAAACTATTTATTGGGTTGCTGGTGATTTTCAACAATTCGTTTATATAAATCAAAAATAGGGTTGGGGACAATACTGAGCCTTGAGGTACACCAGCGTTGATTAATTTAGACTCAGAAGAAAATCCGTCTAAAGAGACCGAAATGTATCGGTTGGATAGAATATTTTGGATCAGCTTCACAACATTGGGATGAAAACCATACGCAACGAGCTTGTTGATCAAGTTGGCATGCCAGACTCGATCGAATGCCTTGGAGATGTCTAAAGCGATAACGTATGTTTCACCACCTTTATCAAGTATGCTGTTCCAACAATGCGCTACATAGTTTAATAGATCGGTGGTTGATCTTTTGTTTCGAAAACCGTATTGGCTGTCGGCTATTAAATGATTTACTTCCAGAAATTTTGAAATGTGTGTATTAATATAATGCTCGTAGACTTTGGATAGGACCGATAGTAAAGCTATTGGCCTATAATTTGAGATATCGGATTCTGGTCCCTTTTTGGGGACGGGCTGGACATTAGCCAATTTCCAGCACGAGGGTAATATACCAGATTTGTAGGATTGGTAGAATATTTTAGTCAAAGTTGGTGCAAGTTGCTTAGAAAAGGTTTTTAAAATAATGGGTGGAATATTGTCTTTTGATGATACTGCGTTGCTTGGAGGTAGATTTTAATATAGAGACTGGCTGCTAGTGGCGTTGAATTCTCCAGGAGATGAATATGATGATTCGAGATAGAGTTGTATCCAATATAATGAGTTACTTTGAATGTGTTGATTAAGCTGAATCTTCGGTTATGATTTAACAATTTTACTGTTCACGTAAAGTAAACACAAAAGGCAGCAGATAAAATGTTGTTGTATCAACCATATAATGAGTTAAATTTATTTCCCAAATTCTTCAGGAACAGTAGCTTTCACATTCACTAATGGTCTTGAACCATTATTAAGTAGCACGAATATAAACTAGATTTCCTCAATACACAATAACATTTCAGAGTTTAATTGTATCTATCCGAAATAGCTTATACAAGTTACATGAAATTTGTCTTATTGAATTTATCAAATTGATGGCGGGGCGATGCAATATAATTTATATAGAGTATTACATTTTTAATTTAACACGAAAAATAAGATTTTAAAACTATTTGAAAAAGCCCAAATCCGAAAAATAAAAATATACTTTTTGTTTTTTTAATAAATGTTAACGAAATGATCGCCTGCTAAATTTTAAATTTTTTTGAGAAATGATTTTAGTTTTGATGTTCGCCACAACACTCCCCCCCCTAGTGCCATCGAAGATGGAACGATATAAATAAAGAAATTGAGTAGAGTTGAGGAGGAAAGAATGAAAGAGTTTTGCTTAAGTAGTTGTAGCGAATAAGAAAAAGTTTGGAGAAATTGTGTTAGGAGAGAGTTAAACACTAATGTGTTAGGAGAGATCGTGTTAAGCGAGAGAGTCATCGATACCATTTGATGGAGAAAAAAAATTATGGGTCTTACAAATTGGAGTTTATTGAACAATTATGGAGTTATGGTAACACAAGTGGAGATATAGATCTGACAGAACTGAGTTGCCTGAGACCAATATTTGTGGAGATGTGTACCATGAGTTAAAAGGTTCGTTTAAAAAATAGCAGAAGCATAAAATTAATCGTCGCTGATGCTGAATGTCTGACAGAACAAAGTTGTCTGAGACAATACTAGCATCTAACAAACATGAATGTTAGTTTATTTTTCGAAAAGTAGCTGTTAAAAGCAAGAATAAGCAGAAATTTAACGTAAGCAAAGGAGTGCACATGGTGCATAACACAAGTATGGTAAAGTCTGACAGTACAAAGTTGACTGAGACCAATGTTTACCTTGGAGACGCGTACCATAGAAAAAGATCGCGTTGAGAAGAAATATCTGATTAACGACGAAATGTCGTTTTAAATATCCATAAGAACCATACCTGTTCGTCAACAGATAAATGGTTAACGTCAGAAGATGTTCATGTTGTAAAAACATATGGGTAACGTTGTGGATATTCCTTTAAGATCAGATATTTGGAGGTTCTGCTTAATTAGATGAAATGTGATTTTTATATCCATAAGGACCATATCTGTTTTGTCAACAAATAGATGTTTAACGTTAGAAGATGGTCATGTTATGGTAACATATGGGTAACGCTAGGGATAGTAAATAAAAAAATCAGAAAATTCGAAAAAATTTGTTTCGGGCCAAAAGTTAAGGAGAGTGGAGTGGGTCTTATGAATGAAGAAGGTGATTAATTCGGCCCATGAGTAACGGAGAATGAAGTGGGTCTTACGAAGGAAAGAGTTGTGAAGCTTCGGCCCATGATATCGATTACTAGACAAAAAGAAATTTTAAGAAATTGGTCGCACTAGCAGGATTTCGGTGGCTTGAAAGCCGAAAAATGAGAATTTGGAGAGAGAGAAAAAAGAAGAATGTGTCGCTAAGAGGAAACAGGATTATGGCTAAACAGCAGAAATCTAAACAAGCCTGCTAAACAAGCAGGAAGAATAGGTGAACACTGATCACTACGGGAAGAGTGTTTTGTTGCTGTGAAAAAAAAAATATTATAATAAAATAAAGTTTTTAAAAACAAAATGAAGCAAGCACTACTTTAAATTGAGAAAGAGAAAAAAAAAGTGTCTATTTCTCCAGCCTGACATATGTGCCAGGCTGCTTATCTGAATTGTTCCTCTAGATGAACTCGCGGCGCTGATTCAAAATCTGCTTTCAGACTGTGTCAGGCTGCCCTTTTTAACGAAGTTTCGGTGTCAGGCTGCCGAAACACATTTCTCCGGCCTGACACCATTTCTCCAGCCTGACATCGTGTTTTCACTCCAAAACGCATTATTTTTTATTGGCAACACGTTTTTTGTACAAATTTACAAAAAACATGTTAGCCTGACACCTGCCTGACACATCCTGACAATCTTAAAAAAATTAAAATTTTAAACTTTGAACGGTTTTCTATCATTACATACGGGCACGTTTACACTCATTTGAAAAATATATGCAAAGGCAAGCATCAAAATGTACATTTAACAGTCCGTACAAACGCTAAATCGCTGATTGTTGAATGTGCATTTCGATGCTTGCTTTGCATGTATTTTTCAAATGACGATTGATCGCTTACTTTATAGATTTTCAGTGAAATTTAATGATTATCAGCGCGATATTTTGAAAGATCATATCAATAGATTATTGAGTACATCTCAGCTGAATTTTATTTTGATGTTTACTCTTTCATTTAATTAAAAAATATTAACAAAATAAAGTGAATGTTAAACAATGGCAAGAACGAAACCGAAAGCACACACACTCAGTATTTGCGTTAGAAGTAAAAGCATGTAAGTTTTCTTTCACAAGTGGAGATGGTTTCAACGAACTTGTACCATATATAAATTAAACTTATCCATTTTATCGCATAAAGTTGTATTTACACACATCTTTTTTAAAAGAAGAAAAAACAGAATAAAGAAAAAGATACGTAAATACATGTGTGCGAATAAGACAAAACAATCACTTTTTTTTAAAAAAAAAAGATGTCAATCGTGTCTATTTCGCTAATTTTTATACCGATGTTACCCGAAAATATAAAATGTTTGTCTTTTAAAACGAAAAATAAACTTTTTAGACTGTCTTTTTGGACTGCATTGTCCTTTGGCGTTTGTTTTTTGTGCTTGTTGATACGAAGTGCATTGTCATTCGGAAGAATGAATGGCTCGAAATCGTCTTGATCCATCAGTTTTTCTGCTAGCTCGTTTCGGACCAAATATGCTGATTTATGCTTTAGCATTTTCTCGAATAGCGCTTTGTCCGTTGGCTGAATTCTACGTTTAAATTTGGAGTCATGTGCGTAATTTTCGTCGATGTTTGTTGTTGTTATGTGTATATTTGAGTCATCCGATATGCATCGCACAAGAGCGGCACAGCCATTATCTGTACATTTTCCTTCACAACCAATATCGTACGTGCGGGGATTGGCTCTTTTCCACGACCAAACGCACGGTATTTTTAACGCAAACCAAATTAATGACGATAATTTGCTGCTCCAACCTAGCTTTACAGTATGTCTCAATCGGTCAGCTTGGTATAATGTCCTTTTGGTGGACGTATCTGGTTGATCTGCCTTGATGTGATGTCCCCTTGATTTCTATTTAATATATGATAGAAAGAGAGTCTTTATGCTGGGGGAAACCCATGCTAAACCTGTAGACTAAGGCCTACTGGGCAGACTTTATTTCAGTAAAAGGTTTAAATAAAACTAAACTTTAAACTTTAAGATAAGTTTATTGATTGGTTTTTGATTGCATTTTTCATTTAATTTATAGTACAATTATGGAGGTCCACACCAAAACGCTACATTTCCATTTTCTTTAAAAAATAAATTGTGTACTTAGATCGGCTCTAATTTCTGAATTCGATCGAAAACCCAAAAATTTATCTATGCTTAAATTAGAACTGTTTTCCCCCTTTGTAGAATAGAGCTCGCTTTAGACATAATGTAATCAGTGTAATGACATAATCAAATTTTCTTGAACTGCGTTGGAAAAATGTAATAATGGAAATGTAGCGTTTTGGTGTGGACCTCCTCAATTGGTATATGATTTCGACGCTATATTCTATAAAAATCCACTCCCAGGTTTATATTTACTTTAATAAATTAATCGATCATCCAATTAACGATCGATCTATTATAAAAAGGTAATATCGGTCAATTATATATGAAATAAATATATTTACCTTATTCAGCGGAAATTATATTTATTTTGGTAAATTTAATGTTGTTTCATTTTGTAATATTTTTAGGTTGTATTCATCAAATTTAATATAATTTTATATAAGTTAAATTACATCATTTAAAATACATTATGAGAATTTAGATATCTGAGCTTAGTTTGTTGTATATTATTTGTTATTTGTTTTGGTTGATGACTTGCTTAATTATTTAAGTTAACTTAATGGGAAGAATAACATATGTATTGTATGTTAATTAGATTAGTCATACATATGTTACATCCTGATAAAAATTAGGTGTTCGATATCGCCATAAACTCTATTCTTAAGATTGTTTGAGCTTGTTCAAATGATCTGTAGGACTAAAACCATGCCACAGGACTGGAACACAGCTATGCTGATACTAATCCATAAAAAAGGTAATCGCCTACAATGTGTTAGCTACAGAGGAATAGCTCTCCTTTGCACAGCATATAAGATCTTTTCCTACATTTTGCTATCCAAAATCAATCCTTTTGCTGAACAACTGTTTGGAGAATATCAGTGTGGTTTCCGGCCGGACCGAGGTACTACGAGGTAGGATGATTTTGGAAAAGTGCCAAGACTTCAACATACCTGTGCACCAACTTTTCATTGATTTCAGGCAGACTACGACTCTCTCGAATGAGAGACTCTATGGTCTGTTCTGGTGTCAATGAGAATTCCTGATAAACTGGTATCACTATGCAAAATGACAGTACAGAACTCTCAATGCTATGTACGAGTGGAGAACGAAATATCAAAGTTTTTTAAAGTCGACTGTGGTTTAAGTCAAGTTGATGCTATCTCTCCTATACTTTTTAATTTAGCCTTTTAATATGTGTGTCGTCAAAATAAACTACCGACTAATAACAATATCTTGTCAATAAACTCAGTACAGATGATTGCTTACACTGATGATGTTGTCATCCTCGGCCGAAGTCAAGCTGTTATGAGTGAGACTTTCAAGTCGCTTGAGAGTGGTGCTAGAAAAATTGGTCTTTAAATTAAGATAAAACCAAACATATGAATGTTTCAAGAGAGGCTGAGAAGAAAGATTTGATGAACGAATTGAGGGAGTTGAATCTTTTAGATATTTGGGATCAATGCTTGACTCAAACAACAGCATACTTACAGATATAAAAGCTCGAATCGCTGCAGGTAATCGAACTTTCTACTCAATTAAACCTCTCCTTGGATCACCGTATGTATCAACTAACACCAAGCTCAAGTTAAACAGACATTGATTAGACCGGTTGTGATGTATGGATCACAAACGTGGACCCTTACACAAAATGACAAATCGCGTTTATCTTTATTTGAGCGTAAGACTAAGATCCTAGTTACATTTTTGGTCCACTTAAGACAGACGATGGAGAGTATAGAACCCAGTATAACTTTGAGATCAGAGACCTTCTTGAGGATCCTGATATAATAGGTTGTATTCGTTCTAATAGGATTGCTTGGTTTGGGCATGTTCTACGAGCCGATTCACAGTCTGGAATGATTAGAAAAATGTACGTTAGTACCTCAGGGAGTGGGCGACCGCGAGGTAGACCACGACTACAATGGGAGACTGACGTAATAAACGACCTTAAAAAAATCGGCTGCCATGTTAATTATGTCGCTGTTGCGAATGACCGTGGTGAATATTCAAAGCTGATTAGCCTGGCAACGCTCCAACATGTAGTATGAACGCCTTAAAAAAAAAAGATATCGCCATATTTCGCAGTGCGCAATCGTTATCTCTATGCCTATTTAAACAAATTACATATTTATAAAAAAATATGTCGAAGGTTATACACTTTTCTAAGTACATACATTTAAAATTTTGCTTGTGTTTTTCCATTGAATTTTCCACTACAGCTCAATCTTCGTTTATGCCTTTGTTCTTTGTTTGCATGCATGAATCATAGTCTGCATTTTTTTTATTTATTTTTTTGCACCAAATCGTATGATGCCCGAAATCACAATTGAGCATTGAATTTCGAATTCAGTCAAATGAAATTAATTTTACTAACCTGGCCTTCTATCGATTGGCTTTGACACATCTGATCGCAGTTTTCTTCCTTTGCCGGCTTCAAGTGGCTAAGCAATGCTTTTTCGTTCATTCTTTGTTTGCGTGCAAGAATCATCGTCTACGTAAAAAGCAAAAAGCGAATTGTTTTGATCATCGAAGCACCAAATCGTTTCATTGAACTTTGTATTCGATAAAATTAAATTAATTTTACTAACCTGGCCTTGTATCGATTGGCTTTTGCCCGTTTGATCGCAGTTTTCTGCTATGCATTGTGCATAGAATGAATAACTGAATAATTTAACTCTTCTGATGAAGTCAAAACAAAACATCTGCTGATCTTCGATTTCACGATTTAACATGTTCGATACACAAACACAATCATAAATATTTTTGTTTACGCTGCCGTTATTCGTCGAATTATCGATCGCGTACACATATCTTTTTTAAAAGATGAAAAACACAGACAAAAGAAAAAGATATGTAAACGCCTGTGTGCGAATAAGACAAAATATAATCACTTTTTGTTAAAAAAGTTGTCCATCGTGTCTATTTCGCTAATTTTTATACCGATGTTATCCGAAAATAAATCATAAAGTGCCCTTATCCTAACAAATTTTATTTTATTAAATAGAATTTCGAAATTTTTTGTTTAATTTTGTGTAAAATAAAATAAGTTTTTGTGTTATTTATTTTTTTTTAGAATCATAATTATCGAGAAACAAAATTTATTTAAGAAAAGTATCATTGTGTGTATAATTTATTTTAACTAGCACATGTCTAAAAAGCTTATTTTTCGTTTTAAAAGACAAACATTTTATCTTTTCGGGTAACATCGATATAAAAATTAGCGAAATAGACACGATTGACATCTTTTTTTTAAAAAAAAAGTGATTGTTTTGTCTTATTCGCACACATGTATTTACGTATCTTTTTCTTTATTCTGTTTTTTCTTCTTTTAAAAAAGATGTGTGTAAATACACCTTTATGCGATAAAGTGGATAAGTTTAATTTATATATGGTACAAGTTCGTTGAAACCGTCTCCACTTGTGAAAGAAAACTTACATGCTTTTACTTCTAACGCAAATACTGAGTGTGTGTGCTTTCGGTTTCGTTCTTGCCATTGTTTAACATTCACTTTATTTTGTTAATATTTTTTATTTAAATGAAAGAGTAAACATCAAAATAAAATTCAGCTGAGATGTACTCAATAATCTATTGATATGATCTTTCAAAATATCGCGCTGATAATCATTAAATTTCACTGAAAAACTATAAAGCAAGCGATCAATCGTCATTTGAAAAATACATGCAAAGGCAAGCATCGAAATGCACATTCAACAATCAGCGATTTAGCGTTTGTACGGACTATTAAATGTACATTTTGATGCTTGCCTTTGCATGTATTTTTCAAATGAGTGTAAACGTGCCCGTATGTAATGATAGAAAAGCGTTCAAAGTTTAAAATTTTAATTTTTTTAAGATTGTCAGGATGTGTCAGGCAGGTGTCAGGCTAACATGTTTTTTGTAAATTTGTACAAAAAACGTGTTGCCAATAAAAAATAATGCGTTTTGGAGTGAAAACACGATGTCAGGCTGGAGAAATGGTGTCAGGCCGGAGAAATGTGTTTCGGCAGCCTGACACCGAAACTACGTTAAAAAGGGCAGCCTGACACAGTCTGACAGCAGATTTCGAATCAGCGTCGCGAGTTCATCTAGAGGAACAATTCAGATAAGCAGCCTGGCACATATGTCAGGCTGGAGAAATAGACACAAAAAAAAATGAATTAAATTATAAATTTGATACTTCTTAAAGTTGACTCCATTGGAAGGTTTGTTCTTAGTCGGGGTTACCAGTTTTAGATGATACTGCGTTGAGTGAAGGTAGATTTTAATATAGAGACTGGCTGCTAGGGGCATTCTCCAGGAGATACGAGATAGTTGTATCCAAAATAATGAGTTACTTTGAATGTGTTGATTAAACTGAATCTTCGGTTATGATTTAACAATTTTACTGTTCACGTAAAGTAAACACAAAAGGCAGCAGATAAAATGTTGTTGTATCAACCATACAATGAGTTAAATTTATTTCCCAAATTCTTCAGGAACAGTAGCTTTCACATTCACTAATGGTCTTGAACCATTATTAAGTAGCATGAATATAAATTAGATTTCCTCAATACACAATAACATTTCAGAGTTTAATTGTATTTATCCGAAATAGCTTATACAAGTTACATGGAATTTGTCTTATTGAACTTATCAAATTGGTGGCGAGGCGATGCAATATAATTTATATAGAGAATTACATTTTTAATTTAACACGAAAAATAAGATTTTAAAACTATTTGAAAAAAAAAAATAAAATCCGAATAATAAAATAGTACATTATGATGCTAGGACGTAAAGCTAAAGATTTTGGACGGATGTGGAGTTTGCAAATCGAGGCGCTAGCCGAGATTTGCACCCACATTAAGTCCAAAATAGCTTACGTCCGTGCATCATATACTATTTTTTATTCGCCGCAAGCAAAATATTTTAAGAAAAGTTGTTTATTCTAAATTCAAATTACAAATTTTCATAAATTTTAAAATCAAAATATGTGGAACAAGTAACCTTTGAAAAAATATTTATTATTTTTTCCAAATTCTATGACAACAAATGATAACAACTATTTTAATTGGATAATGAAATTTTGAATTTGCGGGTTGCTTTGATAAAAAAATTTATTTTTCATAGAATTTAAACAAATACAAATGCTTTTTACTTTTTTGGACGTAGCTATGACGACAAAATAAATAGCTGAAAAGTGATACTTTAAAGCCGCAAATCACAGTAATAAAGTAACACTTTAATATATAGGCGAATAAAAATATATTTTTTGTTGTTTTAATAAATGTTAACGAAATGATCGCCTGCTAAATTTTAAATTTTTTTTTGAGAAATGATTTTAGTTTTGATGTTCGCCACATGTCCATTCCTGAGGCTTTGTTGATGTTTAACCCCTTTAAAAGCTTGGCGACTATTTTGGGTTTGAAGTGGAGTTCAATCATATTAACTCCTGAAGACTGGATTTGGGGTATTTCTTTAGTAGTTTCCAAAACAGCTACAAAGCGTTCAGAGCAAAGCTTTCAGCGAACAAGTTAGCTTTTCTTGCGGGATCATTGACGATTAAATCACCATCAATAATAGGGGGAACAGAAGATTTTGTACCAGAATTTAAAGAATTAATGGCACTGTAGAAACTCTTGTCAGAAATAGACATAGAGGTAAGTTTTGAAGCTTTCACCCTGTCAATTTCAGACTTTTCGTTTGCGATAATCTGGTTAGATATTTTGTTGGCCTTTAGATATTGGGATCGATTAGCGGGAGTTTTGTTATGAATCCAAATATTAAATGATCTATGTTTGTTTCTAAGTGCCGTTTTGGCAGCTTTCGAATACAAGTATTTTTGTTTGGGTTTTACTATGGAAAAAGGAACGAATTTATTGATAGCAAATTGAATGGTTTCTGTAAAGTTTTGAGCAGAAACATTTACATTGTCAGTGTAAAAACAATGACGGTCGAAAGGGAAACCATGGAAAAATTTTGAAGATTACTCTTATCCATTTTTGAGTAGTGAAATATTTTACGGGGTTTTGGAGCTGTAGTTTTAAGTAAATCAGTTTTGATAACTGATGAAATTAAATAATGATCAGAATTTCCAATACTACCTTTCACTACATCGACACTCGTAATATCTGGCATTGTGGTAAGATAGAGATCTAAAAGAAAACTACTGTCACCGCCATTACGAGGAGTGAAAGTTGGGCTTTTAACAATTTGGAATAGGCCCTGAGACGCGGCAAAAATGTCTGCCAGTTTTCCACTATTGTCAACATCGTCGGTCGATTTGGAGAATTCCAACCATGATTTGTTGTTGACGTTGAAGTCACCGGTAACGATAACTTCACAATTAGGGGATTGTGCTCTAATCTCGTCCACAATTTTTGCCAGTAAATTAAAAAAGTTTGTGTTACGTTTGTTACCGGTATAAAGCTATTGTAAAAAAAGTAATTTCGGGAAGACAAATCTTTAAAACCATTGTATTGAAGTCATCACAGCATAGAACCTTCCATTAAATTCACGTTAGAAAATGAAGAAAACAACACAATAAATTTTATGGATTTATCAATCAAAAATGTAGATTCAAAACACACATTCAAAATACTCCGAAAACCAACCCAAACGGATCAAACAATAAATATTAAATCACATCATCCACACCAACATAAACTAGCTGCATACAACCACATGATCAATAGATTGAACAATATACCAATGAATGCTGAAAATTATCAAGACGAATTAAACAACATAAAATACATAGCCAGTAAAAACGGATATAAAAATGAGATAATTGACACATAAAATAGAAAACATAAAAACAAGAAAAATTTGCAAAAACTAAAAACATTGAAGAATGAAGAAAACTTAGCAGGCAAAAAATACATAGGCGTAACATATAATAAAACAACATTCAAAATAATGCAAAAAACTTTAAAAAGAAGATGGATATATTGCAGCTTACAAAAACAAAAATAAAATAGAAAATTACCTAAAATCCAAAAAACCCAAACCTTAGACACATGTGTTTATCAAATTACCTGTGATGACTGCAGTAAGTTTTATATAGGCCAAACGGGGCGGTCCTTCACAAAAAGATTTGTGAAGGACAAAAAGATTTCTGAACACACCAGTGAAATTAATAAGAGCGATCCAAAATCCAGATATGCCCAACATTTAAAAATAGAAAAACACAAATACACCAATATCAACACAAATTTAACCATATTACATAAAAAAGAAAAGGACAACATCTAGATAGATTGGAAGAAATAGAAATATATAAACATAAAAACAATAGCAACATTTTAACTGATAAAATCAACACTAAAACTAACAAAATATATGACATAATAATAAAAAATAGCAGTTGAAATAGTATATAAGTAATAGTTTAAGCAAAAATTGTAATAATAATTTAAGAACTGAGGATGACGTAAGTCGAAATCGATATTCAATAAAATAAATCAAATTCAAATTGTTACTATAAGGAAGTTTATATTATTATTAATAAAATAAAAAATTAAAAATAAACAGTAAAAAGAATATTTTTAAATATTGCATTTTAAGATTTTAATAAGTTTATTTCAAAAAATTTCTTTTAGTCTTGTGCATGAATCAAAATATATACAAAATATTATTCTAATATGAGTCACTGCAGTTGTTGTAAACATTACTTAAATCATTATTTTCTGGATCAGGCAATCTGGATTGGGATCAGGAACGGCAAACATAATGACTTTACCACAAAGACCTAGACTAAATGCATCGTTGACATAAATACTAAAGAGGAGAGGGCCCAGTGGAGAGCCTTGGGGAACCCCATATTTGATTAATTGTTTCTTCATCTCCTATTGTAAAATTGATTTTTACCGCTTGTTTTCTATTTATTAAATAACTAGCAAAGAGTTTGAGATAAATTTATCTCATTCATCAACCTTAGTCAGAAGAAAAAGGTTGTCTGCTAAATTTTATTGCATTTTGTTTTATTTTATTTTTGCATGTATGTCTTTATAAAGATAGAGTAAGGGTAAAATAAGATAAAATACACTGAGTGTGTGTTAGTGTTATTGAAAATAAAACTGAGTTTGTGTTAGTGTTATTGAAAATTAAGTGAAGTGAAGATAAGAGGCGTACAATTATATAATTGGTGAGATTGTTCTTTATTAAAAAATTATTTGGTGTTTTAAATTTACTGTTACCAGGCGGTATAGGGTAGGCAGGTAAAATTTTACCTTTTATTGCTTTGATGTAATAAATTTATTATTTTAAAGCATAAATTTGTTTTTTATTGCCTGGTAACAAGAAATGTAAAATTTCGTTTTAGTTATTAGTAAGAATTTCGTGTTTTACTTGTGTCTTTTGTGTCCCCATTTTTTTGCTTTTCCCTCATCGTGCAACTGTTGCATGAAACCTGCTATCGTGTTTTTGTGACAGAGACACCCAATTTTTTTTTGTACTGGGTAGTGTTGAAATTTAGGCCTGGTCGAACTTCAGTATCTATACTTGCAATGTCAAAGGGTAAGTCTTTGTCTCAACAAAATGGCAGCAGAGTGAATCAACAGCTTAGCATTGACTTCACCAACATAAGAGGTCTCAATTCGAATCTAAACAAGGCTCATCACTACATCGAAAAAAATGAACATGACATACTGTTTCTTACCGAAACAATTGTCAGTGGCAAAGCATCGAAATTGGATCTCGATAAATGCCGGATACCTAGTTACGAATTGGAACATTCCATTTATAACAAGCATGGTGTCTGTGTATTTGTTCGAAATTCACTTTCATGTATGAAAATTAAGGCCTACGAGTTGAACTCTAAGCACCATAATTCTCTAGCACTGGAGATCTCAGGTGTTAATGAAACTATGTTTATAATAGGATTATACAGACCCCCAAATTCTCCCCCCCCCCCCCCAGGATCTCCATTTTTCGATCAAATATCGACTAACCTAGACAATATTACCACGGACTACCCCAAATCAAGACTGGCCATTTTCGGAGACTTTAATATTCATAATAAAGAATGGCTTAAGTATTCATCGCGCACTGACTACATAGGAAGACAAGCCGAACTGATACTCGCAGATTATCACGGCTTGACGTAATGATAGAGTGTCCCACTAGAATCACAGATAATTCACATCATAACAATAATTTGCTGGATCTGTTTTTGACAAACGAACCAGATAATACGAAAACAAAAGTTGAACAACCCCTCGAAACATCGGACAATTTACTAATATCAGCAATCAGCAATCCTCGTCGCGTTTGGAATTATAAAGGCGCTGACTGGGAGGGACTGAGAAACTTTTAAAACCATAAAAGACGGAATGCGGCGGTTTATTCCAAATCGATTAATCACTCCTAAAACTGAGCCTTGGTTCACACGGGATGTTGATGAGGCAGTGAGGAATAAACGCAAAGCATTCAAAACGTATAACTCAAATAAAACACATGAAACCCATAGCACCTATAAGAAAGCCAGAAATATTAGTAAATACGTCCAATAGACTTGGACAAAGAAGAGTTTATCCAGAAGAAAGCAAAGAAATTCACCGAGCACCCATCTGGCTCACGTAGTTTCTTTCAAGCAGTTAAATCAGTCCAGAACAATTTTACTCGATCCTCTATTCCAACCTTAGTTCTGAATGACATTCCCGTGAGCGACTCGAAAGAGAAGGCGGATCTTTGGGGTCGTATTTTCGCAGAAAACTCAAACATAGTTGAACCTCCCCATTCTCCCACACTCATTTCCCCAATGGTAACGAAAATGAAACCAATTATTTTTCGTTACAATATTGTACGAAAAATGCTTCTTTCTATCAATATCAACAAATCTGCTGGCCCCGACGGTATTCCACTCCTCATTCTTAAAAAAAGTCCAAGCGGCACGTATATCCGCTAGAAATAGGTAGATTTCGGGACCAGACAGCTTTGTGAACAAATAGAATTGGATGTGTCAGATTAGTTTAAATAAAAAATTTAAGTAGAACAGTCCAAGTCCAGAATAATCCAAAAAATTTATCAAACCAAACTAAATACATTAACGGAAACTACTTTATCAATGCGATTTCGGAACAGTTTTATTTAATTTGGTTAAAACTTCTTTTAATAACATATTAAATCCACCAAAAAGCAAATAAACGTTCTCACAACGTCACACCTACAACACCACCACACATAATTTATAATCTAAAATTGTCAAACAACTTTTACACCTCAAATAATTCAAATATCTACAATTTAGGAAGACTTTTGTAAATGTGTAATCAATAGGCATATAAGAAAATATTCCTTAATTTAAAACAATAATGACTCAGCTTTGTTTTAATTTTTTTTAAATTTTTGCGAAAAAACTAAAAACTGAAAAAAAAACAAAAGAAATTTTTTTAATATTTTTTCTATGGGATATTTTTATAGAAGTTGTTGTTGTAATTGAATGGCATGCATTAGGTTTAATGCTAATTACATTGAGACCTCTTGGGTTAGAAAGCTGAAAATCTCTGAGATTATAGTTGAAAAGTTTATCTAAAAGATAATATGAGTTTAAAAAACATAAACTCTAAAATGAGGAAGGCATGGCCGTTTGCGTTTGTTTTAGTTCTAACAGCCGTGGTGTCTCAACCTCTAGACTTGAACTATTTTTTTTTTAAATTTTGAAAAGATTTATATTCTAGTTAACGTATGCGTACATATTCAAAAGTGAGATTGGCCATTTTCAGCCAAATCAAGGACAACAAAGTTTATTAAATTTTTAAAACAGCTGATTTTTCAGGAACCTGGAACGCCAAGGTTGTCATTTGAAAAAAAATGATAGAAATATGTTCAAATATTCAATATTGATAAATTTTATTAAAATATTATGATTCAAACGGAAGTTATAACGCCCTAGATTTTTCGAGTTTTTTGGCTCTAGTCACTTAACCTGTACCCGGATATGGCCAGTTCGCGAAATTGTCCAAAAGATTTTTTGCCGCAACGTATACAGAAAAAATTTTTGTTGTAGGTCAAGAAATGCGATCGTGAGAGTGCCGGTAAATTTCGTTATAGCTTTCGTTATATCGTTATATATATATATATATATATATATATATATATATATATATATATATATATATATATATATATATATATATATATATATAATATATATATATATATATATATATATATATATATATATATATATATATATATATATATATATATATATATATATATATATATATATATAAATATATATATATATATTATATATATATATATATATATATATATATATATATATATATATATATATATATATATATATATATATATATATATATATATATATATATATAAATTTTTTTTTTTTTTGTTTTTCTGTCTCCGCTTATCATTCATAGTCGTTTGGCACCAAAATTTTTCCGAAATTCCGAGATGAAGCCCATTGCAATAGGTAGATTTTTATATGAAATCTACCTAAAACTTTGCTAGGCAACTGGCTCCAATTTTAACAAACATTTTCTATTTATCTTATAAAACCGGAATATTTGCCGATTCTTGGAAGTTGGCCAGCGTTCAACCCATATCAAACAAAGGCAGTAAGATAGACCCTAACAATTATAGACCAATTGCAATTCTGTCGGTTTTGGCTAAAATAATTAAAAAATATGTTAACTACAATCTAATAGACTATTTGGAAGTGTCGCGAATTATTGATGATAAGCAGTATGGTTTTCGTAGAAGTCATGCAACAGGTGATCTGTTAGCCTACGTATCCCATCTCTCGAACAAATCGCTGGAAAACCATGGTGAAACATTCAGTATTTCACTTGATACTTCTAAAGCATTTGATAAAGTGTGGCATAAAAATCTCATAGCTAAATTAAAATCTTATGGCATTGACCATCTTACTGTCTCATGGATTCATTGTTTTCTTACAGGTCGCCAATTTCATGTAAATTTAGATGGTTTCACATCCAATGTTTTCACAACCAATGCTGGGGTTCCCCAAGGTTCTGCACTCTCACCAACCTTGTTTCTTCTATACATTAATGATTTACTTATTTCCACAGTGCCCCCAATCCATAGTTTTGCTGATGACTGCACATTGCATGCATCACATGCATCTCCTAAGTTTCGATCTCGTACTGTAGTTACCGCTGATAGAGAGCTGCTAATTGATTCTATCAACAAAGACCTTGATCGTATAATGGAATGAGGTGATTGTAATCTTGTTTCATTTAATCCAACCAAAACCAAACTATGCCGTCTTTCACGAATAGAGCGACATAAAAATGTCCCTATTAAGATAAACCACGAGGAATTGCATGAGGTTGAATCAGTTAGACTTCTTGGAGTGGATATTCAAAATAACATGAAATTGAATAAACATGTGTTCAACCTCGCTAAATCTGCAATGCAAAAATTAGGATTCTTGAGTCGATGTAAAAAGTATTTCAATCCCGAGCAAATTTTGCTAATCTTCAAGTCCTTTATCCGTCCATGTATGGAGTACTGCTGTCATGTTTGGGGAGGTGCTTTTCAGTCAACAATAAAATGTTTAAACTCTGTACAGAGAAAAGCAATACGGTTGATTGGTAATACCGATCTAACGGACCAGTTTGATTCACTCCAGCACAGAAGAAATGTGGCTGAATTGTCAATCTACTATAAATATAACTTTAGAGAATTCGCCTCTAAGGAAATTCAAAATATTCTTTCACCATGTGCACAGTATAATCGACAAACAAGAGCTGCCGAGTTATCTCATCCATTTGTTGTACAAATACCTCGTTGTAGAACTGTGTTCTGCCAGAACGACTATTTTAATAGAGTGGCCAAATTGTGAAACTCAACGCCCTCCTCTGTATTTCCCGATGAATTTTCTCCTCAGGCATTTAAAGAAAATGTCCATCGTCACTCAAAACAATTAGTATAGTTATCTCTATATCCTCATTCCTTCCATTTTCCTCATCTCCTTCCTTTATAGTTGACATGGTATCTTCGGATATTCAAAGAGTCTGAATAATGAATATTTCTAAATATTTATAAATGTTTTTTTAAATTTTCATTGTTATTATTTTTATTTTTAAATTTCTTTTTTTATTTAAACAATATTTCGCCTACAGCGGCATTATCAAGTTGTTAACATATTGTAAAGGCACACAAAAAAAAAATCAAATAAATAAATAATTTTTTCAAAAAATTTCACTATACATTTATATCACAGTTTTTTCAAAATATACTAAAATAATAAATTAAAATCGACTGTTTAAAATATTTTTTATATACTAAATGATTAAAATTTGCTTATAAAAATCTAAGAGAAACCATTTTCTCTTTTTGTGTGCTTTTACAATATGTTAACAACTTGATAATGCCGCTGTAGGCGAAATATTGTTTAAATAAAAACAGAAATTTAAAAATAATAACAATGACAATTCAACTCATTAAATAAAGTTTCAATAAGGTCCAATCAAAACGGTTACTATTTTTTAGCAAATCAAAACGATTTGTTTCGATTATTTTTTTCTGGTGGGAAGGAACAGCGAATATTTTCGAATATTTTCCGCCTACTTAATATATTAATTTAAAACAAAAATGCACATACAAAATTATGTGAAAATGCAATTTGCAAATAGTAAAAATGTCCGTTTTCATTCATAAATGATTGCATGTTTATGTTTATTTGTCAAAAATAAATTACAAATTTATAGCATTTATGCGCCTACTAAGGTGAAATAATACTTTATTATATATGATTATGCTGTATGAAATAATGTTACTATTTATGTTCGTTAAATTGTCTGCTAAATACAACTCGTCATCAAATTATTAGTCGATTATTTTTCAACATTACCACTCATGCCATTTGAGGTCAAAAATTTCCCTCGTGCGCTACGCGCACTCGGGACCTCAAATGACATTTGTAATAATGATTATGAAAAATAATCGACTATTATTTGACGACTCGTGATATTATATATGAAAATTTAAAACAACAAAAAAATTTTCTTTTAATCCATTTGGCTGAGAAAAAGGTGTAACTAAAAAACAAATAAACTCAACAATTCATAATTACCAGCCGACATAATAAACCTTAAACAGATAGAATCAATTAACAGCTCTCTATCAGTGGTAACTGCAGTATGAGATCGAAATTTGTGAGATGCATGTGATGCATGCAATGTGCTGTCATCAGCAAAACTATGGATTGGGTGCACTGTGGAAATAAGTAAATCAATAATGTATAGAAGAAACAAGGTTGGTGAGAGTGCAGAACCTTGGGGAACCCCAGCATTGGTTGTGAAAATATTGGATGTGATACCATCTAAATTAACATGAAATTGGCGACCTGTAAGAAAACTATGAATCCATGAGACAGTAAGATGGTCAATGCCATAAGATTTTAATTTAGCTATGAGATTTTTATGCCACACTTCATCAAATGCTTTAGTTTCACTGAATAAACTGAAATACTGAATGTTTCACCATGGTTTTCCAGCGATTTGTTCCAGAGATGGGATACGTAGGCTAACAGATCACCTGTTGCATGACTTCTATGAAAACCATACTGCTTATCATCAATAATTCGCGACATTTCCAAATAATCTAATAGATTAGCTAACATATTTTTCAAATATTTTAGCCAAAACCGACAGAATTGCAATTGGTCTATAATTGTTAGGGTCTATCTTACTGCCTTTCTTTATATTCCGGTTTTATAAGATATTCTAAATATTCCGGTTTTATAAGATACATAAATAGAAAATGTTTGTTAAAATTGGAGCTAGTTGTCTAGCAAAGTTTTTAAGAATGAGGGGTGGAATACCGTCGGGGCCAGCAGATTTGTTGATATAGATAGAAAGAAGCATTTTCCGTACAATATTACAACGAAAAATAATTGGTTTCATTTTCGTTACAACTGGGGAAATGAGTGTGGGAGAATGGGGAGGTTCAACTATGTTTGAGTTTTCTGCGAAAATACGACCCAAAAGATCCGCCTTCTCTTTTAAAGTGGCTCACGGGAATGTCATTCAGAACTAATGTTGGAATAGACGATCGAGTAAAATTGTTCTGGACTGATTTAACTGCCTGAAAGAAACTACGTGAGCTAGAAGGGTGCTCGGCGAATTTCTTTGCTTTCTTCTGGATAAACGCGTCTTTGTCCAAGTCTATTTTGTATTTACTAATATTTCTGGCTTTCTTATAGGCGCAATGGGCTTCAACATCCGGGGTGAACCAAGGCTCAGTTTTGGGAGTGATTAATCGATTTGGAATAAATCGTCGCATTCCGTCTTTTATGATTTCAGAAATTCTTACTGCCGATGTGCTAGGATCTTGATCAACACAACAGATAGTTTTCCAAGGTGTTGCAGTATAAAAGTTTCTCAGTTCCTCATAGTCAGCGCGTTTATAATTCCAAATGCGATGAGGATTTGCTTTAACTTGTGTCGGTGATGTAAATTGCACTATTGGTGATATTAGTAAATGGTCCGATGTTCCGAGGGGTTGTTTAACTTTTGTCTTCGTAGTATCTGGTTCGTTTGTCAAAAACAGATCCAGCAAATTACTGTTATGATGTGAATTATCTGGTATTCTAGTGGGACACTCTATCATTTGCGTCAAACCGTGATAATCTGCGAGTATCAGTTCGGCTTGTCTTCCTACGTCGTCAGTGTGCGATGAATACTTAAGCCATTCTTTATTATGAATATTAAAGTCTCCAAGAATGGCCAGTCTTGATTTGGGGTAGTCCGTGGTAATCTTGTCTAGATTAACCGATATTGGATCGAAAAATGGACATCCTGGGGGAGGGAATTTGGGGATCTGTATAATCCTATTATAAACACAGTTTCATCAACACCTGAGATCTTCAGTGCTAGAGAATTATGGTGCATTATGCTTAGAGTTCAACTCAAAGGCCTTAATTCTCATACATGAAAGTGAATCTCGAACAAATAAATAGACACCATGCTTGTTGCAAAAGGAATGTTCCAATTCGTAACTAGGTATCCGGTATTTATCGAGATCCAATTTCGATGCTTTGCCACTGCCTATTGTTTCGGTAAGAAACAATATGTCAGGTTTATTTTTTTCGATGTAGTGATGAACCTCGTTTAAATTCGAATTGAGACCTCTTATGTTGGTGAAGTCAATACTAAGCTGTTGGTACACTTGGCTGCCATTTTGTTGAGACTTAGACTTACCCTTTGCCATTGCAGGTATAGATACTGAAATTCGACCAGGCCTAAATTTCAGAACTAAACAGTACAAAAAAAAAACTGGCTGTCTCAGTCTTAAAAACACGATAGCAGGTTTCATGCAGCAGTTGCACGATAAGGAAAAAGCAAAAAAAAAATGGGAACACAAAAGACACTAACAGATAAAGTGATAAATTCCAAATTTTTACTAATAACTACAGCGAAATTCTACATTGCCGGTTACCAGGCAATACCAAACAAATTTATGCTTTAAAATAATAACAAAGCAATAACATCAAAGCAATAAAAGATAAAATTTTTACCTGTCTACCCTACCGCCTGGTAACAGTAAATACCAAATACCAAATAATTTTTTATTAAAGAACAATCTCACCTATTATATAATTGTAAGGCTTCTATCCTCACTTCACTTTTATTTTGATAAACACTCACACACTCAATGTATTTTGTCTTATTTTACCCCTACTTGGTATTTATGCAAAATATTGTATTGTCATGCAAAAATAAAATAAAACAAAATACATCTTATTTTTTTTATTTTGTTTATTTATTATATTCTTTTTATTTATTTTTATTTTCGATTAATTTTTTTTCTTTAAAATTTAGAAAACAACCTTCTTCTTCTGACTCCGGTTGATGAATGAACTCGATTGAAAATTAATCAATTATGCATTTGAGTTTTATTTAAATTTAAAAATTGCCAAACTAAGAATAGCCATGTTAAAGTTGATGGTGTCTCATTTGATGTCTTTTCAACTAATGCAGGCGTTCGTTAAGGTTCCGCTTTATCACCAACTCTCTTTCTTATTTGTATAAATGATTTTCTAGATTCAACTGTTAATCCTATCCATTGCCGTATCAATTTTTCCACATTTCTAACTCCTATACTCCTAATCATCGCCGACGATAAATTAGAAATAGAGTCTAAATTTTCCCCGACGAAAAAAACTTTTTCGTTTATCGCTGTAGTTGTGTTTGAAATGTATATGTATGCTGTGTATTCTAATGTTACTAACGTCGTCGTCGGACGATTTCGCCCGTGTTGTGTTTCTAGCTTAACTATTAAGCTAGAAACACAACACGGGCGAAATCGTCCGACGACGACGTTAGTAACATTAGAATACACAGGATACATACATTTCAAACACAAGTACAGCAATAAACGAAAAAGTTGTTTTCGTCGGAGAAAATTTAGATTTTATTTCTAATTTATCGTTGGCGATGATTATTGCCAGATATCAATTTTATTTTTATTTGGCTGCAAGGGTAATTTTTAATGTTATTGTGACAGTGCCGCCAACTGAAAAATATGATTTTCTGATGTTTTTCGCGTTTCTGAGGTTGTAATCGTTTTGTTTTGAGTTGTCAACTGAATTTTCAGTTTATGTTCAAAGTTCGGTTTTATTCATTTTTATATTTTCATAATTTGTATTTTATATTTTATTTTTAAAATTAGTTATTAGTAGAAAAATTATTATTATTTATTTATTAGTAAAAATTAGTTATTTTTAAAATTGAAATTTGTGAAATTCATTTTGACAAAGAACAAGTTTAGTTTATGCAATTTTATTTTTGACAGCTTTTCACGTTGACGCCTTTGTTGTTGTTATAACAGTGAAATTGTAGACGTTTTTTTTATCGTCCGACGTTATCGTCCGTGTTGTGTTTCTACCTATAGACCTATAGATAAGGAGTTAGCAAAACAAAAGATTTTTTTAAGAAATCGAGTTTGGTTTAGGAAAATCGAAAAGGTTGAAATATATAAGAAAAACTTCAACAAATTATCGACTAAATTATCGACTGCTTAGTTTTTGAGTTATTACCAAAACCGTGAGTTTGTTTTCCTGACCCCCCCCCCCCCCTCCCCCGCCCTTACCCACACCCCTTTACTTTCAAAATTACCAACAAAAAATTCACGGTTAAAGAAAATGTTGTAAAGGTTGAACCCAAAATATAGCGATCGGCTTATCAATTAAAATGTTATGTGAAGTGGGCTGGGAGTAGAAATTTCGAAAAAAAAATATTTTTGACTTTGACGAGGGTGGGGGTGTCATATTAAAGGTAATTTTTTTCTGGTTCTAAACAATTTTTCTTGCAATTTTCCAAACCACAGTTTTCGACCTATTTTCAAAAATCCGAATTTTTTTCCGTCTCTTAACTTCGAACATTACAAAAGAAAAACTTTTAAAAAAAATTAGGGTTAAGGAAATGTTGTAAATATTGAATGAAAACTAGTTCTCATAATTTTAAATGTTATTTGGAGTGGGTTCAGGGTGGAAATTTTGATAAAAACTTATTTTTAACCTTGACGAGTGAGGTGGCCTGGCAATGAAGGCAATCTTTTTGATTTATTTCTAAAATTGTGTTTTCAAAAAGAAATATTGTCATAGAATATTATATATATGGAATCCTCGACGAGTGAGTTATATTCGCATTTGTCTGACTTTTTTATCCGGTTTTCTTGGAAATTTCAGTGCCTGAAAATGCGATAACTTTATATTTATGTTAATGTTACCTTAAAATTTAATTGCTAAATTTAATTACGGATTTTTCTGGAATGCATCTACCGTATAAAAACAGAATTAGGTGTATGTACATTTAAAATGCATATCCCTCTAGTGAAATTTTTAACTAAATCATAATAAAGTCATATTTAAGTCCAAATTGCGACTTCATATCAAGGTCAAATTTAAGATCAGTATGATGTCATGAAAGCTTTATATTAATGATACCATTATGCCTATGGTCATGGCGATTGTCAGTTTTATGTCAAATTTACGTCAAATTTATATCAAACAAAACAACTACATCACATATATATGAATCATCATGTGATGTCATATTTACGTCTTGTGTTCACTGGGAGGTATGATCCTAGTACCTTAAGTGCCTAGACCATTCTGTGTTTTGGGGTGGCAAAAGCTCGTCAAACTAAATTTTACAAATATTTATATAGTTCAAAGTTCATCAGAGGTTTGTTTTTTGCAAAGAAAATGGGTCAACCCAGAAGAAATCGACCTGTTTAGGTGGAAGTGCAAATGTTAAAATCAGGATATGCTAAAATCGAGATAAATGTTGCGTTATTCAATTGCGTTTAATTTTTCAAATGTGTTATCTATGTTTGAATATTCAATAATCAATACGCATTGTATGTACAGTCGTTGGTTTCTCAGTTTAGAAGACGATCAAATAGCACTTTTGTCGTGCAATATCATAAAAAATATCACGATATGTTACGTCAATTTTTTTTCTTTTAACTTCTCTTCGTTGAATATTACGTCAAACTGGACCGAACCGTCAAGATAAAAAGATGAACCTATACGTCAAACTTTATAGGCCACTTTTATACTGTCGTCCTAAGCATAAACACCGTAACTACCAAAATGTTGGAACTAAGAAAAACGACAAAAACTAAAATAGTCTTTGATATTTAACATATATTTTTCAATTTTACGGAGTTTTATGAATTGCAATTTTCATGTTCAGTTACTTAACCATGTTTTATTTAGCAGGGTCTTAGAATAATGCTTTGTGACTGATAAGGCAGAATAAACTAATTTTTTGAGTTACGGTGTTTTTGCTTATGACGGCAGTATATTCCAATTAATTTTATTACAAAAGAGAATTTAGCCCGAAAGACACAAAAGCAATTTATAAAAAATAGTTATCACAAAAATGTAAGCATAAACAAAACAAAACCAAAAGTGTTAACAACCATAATAAAATATTTTAATTGTCACCTAAATTCAAAACATTTTGACATTAAATGTCAAACCAGCAAAAAATCTGATTTTTTCGTGATAAGTAATCCGAAAAATCATGATTTTTTTATCACGTTGTCTCGACTGAACACTAGGTAGGAATTATAGCTCTATATGCTAAAAGACAGTAGAATTTTTTTGCCAGCGAACACGAAATTTGTTTGTTATGCTCATAAGTCATATTGTTTGCACATGCGTATGCACATGCGCATATTGTTTGCACATTCAGTGTCTCGATTAAAATATTAAAAAAAACTATTGGGGTCCCATTGAAATGGACAAAAATAACGCATAAAATTAATAAATTACTATTGAAATTCACCCATAATTATAATAGCAAACCAAAAACTAGTAAAAATATTAATGAATATGTAGGCAATGTAACAAAATTTTGATAATTAAAAATAACTATTATAAAAATAACGACGCCAATGGAAACAAATATCACAACAAACAAATGGTACGAACTAGAAGTAGAAACTTAACTAATATAACTGTTTTGAAAACAAATTTATCCCAAAATAAATAATACATCTCTGTTTTACTTTTTATCTCATCTATTATCTCTTGCTGCGTCCTATCTGTCAAAAATTCGCCGGCACAAAAATTCTACATTGGCTGTATCGACTAAACAATTTCAATTTACTCTGCTATCCTACTTGAGTAAATTTTGACAGATTGTGTTGAAATTCAAATAATATTTGTTTTCCAATAATTATATTTTCGAAATTTAATTTTTGTGGAAGGAAATAAAGCAAAACAAAAAATTAAAAATTATCAGCGCGAAACGTCAAAATTTCAATTTCATCGGCATTTTTGAGAAATACACAATACACTTAGCAATACACATAGCTTAAAAAACTACTTTATCGATAAATTTAAATATGTATTGAAAATTGACCGAAGACCTAATTGACCGTGGCCCATTTCTCAAAAATGCCGATGAAATTGAAATTTTGACGTTTCGCGCTGAAATATAATTTTTTGTTTTGCTTTATTTCCTTCCACAAAAATTAAATTTCGAAAATATAATTATTAGAAAACAAATATTATTTGAATTTCAACACAATCTGTCAAAATTTACTCAAGTACAAAACCCCCGATATATCATAGCCATACCGTTTCACGCCATTTGCAATAAACAATGAACATTGCCATATGCAAAAAATTGGATTAGTGTTTTTGATTAAATATTTTTGAATTTTTTTTATATGGAGTTTTATTTTTTCAGATGGCGTTATGAGCGTTATGGCGATTTTTTGAATTTTTTTTATATCGAGTTTTAATTTCAAAATGGCGCTACAAGTTCACGATTTTTATTGTGCTAAAAAATGTAGATGGCTTCTATACCGGGGGTTTTGTCAAGTAGGATAGCAGAGTAAATTGAAATTGTTTAGTCGATTTGCAGATTCAATTTAAATTTCATCGAGAAATGGGCCACAGCCATTGAATATCAATTAAGATGTATGATGATAACGACGAATCGTGAATTATGTGCCTATTGGTGTATTAAACGTACTAAAACGAATTAATTATCATGGCTGTGGCCCATTTCTCGATGAAATTGAAATTGAAATTGAATCTGCAAATCGACTAAAAATTTTAAATTTACCCTGCTATCCTACTTGAGTAAATTTTGACAGATTGTGTTGAAATTCATTTAATATTTGTTTTTTAATAATTATTTTATCGTAATTTAATTTTTGTGATAGAAAATGAAGCAAAACAAAAATTAATATTTCAGCGAGAAACGTCAAAATTTCAATTTCATCGGCTTTTTTGAGAAATGGGCCACGGCCAATAACGCATTAAAAAACGAAAAAAATTAAAGTACTAATCAGCTGTTTTGAACTGATTTCATTCGAATTAACTAAACAAGGAGCATTAAACTGACTCATTTTTATATGTCTAAACTAACCAATTTGATTTTGACCGTCTCAACACAAAACAGAAAAAATGTCTGAGAAGAAAAGATCGAAACGTCGTAAAGATGTAAGTTTATTTATTTTTTCTGTTTTATTAAAATAATTAACATCAGTTATTGTTAATAAATGTTACAAGTTTATTGAATAGTCTTTAAAAATTAAATTAGAAGTGTTATTGTTTATGTAAATGGTTAAATTGTTAAATATATTTTAATGACGTGACAAGCAAAACACAAAGAAACGTTTTTTAGTTTGTTGTCATTATTGTAAGATGTATTTTTGTATAATTTCAGTATTTGAAATAAATAAATGTGATTTTACTAACCGATAAGAAAAAAGTAGCTCAAATGATATGTGGTAAGACGTGTCAACTACAGATGCAAAATTATTATTAAAATATATCCGTATAACGGGAATTCTCTATCAATATTCTAACACTTGCGTAATAAAAACATTTGAATGTTTATTTTAACTATCACATCATCGAAATACTTATTATTATTTTACAATAAATTTCTTATAAATTTTAATAGGAATATACTGGACCAGGAGGTGCGGAACAAGAAGTTGAAAAACCATCAAAAGATGAAATTGCTGTAGCAAAATGGTTGCGCTCAAATCTTCCAACTAAAAAAACTAAATTTCTTTCTCATAACGTTGAATGTTTTATAGGTGTGATCTTAAAACAATTTATTATAATAATATTTTTATTAATAAATTTGCATTCTAGCGTCAAAAGCATTAGATGGGTTAATGTCATCGAAGTTTTCGCAGGGAGACTCTTGTCTTTTGCCTACAAGAGAAATAGCAATTGAATTTCTAGATAAAATGTTAATCCATAAATTTTTCCATCGCGCTAAAAAAATTCCAGTTACCGAACAGGAATTAAAAGGTAAATCTAAAAAGTCCACAGACAAGGAACTATTAAAAAAAGAAAAAGATACAGTTAAAGATAAAGAGGAAAAAGGTACAGATGCTGAAAGTAGTCATGTTGAAGGAAAAGGAGAAAAACAAGTAAGAGATCGAAAACTGATTAGTCGAATTTAAATCGATTATGTGTAAAACATCTTATTTCAGGTTGAAAAGGAAAAACGAAAACGCAAAATACGCTTAGATATGCATCCCCAACAAGTATTTGTTGACGGAGCTGAAGTGTATGTATGGATTTATGATCCAATTCCAATGCATTATTGGTTGTTTGGAGCTCTATTAGTTGTTGGTGCTATTGTTATATGCTTATTTCCACTATGGCCGCCTTCATTAAGGTAGTATATTGATTTATAATTTAATCATTCAATTATTCGAATAATTTAGTGCAGATCCTAATCCAATTCAAAACAGAACTCCGATTAACGTTAAAAATTAGTTTAATTAGAATAAAAGTTTTACAGAAGATCATATTACAAGAAAGAAAGATTTCTAATAATTAGAAATCAAATTTTTGACGTCAATAAAAATTGTGGAAAATAATTTGCATTGCAAATATTTTTAAATTCAATGTATAATGTGTATAATGTGTTATGTATAATGTAATATTGTTTGAAGTTTGCATCCATTATTATAACGATATGCTATAGTTACTTTAGGCTCGTTAGGCTTTTAGGAGTTAATGTTGAAAATAATATGGAGTTCTCGTTACTGCCTATCTAAAAACTATGCTCAAAGATTATATTGTTTAGGTCATTATCGGTTCAGTATCAGTTTTTCAATAGCAAACAGCTTCTATACGTCCCTGCATGGAGTACTGTTCTGACATATGGGGTGGAGCGTACATGGCTAGTTTGAAGTGTCTTGATGTCCAACAAAGAGCAAGGAGATCAAATCAAGTTTCTCTGATTCTGCTAATTTCTAGCGTCATACCAGAGCTGCAGTAGCCGCCCATCTTTTTACGACACAAGTATAAAAAATGGAATTTCTGAATGATTTTTTTTTACCAGAGTTTGACATCTGTAGTATTCAGAATTCCTATCCTTGTTAGCATGGTATTATAGACGTAGGAGTTAGATAGAGGTGGAGTTGATCCTGGCTGGAGTTGATCCTGGCTGGAGTTATTGACGAGTTGATTGTTGAGATGATGCATATGAATGATGTTGTTCCAAAATCAGTTGATTTAATTCTAGTGGCTGCTGCCGCTATGTCAAATTTTAAATCGAAGATTAATTTTATCAGGTGTTTATGATTGAAAAATATTATTAACATATCGTCATATATCCAAGATGATAAATATAATAATCCAGTTCCAGAAATTTCATGTTTATAGTCCGGACACAATAGAATGTGATATAATTGTAGTATCAAACATGTGTAAAAAGCTCGATGAAATATTGATATATTTTAAAAGAAACATGTAAGCACCTTAATGAACGTTAATTTATTGATATAAAAACTTCCAACCAAATTCTGCATACATTAATCACTGTATACAGGTACATTTATTCTTTAAACATTATTTGTACAGGATGCCATATTTATTGAGATATACTCCACAATTATGATCTTCAAATATATAAAATTACATTACAAATGAAACTTTCAGTAAAAACAAGAAAAAAAGACGAAATGTAAACCGTTTTCAACATACAAAAAACAAGAACTTTATAAAACTAATTTGTTTTTTTTAAATATTTTTCACGATAAAAACATCGCCTACCCTAAATTTTCAAATTTTTCAATTTAAATGTTCGCCACAGTATCTTCGGCTATTCAGGGGTACGTTCCGAAATTTTACTATAGCTAAATATTTTATGCGCCAATCAAATCACCATTAAAATATTTAATAACTATAGTTAAATAATTTCTGAACGACGATCATTAAGTAAAATATTAAATACACAAATACTAATACAATTTGTTAAAATCGTATGTCAGAGTAATTCTTTCATAAAATGTTTCAATTGATTAAAATTAAAACCGAAAAAATTAAAAACTAAGATAGAAATTACTAACCATATTGTTATAGAAAACTTGCATTTCATTCAGAATTTGAAAAATATATATTGTTACGTTTTTCACACCTTACTTCGAATTGGCCTAACTCACAATTCGATAAACGTAATTCCCAATCTCTTCCTGAGTTCGATCACTGATTAGTAAGCACAAACACCAGGTTTTATTAAGTATTCAACAACTTAATTGTTCCACAACAATAGAAAAACAATATTCCTAACCAGAATATTCTTTTAGCAGCTCCAGAAACTCCAACGGTTGATTGTAGAAATTTCCAGTAATACAACGTTTAAAATAATACACAAATTATTTTTACTTAATAACACTTTAAACTTTATTTACAAAATCACTTTACACAAAAACTAATTTAAAGATCACTTTTATAATTTTAACTTCACTATCGCAGGTTTAAAATAAAACTAATTTTACATTTAATTTCACTTTACTGTCGCAGGTCTAAAATAAAACTAATTAAAAACTACAAGAAGTAATTTCCTTATATACATTCTGCCTAATCTCTAGAAATTTCGCGGTCACTTTTTCGAAACCTTGAGAAAATATTAGAATATTCGATTATTTTACGTTACGTTGTTTTGATTCATAAAATAAAATCATTTGTTTTATGTAGACCTTATTTCTAAGAATATGTACAACAACAACAATATTCATTTCATTCAATTGTTGTGTTTTGTTGATTTTATTTTCCTGGAAGTGACCGTAATCGTCTAGATTTTTCTGAATCGTAACAATATGAATGCAATTTCGAAATAAATTGAACTGTCAATTTGAAATCGTTAAATTTTAAATAATGTTTATGTATATGTGTATTTAATTTTTAACTCTACTCGAGAGCACATTTAATTTTTTAATAAATGTGGGCGGGGCGTAGTGTGTTTCTGAACGCAAACAGCTGTCAAATAGTTAGATATTAACTTTACTATTTCGTTTCTGAACGACCGTATTTAAATATTATTTAAATATAGTTAACTATAGTAAAGTTTCGGAACGTATCCCAGATATGTTAAATATTAATGTTGAGTTGCGCAGAATAAATAAAGATCTTATAATGTAAATTAAAAAGAACACGTTTATTCGACAAATCGTACAAAGCAGAACGAAGTATTAAGTTAGTTACAATTCATATATAAACAGAATACAGTGTGGTTAATTCAAAACTATGATATATATTCAACATTCCCACTATATCTTATTTTTTATGAACTCCCATTAACTGTATGAAACTTTCAATCTTAGTTGAGACTAAAGGCTTCGTTAAGATATCGGCTGCCATATTGTACGTTGATACATGCTGTACATCTATTTTACCATCTGATATGACTTGCCGAATGAAATGATGACGTACATCTGTGTTTAGTACGTGGGTGATAACATTCGTTGGATGCTAAATGAATTGCGCTTTGATTTTTATCAAGGGATACAAACTCCTTATCAATTGCCGCTTTCCATTTCTCATGATCATCTCTCGAAACTGCTTCATCATAACCTTCAGGATCATCATTTTCGTAGTTTACCAAATATGAAAGAAAATCATCATAACTTTTTAATTTCCGTTCTCTAGCTGAACGTCGAACATCAGTTGTTACAACTAACGGAACATCAACCATAAAATCAGGATCAGAATCATTATCATCAACAATTTGATCGCCAAACACTGAACTGAATGAGTCGTCTGTTGATTCTTCAATTTCAGAACAATTTGCTTCTTCACGTAACGTATTTACAGCAATGGTATTTGAAATTTCAACTTCATTATTTGATTCATCAGCCCGATCAACATCATTATTTAACCTCATTAACACTAACAACTGCATCAACTCTTTTTGCTTCTGTGACATCATCAACTGGATTATTCGCTAAATGTAGATTTTTCTCAAAATTTCCCACTAAATCTGGTATTTTTGCGAATGGAATTAGGTTTCAATGATATATTTACTTGTGGCCAAGATTGATCTTCCAAGAAAACAACGTCTCGGCTGATGATCAATTTATTATTCTCCGGGTTGATTAAACGATATGCTTTACTGTTCTCACAATATCCCACCATGATACATTTAATTGATTTACTATCCAGCTTCAACCTTTTCTGTTTAGGAATATGAACCATCGCTAAACATCCAAACACTCGAAGAATAGATAAATCAATTTTCGATTGAGACCAACTGTTCTAATGAGTCCTTTATCATCGAACGTTGCACACAATTTGTTCCACACTTCCTTCGCTGTGGTGGCTTCTCTAACATGGACATACAGTTCTGGTTCAATCATGAGAATTAATTTTGCTTTTGCCATTACAGCAACATCAGGTTTTGCGTCAGTACCTTGTACACTTGCCCAGTAACCTTCCAAAATCATCAAATTCTCAACGTCAAACTTCCATGTCTCGAAAATTTCTCTGACTTTCAGCCGCTCACAAATTTGCATTTTTTTATTTGACATCATAATGTAAAATTAACAAATTTTTACGTAAAAACAATCTTTACTCTATATATAAACTTTTTTCAATATTCTGGGCCCATAACCTGTTGGGTTGCGCAGAATAAATAAAGATCTTATAATGTACATTGAAAAAACACGTTTATTAATTATTCGACAAATCGTACAAAGGCAGAATGAATTATTAAGTTAGTTACAATTCATATATAAAAAGAATACAGTGTGGTTAATTCAAAACTATGATATATATTCAACAATTATTATAATTAACACTAAACATGCCTAACTTTGACCGCATGGAGGGATCAGTTTTTATTGATTTGTTAATTTTTTTTTGTTTTTGATCCACGGGTGTGACAACCCCGCGTACTCCAGTCCCTGCTATTGGCATATGAGTCAATGTGAGATATCACATACCACGGGCAAAAGTAGTGAGATATCACTAGCCAAGGTGGCATCTTGGGGGTGCTGCCGGATGAACTCTTCAGTCAACCCCCAGTCTTAGCTGTGGAATGGTCCTTGATGCTGACACGCTGTTGCTTGCTTGAAGAAGCGAGCCTCCATATAACTCTGTCTGGGCTTTGATCATTGAGGGAGATAGTGCGTCATATAGTCAAGGATTGTGCCATTGGCTGAATTATTGGCAACCCCATTTTAGTTGCGTTCCTGCAAATTTATCAAACAAATTTGCTCTTTATCTCTTATTTTATTTTTATATTTTCTATCCTATCATAAAATATTGGCCTATGTCATGTTTTGTGTGTGATGGGATTTATTGTTTAGTTATTATTGTTATTATTATTTAACAAAAAATATCAAAAACAAAAAAGATTAGCGTCCATTAACATCCTTTAAACGCATGTTGTTGTGGGACTTTGGTCTTAAAAGGTTTTTATGCGTTATTGTGACACATATATTGTAATGCCTACTACACAACACATTTTATTTAAAAAAAAATCTTTGAATAAAAAAAACTCAGATATCGCAAGCCAAGGTGATATCTTAGGGGTGCTGGGGGTTGAAGTGTATTTAGTCAACGGTAGCACCCTCAATCTTAGTTATAAAACATCCCACGATGATGGAACGCTATTGCTGGCTTGATAAAACGAGCCTTCATATAACTATATATCTGGGCTTTAATCATTGAGAACAGGAATATGTCGCTAGTTGGATTATTGGCAACCCAATTTTAGTTTTGTTCGTGCAATCATCACCTCTCGTTGCATGTTGTTGTGGGACCTTCGCCTTTAAAGATTTTATGTGTTGTTGTGACACATATTGTAATCCTACTACAGAAAGTTTTTATTATAAAAAAAAAATTCTTCAAACGATTTTGTCTGCTGTGCTTAGAGTTTATCAACTACTTGCTTATTCTTTACTAATGGCAAAAAGTTTTTATCCTTTTTTTTTGTGAATGGTTTTGTTTGTTGTGCTGCAAAGGGTAATTCTCATATAATTTGTAATGTGGCGTTTTTGCTTCTCTTTTTAAGTTGTCAAATTTTCATGGTTTGGAAATAAATAAATTTATTTGTCTTCAGTGAATTTCATCACGGTTTCCTGTATGCGTGCACCCACAAGGAAGCCAGTACCAAATTCTTTTCGAGAAGGCCATTACAGTACAGTACAGAGAGTGACTATCCAAATCTTCCTTCCAATTATTGGCTGTCAAATTTCTTGCACAGCGATTGAAGGAATATTCTAGATAAGGAATATTATTTATGAAAAATATAATAATATTTTTCAGTAGTGATGAAAATCGTGATCTACACAGGTGAAAATGTCGAAATTGGAACTTGACCATTTTTGATTTGTCTGAAACTTGGCATATAAGTAGTATGGACAAAATTAATTAATTAATTGTTTTTGTAATTAATTTTTAAATAAAAATATTAAAAAATCTTTTTTAAAGATGGCGCTAGGGTCGAAGATCAATTATTGGAATTTAAGTAATTTTTTTTCTGAAAATGATTCTATCCTTACTTTAAAATATATCAAATTTATAAAGAGGCATTAATTCGCGTTCTTGAGATATATAATTTTAAAGATTTTTAGTCCGACTAAAATTCTAATTGTTCATTATTTTTTCGAACAATTTTTATCAACAAAAAATTTTAATTACTGAAATTTGAAAAAATGATGCAAAATTCGAATTTTAGTCGGACCAAAAATCTTTAAAATTAAATATCTAAATAACACGAATTAACAAGAGAATCATCGTATTCGAAATCGTTTTATTAAATTTAATTTCATAGCACATAAACCAAAATGTGTTTTTTAATGTTGTATTATTCATAAAAATAAATTTTTTCAGTCAGCAAAGCAAATTTTTTTATATTTACATGAGATTTTATATTTTACAGAAAAGGAGTATACTACTTAAGTATTGGAGCTGCTGGTTTTTTGGTATTTATACTTGGATTAGTAGTACTACGTTTTATCGTATTTTGTATTGTATGGGTTGTTACTGGCGCAAAACATCATTTATGGTTATTCCCTAATCTCACAGAGGACGTTGGATTCTTTGCATCATTTTGGCCAATATATAAAGTAAGTATTCTTTAAATTGGCGTATTGCCGGAACATTATATTTTTTATCATTTCGGAACCAGCATGAGTATCGTGATGGAACTGTATCAAATAAAAAGACAAAAAAACGTAAACGTGATAAAGATAGTGATGCTGAAGAGGATTCAAATGTTCCTCTGATTGATAAAGAAAAAATTGATAATATTAAAGAAAACGATACTGGCACCATATCTGATCGCGGTGATGATACAACGGAAGAAACATTGCATAAAAGTAATGTTAAATCAGAAATTCCATCTAAATCTGATTTCTCAGATGACGACAAAAAAAGAAAATAGTAATTATTCAATTAACATATTTTTTTTTTAGTTTTAAATTATTGAATTGATATTTTTTGTTTGCAGCTCAATAACTCCATCAGAAACCGAATCTGAAGGATCGCAAAGATCGTCAACCGGAAAAGATTTTGAAATGGTTGATCCAGCTGATGTTGATAATCCTTAATAATTTAAGGAAATAGTTACTTTTTTTTAAATATATATTATGAAGGAAATAAAATAAATGTTTTTTAATAAGTGACTAGTTCATTTTTTAGAATGAAACATTTATATTTTAATCACACAATTATAAATTAGTTATGGGTCACATTTTATATTAGGCATTTATTTATTATAAGCTATTCAATGAAAAATGAATCTTATTAGCATAAAATTGTTTTCTTAAAATGTTATACAAAAAATGTGCGAAATTATATTATTATTATCTGTACACTCCGTTTTTGTTATTAAAATTCATTTTTCTTTATTGATTTATGCATTTTGATCCATTTGATTGAATTAAAACATCAAAGATTTATTTATCAACAACCCACACAAAAACTAAATTTATAAATTAGAAAATTTTATTTATTACATGCAGTTAACAGCGGCACAAATTGGCGAAACAAGATAATTGATATTTTTATGAATAAATAATTATTAAAAAACTTTCGTTTCATAAATTATTTTTATATTTATCCTTATTGCATTAGATGATTAGTTAGCCATTAACTTACTTTACAAAACTAGATATTGAATAATAAAGTTTAATAGTCGTTTTTGATTCCACACAGTAGATTTGTTGGCAACCATAAAATTAAAATGGTTTAATTTTAATTTTTTTGCACTCCGAAATTTTTTTTTTTACTTCACCACAATTTTAAATTGTGTGAAGTAAAGCAATCTATCGAGAAAAAAAAATTTTACATACCCCAATTTTTTTTTCTTTTGTTATGGACCATCCTCTATCTAAATTGCCAATAAACAATTTGGAGTGCGTCTGTGTGTGAGTGGGTTGGTTGGTTTTAAGTCGTGGGTGACATTCCTGCATATGATCTTGATGAAACGTAGGCAAATGATCCAGGTTCACTTGAAATTGGAAAACCTGGATTCATTTCAAATTTGGACAAAATGGCGGGGGTCTCCCGAACACCTCTAAGTTTAAATCTTCAAGAACTTCTAATCCCGGCTTATAATCTTATGGAACTTGGTATATAAGTCTTTAGTACTAGCCGTGTTCGATTTGCACTGAAGCAACTGAAACAACTGAAAAATCGCATGCAATTGTTGTTGTTTTTTCAGTTATTTCAGTCAAATCGAACGCACCAAATGTTTCCAATATTTCTGCATACCAACTTCCGGTTTGTCAGTTCCGTTTAAAAAGTTTTTTTTTCAACTGCTGACTTTTCACACTTTGTTTTTAAAGTTTGTTTGGAGCATACAAACTTCATTCATTAAACGATTTTGATGACGCTTTGAAAAAATATGGAGACTTAAATGACAAAGAACTGATTAGTTTTTGGACAGTATTGGGATAACTGAGTGGGGCCTCCCGAACACCTGTTTATTATGTCACCATTTTTTTCAATGTTTGTTGGGAGCATACAACATTCGTTCGTGAATGACTTTTGATGACACTTTGGAAAAGATGCGAATATGTCTGGGAAGGAATTGATTTGTTTTTGAGCGATAGTGAACAAAGTGGCGTGGGGTCCTCCGAGCACCTGTATTTAGTACGGTTTATAACAGTTATGCATCCCAACTTTCGGTTTTTCACTTCCGGTAAAATTTTTTTTTTAGCAATTTTTGGAATTTTTTTCAGTGTCTTTATGCGAACTACAGTCTACAATAACGAAGTGATTATGATGAAGCTTATGAAAAAGGTTTCAATTAGCGTGAGAATATAATTATCATCTTTTGTAACACATTGATCAAAGTGGCGGGGGTCTACCATACAACTGCTGACTTTTCACACTTGGTTATTAAAGTTTGTTGGGAGCATACAGACTTCATTCATTAATCAATTTTAATGACATTTAGAAAAAAGATGGAGATCTAAATGACCAAGAACTGATTAGTTTTTGGACAATATTGGGATAGGTGGTGAGGGGCCTCCAGGACACCTGTTTATTGTGTCACCATTTTTTCAATGTTTGTTGGGAGCAAACATTCGTTTGTGAATGATATTTGATGACACTTTGGAAATAGATGCAAATATATATGGCAAGGAGTTGATTAGTTTTTGAGCGATAGTGAATAAAGTGGTGTGGGGTCCCCGAGCACCCCGTTTTTTTAAAATCTCAATAGCACCTGTACCTGATAATCGAATTAGATGAAATGTTGGTTCACAATAGTTCTGCATTCCAACTTTCGGTTTGTCACTGCCGTTAAAATTTTTTTTAATTTTTTCTTGTACTACAGAATTTATGTTTGTTTGATTTTGTAGTTAAAATCATACTGAACCATTAAGTTCGATTACGATTTTCAAATCGAAAAGTTAAAATTTGGATATCAAATCAAAAGATATCAATTATATATCGACCGCTTCGTGACAAGACCTCCTATCTACAAAAACTACATTTTCCAGGAGACAAAAAAAACTGTGCACCGTGATAACGATTAAAAATTTTCATATAGTTTAAATGAGGATTCTTTATAAATAAACTTATACAACGTATCAATAAATATTTTTGTCAGTTATCTTGATGGTAAAATTTTTGATGTACTTAGGATAATTTGAGTCAAATTTTTTATGCAGATAGGATATATTATTCAAATAAATAAACTTAATTGTTATGGTAGTTATTTCATCTTTTAATTTTTTATTCATAACAAATTTACATAAATAATTCAAGTTTTTAAATATAAAAAAATTAACATTATTAGGATGGTACCTATCTAAAACAAAAAAAATCAACTTTCAGTTAAATAATACAAAAGTATTGAAATCACATTCACATGTTTAAAAATAATATTCTTAAAATTACGACTAAAATCAGTCTCCAAGTTTCATCAGTATTATTAAAAAAAGTTAATCAACGAATTCAAGATTATCGTAAAAGGCATGACAGTCTGATGGGATCACAGATTTTAAATCTTGTAAGTGATCGTACTTGCTTTTTTTATTTTGCATGTTGTACTAAAAAGAGATGGATAATTCGATATAACATCAATTTTTTTCAATCTTCCAGGTAAGTCGCTCCACTCGTGATCGAAACATAATTTGTATTTTATTTTACTTTCGTAATATCTTAAAGCTTTGATGTCAGTAACTACTGGATCATGGGCCCTTCTACCAGGTCTAATTGATGAATATCTAAGATGTTCCGGTAATGAATAGTTTTTAAAAAACGTGTATCTTAAATTTTCTACCTCGTATGGTTTTGGATTGATGCGCGCAGCTTTAGTAAATACTAAATAGTTGCTGGGTAAATGTATTTCCCTATTTTTGAGTTGATGCTCAATCTTACTATGGACACTGTCACACTCCATCTGTGTGTGTCCTGGTACTAAATACTTTTGAATGATTTCAATATCATTCTGCATAGAAAAATTTAATAGCGCGTTAGCCAAAACATTATTTCTGTTTTGGAATCCGCATCCGTCGGAATAAATCACAACAGTTTTTTTTTCTTCGATGCTAAGATTATTGCTTAAGTAGTCGATGATACAACTAGTAAAAGTTGATGCGCATAAATTGTTGCATTGATCTTCAGAGAACCAATAACATTTTACATCTTTGGTGGCTAAGTTATAAAATGTAAAATTATGGCAGCATAGTTTGGTTTTGTAATAAAATGCATTTGCGTTAACATAGGGGGCCAATTTTACAGCTTGCAGATCCATGCATATAGCAAAAATATTTCCAGATATAGCAAGTTCCTTATCTCGAGTTTTTTCATCTCGCGCGCGGTTCTTGTTAATAATGTGTTTGTTATATTCATCTTCCGCCAAATTCCCATTTCTAAAAGACGCACACAAGTTGCATTCATCTTTCGTTTTTTGAAAAATGGACAAATTCTTTTCGTGAAACGTTTCAGTAAACAGCGTTATTCCTAAAGGTAAACTATTTTTGGATCCACAGAATATTTGATATTGTTTAAACACATCTCTAATGGAACTGTAGATCGGTTCCAAAAATAATTTAGATGAATTGGCTCTTGCGTAGTGTGAAGGCAACTTTGGTAGTTCTTCAAAAAAGGAATGTAAACATTCTTTCTGAGAATTATTGACCTCTCGAGTAATTGATTTCCGGGCCTTGTTTGAATGAGAAGTCTCCTGATGCAAACCGTGTCGACTGGACTCAATCCAAGCATGTACTGTCTTATAACCAATAGCAAGCGATTGCAAAAGCATATTCCGACAAACCTGAACACGGTCTGTGCCATTGTGCATGAAGTAATCATAAGTTTTCGAACGTCTAGAGCTCGTTTCAACAGTCATTCTGGATGCAGGTCTGCATATAACATTTGAGGCAATAAATATTTTTCGTTGGTCCCAATTACATTTATCCCAAAAATCATTAAAAATAGCTTGTCGTATTTCCGGTGTAAACGTGTGACAAAATCGGTTTTTTGACTTGAAGCACTTGTTCGATTTGCAAGAAATACCTTGCACTCTAGGACTTCTTATTTTCTGTTGTTGGTATTTATTATCTATCTTACAGAACCCAACGTACTCTTTCCCTTTCATGCGGAGGATTTTATTTTTATTGCGTTTCCAATTATCAGATTTAGATTTCCTTTGCCGCCGTACGGAATTTTCTCCACTCAGACCCATTTCATCTGGGTCTTCCGTTTCTACACTTTCAGGTACAAATAAATGATTATTTTCATCATTGTCCGCATCCGTAATATGAAGTTGTTCTTCACTACTGTAAGAATCAACAGTCATATCTCTCACATTGTCTGGGTCGTCTTCATAAGCCTTACTTTCCATTTCTAGTTCGTTCTGCTTTAATATATTTTCAAAATTTAAATCCGTAACCATAATTGTATCCTCATTTGAATTATTGCTGGCACTTGGAATGTAAATATCAGGTCCCATCGCTGTAGGATCTATTTCAAAAGAAAATATCACGTCAAGGTTTTCAATTGGAATTACTGTTTCATTGCTGCTTGGGATTACGATTGCCTGTTGTAATTTTTCTCGTGCCATATCTGCCATATCTTTTCGTGCCATTCTTTGTGCCATTCTTTGCTCACGTAACATTTTTTTAATGGAATTCATAATTCGTTTAACTTAATAGATATTTATTTGTTGTCTGTAATTTCAAACAAAAATTAAATTTTTAAATTTTTCGGTGAATCGTTTAGTAAAAATTGGATGCAAAACCTCCTATCTACATAAATAATGATGTTTCAAAATCTCATAAATGAAGCAATTATTTATTATTGTTTTATTATGTATTATTATATAACCACGTCAAAATAAATATTTCAATTCAACTACTAAATATATAAATATTTAAATTTCACTTCACTTCCAATTTTAACTAATATCACATAATAAAAAACAGATCAAATACTTACCGGCGATCCTCACGCTGTCAAAACACAAGGAAACTGATCACATAGGAGATTTTTACGATTTTTTTTTACTATTTCTTTATAGGAGGAATTGTTTTTTGCCGTTATATTGTTTTTTTAGTTTTACTATTACGGTATAGTTATTATGTATAGGTGCGCCTGCATTATAGCTATATTTCTACATCAAAAACTCATTTTAGCAAAAAACGCAGATAGGAGTTCTTGTCACGAAGCGGTCGATATTCTGATCGGTAAGCGTGTCGTAAAATAAAATTCAGATCAAGTTTAATTCAATTATGATTTTAAAATCATAAGGATCAATAAAAAAAATTTGTGCAGTTCAAATTTCATTTTTTTTATAAAAAAAAAATAAGATAATAAAATTTTTTTTTTGATCAGCGTTACCGAAATATGTTGTTATTGTGTAATTATGCAATCATGTAGTTATTGTGTTTTCGGATTTTTATGAAATATTTTATTAAACCAATTTACGGAATAAAAATATTTAAAACTTTAATGTAATTTACAAGTGTTTTTATTTCCATCAAGTTTAATTCATATTAGAGTTTTGAAATAATTCATTTAGATTTTTAAATCGACTAAAATCGTTCAATTCATTTTGATACAAAATCAAAAAAAAATGTTATTAAATTGAATTTTGGAAAATATAATAAAAAAATTATCTTTATGTTGTGACTGTTAAAGATAAAACATATCAGTATGAAATAAAAGAAGTTATATCTTGAAGAGTCATAAGCATAATTCGAATTGGATACAATTTATAAAGACGATGAAAGCCGTTTCGATGCAGTGAACTCAGACAATCTTGGGACAATTCTGGGAAACATGACAATACAATTTGGAAGTCAACAATCTACATTAACTTAAGGTTAGATTTTACTTTTATATTATATAATTTTGCTAAATACTTTGAATCTTTTTTTGTTTGATTATTCTAAGACGAAATGGTCTTATAAAAGAGTTTGTTTATTAGAGATTTCTTCTGTGTAGAGTATGTAGACACCTGTACAATTTATGTATCATTTTTGGAATGTTTAAATACTAAAACCCTTGGATAAATAGATGCCTAAGCATCTATTATTTAAATTGTAAAGTCCAGGCTTTACACATGGCACCGAAACAGGGACAAACTGGTTTTATAACGGGTAACCCGGTATAAAACACACAATAAAAATTTCATATATTGGTATTTTTTTTTTGATATTTTGAAATTTTTTTTGATATTTTTTTTGTATTTTAAATATCGGCATATTGCGATTTTATTATAATATGTTGGATGTTGTAATACTTATATTTTTGATATTTTTACAATTTTTGAATGATACGGTAAATATTGTAATTTACTATAATTTTGTTGCATCTGTGTTTCTGTGTTTGATGTTTGATTGAATTATTTTTATATATATCTATTGTATTATTATATACCTATGGTGTTTTTTTATATACCTACTGTATTTTTTTTTATATACTATTGTATTACGATATTTTGATCGATGTTTATGATGCAACAAATAATTTTTACAACGTTATAATCTGAATAAAAATATTGGTAGCTCTAAGAAAGAATCCAGGGGGGGCTTCACCCTCTTAACATGTATCGTTGGTTGAAGATCGCCTCTGTCTTTTGGCATGCGATCACTAAGTGGATTAAATTTTTATATTGGTAAATTTCAATTAGTTTTCCTTCCGAGACTGAATGCAGATTCACTGGACGAGTGTTTATGCAAAAGAGAAGGGATGCCTGTCAGTCCTACGGACAGCTAGGATCTTTTCTCCAGCGCTAAGCACTTCTCCATACAAGTGAAACTGCATCCAGATCTCCACTTTGTTGGGAAGAACCAACGTTCAACTCAACCTCCCTTCACAATTTCAATGGACTTAGCAAATCCATCCAACATCGCGTTTCAATAGTAAATTCGGTCTTGTACTGAAATCGGATCTGGAGACTGGAACTCTATACTGGTCTACTCCCAACAAACGATATTAGCTTTAATTGTTTTTCTTAACTTTTCTAGTTTAATATTTTTCTTAGTTTTAAGGATGAATGAATTCAGCATATGATTTTTGTAGATAACAGATATTTAGGCTGAATCTTTAAACAATGCTGAATTCATTTCATCAAGCGGGAGGGTACTAGAATGTAGATTTTAGGTCTTTTAGACCTATTTTTGTTCTGGACCTCACGTCGTTTCTGGGAAGAGATCGCGAGTTCGATTTTCCACTTCGAATCTTCTTTACAATTCCTTTAAAAAAATTTTTATTATACAGTCAATCGGTGTGGGCTTTGCCCCAGGGGCGTCAATTGGGTAGGGCTGGGGGGGCATTGCCCCCCCCCCAAGAATCTGATACTATAAATACATCGATTCAATAAAACCATCCAATCGTGATAGAATTATACACTATAAAAATTTCAATGCACTGTTATTTTGTAAATTCGTCTAATTTTTAGAAGATTTACTTAACTAATATACAAATTTTATCGCATACTATTAATTGAAATATATCTGATAATATAATTATTACGTTATATATTATTTTGGCCCGACTAAAGTACAGTTCATCGCAATATTCAAACCGTTATCGTTCTTTGTATCAAGGACAAGAGCGCCACCGATACGAAAGGCGGTCGTATTGCTTCTAACCTTCTGATGAAATCAGTTTTATAAACAAAACACGATCGTTCTTCCAAAAACGCCGTGGGTGCGCATTTTGACAAAATTCTATCGTACTATAAGGTGCGCGGCATCACCGCTTTTAGAAGAACGATTGTGTTTTGTTTATAAGATATTTGTGTCTGAGCCAGAGGAAACAAAATATTTCGTTAGTATAGGGTTCCTCGAGAGTTTATAGTGCAGTATTTAACATTCAAATCTCAATTGTTATTGGTAATTTTTATAAACTTAAAAGTAAGTACATGCAGGAGAACACAAGCTAACTATACCCCACTTATTTGGAGAACCCTGACTGTTTGGCCTTGTTTTTTATCTATATCATATTGTACAAACTTTACAAGACTTTTTTAAAAACAATAAATAAAAAACAATTCTAAAATGTAAAATCCTATAACATATCAAAAGTTTTCTTGATAGTTGTGCTAATTTTTATAAAATGAATGAAAATAATTACGGGAGTAATTTAAATTTATTGGGTTATTTCCAGTGATTTTATAATAGTGAATGTTTTATAATGGACAAGCAATATTTTCTAACGACACGAACAAATATTTAAGTTATGTAAATATTTTCAAAGTATGTTATGCAAAGTTGCTGACAAATTCTTTTCGCTATATGGACTATAATTTTTAATTCATAAAATAGCAAAAATTGTATGTTTGGTTGGTTATAATAAAATCCAAAACGTATCCTAAAGGTCAATCTTTGCTCATTTTTTTTATACAGTCACAGTCAGAAACTATTATTTTTTTGTGGTAGGTTTTTCTTATAGATTTAAAAGAAGGTCGCAATAATTGTACAATTTTGAATCAAATGAAAAATTTACGCACGTTTATGGGTAGTAAACTGACCAGAAGTCCTATGCTGCGTGAAAATGTCACACATTTCATTGCGTTGTCCCACGGAGAAATCTGTCCCACGAAGCGTCCCACGAAACAAATATTTCCACCACATTTGCCCGCATTATCGAAATAATCAACAAGCCTTATATCTACCTACGTACAGTTTGCGCAATTTCTTAGTCAAAGCAATGGCCTCACAGTTTTTTCTTGCAGTTTGTATAATGTTATGTATATGTTGATTTAACCATATTGAGAGAACAAACCAGTGCAATAGTTTTTTTACTAAAATAGTATTTTAACTATAATTTTCTTAAACATACTAAACTCAGTTATTTCATTTCAATAATTTACATATCTTTTAATGTCAACGAAAAGGTTTCTTTGTTTATAGAAACATCTCCCCGGTGTATATACGAGAGATCGAAAGTATATTATGAAAAACAAAATGCAAAATATTTTACTTAAAAAGACTCAGTTTTGCGATAAATTCATAAAAATTTAAATTTTTAAACCAGAGTTTACAATTTTCCTTTATTCGAGCACTCATTTCAATCCTTTGAAATAATATTCAAAAATTAAAATCTTTATACGATAATTTGAATATCGTTCTTACTCGTAACAGTAAAATTTTTGTTTTTTCGATTTTACTCCTTTGGAGCAGATTACATTTTCCTGTTCTTTCGTTCGATTTGCAAAAGAAGAAAATTAGTCACTCTACGTCATCCTTTATATTCATTTTTCTAACAATACATGAATAATTGAACGAATCATTCGAAGCATTTTACGTTGGAAAGCATCAAATTTGACGCAAAAATAAATGTTTTGAGTATTTGAAAGAAAATATTTATATCAATTTAGTAGCAAGAATGATATTTTATTATTTTTAATCCTGTATGTGAGAGTGTTATATTTTTTTTAAGCTACGCACTCTGAAATAACAAAGTAAAGGAGTGGTATAGGTAGCGTTTCAAACTCTGTTTAAAACACACTTTAACTAGGTAGCTCAAAAGTAAAATTATTATTTTCTAATTTATAATTTTTTTTCTCAATAAAGAACAAAGTAAACAGCATAAAAACTTGATAAATGGTATAGATTTGCAAAAGATAGAACGAGAGGTATACTGTATACCTCTTATACTTACAGAATACAGAAAAGATATTAATTATTTAGTAAAATAAAAATAAATTGTTTCAATTGTTTTGCAGTCTTTACTTGTGTAACAAAAGTTTTAAGCTACTATAAAAGGTAAATTTATACTAATTTTTAAAATTATATTTAAAAAGTTCTCCTGCAAATCAAGATGGATATAAAACGTTTACGTAAATTCTTATACGATATTGAATTGGACTATCCTTTTTTAAAAAAATCAAAATATAACGACGCAAAAGTTTAGTGTACTACCAGTCGGAGTGAATTTGCAAATTAACATTGGACAATATGATATTAAAAGACATATAGATACAGATAAACATAAAAAGGCGTTGCTATAAGCCGCCAGCTCCAGTAGCTTAAACATGTTTTGTTGTTATTTTGTTGCAATTTGCGCTGATAACACGAACACCAATTTTAGTGGTGTCACGTCAAGGGGTGAAAATTTAAAAACAAGCTAAACTCGAATTTGAACCAGAGTGTATTGGGTAATGCCAGCACTAGAAAGAATTTAGAAAATGTACGAACCACTGCAAGCACATTTCCTAACGGTTGAACGTCCAATTAAAATAAAAGAATTTTTTGAAGAATTAAATAGTAAACAAATAGTAAAGGAAAGCATTAAATAGTAAATTTATGCACAATCTAGTTAGCACATTTTCACCGTTCCACTTTCTCGCAATAGAAATTCTAATTAGTTAGTATTTGGAAGAATGTTTGCATTTTGTCGCACATTTTAATGATTTGGCTCTGGTCAGTTTAGGGTAGACATAACTCTTTCTCTCTGAGACAAATAAGGGAAAACAAACAAACAAACAAACAAACAAACAAAAAAACGATTCGACATAAGAGGAGTCACGTAGGGATTGCAATCCCGTGGTGTTTTATGGATCCTGGGACTATGTGACTCATAAATTTTAAATCCCGGGATGCCCGGGATCTAAAAAATCGTATTGAAAAACCATCCTTTTTTATCTATGCTGCACGATCTGCTGTCGTTTACAAATTCACTCTCTGAACAGTTACAAAGCAAAAATATAATATTTCTAGCACAAGCGCTTTAATTAAAACTACTTTCTTGATGCTTAAACAATGCAAAGATGACACCGAGATGAAATTTGAAATTATTTTTAACAAATGAAGGGATTTTGCAGAAGTTTGCGGCATTCTCTTCGATGAAACAACACCAGAAGACTAGCAGAGTAACCAATGTAGCTCAAAAGCATTTTATTTTTATTTCTATGTCGATGCATTTAAATGCTTTTAAATATATGTGTGTATAAAAATGTATATGTTATGTCTTACGAAAAAAATCTTTTTATGTCATTTAAATTCTCGCCCCCTCCAAGATTTTGGTGAAATGACGCCACTGCTTTGCCCATGGAAAAATCTTTAACAATTATAAATAAATAAATAAATAAATAATTCTCTTTTTTTTAAATAAATATTTTTATTTTATGAATATTTTTACAAATAAATATTTTCTCACATATATTAATAAATATTTTCTATTTTTCATAAATAAATATATATACATTTTTTTTAAAAATTTAATAAATAAATAATTAAATAATTATTTTTCCTATACTTATTCTTATAAATATTTTCTTGTTTTATAAATAAATAAATAAATATATATATTTATATATTGAATAAATGAAATAAATAAGCATTGAACATCAAGAAAATAAATAATTAAACTTTTTCCTACTCAATAAGTAAATCAAGGTGTACTAGTTGCAACAAAATAAATAGATTGTAAGTAAATATTTTTTGCACATAAATATTTAAATAATCATCTTTTTCCTAGGATCTTTAAGATCAATAATTTTTTTTGTAAAACGAGGGGTAAAGGATTTGATTATTCAAAATATTTGTATATTTCTTTCTGCTGTTGTTGGTCGCGTGTTCACGATTTTGAGTCGATTTACAATTTATTGCGTTTTACAATTTCTTTTTACGGTTGTTGTGTTTTTTTTGACATTTTTGCGCGGAAAAACATTTTAGGGTCACGATCATTATCGTCTGTTGTTGGTTTTGTTGAGTTGCAATTTTTTTATATATTTTGTCCTTCTTTTCATAGAATCTGACAACAAAAGAAAATGTCAGAGGTGCCGATAGACCATCCGTTTTACGGTGTCGAGTTGTGCGAGTTGTGGGTCGAGTGCTTCCTCCGGGACATCCAATACAACAGCTAAGGGTGGATACAACAGTTAAGTGACGCTGCGAGAAGTGCAACAGCACCAATAGTACAAACACACGCAGCTAATACAAAGGAAGAAAGTGAACTGATTCTGGCAACAGCTCTGCTTTTGGCTCGCGAAGTAAGGGGTTTAGTGGCTCCAGTGCCACCAAACACACTAAAAGGATTGTTAAATCGTATAACCCATTACGTGGACCGAAATAACCGCATAAGAAACATGGAAGAGTTAAAAGATGCTACCAAATACGCAGCCAGGTCATTGTCTGAAGCTTTCAGGACCATCACTGCACTGATAATGGGACCCGAAGGAGGGGCCTTAAGAAAAGATGTACCAGCTCCTGCAAATCTTGACGAATCATTTCAAGGTGTATTCGCGAGATCAACTCCAAATCATATGGAACCACTAGGTGACCTGATTGATGATATGACGGGCCGTCAACGAAGACAGCGTCTTCCACAACCAGCCAATGAGGTACAGCAGGAACAGCTTGGACCAGCAATACCACTGGAAGAGCTATTCAATGACATCAGAATAGCTCCACCTCCATACCGATCAGCTAGGGTCTCTGCAGTACCAGCATACATACAACCGCATGAAGGGTACCAACCACACAGGTATTTGAGTCAATTCTATACGAATTGGCTCCCTTACTTCTCTGGAGATGGGTCCTCACTCGATGCTCATGAATTCTTTCATTTGGTCGAGGTGGCTGCACGAAGGGATCGGGTGACCTTTGACGATTTAAAGTCCATCGTTCCCCGATATTTCCGTGGAGCCGCTGAAAAACATTACATAAATCTAACATATGAGTATCGAGTGGTGACCTATCCCATACTGAGAGAAGCTTTGGTAAACACGTTTGGTACCCTTACAGATGATAAGACGGTTTTAAAGGTACTGCTGAGCCGTAGACAAAAACATAAAGAGAGCGTCTATGACTACATAATTGGTATGAACAATTTAAATAGTAGACTGATCCGGCCTTATAATCCACAGTGAAACGATTTTAAGTCGAAATAGATGAGTTGGACTGAACAACGTCATCTTGGTTTTTGTGATAAATATTGTGGACTTTGAAGAAATTAAGAAATTATTTGAAAACTACCTTGAAAACAAAACGAAATTATATTTTTTAAATCAAAGGTTTAATGTTCTTATAAAGCTGGAAGAATTTTTGTTGGACATGCAATTGAATTTGCGTGCGCAGCATATGGTACGTTGTCTTGAATACATTGGTGATGTGGTTATGTGTTCAGGACCATCAATGGAACCAACATTATATTGAGTCATAAACATAATTCAAAATTGGATACAATTATAAAACTGAGGAAAACAATTTTTGACGAATTCAATACAATTTTGGGAAACATAAAAATATAAATTGGAAGTTATCAATCTACTAAAGGTTAAGGTTAGATTTTATTTTTTATATATTATGGTTTTACTAAATTCTTTAAATCTTTTTTATGGAATGTACTATTACAAAATTATTTAAATTTATTTTTTTGAATTGTATTTAGACCGAATGGTCTTATAAAATATTTTTTTTATAATTAGAGATTTTTCTGGGTAGAGTCCACACCTGCACATTGGTGTATCATTTTGGGAATGTTTAAATGAAAAAACTCTTGGATAAATAGATGCCTAAGCATCTATTATTTAAATTGTAAGGTCCAGGCTTTACAATACCATCACCACAATTACTCAATAGATTTGAATATCCCTAGCTTCCATATTGACCGTTTTCTTTTACGTTACATTATTTAGTACAAAAGAATGACTCTTTAACGACCAGGTCTGAAAACACATATTCTGAATAATGTATAGGAAAAGTGGTATCCGTCGATAATCGAACCCGGCACCATTGTGCCTTGAGTTAGAATGTCTCTATTCCAAAATTATTTCTAAAATACTAGCTTAACTTTACTACCTAATATGTTTTGCATTTCAAACGTATTTATTGCAAATACCTAAGGAAACCAATAAACAAGCAGATCAGTGTTTGTAAATAATCTCAAATAAATTTTTTTTTCATTTTTCTTGAAACTCGTAAATTGGAATACATCGTTTTTGAATCTTAATGGACACATAAATAATTACTGTGGATTTAAATGGCGAGTTACAAAATATTACCTGCATCGATGATCTGCATCAGATTGAAACGCGTAGTAAAATAAAAATTAGATAAAAATCAAAAATCAAATCAATTTTGTTTTATTTTTTATTTTTAAAGTGAATTATTTGTGGTGGAAATGTAACTACAAAAAATCATATATTAAAATGGATAATTCACATCACTCCGAAATGGTTGTTCATATTATTTAAATGGCAGTTATGCAATTACTACAGTTTTGCAAATGTTTATAGGTTGATACATACTCATACTTTTTGTTTTCAGTTTTATAATATTACTGATAAAGTTAAATAAAACAAAAATATTTAACAACATTGCAATAACCCAATTCTGTTTTTACACGGTAGATACGTTCTAGGAAAAGACGTGTAAAAAAACCGTGCATAAAAAGACACACAGCACATAGAAAAAAGGGGATTGGTTCCATCCCCTTTATTTCTGTAAAAAATAGGTGGAATAAAATGATTTGTACAAAAAAACTATTAAGAGTCTATATAAAAGCCAAATTAAATTTTTTGTGCATGTATGTACAGTTTATTTGATAAAAAAACAAAAACTAAATCAGAGATCAGCAACAGTGCGACAATGTTGTAGGAAATCAAGATTTGATGTTAAATTTCGGTCGTCAACAATTCGTAAAGCATGCTTTTGAACATAATCTAAAAGAGCCTAGATCGAAATAGATGCACCACACAAGACTTAACAACAATATTCCATACATGGACGAATGTAGAACTTATAAATGTGGAGTAAATTATACGGAGTGAAATATTTTGCACATCTCTTTAGGAGACTATTTGTTCGTCATAGATACTAATGGAAGTATCATTGGAGAATTCGATCTATGATCTGAAAACAATAAATAGCTGTATTTTGGTGGAATTAGAATTGACTAAATTTTTTTTACCCCAATCGGCGACTTTTTTTCGGTCCTCGGTCCTTTTCTCCTTCAAGGTCCTCGTTTACATTTACGTGGCTGACGCGTTAGGAAAACCTTCTGATTTATTCGTGTACGCACTAGACGGAAAAACAAAACATTTAGTGTACTCATAAATATTTGATTAAAAAAACGAGATTTTGAAATTTTTTCCATATTAAAATAAATAAGTTGCAATAAAAATGACACAATGTAAATTGAATATTTATATAACGAGTTTTCCTGAATTCCCTTCCTTATGAGATAGCGGCAAAATGCGACGGGCATAATGTTAAATAAACAAAACTTTATAATAAAATTTTGAGATTTTGTGAGTGATTAAGATCAAAATAATTATTATAATTCACTGGAATTTCGCAATTCGAAAGCATTTTTCATTTTCGATCAGAAAAACTTCTTTACACTGAAAAATACTTTCATTCCATACATGGACGAATGTAGAACTTATAAATGTTGAGTAAATTATACGGAGTGAAATATTTTTCACATCTATTAAGGAGACTATTTGTTCGTCATAGATACTAATGGAAGTATCATTGGGGAACTCGGTCTATGATCTGAAAACAATCAATAGCTGTATTTTGGTGGAATTAGAATTGACTAAATTTTTTTTACCCCAATCGGCGACTTTTTCTCGGTCCTCGGTCTTTTTCTCCTTCAAGGTCCTCGTTTACATTTATAACAACGTTTCTCCGGGCCAGATTTATTTTTTCATTCATTTTACCTTTGAAGATAGGGGAACGAATGATCTCTGCAATGTACTGTCTATCATCTGCAAAACTATTTGTCGTGTTACTGATAATTTTCAACAGGTCGTTGATATAAATTAAAAATAGAGTGGGGAATAAAACTGAACCTTGGAGAACACCAGTAATAATTAATTTAGACTCAGAAGAAAAACTATCGATGGATACCGAAATGTTTTGATCGGTGAGACAATTTTGAATATGCTTTACGTCTACATGAAGTTGGCATACCAGATTCGATCAAATGCTTTTCAGATGTCTAATGCGATAACGTACGTTTCACCACCTCAATCAAGCATGCTGTTCCAATGACGGGCTACATAGTTCAATATAGATCGGTTGTTTATATTAGTAAGGCTTTTCGTATATAATTTGAAATATTCAGATTTTTTGGGAAATGGCTAGTGTACAGCCAGTTCCAAAAAAGGTACGAAAACGGATCAATCAAATTACAAACCCATATCAAACTGGTCGATTAGAGCTAAAATATTCGAAAAAACATTAATTTTAAAAATATGAGGTTCTTAGTTAACTGGTCAAAAATACTTAAAGACAATGCGGTTTTCGACGAAAGAAAGAGTGACGAAAAATTTACTTTCTTTGTCAAACATATCTGGAACGAGTCACTTGAAAATCATAGTGAGACTTTCAGTGCTGTTTAATTGATATAGCCAAAACATTTGACAAAGTATAGCTCAACAATCTTATATGCAAATCGAGATGCTATGACTTAGCTTAGACGAGCAAATTATTTCCTGTGTTTAGATCTTTATATCTGAGCGTAAATTTCAAGTCAATGTCGACGGTTTTTCAATAGATATCTTTTCAACTAATGCAGGCCTTATTCAAAGTTCCACTCTATCTCTTCTAGTTCCTCTCTATCTCCAACTCTTGCTCTTATAGACTGAGAGCCCGCGACGGCCAGAGCTTCGTTATTTTATAAAAGCTGAAAGTTTCTCTGCGCATACCCCCTATACTCAGGTAGGAACGATAAGCGACATATGAAGTTTGGATCATAGTGGCTTTGACAGGGAGCAGGTTCCAAAGGGGCCTCCAAAGTTTCGTGAAAGTATAAAAGCTAATTGTTTTATATATTATTTGGGATAGTATTAGAAGTCACGTCACCCAATGCCAGACACTTACTATCGTGAAAACCCCCTGCCAGACACCCTTAAACTTTAAAGCTTAAGGGTGTCTGGCAGGGGGTTTCCACGATAGTAAGTGTCTGGCATTGGGTGACGTGACTTCTAATACTATCCCGAGTAATATATAAAAAAATTAGCTTTTATATTTTCACGAAACTTTGGAGGCCCCTTTGGAACCTGCTCCCTGCCAAAGCCACTATGATCCAAACTTCATATGTCGTTAATTGTTCCTACCTGAGTGGGGGGTATGCGCAGAGAAACTTTCAGCTTTTATAAAATAACGAAGGTCTGGCCGTCGCGGGCTCTTAGTCTATTATCTATATTGACTTGGTGCACTCAACGATTCATTAAATCCAGAGTTTTGCTAATGATGCACGCTTAATGTTTCTCCTGAAATACCTAATATATACTCAGCGTTTAACGACACTAGGTCAAATGTGATAGAGTCATTAAACATTGATTTAAAAACAGTAATGGAATCGGGTATTGCTAAAAATGTTAAGTTCAACGCGAAAAAACTCAAGTTTGCTATTTTTCTAGGTTATCAACATCTAATCCATTTTTAATAAAGTTTGATTCTTGAAGAAAAATAATCTTGAAGAGAAAGAATTCGTTAGACTTCTACGAGTTGAGATTAAAAATAATATTAAGTGGAATTCTCATATTTTTAGCCTAACTAAGAAAGTTGTTTAAAACTAATATTTTTGGGTCGTTGAGTTAGGTTTTTAATAGCAAAATTCTTCTTGGAGAAGTTATATAATCACCCTTGCATGGATTATTGTTGTCACACATGGAGTGTACCATACAGGTCTTGACTGATTCTGTACGACAGAGGGCCGTTAAATTGATCAGCAATTCAAATCTTACTAATGAGCTTGATTCCTGGTATGTCGCTGATTCGACGGTATTTTACAATATGGATAAACGGGTTTCTATCTAAATCAAATCGATTTTACCTAAGCCTGCAAACTTGACACGTTACACCAGAGTATCAATAAGAGTATAATAAGATAAAATAATTTTCTTCCTCCAAACTTTAAGATTTTTTTTTTTTTTAAATAAAATGTGTTGTGTAATAGGGTTTAGAATATGTGTCACAACAACACATAAATACCTTTTAAGACCTAGGTCTAGACCTGGGTCCCACAACTGGCGTTCTAAGGTGTAGATTAACGCTTTTTTTTTAAACATCTGCGGGTTGAAGCCACCTGAGACTAAGTGTTTCGGCAAACTACTCCATTTGTACGCAGTTCGGACAAAGAAGTCTCTCTGCGATCTGCCAGTATGACAGCGCGGGATCTTTACCGTTTCACCGGTTGCGGCAGCCGATTGCCGAGTGGAACGGGGGTAAGAATAAGTTTGAGGCATGATGCCGCTGATTTCATCTGAGCACTGCTGAAAACGATATTTGTGAAAAACAACGAGGTCAGCAACAGTGCGACGATGTTGTAGGGAATCAAGTTTTGATGTCAAAGTTCGATCACCCACAATATGTATAGCCCGCTTTTGAACAGAGTCCAAGAGGGCCAAGATGGAAACAGAGGCAGCACCCCAAACTTGACAGCAGTACTCCATACAGGGACGAATATAGGACTTATAAACATGGAACTGGAACATGGGATTAGCGTTAAAAAATCTTGAACAAACTTCCACTGAGATAAAATCAATTTTACCTGAACTAGCAACCTATCGCGTAACACCAGAGTAAATTTTGTAGCCCATTCTGTGACACTTCATATAAAAAAGTTCAGAAGTGTTGCTTTTCAGCGTGATTTTTTCAGCAGAATCTCTTATCTATGGAATGTCTCACCAGCAAGGGTTTTGCCTGATAGCTTTAGTCCTCAAAATTCAATAACGTTTATAAACTTCTTAAAGAAACTTAATTTATTCAAACTTAATCCTAAACCCTAGTTGGACATGGTATCTACGGATATTAAGAGACGTTAATTTATAATTTATTATAATTAACACTAAACATGCCTTACTTTGTATATAGAAAAAAAAATACACATTTTCTTCAAAATTTAAACCGTGCTATTTCGAATAAAACTGTAAAAACGAATTTAAATTTTTTTTCTAGACCGTGTTATATCAAAACCGTCTAAAAAAAGACCGTGTAAAAACAGAATTGGGTGTATTTCATTAAAGAAATAATTTGTCAAATACATGTACATAAGTGTATTGCTTTGACAAAATAAAAAAAATTTGAAATTATGTTAATCAAATCCATGTTTTAATAGTGATACATAAGAAGATATGGGACTAATTGGACAAATTTTATGCACCCCCCCAGCCCTACCCAATTGACGCCCCTGGATATATGATCAAATTTACGCTTTCTAAAGATTTACCGACCACATGAATTATAAAGTAAATGTTGCTTCTGGAAAGTACACTCAAACATACCATACAAAGATGTTTCGCAATAAAGAAAATGTGGAAAAATGTAAGACATAAACAATTTTTTCCTTAAATCTATGTTAGCATATTTAGTGGCAGCCCACAGAGTTCTTAACATATTCGTGACTCGCAAGCGGGTCATATTAATATGATCAATCCAAGACAAATCTTTGTTGATTAATACTCCAAGATTTTTTACATAGTCAGAGTATGAGATAATAGTTCCATTTACTATTATATCTGGATAATTTGAGGTATCGACCGAGTTTTTATATATAACTATTGCTTGCGTTTTACCTGCATTTAATTTTAACTTATTCTTGTTTGACTACTCAACGATATGCTGAATATCACGGTTTATTTTTGCTATTCTCTGTTTAATTTCATCTTTTTTGACGCTAGCATACAGTTGGAAGTCGTCAGCAAACATGGTATATTTGCAGTGCTTAAGATCTGTTGGAGCGTCATTTATATATAGAGAAAATAACAATGGCCCCAATACCGACCCTTGCGGAACGACAGTTTTAACTTTTTTGTCTTCAGAATACTGTGCATTTACATAGACTATATTACTTCTTGAAATCAGATATGAATAAATAAGACGACATGCAGATTTACTAAATTTAGATTTCTCATAAAGCTTTCTGATAAGGATACGATGGTCAATTGAGCCGAAGGCGTCGTTAAAGTCCAACAGTACTAGAACAGTTTTTTCTTTAGCATCAGCACTTCGTCGATTATCATCCGTGATATTTAAAATCACCGTTGATGTTCCGTGGTGTGGTCTATATGCCGACTGATAAAGATCTAGTAAATTTTCTTTCTTTAGAAATTCCGTAATTTGTGATTTCATAATAACTTCTGCTACTTTAGAAAGTGACGGAAGTATACTAATTGGTCGATAATCTGATGTATTTTTTGGATTATGAACTTTGGGAACTGGAACAATTTTAGTATGCTTCCAACATTCCGGAAATGCAGATCTAGTTAACATAGAATTTATTAATTGTAAAAAGAAAAGACTTATTATAGGAAATATAATTTTAACAAATTTCATCGGTATTCGATCAAGACCAATGGCTTCGGATTTAACTGAATTAATGGCAGTCGTCAGTTCTTCGATACCAATATTCCTAAATGCAAATAACTCTGCACCTGCAGATGCTTCGTCAAGCTGATACCTTTCAGAAGAATGCTCATTCACATTAAATTGGTTAGAGAGCTCAGCAGCAGAAAAAGGAGGACTGCTATTTGAATCGGAATCCCTTATTCCAAGTTGTTGTAACTTTTTCCAGAAAACTTTTGGTGGTAACTTTGCTGGTGACAGTTTGCTTCGCCACATTAACGAATTAATGCATTTGTCTGATTTCGTAGTTTTTTGTATAGTTCTCTAGATTCTGCGGTCTTTAAGGCTTTCCATCTGCTGTATATGCAAAATCACGCATTGAAATAGATTTTTTTATGTCATTATTGAACCGCAGGATTTTACCCTGGGATTGACTTTAATTGTTTCTAATGCCTCAAAGGAGTCTAGAACTAATTCATTGAATCGCTTAATCTGTTCATTAAGACAAACCGATCCAAAAATATCACTCCAGGGCAATCCTGAGGTATATGAATGGAGAATCTCATGGTCAACTTTTTTGAAGTTTCTAAAGCTGCTAAATCTGATCTGTTAGGGTTGAGAGACCAATCTGAACGTAAAACATAACAAGTCATGATTCAAGCAACCAACCGAAATCTGATTCCAGAAAAAAATATTATTGGTATTCGTACAAATCAAATCAAGTAGCGAGGATGTTGTATTACAGAAAAATGTTGGTTCGGTGTTTTGAATTTGAAGAGAAAAACTATCTAACAGTTTATCAAATTCTTTACTTTTGTTAGTGTCATGCAACATATCATAATTATAATCACCACAAAGTACAATATTGCTATACGTAGTTGAAAAATCGTTAAGAATCGTTTCAAGTTCTTCACAACAATCATGTCGGGGTTTATAGCCACATATAAGCAATAGTTTCTGATCTGTAATTCGAACTTCTATTAGCATTATTTCCAAGCGATCCGTAGATGATGAATGAATAAGTGCGGATTTGATATCGGATTTATTATAAATTCAGACGCCCCCCCTCCCCCCATACGTGCAAGACGATCATTTCTAAAGAGGGAATATCCCACAATCGAAGCTGCGCTATTAGAAATATGGGGTTTTAGCCAACTTTCACACACACAAATAGTATCAACTAGGGTTTCTCATTTCCCGTAGAAATTCAAATCCCGGGAAGCCGGGACAAAAAATATTAGATTCCCGGGATCCCGGGAAATCCCGGGAAACGCTAAAAAGCTAGATTTTTCTAATTGGGTTTTAGAAAAATGTGTAAAATTAAAACAGCACAAAAAATGCGCTATTTCCATTATTTTTAATTAGAAAAACTAAATAAAATAAAAACTAAATAAAAAAGAATACATAAAAACAAAACAAAAATAAAATCAGAATACTAATTTTTAAACAATTTTTCAAAAAACTAGGTTGTCAATGGCGCCATCACTCAATTTTGTCCGAATTTTCGTGACGAAACGTCCATTGAACCATCCGTCCAAGAGAACCATTAAACATTAATTAAGAGAAATGAAGCGCAAGTTTTAGGTAGATTTCTCAGAAAAATTTACCTATTTTAAGTTTGATTGGTTTTAATTTGTTGTGTTTATATGTGTCAAAAAAACCATGATGCCATATGTGTCAAAAAAAACATTTTCCTAATTTTGAACGAAATTAATTACTACAGTGGGAAAAGAATTAAAAACTGCTCGATTTTCGAGTGAGAAAACTTTTAATATCTTTGAAAAAAGTACAAAATAATGTTAATAAAAATTAGCGGGATACCCGAGATCCCGGGATGAAATCCCGGGAAAACGGGATAAAAATTTACCCCCGGGATCCCGGGGAAAACGGGATCCCGGGATCCCGTTTGAGAAACCCTAGTATCAACCTTTACTCCCTCAAGTAGACACTTCATTTCATCCAGCTTTGGAAACAAACTCCGGGCATTAAACGAAATAACATTTAATCCATGTTTATTTTTTAATGCCGATTTCAAAACAACGTTATTCACTATTCACATTCAAGTCAGCAGTAAGCATTACATTAGAATCAGCCACCAAATCTTTCCAACATCGATAGACCAACAGACTTCAAATTTATACGTCATAAAGATATAATTATTTGTTCCCACACATATTAAGAGTGAGGGCATGAAAAAAAAATTTAATATAAAATCGAATTTATAATTATCTAATAATGAACTTGACCTAGAAAAAATAACAAAATTTACAGCAATAATATAATTAATGGATACTAAACAACGAATACATACATGTCTTTGCATAGCTTTTGAATTTAACATTAAGTTTTATATATATATATATATATATATATATATATATATATATATATATATATATATATATATATATATATATATATATATATATATATATATATATAAATAATATATATATATATATATATATATATATATATATATATATATATATATATATATATATATATATATATATATATATATATATATATATATATATATATATATATATATATATATATATATATATATATATATATATATATATATATATATATATATATATATATATATATATATATATATATATATATATATTAGACTGGTCGTTAAAAACTAAATTTTCCGAGACGCCCCCCAGAAAAATTCTTTGTGGTCAAAAAACCATAACGTCTTTATTTTTTTTTTTTTTAAGTGAAAAGAACACGTGCCGCAAAATCATCGAAGTTTATTTTTTGATAAAATTGTTGATATCTCATAAAATATGCAGATCTCAAAAAAAATCACATAATCATTTTTGCAGGAAATTTAATTCTCTACAAAAAAGGTCCAAGTCATTTTTTTCCTAAAACCTATATTTGTGATGATATTTTGAAATAAAACTTGAAATTCTTCGAAACTCGTAAAACCAAATGATGAAAATTTCGACGAAAAAGTACTAATTTTGATTTTTTTTGTCACAATTATTTTTTTATACATTTCATTCTATAGCATAAGAAGAAAATTAGGAGTTTTTCGTCATCTTTATTTTTTATGTTTTTTAAAAATTACGAAAACTTACAAGTTCATTTTCAAAATATCATGAGAACTATACGTTTTCGGAAAAAAATGACTTGAACCTTTTTTGTAGAAAATTAAATTTCCTACAAAAATGGTTATGTGATTTTTTTTGACATCTGCATATTTTATGAGATATTTGAAAAAATCTACGAATTTTTCAAAAAATCAACTTCAACGATTTTGCGGCACGTGTTCTTTTGATTTAAAAAAAAAAAAATAATGCCGTTGTGGTTTTTTGACCACAAAGAATTTTTCTAGAGGGCGTCTCGGAAAATTTAGTTTTTAACGACCAGTCTAATATATATATATATATATATATATATATATATATATATATATATATATATATATATATATATATATATATATATATATATATATATATATATATATATATGTATATATATATATATATATATATATATATATATATATATATATATATATATATATATATATATATATATATATATATATATATATATATATATATATATATATATATATATATATATATATATATATATATATATATATATATATATATATATATATATATATATATATATATATATATTTAACATTACACTTGTATACAATTGCACTGTAGCGTTATTTTTATTTCCTATGTCGCAGCTGATCAGAAAGGAATTTAATTTTTCATTTTTGTATACTAGTTAGATGTTTTATTTTTATACTGGTTAGTTGGACGGAAAAGCAGCAACTGATGGCGTAAGTTTCTTATACTTTTTAGATGTTTCAGCAAAATTTGATGATGTAGATGAATTTGATGATGTAGATGAATTTGATGAAATTTTAGATCTAGTTTGCATTCCAATTTCCCTCACTGTAGTATCATTAATATCATTTTGATTATTTTGAATGTTATTGTTTGCTGTTAGAGGTAAAGCTGCAGTGTTGAGCATGTTGTTGTTGTTACCAAGCGCTCCACATAGATTCTTGAAATCAATTTTATCGTGAATTATTACTGAATTTGCTGCTTCAGAAATCAGAAGGTATTATATGCACTAAACCGTTTTTAGAGTACGCCTTAAAAATCTTTCCCACCTTTTCCTGTTGTTTGGCGTGGAAAATATACTTGAGTTTTTCCTTGTTAATTAGTCATTGCGAATTGAATAGTAGAATTTTTTTACTATTCAATTCGTGTCCAATGTTGTTTAGCCTCAATTCACCAAATATTTTATATTTTGAAAAGAAACTGGATTTATAAAACTTGGAAACAAAACTTACAATTATTGGAGCGGCGGGATTTTGATTAGATGTTTTTGATGGATTAACTCGAAAAACTCTTTTTATGGATTCAGAAGAGTTAACAAATCCAACAACTTCACATATTGATTTAGAAGTTTTTCCTGCCGAGGACGTATCTGCGGCAGGAATCCCTGTTATAATCATGTCACATGACCGCTGATTGCGTTGTAAGACATCAAGACGAGTATGAAGTTGTTTCATTTGAATAGAAAGATGTTTCATCTCTTCGAATAATTTTGAGATCTCCTCAGTAATGTTGATTTTAAATGCATTAATTTGGGCTTCTAATTCAGATTTAGAACTATTCACTTGCGTCACTAAAACATGTTTTGTCGTTTGTTGTGTTAATGATATCATTTAATTTTTCTGGTTTAATGACAGCCATTGTAAAAATTGTAGAAATCAACCATTAAATTGCAAATTCACAAACACAAAACTTTTTGTATTTTAGTTTTTATATTATAGGGCACTTATGATACTAATTACGAAAATAATCACACTAGATGCACTATTATTTCCTAGTTCAAATTAAACAACTTTAATAAAATAAATTAAATTTATATTTAGGATAATTAAGATTTATACTGCGAGATAGAAAATTATGACTTTATTCATTTGACGCCATATTCTGTGTTTAGATTATTATAAAACAGGAATCATTCTCCATAAAGACTTATGTCTTATGTACTCATATAATTATGGAGAATTATTCCTGTTTTTTACTGTTTTAAACTTAGTGTTAGCAACACAAATTGATATATTTGAGAATTGATAAGCGTTCGCCAAATGACAATAATTCAAGATTTTGAAAATTAATTACACAAAAACGCAATGAGATAAAAATTTTCAGAAGAAAACAGGAATAATTTTTCATAATTATATGAGTACATAAGACATAAGTCTTTATGGAGAATGATTCCTGTTTTATAATAATCTAAAATAGTCGGGTGGAAAATTAAATAGAACTTTTCGATTTTTTTGAAATGGAATTGGTTCTAATTCTAATAGTAAAGCTATCTTCACAGTATTGTTAATTCCTAACCTTTCTGAAGCTAGCCCAGAATTCTATCCCCGAAAATAAGGATAATTTCATATGGTAATAATTCATCGTAAAATTTGCTACTATTGTGATATTGTATTTAAGATTTATTCTACTACTAACTTATTTAATTTATTATAATTAAATGATTTTTATTTTTAGGATTTGAACTTTGAAATTAAAATGTATTTCTTACTTCTAATAAGCTGTATACTATTTGAAATTTGATCAAATTAGTTAAATTTAATCAAATGTATAAAGTCAATCACACGTGAAATTATTCAAAATACTAAAACCAACAAAAACAGGCATTTTAGAAAAAATTGTTTTCAAAACTTTTTTATAGAAAATTATTTTCTTCCCTTAATATACCAAAATAGTCGTAATGTAAAGAAATATATTATTTCTACTAATCCGAGTACACTAAATCCTAATAGCAACCCCGCAGTACCACCAATTGAAACTAAAAAGATCAAAAATTGGATTAAAACGGGAACAAAGCATACAAAATATTTAGTAGATCAAAGATTGCATAGGGTTAATGTATAAATAAAAATAAAAATTAATTTCTATATTTTGTTTACCAATTTTTAAATTAAAGCGATGCCACACGGAATATCAAAGAATCCGCCAAAAGTTTTTGAATGTGGCAACGACTAAACTAAATTATGTTTGTTTGAATCCTATGCAACTTGTAAGCGGCCCTAAATATATAACTACCTAAAAGATCAGTAAAAGTGAATAATACACGTCGAACAAATCGTATCGTGGAGTATTTCTGCACGGCTACCAATGATCCTCCAGCTCCCAATAGATCTTTGGTTCCAGGCAAAATCTAAAAACAAAATATAACATCAGTAGAAGCAAAAAAAACGAACAATTGTGTTGTAGTTACATGAGTTTTTTCTATTATAATAATGGAATCAGAACAATTGGGCTCACACGAACATTCAACTGAGCGCCCATTTTCTCTAAACTGTAAGAATATATCTATAACACAAAATTATATTATCTTTTCATTACATTTGTTATTGTTAGAAAATGCAAATAGTATAAAAACCTTTTTTTGGTGGAAAACATTTCTGTAATGTTTTGTAACTGCATACAGGTTTAGGATTTTCAACTATAAATACAAAGAAAAAAGAGTACCGATGTTATAGTTGTTTAAATTATTCTTACTTTTATTAGGATAAAAATGCGGAATGCAACCACAATGTTTGATGGCCAAATGTATCCGACATTCTTGCATACATAGTCCTTTGGTGTAAACATGAAAATGTGTTAAATTAGATTCTGAATAGAATCGACATCCTCTTTGTTGAATAGTTGTTTTTTCCCGAAATTCATCTGTTGCTAATATTTCGATAGTGTAAGCTTGAAATTCGAAGGCATCATTTGCATAAACAAATGTTTTTGATGGATTTAAAACTTCGTGTGCGCTATGAATAAAAGTCTGAAAAATTAAAATTTTATGAGGTTATTCACATTTTTGTTAGCGGAATATAGGATAAAATTACCGCGGTTTCATTTGCAAAACCGATAAAACTGTATGTAACCTGCTCATCAAACAAGTTGGCTTCGCACACCTTATGTAATTTACTTTTAAAATGAAATTTGTCTGCTTCTTCATACTCAAAAGGTTGGTTGAAGAGAATAGTTCTATAACCAATATGGAACAATTGTTTTACAATTATATATTATAATGAAAGATTATATAATAATTACTTAGGTACTAAAAATTGCGATATGTGGTTATTTGTTGTATAACATAATCCAAACTCGGTTACGGTTAAAACAGTTAGTATAAATTCCGAATTTGTTTTTGTATTGACTATTGGTTCTTCTCCTCCAATCATCGTCAGATCTTCTGTCATGTTAAAAATTATTTCCATATAATCCTCTGGACGAATATTCAAATCATCTAATCCTGGATAACTTTTTATGTTTTCAAAGTTAATGTAAGTTGAATTCGCCAAAGATGTTAAAAAGTGAAACAGCTTGGTTTTCTCTTCACCTTCAACATTAAGTGTTCTGTGAAAAAATGTACACCACTGTAATGTTCAATTTTTGAAAAATGATTGTTAAACCGGGCATTCACCAGCAAAAGAAACAGAATTTCATACAAATTTGACAGAAAAAAATTCTGTTTTGGTAAAATTTGTATGGCATTCTATTTCTGTTTCTGTGGGCAAGCCTTTAGTCGAAATACTAACAAACGGTTGATTTGATGAAACTCGTTTGAATGCGTTTTACATTTTTATTAAATCTAACGAGTTAAACAAAAAATGAAGTTAGGTCAGAGAAATACGAAAAATTTCACTCAAAATGAAAATACGCTACGGCCACAGAAAACTACGGCACTTTGTATATCAAACTGCAAGACCAGGATTTTCATTTGTAAAAGTAAAACAAATCATAAAATGAAGCTTAAATAATCATAAACAGATTAATATTTAAATAATTATAAAGTCTCAACTGCTACGATTGACAAAAACAAAAGTTGGAGCTTAGAAAATAATTTCGACTAAATCTGGAAATATTTGAATTCGAAAAATCGTTAATTATTTCGTTAGTTATTATGTTATTAACTAACACTTTCTGCTGTAGACACCTGTCATAATTTGATTGTTATTAATAATGCGCTTTATTATGTAGCGACGGATTTTCGATTTTTACTCTAAAATAATAGTATTCATCTTTAAAGAAATTCACTAATAATTTATTAATTTATCTCTCTTCAATTGTAATAAGCATTTTTTTGTACTACTGTGCAATTAAACATTTTTATTGTTGATGGCTTAGTTACATCACTCAATGTCAATTAATAACACTAGTTTATAAATTTTGAACTTTTTTTTGTCTCCCTGAATAAAACCCAACTTTTCTTATGGAATTGGACCTCCTAAACACGAATATAGGTTCTATAGGCGGTTCTTATAAATGGGGTGATTCTTTTAGCAGTATATATGTAACTTCCACAAATAAAACAAAATGAATGAACGCCATTTAAATAATTTTGACTTTACACTTTACTAACAATTTATGTTGCTTTAGAAGGCAGCTATCACTATTGATTCATTGATTTTTAAAAACAATACATTATTTAAAATTTATATTTGTAATATTTTTTCTTTTTTAATTAATATTTTCACTTGAATGTTTGGAATTAAATTTATCCTCAGAGAGGTTATACATATTTGCAACTAATCATACGACAATTATCTACTCAAAAAGAAACCTCATTAAACTAATTAAACAAAAGTTGAGAAAACCGAAAAACTATTAAAAAGGAGAAGTGATTGCTTTCTTAAATTAAACTTAAAATGATCATAAACGTAAGGAGTAACACAAGGTTGGCGGTGATAGAAAAAAATTTACAATATCAAAAAACAAAAAAAGAGAAAAAAGAAAAGAAACAAACAAATTTTTTTGTTATAGACTAACAAAACACCAAAACAATTATAGTAATTTTACTTTAGATTTGCACATAAATACATACACAACGGTAAAATAAAAATGGCATTCACATTCGCAAAACTAATATAACAATAAACATAAATTAAAACTGAAATATTTCAACGAATAACCCAAACTGAATCAATCATTACTTTTTATGAAGACGTTACCGTTGCCACCTCAACATCTCTCGTATTTTGTTAAGTATTATCAACCAGTTAAAAACTAACAACTTTACATTCCACTTCGAAATCTCTGAAATCTTAAACTTGAAAACAAAACAATATTTCTAATATCTATAAAGTTTACAAATATTTTATTTTTCTTTAATAAATAAATACAAAATTATTCACTTACTTATGATGTCATGCATGAATGAACAAAACACAAAGGGCTAATTATTTTACAAAAATAATTTTACTTTACTAAATTTTGTTACACAACAATAAAAACTACAGAAACAATTATCAAAACCAATTACTGCAATTTTATTTTAGATTTACTCAGAAATACATACATACAACCAACAAATAAAATTAACACAGATAACGAGATTTTATAGTCAAAGATATTTTCTTGTCATATGTATAATTTTTTTTTAAATGCTTGACGTCATAAATAAAACTAGATCAATTAATTTGTATGAATGATGAAATTGACGTCACGCTTGTATGACTAAAATAATAGATAAAATAATAAAATAAAATAAATGCAAAATATAATGTAACAAAAACAAATTCCAAATACCTCGATTCCTTTTTTTGTTTTCTTATAATCACACGCTCGAACGAAAGAAATTTTATTTAATTATACAATACAACATAGATATTTATTATCCATGCAATTACTTTCCCCCTTTCCTCTCCAATTTTCATTCACACACTTTCTTATGACGTCACACATTAATAAATAGATAATTTGACACTTATCTTCTATTTTCTTTTACACATTTTCTCATGACATCATCGGGGGTCAAAATTTACAATTTGAGATCTTCATATAAGAAATAACACACGATTTTGCGCTGAGATCTGTCTGGGGTCAAAAATTATCATTTTGAGATCTTCATAAGAGATAACCCACGATTTTGCGCTGGAACCGGCATAGCTTATCTACTTGTAAAGAAAATGAAATAACAATAAATCGTTAACATTCTAATTTCTAGGTGAACAAGATGATAACCATTACCATCACAATTCAAAACATTTTCAATATCTGATTGTATCTGATAGTATCAACAAAAATAAAAAATGCAATTACAACTATATGAGTTTTACTTTTGCTTGTTTATAACAGAGTTAAAGTAGAAGAATTTGTTTATGAACTTAAGCAATACGAATTGTGAGGGTTGTGCTAATTTATATTGACGTCATGTGTATTTGCGGATGTTGATACCAAGAAATATCAAGTAGTTATATTATAAGGGAGAAAAAATAGAACAGTGTGGCGATCGAAGGAAACGTATCTCTGACTGTTCGTTGATATTTAAATCTCACTACCAAAGCACACATTTTCTTCAATTCACCAGTACAGAACCTGAACTCGTTCTGGAGTGGGGTATAGACTCTCTTATAAATACTACTGGTTAGATAACACGTCAGATTGCGGCATAACAAAGTTAAAGTTTAGCAAACAAGCAAAAACGATCTTTTATATCTGTCAAAATATATCAGTATGATATTTTGTAATACCAACAGCCATCGTTGATATTTCTGTTGCATTTTTATCAATATCATTGGCATGGTAGTTGTCACGTGAAGAGGATGTGTTAACAAAACCACTGCATTCTATTCTCAAGCAAAATTACATTTGTACAAATATGTGATAGTATTCTTCTTTAAATACTCAACACAATCACGAATTTAGTTTATTCGAATACTTTTATTTATTATTTCTATTATAAATATGTATTAACAAAAAACTTTCTGTTTGATAAATTACAAGTTGTTGTGCAGGTACAATATAAATAATATGAAATCTGTTAAATTCAATAATCGAAGTAACTACGCTAATATCCAAAAATAATGTTTTTTTTCAAACTTATTGTTTTGATAAGCAACACAAATTTTATCAAAATTTTATTTTTAATTTGCTTGCAAAATAACCAAATAGCTGGGTAGCCATATCTAATCTATTTAATTAATATTTATTTTATATTTTTTGAAGTGAAACTTCTTTATCGGCGTATGAGAGAAATTTTAAAGCAGCATAAAATTTTAAAAAATCGTCACGATTTTCGGTTACGTTATTTTTTTATAAATTTTAATTTTGTTTTGATAATTTTATTTTTGTTAACAGAGCATGCACAATGAAAATACTTTTACTCATGAGATCCAAGTTTGTATGAATATTTATTTTGAGAAAAAAAAAATTATTTTTGAAATACTTTTTCCTCAATGAAAAAGTTAAAAATTTCTTAACATTTTCCTCATGATTAGTAGAGAATTGAACTACCTACATTTTAAAGCATTGTATTTCTATTAAAAAATAATAATAAAAATTTGAGGAAAAACCTCATACATTGTGCATGCACCGTTATTTATTTAGTATTGTACTAAATGTTATATGAGTTGGATGTGTCGATTGTAGATGGTGGTCATGGTGGTCATTGTGGTCATGGTGGCCACGGTGGTCATGGTAGTCATGGTGGTAATAGTGGTCATGGTGGTCATAGTGGAAATGGTGTTCACGGTAGTCATGGTGGTCATGCTGGTCATTTTGGTCATGGTTGTCATGGTGTTCATTGTGGTCATGGTGGTCACGGTGGTCATGGTGGTCATGGTGGTCATGGTGGTCATGGTGGTTATGGTGGTAACGGTAGTCATGGTGGTCATGGTGGTCACGGTGGTCATGATGGTCATGTTGGTCATGGCGGTCATGGTGGTCATGGTGCTCATGGTGGTTAAGGTGGTCATGGTGGTCATGGTGGTCATAGTGGCTATGGTGGTCATGGTGGTATGGTGATCACGGTGGTCATGGTGGTCATGGTGTTCTCGGTGGTCATGGTGGTCATGGTGTTCGCGGTGGTCATGGTGGTCATGGTGGTCATGGCGGTCATAGTGGTCATAGTAGTCATGGTGGTCACGGTGGTCACGGTGGTCATGGTGGTCATGGTGTTCACGGTGGTCATGATGGTCATGGTGCTCATGGTGGTCATGGTGGTCATGGTGGTCATAGTGGTCATGGTGGTTATGGTGGTCACGGTGGTCATTGTGGTCACGTTGGTCATGGTAGTCATGATGTTCATGGTGGTCATGATGGTCATAGTAGTTATGGTGGTCATGGTGGTATTGGTGGTCACGGTGGTCACGGTGGTCATGGTGGTCATGGTGTTAACGGTGGTCATGGTGGTCATGGTGGTCATGGTGTTCATAGTGGTCATGGTGGTTATGGTGTTCATGGTGGTCACGGTGGTCATGGTGGTCATGGTGTTCCCGGTGGTCATGTTGGTCATGGCGGTCATGAAGGTCATGGTGGTCAAGGTGGTCATGGTGGTCATGGTGGTCATAGTGGTTATGGTGGTCATGGTGGTCATGGTGGTCACGGTGGTCATGATGGTCATGGTGTTCACGGTGGTCATGTTGGTCATAGTGGTTATGGTGGTCATGGTGGTAATGGTGGTCACGGTGGTCATGGTGGTCATGGCGTTCACGGTGGTCATGGTGGTTATGGTGGTCACGGTGATCATGGTAGTCATGGTGGTCATGGTGTTCACGGTGGTCAAAGTGATCATGGTGGTCATGGTGGTCATGGTTGTTATGGTGGTCACGGTGGTCATGGTGGTCACGCTGGTCATGATGGTCATGGTGTTGGTGGTAATGTAGTCACGGTGGTCATAGTGAATTGGAGTGTATCAGAGATATATACGAAGATATATACTCACCAAACAATTGGTTATCAATAATCGGCGTTTTTTTCCCTAAGTCTTATCTACTCAATTTCTGTGAAGTTCTAAATAGTAGAAAAATGATATGTCATAAAGAAGTTTCACTTCTTACCTATGTTTACTTTTTTTTTTTTTAAGAAAGCTTGTTTGGTCTCTTATCCAAAAGCAACTGAATCGATGGTCCTTTGTTTTAAAAACAAATTCGATGTTATTTAGGCCATTATTACAATATAATGTTTTTTTCTATCTTGTTGTGTCAAATTAGTTTACATATTTAAAGCAAATGTGGCGTTACAATCAACTGAGTCAAATATATATAACAAAGCAAAAGATGTATTATTTGAAATTTGACTTAGAGAGAACGACAACATGAAAAAAAAGTTCGAGAACACTGAATCAGCTTTAAACAATACAGTTACCTGGGATCAGGCATCAAACAGGAACTGACAGCCTGATTGAAAGTAGATCTGTGCGAACTGCGGCATTAAATGAACCAACCCGATCATTTATGATTTGGCACAAACATTCCTAATTCAATCCTGCAGCCGCATCTTCTTATATTCCAATACAGACGTAACAAAACAACATAATGACGTAACAAAACAAAACAACAGACGTAACAAAACAACATAACATAAGTATTTCGATCCTGTTGTTTCATTGGACCAAACAATTTTGTTTTAACATTTAATTATATACAACATTTGTTTTATCAAAATTAAAATAAAATAAAATTAAAATAAAATGTTGATAAGTAAGGTTTTATTTCAAATAAATAAAAATCTTATATTTTATATATTAACTAAATAAAGTGACTCATTACTTTGTGTCATGGTGTACAAATTATAAAAATTATTTTCACACAATTATTATTGTGTCAGGTAAGAGGCCCCATGCTTGGTGACCACCGGAAATCCCGTTTGGGACCTTATACCTATTGTGCAAAAATATTTTGTATGCCTGGTACGCACGCCGCCAGCATGTGAGATTTGTAGTTAAATCTATTCTATAACTTACCATATAGTAAAAACAACTTAAACACAACCCAAAATCATTTGAATTGCAAGAAAAAACAATTATTTTGGGTTTTCAAAAAAAACCAGTTGTCAAAATTGTAAACAGCTGTTACTTGGAATACTATGCTTTTTAAAAATCCGTAGTTGGATTGTTATGTTTAGTTTTTCAGTTTAGTACAATTTAGCAGCGAGCTAGTATAATTTACAACTATTACAACGAAGATGGCGCACTTTAATCATTTAAATATATTAAATTAGTAACTTTGTTAAATAAATGATTAAATTAACAATTAAATAAATATTTATAAATTTTATGCATTTGTTACAAAAAATAATACACACTATTTTTACACTCTACTAGTGCGAATGCCAAAAAATTAGAGCTAAATCAAAAATGTGTCGGTCAGATTTTGTCCAAATCTGTTCGGTTTGTATTTTGTAAAAGAATGACCCATATTTGTTAATTGTTCAAATTTTCAACATCGTGAATTTTATAATTTTTCGGAGATTGAAGTTAAAATGAACACATTTTCGGCAATATGCCAAAATGAAACAAATAAATAAAAAATTCTAATGTTTCTTATAAATTAAAGTTTCATATTTCCTTACGTAACTGAAACAAAAAAGTCAGACAAGTGCGAATAAAATTCAGACAAGTGCGAGTAATAGAACACAATATTAAAAATTATTGACAAAAGGTTGTGTTGTAATGTCTTTATATTTCCAGACCATAGACGCATAACAAAATAAATTTTTAATCGTAAATGTCAATAGTAAATTACAATCAAATCTACATTGATCAAAAATGACTCAAAAAATGTTACTTTAGGTTAAATCTCATCCATAGATGTTTATGGTGACTCAAGAAAGAATCAATTACACCAGCTTGTAAATGGTTTAAATTTGATTATTTTTTCGGTCAATCAAGTGTTGAAATTTAGAGGGGTGGAAAGGCTACATAACACAAAAACTATGTACCGCAAAGTTCTAAAAAAATTGTGACGTTTCTTAAATTAAGTGCTCCTTCATATGACACCCCACTCGCTTGGCTCAAAAATTCTTTTTTTACTCTCCCCATACCTATCCCCTAAACACACAGAAATATAGTTATTTGAGACTTCGCTATGATTTTCATTCAAAATTTACAAATTTTCCTGTCTCTGTGAATTTTTTCAAATTTTTCAGTCAATCATCGTCGAAACGTAAGGAGCGAAACTATCTGAATTTTGCACTTTTTTGACAATAACTCAAAAACTGGGCACCGCAAAAATCTGAAAAAAATCCAATGATTTTTAAATTAGGTGTTATTTCAAATGACACCCCACTCGCTTGGGTCAAAAAAGGTTTTCTTTTACCCTCTCTACCCCCGCCCCCTAAACACACAGAAATATAATTATTTGAGACTTCGCTATAGTTTTCATACAAAATTTGCCAAATTTCCTAACTCTATGAATTTTTACAAATTTTTCAGCCAATCAGTGTCGAAACGTAGGGGAAGGAATGGTCTGGATTTTGCATTTTTTTGTCCCTAACTCAAAAACTGTTCACCGCAAAGTTCTAAAAAACTTGCAACGAATTCTAAATCAGGTGCTTTCAAATGCTCACCCTTGCTTGGGTCAAAAAGGTTTTTTTTAAATCTCTTTACCCCGGTCCCTAAACACACAGAAATATAATTATTTGAGACTTCGCTATAATTTTCATACAAAATTTACCAAATTTCCTAGCTCTGTGAATTTTTACAAATTTTTCTGTCAATCAGTGTCGAAACGTAGGGGGGGGGGGGATAACGGTCTGAAAGTTGCACTTTTTTGACAATAAATCAAAAACTGTGCATCGCAAAATCTCTAAAAAAATTACTATGTTTTCTAAATAAAGTGCTCTTTCAAATGACATCCCACTTTTGACCACATTTTAAATATTGTTTTTACCCCACCACCCCTTTAATAAATCTAATTATGAGAATATGACACTTTTATATATTTTTTATTAAAAACGTACTAATTTTTCTATCATTCCAAATACATTTGAAAATTTTCGATCAGTTAGATTCGGAGCTATTCGAGGTAAGAAAACACGAAAAAACATCATTATTCAAAATTATACAAAAAATGGTGAGGTGTAAAATTCCAAAATAAATTTTTAAGGAATACTGAAATAAAGCTCTTTCATTTGATACTACTTGAATCTATAAAAAATGTATTTTCTCAAAGGTCTCACATCGTACCCCTGTAAACCAAACGAAAACCACTTTAGTTTTCGTCATTTCGTATCATATCCGTCATTCGTGTGGACAAATTAGATTTATACGCACCTCAAATTTCAAGTCCATAGCATTTATAGTTTACGAGATAATCGATGTAATGTGAAAAACTCGTTTTACTCTCACCAATAATGTTCCGTATAAAAAAACAGAACTCTAAAAACTATTGTTTAATCGCTTAGATTTTGTTTATTCGTCAGAGATAGAAGATTATCATTTTTCTAAAGATTTATATTTATCATGAAAAACCAAAATCGAAAATTTTTGGAATATAATAGTTATTTAAGTATAAAGGGCAGTTAGAGTGTTTTACCGATTGAGGATATACGTTTTGAGATCGAGACAAAGTCGAGATCTCTAATATATCCGAAATCGGTAAGACTCTTAATGCCCAAAATGCTTATTATATTTTTTGCACGATCAATAAAAATTCAATTAAAATGATTTAAATAATGAAATTCATTTTTAAGTTTTAATGTTTTAAAGAAAACTTCTTAAAATTTCAATTCAAAATAGCTCTGCGTTTCATCATATTTCTATATATATTTTGATGCAAAACTAACTTTCATAGAATATTTTTTCAAAATATATTGCTTTTAAATCTTTTAATTGCAATATTTTTAAAAGAATATTATTTGAAATGGGAGCTTGTAAATTGCCCTACATAAATATTTAAATAAAAATCGTTTTTATTAATGACATCGTGGGGTCTGCCTTACCGGTAAGTAATTACTTACCGACCTTTATTTGTAAACGAAACTTTCAATGGTTAGTTACGAATCAGTAAACATGCAAAATCGCCTGATCGTGCAAAAAATTCATTTGAGTTAGGAATAGTATATTACATATCTAGAGTTGTAAATAGCATTTTACATGCGAGGGAAAATTTTGCGCACGAGACGCGTAGCGTCGAGTGCAGCATCTTCACGAGCATGGAAAATGCTTTACAACTCGAGATTTGTTATATACTTTTCCTACGACTTTGTTTTAATGCCCAAACGCATATAATTACTTGAAAAAATGAACTACTAATTACAAATTAAATGCAAATAGTTTACAAATTGTGGTAGGCTTTGCATTATTCTGTGTCAAAATGAATTGAAATATTTAATTTTTAAAAATCAAATTTTTCTTTAAATAAAAATTTTTCTTTTTATTAAAAGCGTGCGGTAATATATATATGAAAATCCATTACCGCACGCTTTTTTTTACTTACCGCACGCTATTTGAAATAATCAATTTACATGTCATGGATAGTGTGATGTAATTTATAATTTACTGTGATAGGAGTAGGAAAATTTTTTTTTGTTGAATTCTTTTTTTCATTTCTTTCTTTTACTCATTCGCAAAAGATCAACAAATAATTTCGGATAAACGGTGATCACTGATAGTTACGTTAAAAGGAAAGATTGATATAGTAGAATTTTTTTACCAGCGAATACAAAAATTGGTTGTTGTGCGCATATTCATATGCGCATGTGCGAATATTCAGTGTTTGGATTAAAATATTAAAAAAAAACGGTTGGGGTCCCATTGAAATGGACAAAAAACCGCATTAAATTAATAAAATACTATTGAAATTCAACCAATTATAATATAAAACCAAAAACTAGTAAAAATATTAATGATTTTGTAGGTAGTATAACAAAATTTTGATAGTTAAAAATAATTATAATAAAAATAACGACGCCTATGTAAACAAATGTCACAACAAACAAATGGTACGAACTCGGAGTAGAAATTTAACTAATGTAATTGTTTTCAAAACAAATTTATCCTAAAATAATACATCTCTGTTTTACTTTTTGTCTCATCTTTTATCTCTTGCTGCGTTCTATCTGTCAAAAATTCATTGGAAAAATTCTACTATAACTCCTTTTGTTGTAAAAACAAAATAAAAAAGATAAACTGAACTCTTTTTTGAAAATTTGTTTTGTCAAATTGAGCATCTTTTATGTTTTGAGACTCAAAGAGTTCAATTTGGATACTCAAAAGATAAATTGATCAATGAAGAAAAAATCAATTTTACATTTTTGAGGATGATTTAATTTGTCTGAAAAGTGAAAACATTTGTATGGATGATATGATACATGGATGGATACATAAAATTACTGAATAAATTTAATATATGACACTGAAATAGTTGTAATATGTAAATTGAAAGTTTTGATATATACTACTGTCGATGAAAGCATAGCTTTCGAAATACGTAAATAGTAAATAAAAACTATTAGTTAACAAGAAATTGGCGATTTTATTTTAATTTATCAGTTGTAATTTCCCAAGGGCGGTGATAATTCGAAATAATTTTTTGCCAAAAATTTCGAAAGCAAGTATATTGATACTTGATTAACAATACCACTTGCTTGAGGAATTTTTCAAAAAATTATGAGAATTTATCAACGAACGAGGGAAATTCGTTTAGAAAATTTTTTGTCATTTTTTATTTCTTTATATATTTTTTATGAATTATACGTTGGCGTACTGTGATATCAGTTACTTATTTCAAAATTAGACTGAACATTTTTTGGAATAGTTTTATTCGTTTTACTTACTGCTAAATTTGGTTGAGACTTGAGATATATCTCCCTCGGCCATTGATATGTCACGCGCTCACTGGCTCTGATACTAGCAAAGTATTTTTCTTTTTGAAATACAAAACAGTCCCTACTACTACTTATATGTTGCACTATCGCATTATACGCGTTATGATAAACAATAAAAGTATTGAAAAACTTTCTGTCATTGGTAGCTGCTGCATGTAATCGAGACTTAGGAGTTCCCTGAGAGCCATGGATCCATGAATCGCTGGCAACCACAAAACGGTGGAAAGGTTCAATATTTCATAGGATAGAAGTTTCGTTCAATTGCAATATTTTGATGTCAAACGCCACTATACTATACATATTAAATTAATGAAATTACTCCTCTATATTTATTTTATTATCGGACCAACACATTCAATCTTTCGATCGGTATTTCAATGTGCTTATATAAATTAAATCTATGGATTATACGTCATTCCAACGGCTATTTTCAAGTTATTCCAATAGAAAAGTGTTTTGTTAAAAATAAATTCGTCATTTTCAAGAAAAATGTAAATGTATTAACATTCTAACTTCACATTAGTGTTCTGTTTTTGTTTTATATATAAGATTCATTGAATTAAGCCAATATCTCTATCTCAAGCATGTTAAATTTATCTTAAATTCAGAGATATCTTGCATGCATTCTCCAATCCCCATCGTGGTTTTGGTCCTTCGTAGAATTTATGGATCAACCATTCATCAACATTGTTGTATACTCAGGTATGCAAACAGCTATTGCAAAACCAAAATCGAAAAACCAAGAAAACCTCATTAAAACAGTAAAACAAAACCATATTCTAAAAATCGTCAAAACCAAAACCACATTACAAATATAATCAAACTGTAACCGAAATCACATCCTAAAAATCATCAAGACATAACCAAATTCGAAAAAAAATAGTAATCAAACCTCGGTAGAAACTGAAAGCTTCATATCCGTCTAATCATTGGTTCTTTAAATGTAATTGGCGCTACGCGAGGAAATGAAACACTTTATGAAATGAAACACGAAATGAAACACCTACCACTTTCAACTTTATTAATTGACTCCGCATTTTTTCTTAAACATTGGAATCGTTTAATGTAAATAACATATTGTAATTTTTAATAAATTGTATTCTAATTTTAATAAACCACCCAGCTAGAATGCAAACACTATCAAACTTCACCAATACTAAAAATTAGATGCTTCATTCAAAATGTCTAGTTAGTTTTCCTTAGATATTTATTCAATGGGAGCTACTATCTCTGTTCATATACTCTCAAAATCAAACCACAGAGTAACAAATTACAGAGAGGTTGTTAAAGTTTCGTTACAAATTCACTAAATATGCTACAATTATAAACATTATCAAATTTGTTGGTTGCTCACGTTTGTAGCTACTTCCTACAACACTGGGATACAGAAAAACGCACGTTTTCGATAAAATGTCGGTACCTTCTACCAAAAAATTAAAAAAACTGCAATGCAGTTACACTTATCTGGAGGCGGAAGGCCGGAAACCAAAGTCTCACCAATAAAGTTATTCCTATTTTACTTTTTTAAGGTATTTAGCTGAAAGTAAAGTCTAAGCTCTATCAAATCTCTTACAAGATAATCACAGGCCTGTCCTTAAACGTTGGAATGAACTAATATAAATAAAAAAAAATTATAACTTACGCGGTAAATCTTAAACAAAGTTCAATAAAAGCTTATTTTTTAAAATAAACTTACTGACAATATTTATCAAATAGCTGGCGGTTAATTCGATCCATTGGACAAACTGTAAGCGACGGTAACGTTGAATTCCAATAGTAATGATCATTTTCAATTGTTACAACTGTACTTTTTGTTTGATAACGTTCCCATGATTCCAAACTGAGAATAGTACAAAAGTAAAAACTTGCACCAATCAGTAATATCCAAAAGAGTCTAATCAAAATAGTCAAGTTATTATTAACTTTTTTTTTAAACGATTAATCAATTTCTTACCTTTCCATATAGTGTAGTAATTCTAACGCTAAATAATTAATTCCATGAATTGTTCCAGTATTAAAAAACGAATTAAGGAAAACTTTAACCGATTCGAATACACTTTTTTTATGTCGTTTTGTTAAATCCATTTTTTGTAGGTTTTGCGTTGTGGGATCTGATTTTATGAATGTGTATGGAATTGTTGTGTGATTTCAAAGTTAAAAAAGAATATGTTTGTTACAAATTAAAATGCAAACATTGAATATATTATGCAAGTTTATAAATAATAAATTAAATAATTGTTAGTAGATTAGTTTAGAGGTTAGGTAAATCAATATTAAACAGATTTGGTTGAATAAACATTTGTGGTTGTCTAAACTAATAATGTTTGGGTTTCTCTCTCTGGCGTTTACATCCCATGGAGGGATTTTGCCGTCTGTACAAGTACAATCAGCTTCTAATCATCTCGTTCCATGACCAGTTGACCCCAGTTTCGACATCCTATATCACGAAGGTCTTGGATGATGTCATCACGCCAGCGTTGTCTAGGTCTTCCTCTTCGACGAACACCAGCTGGTTGTTGTTGGGACGCTTTTTAGGTAGATTTCATATAAAAATCTACCTATTGCAATGGGCTTGATCTCGGAATTTCGGAAAAATTTTGGTGCCAAACGACTATGAATGATTAAGAGGAGATGGAAAAACAAAAAAAAAATTTGTATATATATATTTATGTTTCATGAATAAATAAATTATAAAAAAAATTATTTATTTAATACAATTTATTTACATGTTACATTACAGAGTTCTAAACTGAGACTAACTTAAAATTAATAAAAACTTATTTAAAACTAAAGCCACAAACAACTACTCAGCATTTATGATATTTTATAGCATCATATAACGGCTGCATTCCATTGTAATTGGATTACTTATTTTCCATGGGAAAGTTATTTCTGATTTACTAATATAACTTTTCCATGTGAGTGCAATTTTGTTTAGTTAGCACATTCTAAGATGATATAACTTCTCCTGGGGTTGATGAAAAGTCGTCCTCGACTTTTGTAAATACCGGCTTTTTTCAGCAGGTCGTTCTATGCTATTTTTGTGTTTTCTAAAGTGTTTGGACTTTGTACCTTTCTTGTTATTGAGCACCTAAATAGGAACATGTATGATAAAACTATGATTATGCAAATTGATGATACTGATACTCCTCCTGAAAGTGGCCATATCCAATTTTGATGATGATACTGCTTAAAAAATACTTGTTGTAAAAGCTTCCTGTTTTTAATAGTATCTTGCTCTATTGCTGTAAAATTCTGGATTAATATCATTTGACGTACAATTTGAATTCTATGGAGGGCTCCCTGAATTTCTTCGTTCTCGCTGTTAATTTCATAAGCTTGGATTTTTTCATTATTTATCGTTGCTGTGCAATTTTCAATTGTTAGTAAAAAATTTCCTGTAATGTTTCGATCATCAGGTCCGCAATCGGTTGAAAGTTCGACGTTATTGGCATTATTGATTAGCACTTTACCTTCAGAGATCCATTGTACTGTTATATTTGACTCTGATGTCACGTTGCATCTCCATTGGTTTCCCATAACTAACGGCTTTATGCGCTGGTCCTTATATTCTCTTATGTCTGCATGTCTCTGGACGTAGTTATCATAATTTGTGGTGGTATACAGTTTTTGCTTAGTTTTAATCAAATATTGTGGGTAGATTTCTGTATGATGGTATTGTTCACGACTACCGGAGTAATTCTTATTGTTGTAGAAACTTCTTTTTCTAATTTTGGCACCTTTAAAATATACAGAAGTGTTTCTTCACATATGGCAATTTTTGGTGTAATGAATTTTAGTGCTTCATCTGGTATGGTTATGTTTATGCCCTGTTCGGTTAAAAGGTCCTTCAGTACGATTATTTCTTTTAATGACAGTACCTTGTTGCTTGGAAGTGCAATTTTTGTTCTAATAATTGGGTCTTGGATATCTTCCATAATTGTATTAATGAGGTCGATGTGCATAATTGCTGTTATAATTTCTAATTCATTTAAGGCGATTTTATTAATCATTGTTGTGTTCGTTATGACTTCATTAATTGTTTTTGTAAGTAGCTCAATTCTGTTGTTTATTTGCTCGTTCACCTTGTATTGCTGGTTGTTTTCTTTGATCAATCCATTCATAGTAGTGTTGATTATCCTTAAATCTTCAGCGTCTGGATTGACGGCTAGCCATTTCCAACCTGATCCCAGAGCGTCCCATCTTCGTTGTCGAAGTCTCTTCTGTGGCTTTATTTGTAGTAGGTTGTTTCGTAGGCTTTTACATTTTTCATTAATTACTAGATAAAGCTCTAGTTCATCTTTATTTATTTTACTAACTAAATTTTTCGTAATTAAATCTATTGTTAATTCTAAATTGGTTATATTTATTGGATGTATTACTTTAATAATTCCAGTTTGAATCTTACATTCGTTTACTTTTTGTATCAAAATTGGATCTTCATGCAAATTCTTAATTTCTAACCTTTGAGATCCAACATTTACCAAATGAATAATAATAAAAATTAAAATTTTTCGTATAACCAACATTTTTCTTTTTAAAATGACCAATTAAAATAATTCCAAAACTGAGAGTTACTAGTTTTTTAATTAAAATAATATTTTTGAAATTATCAAAAGTAACAATAATAACTTTTTTTTAAAAAATTTTTAATATAATTTTAAAAGTTACAGTAATTTTAATAAAATTTGTTTTTTTTTTTATTTTAAATTTAATTTTAATTTTAAAAGTTACAAGAATTTGAATAATTTTTTGTTAAAAATTTTTTTTTTTTATTTGATTTTAATTTTAACGTAACAATATTTTTAATAATCAAAAAAAAAATTCAAATAAAAATTTGTATATCGTAAAAAGTTTGTATATTTCTGAAATGAAAAACGCTATTATTAATATTTTTAATTCTTTTAATTTTATTTTTATTTCTTTTTATATTTCTGATAGTTTTAAAAGTTTTAAATTTTATATCTTTGACTTTTGTTTCCAAACCTCTCGGTTGAGATTTCGTTCTAATATTTGGTTTTAGGTAAACAATTTGGTTATCGACTAAGGTTGGCGGTTCTTCTTTTTTGTTATTCCGTTTTAGAACCCTATTTAATGTTTTTTCTAAATTTTTGTTGACAGTTAATAAATTTGATTTGCTTGTTCTTGTATTTCCTCTGGATTCATTAGATTATTTTGGTTAAAAATAATTTCATTTGGTGTGAAACCGGTTGACGAATGTACAGAGTTATTGTACAAAGCTACTGATAGTTCTATTGCAGTTTGAACATCTGAATTTGGGGATTTGTATCGATTAGTATTGAAAATTTCGATTACGGTGGAATGGGTTTTTTCGATTTGACCATTTAATTCTGACGATGAAACGTATTCCAATCGAATATTAAGATTATTTAAATATTCTTTAAACTGCAGTGACTGAAATGTTGTCTAATGATCTGAGAAAATGACATTAAGAATCCCAAATTGAGTGAAATAATTTGTTAAGGCTTTTGTTGTGTCTAACAAATTTTTGGTTTCGATCGGAATCATTTGCAGATGTTTTGAAAATGAGTCTATAATAGACAAAAAGTTTTGTTTGTTGATATTAAATATATCGATGTGTACCCGTTCTAATGGTTTTTTGTTACAGGGTCTAGGTGATATTTTTATATTATAGAGCTTCCGATCGTATTTATGGGCATTACATATACTGCAAGCATTGATGTGTCTTTTGATGACACTAGTCATCTTAGGAAAAAATATGATCGGTGTATTTGATTTTCTACCTCTTTCATTCCACGATGAGCTCTTTCGTGTTCCTTAATAACGATTGTATTTTGACGATCTTCATTGGTTACGTCTTCGACCTTTTCAGTAGCAAAAACGAAATGGCCGTTTTGGGAGATATTTTCTCGAAATGTTTCTTGAATTCTTTGATAAAGTTATTCCGGAGCCATGATTGCGGTTTGTTTACCGTTATGGAACTTCTTTATGAATTCTATAATTTCTTCTTTTTGAAAGGAGTTTTTCGAAATTATTATACGTTTGAAGTTTGGAAATATATCTTCCGAAACTATGGTATCTAGGTTTGAAATTTTGAAAATTAACTGGTTCCTGTAATAATTTATAGGACGACCTGAAAAGTGGATGAAATAGTCATCGGATGTATCCGCGGAATGGATGGTTTCAATGTCACTATTGCCATTGATGGAGTTGTTTTCTATTTCAGATTCACGTGAAGTGTTATCTGTACCTTCGTTGTAATTTATTTCAGCTTCTTTTGTAGGCATTCTGCCGAGTGCATCTGCTACAACATTTGCTCTACCTTCTTTATAGACTACATCGTAATCATAATTTTCTAACTCTAGTCTCCATCTTAAAATTTTCGAGTTTTTCTCAGATGATTTAATAAAAGAAAGAGACTTGTGGTCTGTTACTAATGTGAATTTATTACCGTAAAGGTATGGTTGGTACTTTTTGACAGCCCAAATTATTGCTAACGCTTCTTTTTCATATGTAGCGTAGTTAATTTCTGTAGTGTTTAATAATGTCTTTCTACATTATTTTGTATTTGAGACAGGACTGCACCTAAAGCAAAATCTGATGCGTCTGTTGTTAAAATGAATTGGTTTGTGAAATCAGGATAAGCTAATATTTGATCTGTAGATATTATTTGCTTAAGGGTTTCGAATGCTTTAATATATTCGGTGTCTTTGTTGTTGATAACTTGGTGCTTTTTCAAGTATTTTGTCATAGGTTTAGTGTATAGTATCCCGAAAGTCCTAGGAACTGTTTAATTTGTTTCTGATTTTTTGGTAACGGCCAGTCTAAAATTTACTTGACTTTATCAGCATTAGGCTTAACACCGTCTTGTGTTATTACGTGACCAAGAAATTCAGTTTCTCTCTTTAGGAATTCGCACTTGTCTAATTGAATTTTTAAATTAAAGTGTGATAATCTTTCAAGAGCTGTACTGATGTTCTGTATGTGGTTATCCAGACTATGTCCGATAGTAATAATGTCATCCAGATAAACATGACATATTTTTCCAATACGGTCTAATACAGTCCAATACGTTATTGCTCGTTGGAAAGTTGCGGGACTGTTTTTCAGGCCAAAGGGCATTCTTTTGAATTCAAAGTGACCTTTGTCTGTCGAAAACGCTGTCTTTTCTTGTGATTTTTTTAAACCGGATTGTCGTCTTTTGTTATTATTTTATGTTTAATTACTGTTGTTGATGACAAATTCTCGTTCTGTTTTAACAGTACTGCTTGGTTTTTAATAATAGTATCAAGTAAAATGTCTTTTTCATTTTTACTTAAATGTTCTGTTCGGATTAGGCTTTTGATAGTGTTTCTATCAATTATTTCATTTTTACATGGAAGTGGTTCGAATGTTTCGAAATTGTTAACATTTAATTTCAGTTTTGGTAATGTTTACGGTGGGTTTGGACAATTTGTCAACACCGTCATTGTTGTGTTAAAATTTTCCGCTTTGTATAAACCGGGTTTGATTATTATATCGCTATTTGATTTTTGAAATTCTGGTACAAACCAGTCGCCATTGTTTGTGGTTTGTTTCGTAATTATATGATTATAAAAATTTTCCTCAGTGTAATACCGATCGTAATCGTTTGTATATATAATTGTTTAATAAAATTGAGTTTGTCTTATAATCAATTTTGGCATTCATTTTAGCCATTGTTTCTGAGCCTAATATTCCATCAAAAATTTATGGCATTCTAGCTCAAAATAAATTTGTGCTGGTAAATTATTACCTAGGAGATTAATTTTAAAATTTTTATCGCTAATATGTGTACCTAAAATATTTTTTATTATAGTATTACTTGAAGATGTTTTTGAATTTCCTAATGAATTATAAGGAATTAATCCTGGTTTGATTATATTTTTATTGGCACCAGTATCGATTAAAAGTGTTACAACGCGGCCCAATCGTTCATTGTAACACTTCAAATATGTGAGAAAATTTAGTCTTCCGTATCTGAATTTGCGTTTACGCAAAAATTTCCGTTATGTTCATCTTCTTTATCTCCAGCTAAATATTCGTTTTCTGAAATTTGGGATGAAGCTTCTTGAGTGTCCTCTATAGCTTCATGATTGTTAATTATTTTTTTATTAAATGTATTTCTCGAACGCATAGAAAGATCCACTTCCATTGGTGTTGGTCTTTCTCTTGCCGAATAAGTCGGTTTTTTCTCATAATTTGAAAAATTTTGATTGTGTTTTGGCTGAAACACGTTAGTTTTGTTTTGACTAATAAAACCGTGGTTTTGTTTTTGTGGTGTATTCTGAAATACTTGTGTGTTGGCTTTTCTTGAATTACTTGAGATTTGTTCATTCCAATTAAATTTGCAAAGAAATGCATACGCCTCTTCAATCCCTTTTGGTCTTGCAGCTTGCGCGTAACCAAAATAGGGTTTGCGTAATCCTGATAGAAATGCAGCTAATGCGTCTTCTTCGATGAATGCATTGATAGCATGTCACGCATTATTGTACAAAATACTTTGTTTGGACAATGATTTTATATTCTGAACGATTTCTTTTATTTTTTTTTTTTTATTAATTAGTTAGACATGTTTAGCCCACTAAATATGAAATATTCATTATTTAGACTCTTTGAATATCCGAAGATACCATGTCAACTATAAAGGAAGGAGATGAGGAAAATGGAAGGAATGGGGATATAGGGATAACTATACTAATTTTTTTAAATGATGATGGACATTTTCTTTAAATGCCTGAGGGGAAAATTCATCGGGAAATACAGAGGAAGGCATTGAGTTCCATAATTTGGCCACTCTATTAAAATAGTCGTTTTGGAAGGACACAGTTCTACAACGAGGTATTTGTACAACAAATGGATGGGATAACTCGGCAGCTCTTGTTTGTCGATTATACTGCGCACACGATGGAAGGATATTTTGAATTTCCTTAGAGAAGAATTCGCTAAAGTTATATTTATAGTAGATTGACAATTCAGCCACACTTCTTCTGTGCTGGAGTGAATCAAGCTGGTCCGTTAGTTCGGTATTACCAATCAACCGCATTGCTTTTCTCTGTACAGAGTCTAGACATTTTATTGTTGACTGACAAGCACCTCCCCGAACATGACAGCAGTACTCCATACATGGACGAATAAAGGACTTGAAGATTAGCAAAATTTGCTCGGGATTGAAATACTTTTTACATCGACTCAAGAATCCTAATTTTTGCATTGCAGATTTAGCGAGGTTGAACACATGTTTATTCCATTTCAGGTGCACTTTTCTCGATAAGGATGATCTTTTCTCTTTGAAAAAGTGCCGAAAGTTTAAAATACCTGTGTACCAACTCTTCATTGATTTCAGGTAGACCTACAACCCTCTAAAACAGGAGACTCTATGGTCTGCTTTGGTGTCAATAGAAATCTTTGGTAAACTTGTATCACTAAGCAAAATGACAGTACAGAACTATCAATGCTGTGTACGAGAAGAGAACGGAATATCAAAGTTTTTTAAAGTCGACTCCGGATTAAAACAAGGTGATGGTATCTCTCATACACTCTTTATCTAGCCTTGAAATATGTGTGCCGTCAAAAGAAAATACCGACTAACAACAATATCTTGCTGTTATGAGTGAGACTTTCAAGTCGCTTGAGAGTGGTGCTAGGAAAATGGCCTTTAAATTAACAACGATAAATCCAAACATATGAATGTTTCAAGAGAGGCTGAGAAGAAAGATTTGATGTGCGGAGATGAACGAATTGAGGGAGTTGAATCTTTTAAACTATTGGGATCAATGCTTGACTCAAACAACAGCATACTTACAGATATAAAATACGAATCGCTGCAGGGAATCGAACTTTCTACTCAATTAAACTTCATCTTGGTTCGGCGTTTGTACAAATATCACCAAACTCAAGTTATACAAGACGTTGATTAGACCGGTGTTGATGTATGGGTCACAAACGTGGACCTTTACACAAAATGACGAATCACATTCATCATCTGTCTTTGAGCGTCAGATCCTATGCTTCATTTTTGGTCCATTTCAGACAGACGATGGAGTGTACATAACGCGATATAATTTTGAGATCAGAGACCTTTTTGGGGGTTCAGATATAATAGGTTGTATCTGTTCCAATAGGATTGCTTGGTTCGGGTATGTTTGACGAGCCGATTCACAATCTGGAATGATTAGAAAAATGTACGTTAGTACCCCAGAGAGTGGGCGACCGCGAGGTAGACCACGACTACAATGGAAGATGGACGTAATAAACGACCTTTAAAAGCTCGGCTGCCATGGTAATTATGTCGCTGTTTCAAATGGCCATGGTGAATATTTGAACCTGATTAGCTTACCAACGCTCCAACATGGAGCATCAATGCCACAAAAAAATATTTAACGCCATCTCGAGATAAAACACTCCATATAAAAAAAATTTAAAAAAATTTTATCATAACACTAATCCATTTTTTTGTATGTTGTACTGTTGATTTGATTGTTTTTCGCATATGGTGTCAATCAATCGGGCTATGAATTAGGGGTTTTGTTATACAACACACAGTCGAAATGTGATTTTAAGTTCATACAGACATGCGTCTAGCGCGTCAAAATTTTTTTATTTTGGATATACAAAACAAGATGTGCTAGTGTCAAATTAATTGTTTCTGATAAATCTGATTTAGTACCAATAAGGCATCAATTTCAAATGGAGTTAATAAGGGCTCCATGAAATAGTGCCAATTGTCATAGTGCCGAGAAAATTCTCGGCACTAATTCAGTTTCTTTTAACTAGCGCAAATTTTCCAATCGACATAGCGCAGACATTTCTAAACTAACATAGGACAGAGATTTATTTTTATAAAAATCTCTGCACAAATTCAATTTTTTTTAATCAGTGCCGAGATTGAATTCATTAAATATTTGACTTAGTGCTGAGATTAGACTCTCGGCATTAATTGAAGGTAAAATGAATTAGCGCTGATAGAATAAAATTTTAAAGACTTTTAAGAATTCTATTTTTTTAATTAGACGTTTGACTTCAATTGGCGTTCAGAAAACCTAATTCTTGCAAAAAACTCTGTTTTTGTTATTATAGAAATAAAAAAATGAATGAATAACTTAATACCAAAAATAATATTGAAAGAACCCTCACAACTTATTGGGATCGGATTGGATCTAACGCGGCGTGTTACACTTTAAATTATCCGGGTTGAACCAGACAACCTGATCAGAGGACATACTTACTTAATCAGGAGGTATTCATGAATAGAGAAAACAAATTTGATTTTTGATACATGCCGGTTATGAAATACCCTACTAGGACTTGTTTATGTTCACCCTGATTTGGTCAGGACGATAAAAGCACACAGAACCAGGGCCAGATTTACAACCTTGGCCGCCTGGACCAAACAAGATCTGCCTTCTCTTTAATAAAAAAATTGTAATGTATCAATGTATTGCTGTGTGCGAAACGACGAAATAATGACAGATCCCAATTATTAATTGTCATAAATGTGTCTTTTGAAATTTATATTCACCATAACAAAGCGTCAGAATTTGGTATAGCTTTTTAGGATCATGAAATTATGACAGAAGAATACCAAATTATGACAGAAGTCTTTTTAGGCACCAAAGTGATTTTTGATTTTGAATTGATTCAATCTAACTACACTTTCTATTTACCTTTCTAATATGACGAGTCTATTGGCTTTGTTTAATTGTTCTATTAATTTGGGATTTATTGTGCTGTTATGTTAACATTCTCAAATATTTTTGTTATGTTGTTCATTAGATATAATTATAATTTTTAAATTATTTATTTTTGCTAATGTCAAAATTTGTTTAATCTAATTTGTTTGCTTGTGAAAACCAATGGCTCGAAATGAAGCACGAGCCTCCTTAATCAGGAAAAAATATTAGACAATGCCATCTTTTAATCATGTGGAATAAGGTGCTGTGCAGATTTCAAACAGTTAATAAGAAGCTGCAGTTGATTAACATTGACATAAGTTAGGAAGTTATCCTTTATGATTCCTTGTACAGTTATATTATCGAACTCCGTGATAAGTTTGAAATTCGTGTTCCGATATGGCAAAAGACTTACTGCACTAATTCAGTTTATATTGAAATAGCGCCGAGAACTCAATTTAAACAATTTCTGTAATAGCGCAGAGATTTCAACTCTCTGCGCTAACTCATTTCAAACTGAATTAGCACCGAGATATTGAGTTTTAAATTTTTCTGACATAACGCCGAGGTTTTTGATTCTCGGCACTATGTCAGTGTAATCAAATTGCAAATTTCATCTTTGCGCTATTTCAGATTGTATTTAATTAGTGCTGAGACTCTATACAACATTTACTCGGCGCCATTACAGTATTTTTCTCGGCGCTTTTACAATCGGCACTAAGTCAGTAGCGACAGTACACCTTAATGAATACACTGGAAATCACATCCAAACCAGGGTTCACAACAATCCCTATAGTTGCTCAAGAAAGAAGTAGTTGTTCATGCAATTGTTTGATGTTGTGCTTTCTCAAAGCTCAAAAGTCCCCATTACATACATATGTATATTGTTTTTCAAATTTGTCACTCATATTGGCTAATTGGAAAACCGGTGTTTTATGATTGTTATTGTTTGCTTAAAACTTTTGAGTACGATACAACTTGACCTGATTGAATCGAGTTTCATTTTATCCACCACTAGCCCACGCCACATTGATTTCTGTAGGCGTTATTTGGGTTTTAACAGAGATAGCATTTTTTCAGATAAAAAATAAACAAGCCAAACAAATTATGAAGTAACGTTTTATTGTCCTTTCCAAATAGATGATACGCAATGCTGCCGTGCTAGGCACAAAGGTCGTGTCTTGCTTTTTTGTCAAAAATGAGTTATGCATCTGATGATGAAATAATAACAGTCGATGGACATTTTTATCATATAATTAAACCATTTAATTAATTTTTTCATTCAAAAATTACTCTTTTAAATACACCGTATCTTCTTTAAAAGTATTAAATTTACTATTTAATTATCCAATAAATAATATTTTACAACATTAACAAATAACAGATGAAACACGTGTTCTAGACAGAGTTGTGAAAACTTGACCATTTTTGATTTTCCTGAAACTTGGATATAAGTAGTATGGACAAAATAAAAAATACAACTTATTTTAAAATTTTTTTAAAGTGCATAGTTTGAGCATAGGGGGCACCCCAACATGCATGAAAAATGAAAATTCTGCCAATCCGATGTAACTTTGAAATTAAATTGCTCAAGAACGGGTATACCGATTTCATCAAACTTTTTTTTGTTTGATAGATGATTTGTTAATCCTTTGAAAAAAAATTAATTAATTGTTTTTATATTCAATTTTTAAATAAAAATATTAAAAAAACTTTTTTAAAGATGGCGCTATGGTCGAAGATCAATTGGAATTTAGTTAATTTTTTTCTGAAAATAGTTCTATCCTTACTCTAAAATATGTATATCAAATTAAATCAGAGGCGTTAATTTTTTTTCTTGAGATATTTAATTTTAAAGATTTTTAGTACGACTGAAATTCGAATTTTTCTTCATTTTTTCGAACAACTTCCGTTAACAAAAAATTTTAAAATCAATTAAATTTTAACTTTTTTTTTTTTAAATATAGCTCTAACCTTACTTTAAAATACATCAAATTTACAAAGAGGCGTTAATTCGTGTTCTTGAGATATTTAATTTTAAAGATTTTTAGTCCGATTAAATTTCTAATTGTTCATTATTTTCTCGAACTTCAGTGGTTAAAATTTTTTGATGATATAAATTGTTCGAGAACATTTAATAGTTCGAGAAAATTTTTTTAAAAAGTGTTAATATCTCGAAATGTCAAAAATTCAAGATACGGCACGGCAGGGGTATATTTATAATGGGTATATTTACATGAAATAGTAAACAAGAGTTAAAATGTACTCGATTAAAATCCTAAAAATAAATTATTTGACAACGACATAGCCAATTGTTTTAAAACATGTTGTTTCTCAGAGCATAACACAATTTAACCACTTTAGAGCTTAAACTACATCAAAAATATTGATTAGTTTAGATGGTAGAAAATAAATTAATGTTTATTATATAAACTTTTTTTGAAATCAGATTAAAATCTTTGTGTCTGTGTCTATCTGATTTTGTATTTTCCATATTGTCCATTGTTGCTGAATATTTAATGTGAATTGCGACTATTTTTTTATGCATTAAAACTTTCCCGCTTTGTTTTTGTGAACAATTAAAATTTAGGTTCAGTTAACATAAAAGTATCAAAAAATTTCTTGATTATTTATGGTACTTATAGGTTGGTTATGTTGTAAATGTGGTTTTATACAAATAATGTTTGATTGCCACGTGAGGTTCAAGTAATTATTGTGCCCTGTTAGTTAATAGTTTTTAATTTTTATTATGATTATTGTTTCAATTTAACTATTTGTGTGGGTTTGTTAGGGTAATAGAGGTGTAACAATTTCTGTTAATACTGATTAAGTTTTACTCTGCAACTGCGTACGGTTATACTAACCTTTTCCAATCAGAGGTTAGGTTCAGAGGTTTTTCATTGAGTGAATATGCCATAAAAAAGTCAGAACATTGGAGGGACCACAGTCAGTCAGTCTGTCATCTTCAATCGATTATTTTGTAACTATAGATCCTATCGACCCGAAATTTGATGGTGAGGTCCAAAACATATGAGGCTGGATTCATTTGCCTTAGATGTAATGTGAAGTAGTTTAAAATCTTTATTTTTGTTTAGGGTCAAGTCCACAGTTAAAAACAAGCTGAATATGCAACGCAAATTGCTACACATATAGGTAATACAGAAGTCTCCATTATAAAACAATGCAAAGCTTGCTTTAAAGTTAAATTTAATGCTCTTTGCATTAGCAAGTTGTTTTCAAACTTCTACAATTTCTATAAAAAATAAATTGTACTAAAATTTGTAGTTTTGTATTAAAATTAGTTTTAATGCAACATTTGCTTTGCAACTTAATAATAATTTGCTTTACATAACCCATATAGCAAAACTTGTATTAAAAATTGCAGTAACTTTTCGAACTGTGTACGGTAACGGTATTTCATATTATGAAAGGAAAGTAGAGCATGTTTTTGAAAAGTATTTTTTAATACCCTTTTTAGGGTTCCGTTTTTTATACGGAACACTATTGGTGAGAGTACAACGTGTTTTTCACATTATTTCGATTATCTCGTGAACCATTAATCCGATGAACTTAAAATTTGAGGTGCTTATAAAACTAACTTATCCACACAAGATGGTGGGTTAAAAAATAAATAAAGTTGTGTTCGTTTGTTTTAAGGAGGTACGATGTAAAGCCTTTGAAAACCTACATTTTTTTAGCGAGACGAGTAGGGTATCATATGAAAGGGCTTCATTTCAGCATTATTTAAAAATATATTTTGGAACTTTACACCTCACCATTTTTTGTATAATTTTGAAAAATGACGTTTTCTGGATGTTTTATTGTCACAAATAACTCCGACCCTACTTCATCGAAAATCTTGAAATATATTTGGAATGATAGAAAATTGAGTAGGTTTTTAATGAAAAATATAGAAAAGTGGCAGATACTCATAACTATATTTATTAAAGGGGTGGGAATGTTAAGGGGTAAAAACATCATTTAAAACCAGGTCATGTGGGGTGTCATTTGAAAGAGCACTTGATTTTAGAAATATTGCCATTTTTTTAGAATTTTGCAATGCATAGTTTTTGAATTATTATCAATAAAGTGACACAAAAAGTTGGTCCCCCCCTTGCATTTCGAGCCTAATTAACAGAAAAATTTGAAAAAATTCACAGAGACAGGAAATTTGATAAACTCTGAACGAAAAATATAGCGAAGTCTCAAATAATTATATTTTTGTGCTTTTAAGCGATTGGGGTGGGGAAGGGTGAAAAAAATTTGTTTTGACCCAAGCGAGTGGGGTGTCATTTGAAAGAGAACCGAATTTCAAAAACTTTGCAATTTTTTTTAGAATTTTGCGGTAGACAGTTTTTGAGTTATTCTAAAAATTGTGCAAATTCCAGACCGTCTCCCCCCCTACGTTTCGACACTGATAGACAGAAAAAATTGAAAAAATTCATAGAGACAGGAAATTTGCTATATTTTGAACGAAAATTATAGCGAACTCTCAAATAATTATATTTCTGTGTGTTTAGGGGATGGGTGTAAGGAGGGTAAAAAAAAACTTTTTTGGAACCAAACCACTGGGGTGTCATTTGAAAGAACACTTAATCTAAAAAACATTGCAATATTTTTTTAGAATTCTGCGATGCACAGTTTTTTAGTTATTGATAAAAAAAGTGCTATTTTAAGTGTATGTATACCACCCTATATTTCGACGCTGATTTATAGAACAAATATTTCCTATGTAGACCATTGAAATACTGGTTTAATCTTTCTTTAGCTAACATAAACAGCTATGGATAAGATTTAACCTCAAGTAACATTTTTGATCAATGCAGATGTGATTGACATTTACGATTGACGTTTACGATTAAACATTTATTCTGTTATGCGTCCATATAGTCTGGCGATATAAAGACTTTTCAACATAACTTTATGTCATTTATTTTTGATATTGTGTTCTTTTACATTCACGGAACCCTTGGCGAGCGAATTTTATTCGCACTTGTCCGACATTTTTAGCACAATAAACATGAAATATTCATTATTCAGACTCTTTGAGTATCCGAAGGTATCATGTCAACTATAAAGGAAGGAGATGAGGAAAATGGAAAGTATGAGGATACAGGGATAACTATACTAATTGTTTTAAATGACGATGGACATTTTATTTAAACGCCTGAGGGGAAAATTCATCGGGAAATACAGGGGAAATTGAGTTCCACAATTTGGCCACTCTATTAAAATAGTCGTTCTGGAAGGACACAGTTCTAAAACGAGGTATTTGTACAACAAATGGATGGGATAACTCAGAAGCTCTTATTTGTCGATTGTACTGCGCACACAATGGACGGATATTGAATTTCCTTAGAGGAGAATTCGCTAAAATTATATTTATAGTAGATTGACAATTCAGCCACATTTCTTCTCTGCTGGAGTGAATCAAGCCGGTCCGTTAGTTCGGTATTACCAATCAACCGCATTGCTTTTCTCTGTACAAAGTCAAGACATTTTATTGTTTACTGACAAGCACCTCCCCAAACATGACAGCAGTATTCCATGCATGGACGAATATAAGGAACTTGAAGATTAACAAAATTTGATCGGTATTGAAATATTTTTTACATCTACTCAAGAATCCTAATTTCTGCATTGCAGATATAGCGAGGTTGAACACATGTTTATTCCATTTCAGGTTATTTTGAATATCCACTCCAAGAAGTCTAACTGATTCAACCTCACGTAATTCCTCATGGTTTATCTTAATAGGGAAATTTTTATGTCACTCTATTCGCGAAAGACGGCATAGTGTGATTTTGGTTGGATTAAATGAAATAAGATTACGATACCTCATTCCATTATGCGATCCAGGTCTTTGTTAATACAATCAATTAGCTGTTCTATATCAGTGGTAACTGCAGTATGAGATCGAAATTCAGGAGATGCATGTGATGCATGTAATGTGCTGTCATCAGCAAAACTATGGATCGGGTGCACTGTGAAAATAAGTAAATCATTAATGTGTAGAAGAAACAAGGATGGTGAGAGTGCAGAACCTTGGTGAACCCCAGCATTGGTTGTGAAAATATTGGATGTGATACCATTTAAATTAACATGAAATTGGTGACCTGTAAGAAAACTATGAATCCATGTGACTGTAAGATTGTCTATGCCATAAGATTTAATTTAGCTATGAGATTGTTATGCCACACTTTATCAAATGCTTTAGAAAGGTCAAGTGAAATACTGAATGGTTCACCATGGTTTTCCAGCGATTTGTTCCAGAGATGGGATACGTAGGCTAACAGATCGCCTGTTGCATGACTTCTACGAAAACCATACTGCTTATCATCAATAATTTGCGACATTTCCAAATAATCTATCAAATTGTAGTTAACATATTTTTCAAATATTTTAGCCAAAACCAACAGAATTGCAATTGGTCTATAATTATTCGGGTCTATCTTACTGCCTTTCTTTGATATGGGTTGAACGCTGGCCAGCTTCCAAGAATCGGGAAATATTCCAGTTTTATAAGATAAATAGAAATGTTTTGTTAAAATTGGAACTAGTTGCCTAGCAAAGTTTTTAAGAATGAGGGGTGGAATACCGTTGGGGACAGCAGGTTTGTTGATATCAATAAAAAGAAGCATTTTCCGTACAATATTGTAACGAAAAATAATTGACTTCATTTTAGTTACAACTGGGGAAATGAGTGTAGGAGAATGGGGAGGTTCAACTATGTTTGAGTCTTTCGAGTCGCTCACGGGAATGTCATTCAGAACTAAGGTTGGAATAGAGGATCGAGTTAAATTGCTCTGGACTGATTTAACTGCAATTAATTCAATGAATTATTTGTGATATTACATCACTCCGATGGAAGTTATCCCATCATGAATAATAAGACTGAATCTAACAAAATATGGTGTTCAATATATGAAATTTTTTGCTATCCACACAATTGTCGATCGATCTAGTTTCGAATCGATAAGAACTTTTTATTACACTTTAAAAAAGTATATCATTCTCATCAGGGCTGGCCGACTAGATACACTACGAAAAAAAAAATAACGCTTTATAAACCAAAATTGGTCTACTTCTCTAGCGAAGTATAAGAAAACAAAAAACTTTGATAAACATATATTTATTAGATTAAGGTTTAGTCAATTTATTTCTCTAGTTGATCACTATTGTTGTTATACTCTAACCAAGTTAGAATTGGATAACAAACTTGTATCGGCTGACCATCTTCACTTGTGTCTATCGACACATTATCTACAATTAATTCAATGAATTATATATGATATTACATCACTCCGATGGAAGCACCTATTAGAAAGCCAGAAATATTAGTAAATACAAAATAGACTTGGATATAGACGCGTTTATCCAGAAGAAAGCAAAGAAATTTGCCGAGCACCCATCTGGCTCACGTAGTTTCTTTTAGACAGTTAAATCAGTAAGACTGAATCTAACAAAATATGGTGTGCAATTTATGAAATTTTTTTGCTATCCACACAATTGTCGATCGATCTAGTTTTGAACCGATAAGAACTTTTTATTACACTTTAAAAAAAGTATATCATTCTCATCAGGGCTAGCCGACTAGATACACTACCAAAAAAAGTTAACGCTTTATAAATCAAAACTGGTCTACTGCTCTAGCGAAGTATAAGAAAACAAAAAACTTTCAAAACATATATTTATTAGATTCAGGTTTATTTCTCTAGTTGATCACTATTGTTGTTATACTCTAACCAAGTTAGAATTGGATAACAAACTCTACAGTTAATTCAATGAATTATTTGTGATATCACATCACTCCGATGGAAGTTATTCTATCATGAATAATAAGAGTGAATCTAACAAAATATGGTGTGCAATTTATGAAATTATTTTGCTAGTGATCAACTAGAGAAATAAATTAACTAAATCTGAATCTAATAAATATATGTTTATGTAAGTTTTTTGTTTTCTTATACTTCGCTAGAGCAGCAGACCAATTTTGGTTTATAAAGCGTTATCATTTTTTGGTAGTGTATCTAGTCAGCTAGCCCTGGTGATAATGATATACTTATTTTAAAGTGTAATAAAAGGTTCTTATCGGTTCGAAACTAGATCGATCGACAATTGTGTGGATAGAAAAAAAATTTCATAAATTGCACACCATATTTTGTTAGATTCAGTCTTATTGATTTAACTGCCTAAAAGAAACTACGTGAGCCAGATGGGTGCTCGGCGAATTTCTTTGCTTTCTTCTGGATAAACGCGTCTATATCCAAGTCTATTTTGTATTTACTAATATTTCTGGCTTTCTAATAGGCGCTATGGGTTTCAGGTGTTTTATTTGAGTTATGCGTCTTAAATGCTTTGCGTTTATTCCACACTGCCTCATCAACATCCCGCGTGAACCAAGGCTCAGTTTTAGGGGTGGTTAATGGATTTGGAATAAACCGTCGCATTCCGTCTATATGATTTCAGAAATTTTTATTGCTGATGTGCTAGGATCCTGATCAACACAAAAAATAGTTTTCTAAGGTGTTTCATCATAAAAGTTTCTCAGTCCCTCCCAGTCAGCGCTTTTAGTCAGCGCTTTTTTGTCGGTGATGTAAATTGCACTATTGCTGATATTAGTAAATGGTCCGAGGGGTTGTTCAACTTTTGTCTTCGTAGTATCTGGTTCGTTTGTCAAAACAGATCCAGCAAATTATTGTTATGATGTGAATTGCCTGGGATTCTAGTGGGACACTCTATCATTTGCGTCAAACCGTGATAATCTGCGAGTATTAGCTCGGCTTGTCTGTAGTGATGAACCTCGTTTAGATTCGAATTGAGACCTCTTATATATATAATTATATATTATATATATAGATTCTGAAATTCGGCCAGGCCTAAATTTCAACACTATACATAGTACAAAAAAACTGGGTATCTCTGTCACAAAAACACGATAGCAGGTTTCATGCAACAGATGCACGATAAGGGAAAAGCAAAAAAATGGGGACATAAAAGACACTAACGAAATTTAAGAGTACAGATAAAGGGTTAAATTCGGAATTCTTACTAACAACTAAAACGAAATCTTACATTTCTTGCTACCAGGCAATACAAAACCAATTTATGCTGTAAAACAATAAATTTATTACATCAAAGCAATAAAAGGTAAAATTTTACCAGGTGGTAGTGGTAACAGTAAATATAAAATGCCAAATAATTTTTCAATAAAGAACAATTACACCAATTATATAATTGTACGCCTTCTATCTTTACTACACTTTTATTTTCGCAAACACTAACACACACTCAGTGTATTTTATCTTTACCCTGTCTTTATAAAGACTTTTGTATGTATGTTTGTATGTACGTACGTATGAAAAATAAAATAAAACAAAATACAATTATTTTTTTTCTTTTCGATTATTTTTTTTCTTTTAAATTTAGCAGACAATCTTCTCCTTCTGACTCCGGTTGATGAATTTTCACAGTTTATTTCTATAATTTTAAATATGTGCGGTTTTGTCTGTTTATTTTCCTTGGTCAAGTTTTGCGTTCCATGGACCATTGACCTGGAGATTGAAACTCTATACAAAAACTGAAAAAATTAAATTTCGCTGAGTTTTGATGGTTCAGAATTACGTTTTCTTGAACTATAACACCATGGATAAGATATCAGACACTGACATTTTGTATACACTCTAATTTATTTTACTTTGTGCAAACCCAATATATAAAGAAAATATTCGATTTTAATTTTTCTGACTTCTTTTGTAACATTTTTATTGCATTATTGTGATATTTTGAAAAACCGAAAAAACAGAAAACTCAATCGTTTTGTCAAAGAAAAATTCCTTTGTGGATTTAAAAAAATAGTAAACATTCATGTACTCATACGATAGTAATTGTTTTGATTTGATTTTCGTTGCATTCTCTGAAAATCGTTTTTGTTTTGTTCGAATGAAAGATTTTCGATCTGTGATTTCAATTGATGTTTTATAAATTGAGGATTGAGTTTTGTGAACCTATTAAAATTGTATTGAATCAAATTTACTATACGTTATTCTAGTTTTGATGTCGATTCCTATCAAAATGGAATTTAAAATTCTTTGTTTTTATATTTTTTATTTTCCTTAAATTTTTGTTGATTTAGTTTATATGACAGTCAGTTACAAGTAACATTAAACATTTGTATAGTAAAAATAAAAAATAACGGCTCTATAGTATAAGTGTTACAAAAATGTATTCCTATAAAATCATAAATTACTCTTGAACTTGTGGTTCGACAAGCTTTGGTTTTTTCGATGGTTTTCTTCTTGATGGAGAATGTGGTGCTCGTGTTGGTTTTGGTTTGGGATTTTCTAGCTCATCTAGCTCAGCATCGGTTAAACGACCTTTATAGAAATCGGCACTAAAAGTAAATATTTAAAATTATGATTATAATTAAGTCATACATTGAAAAATATATGTCTATTACCATTCTGGAATTTTTCTTGCCCAATCACATTGTTTATTGACATCATCAAAAGCTTGTCCCAATTTGCATCCATTACGTCTTGGTACATCACCGTTAATACATACAAAGAAAAATTGACAATCAGCTGGATCAGCATAGCGTGGATGTGTTTGAGCTACACTTTCATTTACTTTTGGACATGAAAAATCAAAAATATCAGCTGATGTACATCCCTTTTTCTGCGCTTCATCGGGCCATGTACATATTCCGGTTTTTGGATTGAATACTAAATCACTTGGGCATGTTATCATATTAAATTGTCCATCAACACAATAGTAAAATCTGCCGCACTCAGTTTTATCCTCGTCTCCAAAATATCCGTTTAGTCGAGGACAGTGAAGTTTTGGTTTTGGTTCCTCTATAATAACGTAATATTTGATTAAAACATATTTAATAGTTTGATTAGTGTGTTCTCTTTAGACTTACGAAGTTTGGGTCTTTGTGAACAGTCAATGTTGTATGGAAGGTCACATTTCTCTTGATCATACGCATAATCGTTAAAGACCATTCCATCTGGGCAGAGTTTTTCGGTGATTTCGCCTTCTCTGAAAAATAAATTAAACCGGTTTTGAACCATATATAGCAGATTTTGGAAACTCTAATGAATGAACTAATAAACTTATTTATGTGTTCGTATGACCGTTGCTTGTTTGTTTATATAAATAAATACCTCGGGACTCCAGTTTCCAGCCTCTTCGGTCTGTTTTATTAAAAATTTAAAAATAAATAAATATATTACATACATTTATTTATTTTTAATATTTTTGATTAACATAATGTCAATCTTTTCTTACGTGTAAAGCGTAAAGTGACAAGAGATTGACATTATCTTATTTGAAAGCTTACTGCCAACTTCAAACAGCGTTCATTATATTTTTTATTAAGTTAGAAGCCTGGAGGCCATAGGAATTTATTTCTATTGAAAAAATATAAGTTTATGTATTTAAATGAATGAACATTAATATTTAATACTATTTGATGTGCGTGGCATTTATTAAAAATATATGGTTCTTACTTTTTCTTGATACGAGATCTAGATTTAGTAGATCAACAATATATCTCATACTACATGGATCAACAATATAGGCGGCTTTAAGAAAGTGAAAGATGAATAAACAAGTAACGCGAAATTATGTAAGCAAATGTCATAATATCCATAATAACGTCTTCACCGACAAACAAATTAAATATTTAAAACACATCAAAAGCTGAAATTAATATTCTACCAAAACTGATATCGATAATGATAGTAGCAGAATAACAATCATAATAAAAAAATTTGAATAAATTTTAAAAATTACTTGATTTTAATTTGTTTCTTGTTATAACATTTGTTAATTGGAATGACACCTTTTACAAATTATACCGTTTAATGTCATAATAAAAAAATATTTTCGGACGTCACATATTGCTTGTCATTATTTAATCTGTCAATTCCATAATTGACGGAAACGTTTAATTAGTATAATTTAACACTTACACGCATGCGTAGTATTTATCACATTGCTCTCCGTCAGCGAAAAATCCTGTTGGTTCAGGACATTGATCACTTTCTCCACTAATGTTGACACTGCTCACAGTTACTTCAGGCTTTTTTTCTCGTACTGGTAAGTGTCTGTGAGATTTTGGATAACCTCTGGATGATTGTCCAACGACTAAGGCTAAAAATATTAAATGAACATTTTTTGAATAAATATATTTAAAATGAATTATATTTAATTGTTTATAAAAAGTCGATTCAAGCGTTAATCTAAGGAATTTTAAGTCAAACAATCATTACATACCATGACTCTAATTAAGGTTGTCGTAATAGTAGATTCTTGTATGAGCTTAGGTTTGTGGCAATTCTTCACGAGGATGAAGATTCACGGAACGAGCGAAGCGAATGTAGGGAATCATCCGAGTGAAGAATTGCCATCATCCTATGCGAATATAAGATGCTATTTTATGCAAAATATTGACTAAATATTTCGAATAATTTCCAGTTTTCCTGCAAGTTTTTATCACCATATTGAAATACATCATAGACAGTATAGAAAAACAAAACAATTGACATAACGGAAAATGTTAAATTTTTTATTTTATATTTTATAAATGTATTGTTCTCGTTTTAACCTTTTGATATTGCTATACCAACAAATGTCAAGTTTTTATTTTGTTAGGGGAATATTTAATAAACTATATAGAAGTGTTGTAGAATGTAAAGATTGCGTTACATTCTACATCAAGTGAGAGAATGTATAACATTACAATGGAAGCATATAGTAGTCGTAATAAATAGAATTCTAGATTCTATGATATTATATACGTTTGCTATTTGCAAAAATTTTCAATATGTGGACATAAAAAAATTGTTAGATATTCGGGATTTTTGTGAGCAAACTCAAGTAACTAAGAAAATAATTTGAATTTTTTCAATTCAAATCTCTGGTTTTCTCAAAAAATCTCTGGTTTTCTCTTTTACGTGTTTCAGTTGGGATTCGAACTCATAATCTCATCAGTGCCAGAATGAGTTCAAATCCTTTGGCAGACACGGTATCCATTTCGCCACCAATGTGATGATATTTTGAAGTTGAAACTTCATCATCACTCTATTTACTTAAGTTGAGTTCTCAACTATCATTAGACTCTAGAAGATCTAGAAGATCTAGGAAGATCTAGAAAACGGCTGAAGGAATTTTAAAAATTTTGGTTTCTAAAAATAGGTACACGCAATGGTAAGAGCCAAAAGGACGATGTGTTCTAAAACTGTACCGGAAGTGTGTGAAAAAAATGGTCAAGTGTGTCAAAACAAGGAAATTTGCATATTTTTTGCTTAAAAAACTTTCACTTTAAGTGATAATGAGTAGGAACAAAGAATGCGGAGGAATCTTGATGATCGGGATTGGTATGTGAGATTAAAAACCAGATTATTGCATTATAAGTTTGTCAAAAAAATGTTGTCAAGTGTGTCAAAAGAAAGATTTTTATTTATTTTTTTACCTAATTTTTTGGAAAAAAATAAAATTAAATGTTTGTTTGAAATGAAATTTTATTATTATTATTGAGAATTATGGCATTATAAGTCTGTCAAAAAAATGTTGTCAAGTGTGTCAAAAAATAATTTCATTTATTTTTTAGCCAATTTTTTGGAAAAAAAATGTAGCTGTTTTTATACGTTTGTCAAAAAAATGTTGTCAAGTGTGTCAGAAAATGATTTCATTTATTTTTTAGCCAATTTTTTGGAAAAAAATGTATCTGTTTTTATGACGTAAATGTAATTGAAAATGAAATTGAACATGGAAATTTTTGAATTTGTTATAGTTTTTGAAATATTTTTGGAATTTTGAAAAAGTTTGTATTTTTGATTTTGTAATAATTTTTGCAATATTTTTAGAATTTCGGAAAAAGTTTTAATTTTTGATTTTGTAAGAATTTTTGGAATATTTTTAAAATTTTGAAAAATTTTTAATTGTTGATTTTATTATAATTTTTGGAATTTTGAAAAAAATTTTCAATTTTTGATTTTGTAATAATTTTTGCAATATTTTTAGAATTTTGGAAAAAGTTTGAATTTTTAAGAATTTTTGGATTATTATTGGAATTTAGAAAAAGTTTAAATATTTGAATTCATTCTGATTTTTGGAATTTTGAAAAAGGTTTCAATTTTTGATTTTGTTTTAATTTTTGCAATATTTTTAGAATTTTGAAAAAATAGAATTTTTGAATTCTATATATATATATATATATATATATATATATATATATATATATATATATATATATATATATATATATATATATATATATATATATATATATATATATATATATATATATATATATATATATATATATATATATATATATATATATATATATATATATATATATATATATGTATATATATATATATATATATATATATATATATATATATATATATATATATATATATATATATATATATATATATATATATATATATATATATATATATATATACATACATATATATATATATATATATATATATATATATATATATATATATATATATATATATATATATATATATACATATATATATATATATATATATATATATATATATATATATATATATATATATATATATATATATATATATATATATATATATATTTTTAGAATTTTGAAAAAAGTTTCATTTTTTGATTTTGTAAGAATTTTTGGAATATTTTTAGAATTTTGAAAAATTTTAAATTTTTGATTTTATTATAATTTTTGGAATTTTGAAAAAAGTTTTAATTTTTGATTTTGTAATAATTTTTGCAATATTTTTAGAATTTTGGAAGTTTGAATTTTTAAGAATTTTTGGCATATTATCGGAATTTCGGAAAAAATTTAAATATTTGATTTCATTCTAATATTTAGAATATTTTTAGAATTCTGAAAAAGTTTGATTTTATTTAATTTAACAATATTTTTGGAATTTTGATTATAATTTTCCGGCAACGTATTGATGTTTCGTGTTAGTTTTGTAATAAATTTTTAAACAGATATAAAAAATACTTGTACTTTAACAAAGAGTTATGTTTGATATACATCGCTGCCCAAAACTAAAAACCATGTCCTCGTGAAAGTTTTTTGCCGAAAACTATATCAAAATCCTTAACCCAGACCGAAGTCTTGATATCTCAGAGCTGTGAGATTTCAGCCCCTCCATATTTTTGTAATAGATTTCTAAACAGAGATAAAAAAATATATGTACAAAGAGTTATGTTTGATATACATCGCTGCCGAAAACTAAAAACAATGTCCTCATAAAAGTTTTTGCCGAAAACTATATCAAAATCCTTAACCCAGACCAAAGTCTTGATATCTCAGATCCTTGAGATTTCAGCCCTCCATATTTTATTTGATCTAAAACTATACATCAATTTATCAAATGATACAAAATATTTTTATTTTTCAAAGCTTAATCCTTAAAAACTACAAATCTCTTCAAATGTGTTTTCAAATATTTATTTGGAATTTTAATTTTGTCTTGCTGATTGGTATAAATTTGTACAGTAATCGAAAAAGGTGACTTATTGCAGACACAAAATAATAAGTTCGGATATAGTGGAAGTTAATGCAAGAAAAGTTTTGGTGTCTTAAGCCGCAATTAGACTATTGCAGAACTCTGCAATATTTCTGCAATGGTAGAGTGTAAAATATTCATTGCAGAAAAGTTTGGCAATGAACTCATTTTAAAACATTGCAATGACTCATTGCAATGTTTTGCAATGAGTTTGTTGCCAAACTTTTATGCAATGAATATTTTACACACTACCATTGCACGACTATTGCAGAAATATTGCAGAGTTTTGCAATAGTCTAATTGCGGCTTTAGTCTAAAGAGGGTTAATTTTATTCTACAATCAATACTTTAGCTGTAAAATTTATATTAAAACTGCAGAATACAAGAACTCGAAAAAATATCATAAAAAATGTTTTGGATAAAAAACAATTTAAAAACATAAATGGCTTTCCGATTTTTCACTAATTTTCATGAAAAACATTATAACAATCAACTATATTTCTATAGACAAAACAAACTACATTTTGCTCAATTATTTACTTATCATGAATAAAAACCATTTATTTTGGAAAACTACAAATATTTCACAATTGAATTTTAATATTTTTTCTTTTGTTTTCATATATATACATACATATTTCCACAGAATTGACAACTCATGTTTTTTAATCAATTTCCTTCCTTTAGAGAAAAATGAGTATAGAATTGAATAATATTGTTGAATTTTTTCCTTCAAAAAAAATATCAAGGAAAAGCACAATGATTAGTATTGTTGAGAAATTTTAAATCATATCAAATATAGATCGTATTTTGAAACTAAATTAAATATATTTTCATTTTCGTATCTTTCTTAAACTTTAAGATTTGTGGTTGTAAATTTGGAAATTATACCCATATGTTGATGAGCAACTAAAACAATGAATCGCATTTATCTGCATTTGAGCGCAAGATCCTACGCTACATTTTTAGTCCACTTAAGATAGACGATGGAGAGTACAGAACCTCATATAACTTTGAGATCAGAGACCTTCTCGAGGGTCCTGATATAATAGGTTGTATCCGTGTCAATTGGATTGTTAGGTTTGTGCAGGTTTTACGAGCCGATTCACAGTCTGGAAGAATTAAACAGATGTACGTTAGTACCCCAAGGAGTGGGCGACTATTGCGAATGACAGTGGTAAATATATTTTCTATGGCTGGCAGACACGCCGCTTGCATGTGAGATTTGTAGTTAAATCTATCCTAAATAGATTATTTCTATTTATATTTTCAAAATTTATTTATAATATAGGGTCATTCCATTTTAAAGTCAACCTTCAAGCTAAATTTTTTTTCTTCACAAAACTGTAACTGTGGCCTATAATTTTTTTTTTCATATATTTTACTATAAGATATGGCAACAATTGTGAAAATTCCAATATAATTATTTTGTTTAGAATGCAATTAAGCGCATGGTTGTGAAAAAGGCTTAATATACGAATGAAAATATATCTAAAAAGAATATAGCATAGCACAAATATAATAAACTGAATTGTTTTAGACTTTTTATTTTCTGAAAGCTAAATCTTGGAGTGTCTGAATTGGACTGCTTTGCTTTCCAAATAAATGAGGTAAGCATTCTAAATAAATGAATTCTTTTGTGTTACGTTAGTCACGTTACGTTAGTCACACATCATATTAATCAAAAGCGTCAATTTATGAAAAACTAACATATTTTTTAGAAAGTTATTGGCTTTTTTAAAAAATACATTAATTGCATTGAAGAAACTTATCAATAAATTTTATGTACATTTTCAACATCTAGAGAATTTTGGTTCATAATTGAGGTGTTAATTTAATAGTATAAAAAATGTTACGTTAGTCACATTTAAATTTTTATTTAAAAAATATCTAAAAATTTTAATTTAAATAAAAAAGCTTACTGATTTAGATAAATAAACTCGATTTACATTATAAAAAGTCAACAAGTGCTTTAAATAATATTTACTATTTTAGTTATATGGGGACAAAGTTGTGAATTTCGGTATAAATGTTACGTTAGTCACTTTGGAATGACCCTATAATATTATTTATTTAAACTATTTGTTTGGCTCAAGATTTTGTGACACTTTACATATTTCATCGATGAAAGAAAATGAAATCAAATTTGTAAAATTTGTGGATTTTATAAAATCAAATTTAGTGTTAACAGTTTAGTATAATTTAGCAGCGAACTACTATATCGACCTATAATTTGAATGCAACTATTACAACGAAGATGGCGCACTTAAATTATTTAAATATTTTAAATTTGTTTATAACTTTGTTAAATAAATGATTAAATTAACAATTTAATAAATATTTATAAATTTTGTGCATTCGCTACAAAAACTAGTGTGTATTACTTGTGCGAATGCGTTTTTCAAACGCCAGCGATTGGGGCTCTTGTTTGGAAATCGAATTCGCACTAATAATACAATCTACTATTGTAAGCATATGTGCGACAAATATATTTTTCCATTACTTTGTTTTAGAACAGAATTGGAAATTTTTTGTGCATGTGTTACAAAAAAATATTTATGTAGACAAGCAACAAGCGTTACCTTTAGAAAGAATTTTCAGCTAAGGAGGTAGAATAATATCTGACTCGAGAACTTTATTTACTAGCGAACACCCGCAACAGCTAATTTATCTCGCAATGAATAAGGATTATGTAAGAAAAACTTTTTTGTAACACGTAGACAAAAAAAAATCTAATTTTGTTTTGAAATAAAATAAACGAAATATATATTTGTCGCATATATGCCTACAAAATATTTTTAATTCTTCGAAAAGTATTTTGTACACGCGAAAAATATTACATCGAAGATGTTATAGTTTTTATTTAAAGTTTGGTTTATATTTAAATATCTTAAATTTGTTTATTCTCTTTCAAATATTAATATCAAGTTTATTTGTATGTTTTTTCCATAATTATAGTCATACAGATTAACCTATAGATTAATGATTAATGTTTTCTAACCTATAGATTAATGAACTTAACCTATTGCCTAATGAAAATTTTCCTATTAAAAAATTATCCTTATTCAATTGATATGATTCAATTAGTCAAATTGTTTTGATTGTATTAAAATTATTTTCAAATTATAATCACAATAGCTTTGATGCGTTTTGTTTAAAAATCAAATTTTAAGTTAAATTCTCTTATTTCTTTTAGTTGAATTTGGTTGATTGTATAGAATGGGGTTTTTGTATCATCAGGATTTTATTTAATCAGAAATTTGATTTCCCAATTAAAACAACAAAAATTTATTGTTTTAATTGTAGAAAACGTTTCTATTTTATCACAAATTAACAATTCGCGCTCGTGCCTCGTTCGAACTTTATACTTTTGCTTAAGAATAAACTAATACATTAAACACTAATTGGTTAAACTACTATTATAAATTTGTTGAATAAAGTATACAATCAACAATTAAATAAATATTGAATAAATTTTGTGCAAAATTATCGATATAAAAAAATATTTATAAAATCGATATATCGATTTATCGATATAGCGATATTATCGATAGTTTCGATATATAGATATATCGATATATTGATATATCAATATCTCGATATATCTATGTATTGATATATTGATCAATATATCGATATATCAATATCTATATATCGAAATTATCGATAATATCGCTATCTCGATATCTCTATTTATCGATATATCGATATATACTTAAGATGAATCCTGCATCTGTGATTACACAATTCGAAATTATATTTGTATTTGGGAGATTTAATGTCTAAAAGTAATGGAGATAGCAATGGCTAGAAATTTAATTCAAAAATCTCCCAAAATTACCCTTATATTTGCCTATAATTGAATTTAATATTTACCATAGATCGCATCGCATGTTTCCTTAATTATATGCTGAATTGCCGCTTTGGACATTTGAAAAAGAAACACGAGAGTACTGTATGAGTCACCGGTGACCAGAAAACGAAGGTTCACTGTCAATCTTTCGGCAACAGTAATTGCCTTTCGCAGATGCGTGTTTTTCTCTTTGAGTAGTAAAGAGTAAATAGTCAAAATCTTTTACACTCATTCTCAAGAAGTAGTTGAACAGCTCAGTGTCAATTTTTGGCAACATTGTGTCCAATTTCCACTAGCATTTATATCAATAACAATTCACAATCACATAACTTCGACAGCAGTTAGATAACACTCAACTGTATTTTCCATTACGACAGTAATTCATCCAATAATTATAATTGTAAAATTGACAAAAAGCCAATTTATTGTTTTTGTCAACGTCCACCTAAAATAATGACAGCACGACACCACGACAACATCGGAACCTTTTTCACTTTTCTCGTTAAAAAGAAAACCCAAAGAGACAGAAATTCACCTTGTGAAATACAGCGACAACTGCAATGATATGTGCAATGAGTTGTTGGCAATAATAATGGCATAGTATAAACCGTAAAATATTCATTGCGGAAAAGTTTAGCAATGACTCTGTTGCAAACCATTGTGCCTTTACTACATATCTGATAAAATTAAGCAATGAACAGATTTGAAATACAAACCATTTATTGTATTTATTTATTTTAAACAACTATAAAAATCACAAATCTTATATTTACAGCTCTAACTTTGCTCCAGTGAACCACTAGTATATCAGCGTACTTGTTACATTTTGCAATTTCACAATACAACGACTTGTAGTAGTAGTAAATCTTAACCATACTTCTCATTACTATGAGGGGTTTATTTTTTTTTAAACCTTCTGAAATAATTTTCAAAAATCCCTCTTTTTTTACAAAAATTTTCGCAACTTTAAAATCAGTATTAGCTGTTTTATATTATTTATCAGATATGCATCATACACAAACTTATCATTAATGGACTAGATACATAAAAACTATCACTATACTACGAAAAACATCATCAAAAAGTTATCAGTTTAATAATGTTTTCGCTCTATATGTAATCCTATTATAGACTTCAATTCCTTGAAATTCTGATTTGTTCTATGTATAATTTTTCAAAAAAAGCACTCATGTCCTATACGAGTCTTTCAATAACTGGAAAACTAACTAACTTGGTTTCCAAAATTATAACATTAATATCAAAACCCCCTATATAGAAGCCTTCTTCATTTTTAGCACAGTAAAAATCGTGAACTTGTAGCACCATTTTGAAATTAAAACTCAATATAGAAAAAAATCAAAAAATTGCCATAACACCATCTGGAAAAATAAAACTCAATATAAAAAAAAATTAATCAAAAACACTATTCCAATTTTTTGCATATGGCAATTTTCATTTTTTATTGCAAATGGCGTGAATCAGTAGGGGGGCTATGATTAAGGAGGTTTTGTTAATATATAAAATTTAACTTGATAGGAATTAATTTAGCTAAACAAGTGTGCATGCACGATATTTGTTATGTTTAAATGCAAATAGATGACAAACAAACGTATTGTTACGATTCTACTTAAACACAATGAAATAGAAATTGTATTCAACGTCACATTTTCCAAGAAAAAGGGTAAAAAGATAAACAACATGAAATAAAATAGAATTATTTATGAATAATGTTATCGAATTTTCTTAGATTTTCCCGAGGTTTCTAAAGAAAGTGACCTCGAACAATCGAGAAATTATGCAGAATTGTATATAACGAATCCCTCTTGCAAAATTATTATTAGTTTTATATTAGACTGTGTTAATGTTGTTGCGATGTAGTTACGATAGTACTATAGTGGAAATAGTTTAATGTGAATATGTTAAGTGAAATTAATTGTAAACGAAAAGCTGTATCGTTCAAATAAAACCGTGTAAATAGAAGAGCAATTTTTAAATTAAATTGTGAATAAAGTTTAAAGTGTTATTAACTAGAAATAATTTGTGTTATATTTTGGAAGTTGTGAACTAGAAATTTCTACAATCAACCATTGGAGTTTCTGAAGCTGTTGTAAGAATATTCTAGCTAGGAATATTGCTTGCTGTATTGTTACTTGTTGTTGTGGAACAATTAAGGTGTTGAATACGTAACAAACCTAGTTTGTGCTTACTAATTAGTGATCGAATTAAAAAGGAGATTCGGAGAAATTCGTTTATCGAAATGAGAGTAAGACCAATTCGAAGAAAGGTTGAAAAACGAATAGTATGTTTATAATGGTTATGCTTATATTTTTAAACTATTTTTATATGGATATATGTTTATATATTTAAAGTTTCGAAACGAAACGAAGAGGATATGTTATACTCTTTGATGGCGTCCTTAGATTTTTAAAATTCATTTATGTATATTATTTATAACCGACTTAAAAACAGAAGGATTTTCTGTGTTTTAATTTGGATTTTTTTATGTATGTTTACTGATTACTCAAAAACGGTTGATTATGGTTGATTTCGAGAGGGTCCCATAATTTTTTAGGTAGATTTCATATAAAAATCTACCTATTGCAATGGGCTTCATCTCGGAATTTCGGAAAAATTTTTGTGCCAAACGACTATATATGATAAGCGGAGACAAAAAAACAAAAAAAAAAAAAAATTTATATATATATATATATATATATATAAACGATATGAGATATAACGAAAACGACCGGCACTCTCACGGTCGCATTTGTTGAGGTAGATCAAAAAAATTTTCTGTACTTGTGTGTTTTGATAATATCTTGGACAAGTTCGTGAATCAGCAAAATCCGACACGTGGTTAAGAAACTAGAGGCTTTTTTCTGAAAAAAATTGATTTTTTAAAACCGTTATAACGGCCGTTTGGACACTAATATTTAAAAAAATTTAACAAATTTAGAATTTTTCGAATCTTTTTTATTAATTTGTTTTAAAACTAGACCTCTGCAGTTAGAGGTTCCTGAGTGAGCGGCTCCAACAAAAAAGTTTGCAAAAAAAAATTTTTTTTTTAAACAACCGGCACTCTCACGGTCGCATTTATAAGGCCAGATCAAAAAACCTTTTCTAAAAAGGTGCGTTTTGTTAATATCTTGGACAAGTTCGTAAATCAGCCCAATACAACACATGGTTAAGAAACTAGAGGCTTTATACTAGAAAAAAACTGTTTTTTAGATCCGTTATAACGGCCGTTTGGATTCTAATATTTTTAAAAACTTTATAAATTTAGAATCTTTGAAACCTTTTTAATCAGTTTCTTTCAAAAAAAAGACCTCTGCAGTTGGAGGTTTCTGAGTGAACGGCTCCAACAAAAAAGCTTGTAAAACACAAAATGCGTTTGAATCAACCGGCGCTCTCACAGTTGCATTTGTAGAGCCAGATCAAAAAACTTTTCTTAAAAATGTGTGTTTTATTAATATCTTGGACAAGTTCGTAAATCAGAAAAATCTGACACATGGTTAAGGAACTATAGGCTTTATACTAGAAAAAAAAGTGGGTTTTTTAATCCGTTATAACGGCCGTTTCGATACTAATATTTTTAAAATCTTCATAAATTTAGAATCTGTGGAAACATTTTAATCCGTTTCTTATAAATATAAACCTCTGCAGTTAGAGGTTTTTGACTTGTTGGCTTCAACAAAAAAGTTTGCAACAATCCCCAACTACAATTTCCAAAAACCTTATAACAGTCAATGTCAACCTTATAACAGTCAAAAAATAAAAGATTTGAATAGAAGAAATTAATTTTTTTTTCTTAGAAATAAACTATTTTGATATTTTGCAGTAATTGCACGACATATGATATAGAGTAGGTTTGTGTCATAAATTATCACACACATGTTCTGTGGTAGATTTGATATTTGTTTGTTGCAAAATTGGATAGATATAATTTTGCTTGTAGGTAGCTAATTTTCTTTTGAAAATTTGTTCGATATCTGTTTGAAATTAGTTTGTTTTGTTTAAACTAATCTGATACATCAGATTCTACTGGCACACAAAACTGTCTGATCTCGAAATCTACCTATTTCTAGCGGATATACGTGCCGCTTGGACTTTTTTTCTATGATGTCAAAATGAAAAATACGAAAATTTTAAAAAACCATATTTTTTTTTATTTTCGCTGATTTCGTCAAAACATATTAAACTGTTTGGATGATTTGGGCTGTATTATATTTCTATATAAGTACATGTCGAGATGAATGTATATAATTTTCTGAAAGACTGAAAATATGCCATTTTTGCAAAAAACTGCAACACCATAATTAATAGATTGTCATTGATGAAAGTTTTTCGGGTATTTGAAGTTATTACTCTAAAAATGCTTCTTAGTCGATATTTGCTTTATGACTATACTAAAAATGAAAAAATAATTAATAGTTCAAAAAAGAAAATAGAATCGACTTTAGAAAAAACAAAAGAAGCACAAAAAAGTGAAAAATAGCTCAATTGTGGCTTTAAAGACAAAAATACGTTACATTTTGATTAATTTAATTTAATTATAGCTTATGGTAGAAATTACGCTTTTAAACAATTATATTAAAAAACCTACTTCATATTGAAATTATTATAGTTATTATATTTATTATAGTTATAACAGTTGCCATAGTAATTATTATAGTTGCTATAACAGTTTACGCACTGAAAAAAACATATTCTACTGCAATCGAAATGCAGTTGTCCTCACCGTGCGGGAAGATATGGCAAATCGATCTACGAAATTGTTTCAACAACTATTCAATTATAGAACGATGTAGTTGAGACAATCGCACGTAATATTTATGTGAAAATAAAATATAGTTCAATTAATCTGAAATGCATCAATTTCAAAATGAAAAATTCATGCTGTAAGGCCGAAGAAAATTTTTTTCATATAAATAGTTATTAACTTTAATCAACTACTGCTATGTTGGATGTAATGTAACACTTTATATTTTAAATAAACCTCATTTTGTTGTCAGGAAAATGTTTACGTGTAGTTGTCCCAATCACGGTGAAATTGTTTGGGAATATTTTTTCTTTGTTTGAATAATAAACTGCCAGCTTCCAGATGAGCTTGTCATGTACTACAAATGCTTGTCTTGTCTTGTCTTGTCATGCTTGTCTTGTCTTGTACTACAAATTACTTTTAAAATACTATAACTACTACAGCAACTATAATAACTATAGTAATTTTAATAAAAAGTAACTTTTTCAATATAATAACAATGTTAAAAAGCGTAATTTTTTGTCTATAGTAAGGCATAATTAAATTAAATTAATGAAACGTAACGTTTTTTGTCTCTAAAAGACATGATTGAGTTATTTTTCACTTTTTTGTACCACTTTTGTTTTGTTCTAGAGTCGGTTCTATTTTTTATTAAAAATTTTGTTTATTTAAACTGTATTTGTTGTTTTTTTTTTCTGGATTTAGATTTAGCAGTTTAGTATAATATTAGTAGCTTACAGGATTCTACCTAGTATTATAGTAATAATTTTGAGTTTGCATTAGTTTAGATTTAAATTTCTTAAATTTCGTTAAAAATTTATTAAATAAAATAAATAATCAACAATTCGCCCATTAAATTTTGTGCATTTATTACAAAAACTATTGTGTTTGCACACAAAACAAGTTCGCACTAGTTCTACAATATACTATTTATTTATTTCTGTATCGTGTTATTGTCAGCAAATATTTATGTAAGAAAAATTCTCTGAAAAGATTGCTCTTGAATAAGGAAAATTTCAAGTAATAGCCCTTTTTTACATTATCATTGTGATTTAAAGTGGACGTTATCCAACCCTCTGAAACCAAAATCATTGGTAAGATGGCTAATGGATAAGTTTGAAATGTCAAATGAGTTAAAATTTTAAAGATGTATTTTTTGACCAAACTCGATTAGTAGCAGACATGAAATCGTTTGAAATTTGCGCTAACGATATGCTCTCATCATACGATATGAAATACATTTCATTACTAAGTGTGCTATGAACTTGTCATTAAAATCATATATAACTTTTCATTGTTATAATAAAAATTTATGTAATTGTTCTTCTTCATTGTAAAATAAAATCGACATTTTAAATTAAAATTAACAAAATATTGTTTAAAGTTTAACAAAATATTGTTTGAACACAGTCGGTAAAATTGACCCAATCCAATGAGCCATATAAGACTAAACTCATAAAGAGTCTGCCGAATGTGCAAAAAATAGAAGTTATTGAAGATTCAAACTCATAGATGTTCGGGCGCCCCTGTTGGGGCATTTTGTCCAAATTTGAAATGAATCTTCCGTTTTAAAGTAAACCTGAATCATATGGCAAAGATTCATCAAGATCCCATGCGTTTTTGTCACAAAAACACACAAAACGAGCAAGCAATAACGTGTCATTATCAAGGAATATTCCATAAAGAAGATTAAGGGTGCTATTGTTAACTGAATACAGTTTATTCACCAAATTGACTAGCGATATTACACTCCTATTGCAGTTAACTCATATACCAATAGCTGGGATTGTTGTGAGATTATTTCACGTTTGGGTCACTTTTTTAATGTGTTTAACCAAATTTCCTAACTCTGTGAATTTTTCCAAATTTTTCTGTCAATCAGTGTAGAAACGTATGGGGGGGGGGTGGCAACGGTTTGAATTTTGCACTTTTTTGAATATAACTCAAAAACTGGGCACCACTTAATTCTAAAAAAATTGCAACGAATTCTATATTAGGTGCTCTTTCAAATGACACCCCACTCGCTTGGGTCAAAAAAAGATTTTTTTACCCTCTCTACCCCGGTCCCCTAAGCACACAGAAATATAATTATTTTAGACTTCGCTATAGTTTTCATACGAAATTTATCAAATTTCCTAACTCTGTGAATTTTTTCAAATTTTTCTGTCAATCAGTGTCGAAACGTATGGGGGGAACGGTCTGAATTTTGGACTTTTTTGACAATAACTCAAAAACTGAGCACCGCAAAGTTCTAAAAAAAATTGCAAATTATTCTATCATTCCAAATACTATTGAAAATTTTCGTTTAGTTAGGTTCGGTAAGGTAAGAAAACACGAAAAAACGTCATTATTTAAAATTACACAAAAAATTGTGAGGTGTAAAATTCCAAAATAAACTTTTAAGGAATATTGAACATGAACATGAAGCCCTTTCATATGATACCCTATTTCAATCTATAAAAAAATGTATTTTCTCAAATGTCTCACATCGTACGCTTGTAAACAAAACGAAAACCACATTTGTATCCGTCATTTCATGTGGACAGATTAGTTTTATACGCACCTCAAATTTAAGTTCATAGCATTTATAGTTTACAAGATAATCGATATAATGTGAAAAACTCGTCTTACTCTCACCATTAGTGTTCCGTATAAAAAACGGAGTCCTAAAAATAATAAAAAAACCTTACATCTAGACCTTACTCATCGCAGTCCATACGACACCATCAATAATGCAATTTTAGCGTTTCGCTAGAGGTACTGGGAAAGACTCACGGTTTTTATATTATTGGCAGTCCAGCCACATTCCTTCAGTGTTGGACGTGATTGTCTGCCAAACCATCATCTTCGGTGATTGTCTATCAATAGAAATTTTATTATTGATTGACAAGTTTCGTACCTCATACATGGACCGAATTCAAGAGCAACACATTAATAATGCTTTTTGTTTAATTTTTATTTAATTTACATTTTACAACAACTTTTACTCTCTCTTTTACAAGTTCTTATAATTATAATAAATATTTTATCCTCCTACTATAATTTGAAACGTGTAGTGCTAATGTTTAAAGAAATATAATGTACACATTACTTTTTTTTATTTCTAATTCAACCATAAAAACAGTTTCTAATCATTTTATGTAAAATTGCAATGCAATCAATTATAGTTATTTATGTATCAAGGGAATTATAAGGATGTTAATTCCCGCGGGAAACGTTTACTACCCGAGGGCCTCTGGCCCCAGGGTTAGTAAGTTTTACAAGGTAATTGACATTTAATAGAGCAAGAGCCCGCGACGGCCAGACCTTCGTTATTTTATAAAAGCTGAAAGTTTTTCTGCGCATACCCCCTACTCAGGTAGGAAGAATTAGCAACATATGAAGTTTGGATCATGGTGGCTTTGGCAGGGAGCAGGTAACAAAAGGGCCTCCAAAGTTTCGTGAAAGTATAAAAGCTAATTTTTTATATATTCTTCGGGATAGTATTAGAAGTCACGTCACCCATTGCTAGACACCTACTATCGTGGTAACCCCCTGCCAGACAGCCTTAAGCTTTAAAAAATTGATAAAAGCTTAAGGGTGTCCAGCAGGGGGTTACCACGATAGTAAGTGTCTCGCAATGGGTGACGTGACTTCCAATACTATCCCGAAGAATATATAAAAATTTTACCGTTTAATCCGTCATGAAACTTTGGAGGCCCCTTTGTTACCTGCTCCCTGCCAAAGTCACCATGATCCAAACTTCATATGTCGCTAATCCTTCCTACCTGAGTAGGGGGTATGCGCAGAGAAACTTTCAGCTTTTATAAAATAACGAAGGTCTGGCCGTCGCGGGCTCTTAGTCTATAATAATTCACGTGATACATAAATAATTTTATTTTTCACTATAAAACATTTATTAAACTAAAACATTTATTTTTATCAAGTATTTGATACCATGATTTTGCGTTTTAATTGATCAAGTTAGTTTTTAGGGTTCCGTTTTTTATACGGAACACTATTGGTGAGAGTACAACGTGTTTTTCACATTATTTCGATTATCTCGTGAACCATTAATCCGATGAACTTAAAATTTGAGGTGCTTGTAAAACTAACCTATCCACACAAGATGGCGGGTTAAAAAATAAATAAAGTTGTGTTCGTTTGTTTTAAGGAGGTACGATGTAAAGCCTTTGAACACATACATTTTTTTAGCGAGACGAGTAGGGTATCATATGAAAGGGCTTCATTTCAGCATTATTTAAAAATATATTTCGGAATTTTTCACCTCACCATTTTTTGTATAATTTTGAAAAATGACGTTTTCGGGATGTTTTATTGCCCCGATTAACTCCGACCCTACTTCATCGAAAATCTTGAAATATATTTGGAATGATAGAAAATTGAGTAGGATTTTAATGAAAAATATAGAAAAGTGGCAGACACTAATAACTATATTTATTAAAGGGGTGGGAATGTTAAGGGGTAAAAACATCATTTAAAACCAGGTCATGTGGGGTGTCATTTGAAAGAGCACTTGATTTTAGAAATATTGCCATTTTTTTTAGAATTTTGCAATGCATAGTTTTTGAATTATTATCAATAAAGTGACACAAAAAGTTGGTCCCCCCCCTTGCATTCCGAGCCTAATTAACAGAAAAATTTGAAAAAATTCACAGAGACAGGAAGTTTGATAAACTCTGAACGAAAAATATAGCGAATTCTCAAATAATTATATTTTTGTGTTTTTAAGGGATTGGGGTGGGGAAGGGTGAAAAAAAACTTTTTTGACCCAAGCGAGTGGGGTGTCATTTGAAAGAGCACCAAATTTCAGAAACTTGGCAATTTTTGTTAGAATTTTGTGGTACACAGTTTTTGAGTTATTCTAAAAAATGTGCAAATTCCAGACCGCCCCCCCCCCCATTACGTTTCGACACTGATTGAAAGAAAAAATTGAAAAAATTCGCTGAGTCAGGAAATTTGCTATATTTTGAACGAAAATTATAGCGAACTCTCAAATAATTATATTTTTGTGTGTTTAGGGGATGGGTGTAAGCGGGGTAAAAAAAATTTTTTTTTGACCCAAGCGAGTGGGGTATCATTTGAAAGAGCACCAAATTTCCAAAACATTGCAATTTTTTTTAGAAATTTTCGGTACACCGTTTTGGAGCCGTTCCCCCCTACTTTTCGACACTGATTGACAGAAAAAATTGAAAAAATTCATAGAGACAGGAAATTTGCTATTTTTTGAACGAAAATTATAGCGGACTCTCAAATAATTATATTTCTGTGTGTTTAGGGGATGGGTGTAAGGGGGGTAAAAAAAAACTTTTTTTGACCCAAGTGAATGGGGTATCATTTGAAAGAGGACCAAATTTCCTAAACATTGCAATTTTTTTTAGAATTTTGTGGTATACAGTTTCGGAGTTATTCTAAAAAATGTGCACATTCCAAACCGTTCCCCCCCCCGTACGTTTCGACGCTGATTGACAGAAAAAATTGAAAAAATTCATAGAGATAGGAAGTTTGCTATATTTTGAACGAAAATTATAGCGAACTCTCAAATAATTATATTTCTGTGTGTTTAGGGGATGGGTGTAAGTGGGGTAAAAAAAAATTTTTTTTGACCCAAACGAGTGGGGTATCATTTGAAAGAACATCAAATTTCCAAAACATTGCAATTTTGTATAGAAATTTCCGGTACACCGTTTTGGAGTTATTCTAAAAAATTTGCAAATTCCAGACCGTTCCCCCCCCTACGTTTCGACACTGATTGACAGAAAAAATTGAAAAAATTCATAGAGACAGGAAGTTTGCTATGTTTTGAACGAAAATTATAGCGAACTGTCAAATAATTATATTTCTGTGTATTTAGGGGATGGGTGTGGGGAGAGCAAAAAAAAACTGTTTTGGAACCAAACGAGTGGGGTGTCATTTGAAAGAACACTTAATTTAAGAAACATTGCAATATTTTTTAGAATTCTGCGATGCATAGTTTTTTAGTTATTGATGAAAAAAAGTGCTATTTTAAGTGTATGTATACCACCCTATATTTCAAGGCGAGCGAATTTTATTCGCACTTGTCCGACTTTTTTTTTATTTCAAATTGTATATTATAATTTCCTTGGGAATTAAGAATATCATTATTATTTCGGTAACTTAGGTCTAAACGACTCATAATATATCAGTAAAACATAAAATATTTTTTTAACTACTAACTTGAGAAATCGTCATTATTTACTCGAATGCCCCAATGAGAAGTAATTTTTCTCAAGCTAGGTCAATAATTATAACAAAACATTACCTAGGTTAATAATGACAAATTCTCCTTTATTTTTAATTGAAATTAACAAAAAAACACAAACAAATAATAATTGCATTCCTTTATTTCGTTTTATTTGTACGAAACTAAACTTCCAGGCTACTTGATATTTTAAGATATTTAAAAAATGATATGGAAAATGACTAATATCAAAATCTAATCAAAGCAAATATGATAATTAGTGTTAGTAGTTAAAAAAATTCTATATATACCTCGGTTGAGAAGACTAATATAGACCTCGAACATTATATCCCTCGGCGCTACGCGCCTCAGGATCTAAAAGTTCTCGGTCAATAATAGCTTACTTCTCAACCTTGTTCTATAATGTACTATTATGTTTTACTGATTTATTATAAGTCGTTTAGACCTTAGTTACCGAAATAATAATAATATTCTTAATTCTCAAGGGAATTATACAATTTGAAATGAAAAATAACTAACTTGATCAATTAAAACGAAAAATCATGCTATCAAATACATGATAAAAATAAATGTTTTAGTTTAATAAATGTTTTAGGTAGTAAAACTTTAAATTAGTTATGTATCACGTGAATTATTAGAAGTCAATTACCTTGTGAAACTTACTAACCCACGGGTAGTAAACGTTTCCCTCGCTAATTAACATCCTTATAATTCCCTTGATACCTAAATAACTATTATATGTATTTTAAAAATATGTATTTAAGTCTCTACTACTTTGTATCATATAGTTTAGATTTGTTTTAGATGCACTTAAGGTTTAATGTAAAAACATAACGTACATAACCAGTTCAACGAAAACACAAAAAATTAGGTGACTGTGACATAATTGATCTTGAAAACATTTTACTAACTATAAACTTGATTATTTTAAATTTAGAAATTATGTTCCGCCTTTTCGAAGAAAAACATGTAATCTCCAATAATCAATATAAAAGTAAAAGTAAACTTTTCAAGGTTGGAACTTGAAACAACATATTTTTTAAGAAGTTGTCATTGTAAAAAGAACTTATTAGTAATTGATTGTTTTGGTTATGATTAAGGAAATTGTATTTGGAATTTTCACTGTAATTGCCTTGATGAATGACTGTGGTTGTTGGTTGATATGAGATCAATAAACTATGTTACGAAAGTTTATGGATAAAGTTTATTGATAAAGTTAAATGAATAAAGTTAAACATAAAGATTATTGGATAATTGTTCGGACTTCAGTAATCAATAGTTATCAAATGAGTCTGAAATATTATATGTGTTTTGGAATTTTATAAATGCAATATTAACTAAATTACATTGTTTGTGCTTCCCATAGACTGAACACCATTTGGTAGAGATTATTAAGGCAAACTTAATTTCACAAATATTTATAGGTAAAACTAGTTATACATTTTGAGGTTGAGTAGAACAGCTCTGAAAAGTTGTCAATCTAAAATCTTTTCACAACTTTAAATGTGGTTTCTCCAATTAATAGATATATTTATAATGCGAATAGGCTATTCAATCATTTAAATCACTTGTTAGACCCAAGGTTTTTTGTTTCGTACATACCGTTACTATTTGAATAAATAAAATTTGCGAGATCAGAACTGCTCACTTACAGCTTCTAAAACTATACTCTAAAACTGAACTCTTTACTGGCTAGTGACGCTTGTAGAAAACTGAGACCTGTTGTCTTACAAACATAATTTAGAAAATCTATTCAAAGTTAAGTTTAGTGAATTTTAATTCTAAGAAACATGTAATGTTAAATGAGTTTTGCTTTTGTCAAAAAAAAATTAAGTCCAATAAAAATCCAGAATTGATTGGAAAAACGTGTTTTAATTAAACATAAAATACCAATATAATTTTTTATACAGAAGCCTATATATATGCAAGCATATATATGTACAGAGTACGTTTGCTCAAACTACAACTTACTATGAACTTTTTACAATGATTACAGCTGGCCTCACATTAAGAAAACAACGTGCAACTCGACCACGATATAATTTAATGTATTATGATTCGTAGACCAGGTGCTCCCAAAACAGATACACTAAGCAGATACGTATAATCCAAAAATTACATTACAAGACTAGAAATTGTCAGGAACTGAAACCCATAGAGTAGCTAAAATACACCAATTTGATACGCTAATTTGAATTGAAGTTGGTTTTCTCATAAATCATCGCATCGGGTGAATCAAATCAACTTACCCAAGTTTTATGTCAATATCCAAATATTTTGCATAATAACAAGAATCTTTATGTATCAAATGAAAATATCAGAAGATAATTAAGAGTAATTTCTCTTTGAAAACAAGGCACGATATCAAAAATTGTGACAACTGACTTTTATCCTCATACACCTTGTATCGTACCAGTAACAATAACCATATTCGTTCAACAGAACTGATCATGGGACTGATGTATGTTTTGTTATACGATTTTTTTTTAACAGCATAGACCTCATAGGAAGGAAGAACAACAAATTAGATTGACCACGTCACAGCCTCTACCATTTGATAATTTTATCCGTGGACCGTGACAACATTTTCTCTGCGTTCTAACTTAAATGATTTATTCAATTGGGCTCTAAACCTACAACATCAGCTCTAGACCACTGGGATAGGGCAAAAACAACGATAGAAATACCCAAGTAACATTGATTAATTGTTACTTCCAATATTGGTCTGGTTCTGACTATTCACAATTTATTTAGAAATCATGAATTGAATTTTTCAATTCCATTTCCTTCGTCGGAATAAATTTTCATTTCATTCGTGAAAAACTTCAAATGGATTCGAATCAGTAATGCAGGTGGATTCAAATACAACATGAAATACGTTTTTTACGAATGAACTAAAAAACTGAAAAATGATTGTTTGTAACTGGGGTATGTTACCTCACAAAAACCTTAATTAATTCAAATTTCAGTTTAGTGAATTATTACATGCAAGATCAGTTTTTCTTGATTTGTAATTTTATTTAATTTTAGATCTACGCGTAACCCTGAGTACTCCAGTCCCTACTGGGGGGACAGGCATATGAGTTTACGTGAGATATTACATAACACTGCTTTAATCGCCAGTTTTGGTGCCAGCAGAGAGATATCGCTAGCCAAGGTAATATCTTAGGGGTGCTGGCGGATGAACTGTACGCAGTCAACGGTAGCACTAAGATTTAGGTTATAGAATATTCCTTGATGATGGTACGGTATTGGTTGCTCGAAGAAACGAGCCATCGTAGAACTCTTAATATATACTTTAATCATTGAGGAACCACTGCCTTTCACTGCCACATGATGAAGGAACATGCCCCTAACTTTATTTTTAGCAAAACAGCTTTTGTTTTGTTCGTGCAAATTTTAAAAAAAAAATTGTAGTCCGGCCTTCGTTTTATTTTTATTTCCTTTTTCTATCATGAAATATTTGCGTTTGTCATATTTTGTTATGTGAAAGAATTTATTGTTTGGTTATTCATTAAAAATATATATAAAAAGAATAAAAATCAAATTCAGATTTGGGTTCATTAAGACCTCAGAACGCATGTTGTTGTCTTGGTCTTAAAATGTTAAAACAAATACTTCTTATTTCTCGAAAATGATAATGGATTAATTGTTTATCACATACGACCCAATATGATTAAAAAAAGTTCAAGCAACAGGATGTCCGCTAGAAATAGGTAGATTTCGAGATCAGACAATTTTGTGTACAAGTATGATCTGATGTGTCAGATTGGTTTCAGTAAAACAAACTAATTACAAACAGATATCGAGCAAATCTTTAAAAAAAAATTAGCTTGCCATACATATTTGCATCTTTTTCCAAAGTGTCATCAAAATTCATTCATGAACAAATGTTGTATGCTCCCAACAAACATTGAAAACATGGTGAAAAAACCGCCTGTTGTATGGTGGACACCCCAACCCTTTATCTGACGTACCTCAAAAGGTCATGAAATCTTTCTCATATTACTTGAAAGCTTTTATCAACGTTTCGTGAAAATCGATCGGTAATTGAAGGCTACATTACGGATAAACACTTGATAAAAAAACTTTTTAACCGGAAGTGACAAACCGGAAGTTGGCATGCAGAAATATTGGCAACAGTACGGAGGAGCAAAAATTAATTTCTTTTATTCTAATCTTTTTATTTTTCACTTCACCACAATTTTAAATTGTGTGAAATGGAGGGGGTCTCCCGAACACCTCTAAGTTTAAATCTTCAATAACTTCTAATACCGGCTTTCGATCTTATTGAAACTTGGTATATAAGGTTTTAGTACTGTTTTCAATATTTCGGATACCACCTTCCGGTTTTTCGCTTCCGGTTAAAAAGTTTTTTCCCAAGCGTTTATCCCTACTGTAGCCTACAATTACCGATCGATTTTTATGAAACATTGTAAAAGCTTTCAAGTAATATGAGAAAGATTATATCAGCTTTTGGAGTACATTGTATAAAGAGTTGGGGTGTCCACCATACAATAGGTGGTTTTTTCACCATGTTTTCAATGTTTGTTGAGAGCATACAAATCGCATGCATTCGTTCGTGAATGAATTTCGATGACACTTTGGAAAAGATGCAGATATGTATGGCAAGCTAATTTTTTTTAAAGATTTGTTCGATATCTGTTTGTAATTAGTTTGTTTTGTTTAAACTAATCTGATACGTTAGATTCTACTTGTATACAAAACTGTCTGATCTCGAAATCTTCCTATTTCTAGCGGACATCCTGTTGCTTGAACTTTTTTTAATCATATTGCGTCGTATGTGATAAACAATTGAAACAATTGAGGAGCTAATAAGTTTTTGAGCAATATTTAACAAAGCGGTGATGGTCCTCCGAGCACCTGTTTTTTTTCATTGATTGTTATTAGGTTATTGCAATTTGTTGTTGTTGGGGATAGTCGCAAAATTTTTATTGAAGCCGGCAAGTCAAAAACCTCTATTTGCAGAGGTTTATATTTAAAAGAAACGGATTAAAATGTTTTCAATAATTTTGAATTTATGAAGGTTTAAAAAATATTAGTATCCAAACAGCCGTTATAACGGTTTAAAAAACCAACTTTTTTTCTAGTATAAAGCCTCTAGTTTCTTATCTTAACCATGTGTCACATTTTGGTGATTTACGAAATTATACAAGATATTTATGTAACACAAATGTTTGAAAAGTTTTTTGATCTGGTTCTGCAAATGCGACCGTGAGAGTGCCGATTGTTTCAAAAGCATTTTTTTTTTGCAAGCCTTTTTGTTGGAGCCGCTCACTTCTCAAAAGCTGATGAAATCTTTCTTATGTTACTTGAAAGCTTTTACCAACGTTTCATGAAAATCGATCGATAATTGAAGGCTACAGTAGGGATAAACACCTGATAAAAAAACTTTTTAACTGGAAGTGACAAACCGGAAGTTGGTATGCAGAAATATTGGCAACAGTACGGAGGAGCAAAAATTAATTTCTTCTATTCAAATATTTTTATTTTTACTTCACCACAATTTTAAATTGTGTGAAATGGAAGGGGGTCTCACCAAACCTCTAAGTTTAAATCTCACCAAACCTCTAATTTTAATAACTTCTAATGCCGGCTTTCGATGTTATTGAAACTTGGTATATAAGGTTTTAGTAATGTTTTCAATATTTCTGCATACCAACTTCCGGTTTATCGCTTCCGGTTAAAAAGTTTTTTTCCAAGTGTTTATCCCTACTGTAGCCTACAATTACCGATCGATTTTCATGAAACGTTGTAAAAGCTTTTAAGTAATATGAGAACGATTATATCAGCTTTTGGAGTACATTGGATAAAAGGTTGGGGTGTCCACCATGCAATAGGTGGTTTTTTCACCATGTTTTCAATGTTTGTTGGGAGCATACAAATCGCATACATTCGTTCGTGAATGAATTTTGATGACACTTTGGAAAAAGATGCAAATATGTATGGCAAGCTAATTTATACAACAGGTGTTTTTCATCATTTATTCATTTTGTTGGGCATTCAACATTCGTTCGTGAATGAATTTTGATGACACTTTGAAAAAAGATGCAAATATATATGGCTAGGAGCTAATTAGTTTTTGAGCAAGATTGAACAAAGCGGTGGTGGTCCCTCGAGCACCTGTGTTTTTTCATTGATTGTTATTAGGTTTTTGCAAATTGTTGTTGTTGGGGATTGTCGCAAACTTTTTGTTGAAGCCAACAAGTCAAAAATCTCTATTTACAGAGGTTTATATTTAAAAGAAACGGATTAAAATGTTTCCAAATATTTTAAATTTATGAAGGTTTTAAAAATATTAGTATCCAAACAGCCATTATAACGGTTTAAAAAATAATTTTTTTCTAGTATAAAGCCTCTAGTTTCTTATCTTAACCATGTGTCACATTTTGGTGATTTACGAAATTATACAAGATATTTATGTAACGTGCCGATTGTTTCAAAAGCATTTTATTTTTTGCAAGCCTTTTTGTTGGAGCCGCTCACGCCCATTGCAATAGGTAAATCTTTATATGAAATCTACCTAAAATGACAGCACTTAATGGTCTGTACTTTAAATTGAATGAGGGAATAGGGGTTACACCAGCATTAGTATGCATTTTAGATATTTTTCTCTTAATGATTTTCGTCAAAAACAGCCAAGTGAATACAGTGATTTCTACAAATGATGATATCCGATTCAGAGTCGCTGCCAAATTTAAACTCACGCTTGTACTGTTATCGTTATAATACTTGACCAAAGGATACCAAAGTTTTCAAGTTTTGTGGTTAATAACTCCTTGGTTAAAAAAAGATTAAAAAAATTTGGTTTGGTTTGTGTAAATTTACATTTAAGTATCGCCGTTTTGGGGATCTCAGGTTTGACAAAAAAATCAAAAAAATTTTAAACGAAATTCTCGTATTTCTCACTTCTCGGGAAATCAAAAAGGTCGAGAAATCACAAGCTCCAGTTGTGTTATAGGAATTACAATTTGTATATAACACAACACATAGATACCCTTTAAGACCTGTCCCACAACAACATGCGTTTTGAGAGGTTGATGGACACTTTGTTTAAACGTTTATAGATTTAATCCACTCGAGGTTATTTGTTCTGGCAAATCATTCCATGTATACGCTGTTAGGACAAAGAAGTCATATTGCATTTATAGTATATCAAATAATTTTATTCAATGGTAAATACTTAAATTAATTCACAGAAGTGTCCGTATTGTATTTAACCACTTTCTTATCCAATGTAAAAAATGCAAATAAATGTTAATTTGAAAGTAAACCAACAGATAAACCAGCTATCTCTAAGCTCTTAAAACACTTATTTTCGCAGTTTTTTTTACGAAAACAAAACTATTATTTATCAATGTAATCAGTAACTATTAATTTCATTCGACGGCAAATATAAGCATAACAGATTTTTCGTAAAAAAATTTCTGTTGACATTTAAGTCAAATCAAACATTAATATATTCAATAAGTAATAATAATAAAAATACAAATTGTTCAATAAACTTGATAACCTTAAACGAATTTATGTTTTCCAAGCCATCGTAAGAATGGTAATTTATTCAAGAAATACAATTGTGTTAAATAACAGGAATAAAATAAGAATTATTTCTTTGAATTTAACTAAACTAAATAACTTGTTCATGAAACAAATTTTATAAATGACCTTAGAAGCACCAACACTATACAATGATGATGATACATAATCACTTTCACTTTAAGTTTAAGTTTATATTAATTTTTACTTTTATTTTTTTATAATTATTGTTAACTTAAATTCACATAATTTTATCTAATTATTATAACATTATGTTAGACTAAAAAAAAACTGTGTTTATTAAGTCCGAATAATTTAAATAATTTTCACAAAATTTAGTTAATTCAGCTAGAATAATTACATGAAATAAAATATTGATTCATCACTTACCTATTCCTAGACATATAACTAACACTTTAATTAACCACGATGCAGACATGATGAATGTAAAGGTAAAACTGAAATTATTATTGTCAATGTTTCAATCTTATTTACTATTCAATTCACGTAAACTATTAAACTTTTCAATATAAACAAGCATATAAGTTATGAACGTCACAGAAATTAAAATAGTTTTTATATATTATATTAAATATTTATAAATAAAAGAAAGGCAAAATATATAAATTTTGATTATATTCGTAGTTTGTTAAGATGCTTCTGGAATTTTTCTTTTGTATGTCTAGTAACAGTTGAGATTGAAAAACTAGCTTCAGTCTTATATCAGATGAATTTTATCCATTCAAATCCTGCGAGCTAGTTTTTTCAATACACTCTAGGAATAGTATGTGACATGCCAAAAATAAGTTAACAAAAAGGGTTGTAAATATTTTACAAGCATAATAAATACCTTACACCAGACCCCATTGATATTCGAGTTGACAACTGGCAATAGTTTTGGGGTATAATCAGCCAAAGTTATTTCTTAGAGGTGCTGGTCGACGAGTTTTTATCAGTGAACGGACTTTTAAGTCTGTCCTGTGTGAGGTCGTGCTATTCCAGGCTCGAAGAAATGAGATTCCATATAACTCTGTATATGAGCTTAAACCTTTGAGGAAGACAGTGCATAGCATGATCTAGGAATATGGTACAATCTGGATTATTGGCCACTCTTCTTTTTTGCTTGTTTATTATTTGTTTTTGGTATGTACATATATAATGAAATATTGGCATACGTTGTATGACACAAACCCCCTTTTTACTTCACCACAATTTTCAATCTTTCGAAAAAAAAATCTTACTTAGCCCAAATTTTGTTTTATCTTTTGTTTTGGACCATCCTTAATTTAATTAGTCAATAAAAAAGTGGAATGGTGCGGGAGGTGGGTGTTTGGTTGGGTAACATAAACGCATAGGATCTGAAACAGAAGCGCAATATGTATGTTGGGATACTACAGATTTCTTTAATTTCTTTATAATTAGAACTAGTCGAAATCTATAACATTGGCTAGCCATTAATTAAATTATTTAATGGATATTAGCTCACTATATATATATATATATATCTATATATATATCTAATGGAATTGAATTTGAATTTTTGCTCTATCACTTGGTAGTGGTTTTTTAATAAAAACTACTACACGATTGTAAATAATACATTCTAAAGACCAGTTTTATGATACAGTTATAAAAAACTATATCATAAACGACAAAACAAAACATTCAACTTGACTCAAGTATAAAGGTCAACTAACATGTTAGTAAATTTCTATGAAAAACTGGAATATGAGTACGGTATTACATGCAAAAACACCTGCAAAAAATATCACAATAGTTTCAATTCCATTAAGAAAAGTATAACGACTAAGAATTTTTTGATCAAATGCAGAAAAGAAAGAATAATTCCCACTTTTATACTAAATCGAACCAAAAATCTAATGAACAATGATGTAGATAGTACGTACAAACAAAAAATTCACAGATTCATACTTAAAACCAATTTTAAGATCCTTAGTATCGAAATAGCAACCACAATTATAAATATTAACAAATTACAATACACAAATTGCAATACACACTAAGATGTACCGTTTAGCACCACAACATATCATAAATTGTTTCATTTTCAATATAAGAAATCCAACACATCAGAACGATACCACATCAAATATGAATAGAAAATTTCAAGCATTAGTCAACGCACAGACTCCGCAACTAACATTCAACCAAGAATGGCTTAAGGTCTTAACAACAACTGATATACCCAATGACGTAAGGATGATGTTAGCACTAGGTCCAAAGTTCGCAGTAGCACAGTTGAACAAAGAAATACCTCTTAACAGAATAATTGCCGATGTTGAAAATATAATATCCAACATGGAACCAGTTGATGAACATAACACCTTACGTGGTAAAGCTACCACAATCATATCAAACCATCTTCACAAAAATTCACATATGAACAGACTCCAAAAAATATTACATTCAGCTAACAAAAACACAAAAACCTTTCTCAAAAATAATCCCAACATTGTTATAACAGAAGCCGACAAGGGTAATATCACTATTGCCATGGACAAGTCTGAATATAATAAAATTATCCACAATCACCTCAATAATCCAAAAAAAATTTAGAAAACTAACAATGGACCCCACGTTAAAACTAGAAACACAAATTAACACTATAATTCGGAAGTTAGTAACACATGAACACATTGATAAACGAATGAAAAAGAGATTATTAACATTTACGGCTCAACCACCACGTCCTCGGGTTACTCCAAAAATTCACAAACCTGGAACACGTATCATAATCAACTCAAACAATTCTCCAACATACAAGGTCGCCAAATATCTGAACACCATCTTAACGAATACAACAACAGAAAATAATTACAACATCAAAAATTCTTACCACCTAAAGCAATTATTGAATAATACAACAATAACTGAAGATGACCTCATGGTCTCATTTGATGTTGTTGCTATGTTTAAACAGATCCCTATTGAATTAGTACATCGATCCATACACAAAAGATGGCCATTGATACAACAGAAAACAAACATACCGGAAAAAATTGGATGACTGACTGACTTATTGGATTCAGTCATTAACAAATCTGGCATTACTCCAACACTTTTGGTTAAATATGTTGATGATATATTATCATTCATACCGAAAGACGAAATGGAAAATTTCTACCAACTTTTAAATTCTGAACACCGGTCCATCAAATTAACATACGAAATTGAAGATAATTTCACAATCCCATATTTGGATATGCTAATTCATAGGAATTACGGTAATCATATACTAACCAGCCACTATCAAAAACCAACTGCGAAAAATAGACTATTACATTACTTCTCAGAACATCCACAACACCAAAAGAATGGTATGGCCTATGGTTTAATCTCAAGAATGCTAGGAATAACATCGATCGAATACAAAAATGATACACTCACAAAAATTCATAAAATACTACATATGAATGGATTTCCTCGTAAATTAGTCAACCAACTGATTAAACGTTATAACAACCGAAACATAAATGCCAATCGATCGGGAACGTCCACAATTACTAAATACAATAGTTTAACATATACGAAACATTTATCTGAAAGCCTCAACAAACTTTTTGTTTCCAATGATGAAAATACCAGAATTGGATTCAAACCATTTACAACTGTTCGAAGATCCATTGGTATGCCATATGAAAAACTAAATACTACGGAATTACATGGTTGATGGTGTGGTATATTCTTTTGAATGCAATGACTGCGACGGATTATACATTGGACAGACTGGCCAGAAACTTGGATCCAGAGTGAAACAACATATTGGGGATATTAATTCAAAAGTAAAAAGATCCAACAACACTGCCGCCTTTGACCACGTCAAACAAACAGGTCATTCTTTCAATTATGAAAACACAAAGATAATCACCAGAGAAGAGTCATGGACAAAGAGACTAACACTAGAATCTATTTCAATTTACAAAAACAAACACAAATCAATAAATCTTAGATCGGATCTCGATAAACTAAGTCCAACCTATACACAAATCCTGAAACATCGACATTAAATTTCACCACCAAACTTTAATACAATAGTGGTTCAAGTCTTAGAATAAAACTTAATTATGGCAAATTAGAAATATTCATCAATTTATTTACTTAAAATTGTTCTTTAATTATTTTAATGTTGTGTATATTTGTTTGTAGTGAACTTAATTGCGCTAATGTCAATAAACTCATGACATTTAGAATTAAATAGTAACAACCGTACTTTCATGTATCTGTGTTTTTGTAATTTTATCAAATAATTTTTAATCTCATTTTAAACGTAATTTTAATTTTAATTTTAAATTATTCCAAATTAATTAATTAATAAGTAGTGTTAAATTAATATGTAATGTTAAATCAGTCTAAATAATTTATTACTTCCTGTTTTAAGTGATTGTTTAATAGTAGGAAATTTAATTCCAATGTAATTCTTCAGAAAATTCATTCTATCATAACTAATTCGTAAGTAAGGAATTTGGGTTTTTTAAAATATAAACTTATAAAACATTTCATAAAGTACTCATATCTTATAGGTTTTAATACTTCCACTGATGAGGAGGTCATATTAACCTCGAAATATTTGGATAATAAAAAATTGAAAAAAGAAATTTTTTGGTCTATCACTTGGTAGTGGTTTTTTAATAAAAACCACTACACGATTGTAAATAATACATTCTAAAGACCAGTTTTATGATACAGTTATAAAAAACTATATCATAAACGACAAAACAAAACATTTATATTTGTATTATTTTTTCTTTTTTAATTATTATTTTCACTTGAATGTTTGGAATTAAATTTATCCTCAGGGAGATTATATTTGCAACTAATCCTACGACAATTATCTACTTAAAAAGAAACCTCTTTAAACTAATTAAACAAAAGTTTGCAAAACTGAAAAACTATTAAAAAGGAAAAGTAATTGCTTTCTTAAATTAAACTTAAAATGATCATAAACGTAAGGAGTAACACAAGGTGGGCGGTGATAGAAAAAAAACTTACATTATCAAAAAACAAAAAAAAAGAGAAAAAAGAAAAGAAACAAACCTTACAGGTATTAATAGACATAAATAGGGGCTTAACTTTATGGTGCTTGAACTAACTTAAATCGTTCTAATGTTATGATGTTTTGCCTCTCCTCACAATACATTATCTTTTGTTTATATTTTTCTATATACGTCTCATATCGATCTAATACCCAACTTTGAAAACAAAAATGGAAATTATACTTTACTATTTTAAAATAATTTTTTACTGATGTTTGAGAACGACTGAACTTATAAAATTATTATTTATTATTATTTATTGCACTATTATTTACTTAATTTATAAGTAAAAAATTATTTTTTCCAAATTTTGAGTTTTGACTTTCTTGGGAAAAACTTGAATAACTTGGTGCAAACTGCACCAATATTCGTGTTTTTCATCTTAAAAGAAAGAAAGTTAAAGCGTCTATAGGTTCCAAGAAATTAAAAAAAATTAGTGTCTTTGTTTGTTCAAAATTTATGGCGTTGAAAATGGAAAAATTTGAAAAAAACGTGAAATTTTCGTATTTTTTCAACTTTTTTCAACTGTAACTTCCAGAATCCTTAATGGATTTTTACAAAATATAGCTCAAAATGTTTGTTGATATATTAGCTAGGCATTTGTTTCATTAATATTTTTAATTTGTTGGTTTTGTAAAATATGAGTCCCAAAAACCGAAACCACATTTTTGATCACCAAAAAAATTGGTTTTTCGTGAATATCTCAAAAACAAGAGCTAACAAAAAAAAATGAACATGATATTCGTGTTCAAGAGGTCCAAATCTATAAGAAAAGTTGGGTTTTATTTCGGGAGATTTTTCTTGTAAACTAGTGTTATCAATAATTAACGTTCGAGGTTAATGGCATTTTTCTTCTTGCTTTTGCTCAATTATTTTTGACACCAAGCAATCCATATCAAATAGCCACACGTATAAAATCACTAGCATTAAGGACATTTCTCGCCTTTGCATTAATGACGAAAACCCAACCTCACACAAATACGTTGTGGCAACTGGCAAATGAAACAAGATGCTGAAGTGCTACTTCAGCTAATCGTGGGTATGATGTTAATTGAGCACACTACTATTTATCATCTTTTAATAAATCACTTACATCCATTGAGGCAAATTAAAAATAAAAGGATCTATACCGAAGAAAAAAAAATTAGTCATTACATTCTTTATATTGTCGAAAGAATGTTCTCCTTCACAATAATCCCCAATTCGGTTGTCAAACATTTAAAAGAAACAAAAACAAAACAAAACAAAAAAAAATATACATAATAACCAAACGCGATTTCAACGTGACAACGAAGATTCTGTTGCTACAAAAGAGGATGTAATAACCGATTATTTTCTTTCAGTGTAATATCCATTTTCCTGAAAAATCAATCAGTAGCGAAATATTCAGCAAAAGGTTCGCTCAGCGGTTTAAATTATTAGTTCATGCTTCGTTTTTTGATCTTTTGATCTAGTTGGTTTTAAATTATTGTAAACTACAATAGCAATATGGTTTCGTCCATCATTCGAAATAATATCTTCTTCAATCAAAGAAAAGTTCGAATAATTTATCTTGTCAACATAAGGGTTATCTAAATTGGAACTTTTCGGATAAGCATAGTCAATTTCAGTTTCGCTGCTATAGCGTTCGTTCCAAACTGTTGCATTCAAATATTGAACTCATACAGGTGCGAAAATATGTTTGTTATGTCCTCTAGCTAAACTATGACCTGTATTACTAAATTGATCAGCTAAATTACTGCATGCCTTTTTTAGTAACAAACTGAGTAATATCGGCTCGCAATTCGCACACACGATTTAGTATATGTCCACGCCACTCCCACTTTACTTCTCTGTGAAATAAAAGGGCAGTAGCATCAGTGATTAGTGATCATTCTTCGTATAAATCATCGATGACAAGATTTTTTAAAACACGGACTCTACCAATACCACGATAGGAACTTATATGAAGTTTTAAGTTCCGTGTTCGTTTGTTTATCTACTTAATTAAAGTCATGTACGCAAAAAATTAAAAAAAAAAATTAATGAATAACCAAAAATTATTCGCTTAATTATTTGTTTAAACAAACTGTAAGAATTATCTTTTTTTACTACTTGCATGAGAAATTTCAATTATTTACTCAAAAACCCACAAAAGTTATTTGTCTCAGCTATGGTTACTAATAATTATTCCCCACACCTAATCATAAGTATTTTAGCACCTTCGTAAATAATGAAATTATAATTTTTGTTCGTTTGTTAACTGAGTTCATCTTTGAATTTTTTTAGTTTCTTCCTAAAATAATAATAATAAATTAAAAAATAATAAGCGTTTTGATTTCATTTTAATAATAATAAATAATGAATGAATGCAAAAACTTCTTTGGAACTATAGGTTAGTTTATTTGAAATTTTAATTCGTGTTAAACAGAATTCTGTTGAAATTTAGTTTAGTTGTGAGTTGTAGACTAAAAAAATTCTAAATTTGGCTCAACAATATTGAATAGATTTTCAATTTCATGTCAAAAATAAATAAAAGCTAATTTTTTAATGCAAAGCATATGTGATTTTTATATAGTTTTAAGAAAATTCATTGAAAATTAATTTCTAACTAAGCAACCCTGAAAAAATATCCAATACGTAATCCAATGATTTGATAAACAATGTTTCACAAAATCAAAATTTTTATTTATTCACCATTTGCTTCTTAGTTGACATTTTATTTTGTGAATAATTAAGAGTTTTAGTGCATCTTTTCTATCAAGTAGTAAAAAAAATAGTATATAAACCTCGGTGAAGAAAATTTTCTCCATTTCGGTGCTTAATTCGCTCGAAACTTCGTTTCTCCAATATCCACCTCAATGTAGAAAATTTACTTTAACACCTCGGTATATAATGTACTATTATTTACTGATTTCATGTAAGTTTGTAAAATTACAATTTTGCACTGGTTAAGAACCGATGGCTTAAAGTATGATTTGTAACAGTTCTGTAATCCATCTTCCAGTTTGTCACTTCCGGTAAAAATTTTTTTCACTTCTTGTATTCCTACAACAGAATTTATGTCTAGAGCTTTCTTTAATGTATTATAATTAGAACTACGCAAAATCTTTAACATCGGTTAGCCATTAATTGAAGTATTTAATGAATTTTAGCTCACTATATATCCAGAACATTTTTTTTTCAGAGCTGTGGTGAAGTTAACCCATGCATCAGCGTCGAAATATATTTTTTAAAAAAGACGAACGATATAATTTTTCAATAAAACGAAATTCTTGAAAGGCAAACACGTCCACGTTCTTTTTATAACGAACCCTATTGGTGAGAGTAAAACGTGTTTTTCCCATTATATCGATTATCTCCTATACCATAAATCCTGTTTTTTTTAAGGTGTTGTGTTCTAGAAATTACAATATGTGTTACAAAAACACAAAGGTACTTTTTAAGACCTAGGTCCCACAACAACATACGCTCTGAGGTATTTATGAGCGTTTTTTTTTAAACTTTTGTGGATTGAACGCCCCCGGGACTACTGATTCGGGCAAAGCATTCCATTTGTACGATGTACGGACGAAGAAATCTCTCTGCATTCTGTTACTTTAACAGTAAGTGATCTCAACAGTTTGTCTGTTTGCATAAACTGATTGACGTATAAAACGGGGAAAAGAATATGGTTGAGCAATGATGGATCTGATTTCATCGGAGCACTGCTGGTGACATTTATAAAAAACAATGAGATCATCAACAGTGCGACGATCTTGTAGGGCATCAAGATTTGATGTTAAATTTCGATCACCCACAATTTGTATAGCACGCTTTTGGACAGAGTCTAAAAGAGCTAGGACGGAAACAGATAGTGCGCCCCAAACCTGACAACTATACTCCATACAAGAACGAATATAGGACTTATAATTCCTAAGTAATTGGTACGGAGTGAAATATTTTTTGCATCTATTGAGGAGGCCGGTTTTATGACGCGCTTTTGGCCATTAGGTCATTGGAAGTAGCTCATTGGAAATTGTGACTCCTAATAAACGTACGCATTCACATTTGTCTATTTGTTCGTCACACATGCTTATTGAAATATCATTGGGGAACTCGGTCTTTGATCTGGAAACAATCAATAGGTGAGTTTTGGTGGAATTAAAATTGGCCAAATTTTTGTCACTCCAATCGTCGACTTTTACTAGGTCCTCGTTTACACTTATGGCAGCGTCTCTCCGAGCGGGATTTATTCGTTCGTGCATTTTACCCTTTGAAGATAGGGCATACAGACTTCGTTCATTAATCAATTTTGAAGACACTTTGACAAAATATGAAGATTTGAATGACAAAGAACTGATTAGTTTTTGGACGATATTGGGATAAGTGGTGGGGGATTTCACAAGCACCTGTATCTAAAAGTTCAATGACATCAGTTCCTGATAATTTGATTAAACTTGGTACATACCATGCATCTCATCACCCGGTTTGTTGCTTCCGGTAAACATTTTTTTACTTTTTTTATTCGTACAACAGCAATTTCCTGAATGTTTTTATAATTGGAACTATGCGAAACGTATAGCAATAGTTAGCAATTAATTGAAGTATTTGATGAATATTAGATCACTATACATTGTAGAGAATTGGAATTTTGAAAAGAATACTGAATCCTGCCTGGGAAATCTCTTATTTACACTAATTTTCAACAAACAAAACACTATCGATAGTAATTAAGAAACCAAAAATTTAACTAACAAAGAATAATAATTTAGGACAAACTATGCAAGAACTGTAAAAAATTTTATAAAATAAATAAATTAAAATACATGAGCTTACATAAATTTAGTTGTCTTCTTCCAAAACTAGTCCTGTGGAACAAATGTTGATTGTAGGCTCTCACAAATTACATTTCAAATATCATTTATCTAAAAAATCTGAAGCGTCATCCATTGACGCGTTGTCGAATGTAATACACTGTGTAAATCACAATTAAGATGAACAAAATCATTTGTTTAGTTCTGAAAATTGTTGCTAGTTAAACTTTTTAACGCTTAAAACTCAATAAAAAACATAAGTTGTCGTTGTTTCTGGTTAAAACCAATCTCAAAAAATAAATTAATATAAAAAATTTAATATGACAATTAACACACAATTTTTTTTGCAACAATAACACTTACAACAATGTTCACTCTTGATTTTTAATTTACCTAATGATCTAGCCAAACAAAAATGGTCCAGTATAAATATTTAAACTTTTCAGTATTTTTTTTCGTCTCTTTCTCGTTTAAAAATTATTTTAATTTTAAACTTCTGTATATCATCTAATCAAACAACCTTTATAAAACTAAAAAGATTTGAACAGCTGTATTACATCTATACATGTAATACTATGAATCAGCCTACATAGCAAAAAAAAACCTCTATGCAGACACAAACAAGTATTTTAATTAGTATTGAGTGCAATTAACTAAAAAAAATGTTAAAATATTATTGATAAATATATGATCGTTTTTATGTCTGTTTCATTTTCAGGCTGGAATTGAAATTGGTAGATTGTTAGCGAATTTTTGATATATGAATATGCTTACTTTTAGAGAAATATTCGAAATAGTCGTTACAGAACTGGGAGAAACGAAGATAGTGATGATAATATTTCAACAAAATAAGTTTCATGCTTGAAATATTTAAAAAATTAGGTTTTTCAGTTTCATTTATTTTTTTCTATAATTTCAAAAAGGAAATCAACTTTAGTGATTTCTCATTTTCCAAAATTGAATTATATATCAGTGGATATGTATATAACATAGACTTTGTTAATTATATTATTTAAATTTCAATAAAAACAAAACATTTGAATTTTATATTTATTTATTCACTCATGAAGCCTTATTTCATTACTAAGATTAGACGTGTTCCATTGAAGAACAAACTTGCTCAAATTCACTTTCATCTACACTACATCGAACAAGTTTTGTTTATATTTTAATTATTTCAAGCTTCGGTCCAAAACCAAACACCCAAACAAAATTTTTTGAAATATTTCATGAAACATTTCTGAAATATTTCATGAGATATTTCACAAATATAAATTTCATGAAATTTATAATCACTAATACAGGTTCACTTGAAAATGGTAGATTCATTTCAAATTTGGACAAAATGGCGGGGGGGGGGGGGGTCCCCCGAACACTTCTAAGTTTAAATATTGAATAACTTCTAAGCCCGGCTTATGATCTAATGGAAACTTGGTATATAAGGTTTTAGTAATGTTTTCAATATTTCTGCATAGCAACTTCCGGTTTGTCACTTCCGGTTAAAAAGTTTTTTTTCAGATGTTTATCCCTACTGTAGCCTACAATTACCGATCGATTGTCATGAAACGTTGGTAAAAGCTTTCAAGTAACAAGAAAAAGATTTTATCAGCTTTTGGAGTACATTGGATAAAGGGTTGGGGGGTCCACCATGCAACAGGTGGTTTTTTCCACTGTTTTTTATGTTTGTTGGGAGCATACAACATTCGTTCGTGAATGAATTTTGGGGGTGAGGATCCCCCGAGCACCTGTTCTTTTGAAAGGTCAATAACATCTGTACCTGATAATCGAATTGGATGAAACTTGGTACATAAGCATTTAGTACTGTTTACAACAGTTCTGCATCCCAACTTCTGGTATTTTACTTCCGGTAAAATTTTTTTTGTAATTTTATGAAGGTTTTTCAGTGTCTTTATGCACACTACAGCCTGCAATAATGAAGTTGTTATGATGAAACTTATGGAACACATTGGTCAAAGTGGCGGGGGTCTACCATACAACTGCTGACTTTTCACACTTTGTTTTTAAAGTTTGTTGGGAGCATACAGACTTCATTCATTAATCAATTTTAATGACACTTTGTAAAAAGAGGGAGACTTATATGACAAGGAACTGATTAGTTTTTGGACAATATTGGGATAAGTGATAGGGGGCCTCCCGAACATCTGTTTATTGTGTCACCATTGTTTCAATGTTTGTTGGGAGCATACAGCATTCGTTCGTGAATGAATGTTGATGATACTTTGGAAAAAGATGCAAATATGTATGGCAAGGAACTGATTAGTTTTTAAGCGATAGTGAACAAAGTGATAGGGGGTGTCCCACACACCTGTCTTTTTGAAAGCTCAATAACATCTGTACCTGATAATCGAATTGGATGAAACTTGTTACACAAACAACCGTGTGTACGGTTTACAACAGTTCTGCATCCCAACTTCCGGTATTTCAGTGTCCGGTATTTCAGTATTTCAGTAAACTGCTCATATTTTCTTTATTGTATACATACATAATTTTTATAATATTTTAAAAAGTTCATTTAATAATAAAATATTTGATATTTAACATAAAAAAAAAAATCTCTTAGTGTATAACGCCATTTTTATAATTTTCCTTCAGAACAAAAAAAACTGATTCCCAACAGTCATATGCACACCGAATTTTATCTTTAAAACAAAAAATAATGCATGTCCTAAACTTTCACAAGTTGTTAGATATAAAATAGGCTTCAATTTAGTTAAAAAAAAAACAAAAGGTGCAGCGCCATCTTTTCTTCAATTACACCGCTTTTTTCTTATGTTACACCATTAAAATTATTTCAAAAAATTAACAGTGTACATTTTTAAAAACTTTGTTGCCTATTCAACGACATATTATTTATGAAAATCGATTCAGTAGTTTTTCTACAATCGCTCGTTAAATCACTCACATCACAAAATAACAAAAAATTGAGGGGCACCCTGTGAAGCCCCTGGTCGAAAAAAAAAATTCTAAGAGAACTCGTATTTTTTATTTATGAAAGGCTATCTATAAACAAAAAATAATCAAAATTAAAAGTCAAGTCAAAACGTTGATGAATCTTCGTGAAATTGCTCATATATAAAATTAAGCAGCAATTTTAAATTTAAACTAGCCTATTGCAAGGATTACTAGGAATATTGAAGAAAAGCAGTACAATAATTATGGGAAATAGTGCTCAGAAACATGAGAAAGAAGAAGAGGTGATTATCACCAACGGAGCTGGATCCGCTACAAACTTGAATTTAGGAGCAGATGATCATCAGATGAAAAAGTTAGTCTTAGTGATTATTGTAGTTATGATAGAATTAAAAATTTTATTTATGTAAAATAAATTAAAAACGTTTGCAAATAATAAGATAATTAAAACAATAATCAAGACTAGGGCAATAGAGAATGTGTAATAAAGATAATTTGATGAAGATAATTAAGCCGTATTTTAAGACTATTAAGAATTTTGAGGGATAGATATTAAAAATGTTTGTATTTTGTAACCATTTTTTTAAAGAATATGTGTAAGAATAAGAAATTTTTTGGTTTAAAATAATGAATTTTGAGAATATAAGTATTTGATGGAAACACTAAGTCATGCTGAGAATGTCATAACCCAGATTTTCGGAATTGAGTCGGCTTTAATTGAAAAAAGGTATATACGCACGAACAAATATTAAACTTTTCTGCAAAACTTAAAAAATTACAGGAAAGATTTAGAGATCTAAGTAAAACGCTGGTTCTTGAACTAACTAATCAAGAGTTCGAGAAATTAAAAAAGAGGTTTACTACAATTTATAAGACTGTTAAAGGATTGATAAACGAATATTCTTACGAATTGCTAGATAAATCAATTAGCGAAGAACAAGGTAACATGGCTCTTTTTGATATTGGTTCAACTTACAAATTGATTCCTTAGTTTGAAGGGATTAGTACAGGTTTCGAGAATTTTTTAAATCTAATAAGATTTATTCATGATACATTGAAAGATGCCGCAGAAAAAGCGAAGTTCATTTTCCAAACAAAACTGTCGGAAAAGGCAAGGATTTCACTGAGTTCAAGTAAGAAACCATGTACTTTAGATGAGTTTGTTACATTATTTTAGAGAAACTTTTAAGAACCGCGAAACATCAGGAAAATTCATGCTGAATTAGCAAATGCTAGACAAGCTAATCTGTCCGCAGATCAATATGGTCAAAAGATTGAAACTTCGATTTCAAAATTAAACTCAATTCAAATATTAGAAAAAGGGAAGCAAATAGGAATTTGATCTCAGACTTAAATAATCAAATAGGTTTTATTTAAAACTGGTGTTAACGAGTCGATTAATTGGTGTTAACTGGTGTTAACGAGTCGGTTGCTTGAACGTTTAAATCTCGGATAACTTTTTTAATTCTCCATTTAACTAGTTTTGCGTATTTTGATCGCGATTGGACCTTCAAATAAGGCTTATAGATTCAATTAAGTTTTCTTATCTTGTTATTCAGTTAAATGTTTGTTTTTGTCAAAAAACGGCGTGAAAAAGGTTTGAGAGATATTTCTTATTGACGATTTAGCTAAGTCTCATTTAGTAAATGTTCAAGCAACCGAGCATAAGACTACGGTAAATGCATCGTGTCCAAAGAGATTAAAGGATGCAATAGAGTTAGCTCGAGAAGTAGATAGCCAAAATAGAACGCAAGTATTGAGTTATGGGTCGAGGTTCCAAGGGCAGAATTTTAGAAATAATAGAGGGTTCCATCAAAACTTTAATAATAATAATAGAAATTTTAGTCAAAATAAGAAATATAATGGTTACAATAATAATAATAATAATAATTACCGTAAAAATAATAATAGTAATGGTTATAGAAATAGAAATTACAATAGAAATAATAATGAAAACGGTAATAGTTATAGAAAGATAAATATTATGAGCTCGGGAAACGACGAGCGAGTCTCGAAGGAGTGGATTCGAGAGACTTAGAGAATCTAAAATTGTAAGATTTAATGATAGAAATATTTGTAATAATAATAAACCACTCAAAATATGTAATTTAAATAATAGCAGAGTTCAAAAAAATCTTCCCATCTACTCTTATTCTTAATCCTAAAAGAATTTTTATTTTCCTTCCTTCATATCTTCATTCTTTTACGATTGAATAGTGAGTTGGTGTGACAAAGGAAGAATCATACATATTAGGTATGACAAAGGTATTGTTAGACTTTGATGATGAGAAAATAATGCAGGTACTCCATGTAGTAGATGAAGAATTTCCGATAGGAACAGATGGGATACTAGGGAGAGATTTTTTGCAGGACAACCTGTGTAAGATTGATTATGAGACATTCCCACTATCAATTTATTTGAATGGTGGAGAAATTTTAGTACCTATGAGAATGAAATTACCAGAGGGTAATAGATTTAAAATACCAGCACGTATGCAGATAGTGAAAGCGGTCAACTTAAACGTAGCTGAGGACAGTATGATACTTAATGAAGAGATATCAGAAGGTGTATTTGTTGCAAATTCATCAATTTCGTCAAGAGGAATTATACATGTTAAGATTATAAACACATTGGATAAAGATGTTATAATAGAGAATTTTTCACCAAAGGTAGCACCATAGTTGAGTGACTATCATGTAATTAATACACTTAAAATCAAGAACAATAGGACAAAAGAGAAAAGATACAAAAATTATCGGAAGAGTTGAACATTGAAAATTTGGATAACGCAGCAAAAACTTCAATTTTAAAAATCTGTGAAGAATTCGCAGATATATTTCATTTAACGGGGGATATTTTAACAACAAATAATTTCTACAAGCAGATCATCTCGACGATAGACAAGAGTCCTGGCTACATAAATTACAGATCACCACAATCTCAAATTCAGAAGATGAACAAGCAGGTGGACAAACTATTAGAAGATAAGGTAATTGAAACTTCGATCAGTTCATTCAACTTACCGTTACTTGTGGTACTGAAGCATAGTGATGGTTTAGAGAAGAAGTTTCGTTTGGTGGTAGATTTCAGGCAGTTGAACAAGAAGATAATATTGGACGACAAATTTCCTTTGACTAGATTGGATGATATATTAGACAATCTAGGAAGAGCGAAATACTTTTCAACATTGGATTTGACTAGTTCTTTTCACCAAATAGAATTAGAAAAAAAAATTGGGGCCATTAACAGCATTTTCTACAAATAAGGGACATTATACCAGTTCAAAAGTTTGCCTTTTTTTTGAAGATATCAACAAACAGTTTTCAAAGAATGTTGTCGATAGCGCTAGTCTAGAGGCTGAAGCATTCTTGTATGTAGATGACATCATTATTTTTGAATGCAGTATAAACCATCATAATATGAATTTGATTAAGACATTCGAGAGGCTGAGAAAGTATAACTTGAAATTAAATTTAGTGAAGTGTAATTTCTTGAAGACAGAAGTTACATACTTGGGACATCTAATTACCAATTAGGCGATAAAAACAGATCCACGAAAGTTTGAAGAAGTTAGGAACTATCTAATACCGAAAAGTGCTAATGAGACGAAGCGATTCACAGCATTCTGTAATTATTATAGAAGATTTATTCCTAATTCTGCAGAAATCGCAAAACCGTTAAACAACTTAAGCAAAAAGGATGTGACATTTGGTTGGACTAAGGAATGTCAAGAGGCGTTTACAATATTAAAGAAGAAATTGGTTAACCCACCAATTTTGATGTATCCAAATTTTGAAGAGAAGTTTGTAATAACTACGGATGCATCTAACTATGCATTAGGAGCCGTACTATCGCAGGGGGGGGGGGGGGGGGGGGTAGGAAAAGATTAGCCAAATTCATATGCATGCAGATCTTTGAATAAACATGAAATCAACAAACCAATAATAGAGGAGGAGATGTTAAGTATACACTGCGCCATAATTTTTTTTTGACCTATGTCTATGGAAGGAAATTTTTGATAGTGACAGATAGAGATGTTAAAATACCGTATTTTATTTTTTTTGTATAATACAGCGTATTATACATTGTATTATACAAAATAAAATACCGTATATTCTGTACAAAAGTGTTTTAGCCGAGATAACATGTGAATAATATAATAACAAAAAATGAATTTCATCATCATTTGAATTACATCTAATTCATTTTTTTCTAAATATCTGAATTTGGATATTTTATCGTTATTTTTATCTATATATATTCCTTAAACGAATGCTAATAAGACCTATATAATCATCTGACTCTAATTCATGTGGATGGTGTGATCAGTAAAACTATCCTGATGCTTAGTTTCAATTTATTTCACCTTTAGTCAATGCCAGCTACTGTAGTTATGTTTTTTATTCAGATTGGATCCTTGCATTTCCCATGAATAAATTGTTAGAGGTCTTAATCATGTCTGACATGAACGAGATAATTACTTTTGGTATGATTTAGGCTGCATATCGAAAATGATGTTTCTGTTACAGTGAAAGATGCAGAACCATGCAAATTAGAAGATGCTACATTCTGAAGAGCCACAAACTCTATTCCATCAAGTCATACAATAAATACAACTGCTATCGGTTTCATAATGGGTATTTTGAGATTTTTGTGCATGTTTGATAAATCTGAACGCATAAAAGAAACGTTCTACATGTTATCTGGTGGGCTACTTAAGGCTATTAAATTGAGTGACGAATCCATGTTTCAAAATTTTGATTTGCTCCATTAAAAATTTACTGTAACGGTTGCTTCTCAGCAACTATAATCGTCAATCGATTGTTGATATTTGCGTTCTGTTGATATTAGAATTAGAACAAACTTGGTACAACAGAAATTTAAAAATTGGGTTCTATTCAGTAAAATCTTCTACCGAAAGTTTCTGCTATTCTTCTATTTTTTGTATGAAATTTTATAATGGGAAAATAAAATTTCATACAAAAATAGAAAAATAGCAGAAACTTTCGATAGAACATTTTACTGAATAGGCTCCATTATTTAGAAACGCACACTAGCAAGGCGTACAAATTATTAATTTCTTCGGCGTGGTTTATATCTTATAGATGTAGACATATTTTCACAGCTATAAATTCTTTTAACAATCCACGCGCAATTTTAGTAAAAGGGCTATTTGCTATTTCGCACGCCATCAGTATAAAAAATATTTTTTATAGTAAAATACCTTGTATTTTACAACGTTTTGGACAATATGGTATTTTACGTATAATACCAGGTATTAAACAATTGTATTAAACACTTTAACATCACTAGTGATAGCAGGGGCGCACACAGAAAAAGTTTTAGGGGGGGGTCCAACGAATTTTTTTTTAATAAAAAGCGCTGTGTAGAAATTACAACAACACACATGGAAACCTTTTAAGACCTAGGTCCCACAACAACATGCGTGTTGAGGTGTTGATGAACTATTTTTAAACCTTTGTGGATTGTACACCCCTGGGACTGTTGATTCGCACTAAACATTTCATTTGTACGATGTAAATCGGTGTGTTTCGATCGATTGTTGATCTTTTGTTTCAAAAACGTATTGGCTGTCAGATTTGTCTTCCAAAAATGTTTATATGTGTGCATCAGTGATGCTAGACTTCGAAAAATAAATTTCCCGTTGCCGTATCAAAACTTACCGATTTTACCGTTTCTTTAAGGAAAAACTTCCCATCAAGCTTACAATTAAAAAAAAATATACATATATATAAATCCAATTGTTTATATGGAAAAAACTTCAAAATCCACCACTATAACAATATTTTTTAATATGTTCAAAATGCATCGATGCATAGAAAGGATCTTGTAGGTCCTTATGGTAGGTGATTTTATTTTTCGTCTCGTAGTGTGAAAATATTCCTGAAACTCAGAAATATGTTATTGCTTGTGGGATTTTCGAAACTTTTGTTTCTATTTCCGTAAGAAATATCAGAACATCAACATCAAAAGGAAATTTCATCGATTTTACTGTATAATATAAAAGCAATGAATGGCAGATTCATTTAAACAAAATTATTGAGTTATCAACATCTTTCTGGAAGGATAGTAAAAAAATAGTTGTTGCGATCATTTTGAATTAGTTTAAATTTAAAAAGCTTCTGCAATTAATTGTGAAAAAACCCGCACTTCCCAAGTTTTTGTCCGCTTTCCTGTTTTAAATGAAATATCCCATAAACGGAAAAAAATCACCCAAACTGGCATTACTGGTGTGTATTAATATAATGCTCATATATTTTAGATAGAACTGAGAGCAAGGGTATTGCGGTCTTTAATTTGAAATATCACATTTTGTTTCGTTTTGGGAATGAATTGGCTAACTTCTAGCACGAAAGAGAAATATCAGATCTATAGTATTTGTAGAAAATTTTAGTAAGAGGAGGTGCAAGTTCCTTTGAAAATGTTGTTAGAATAGGAGGAATGATGTTCAGACCGGAGACTTTGCTGGTAGTTAACCCCCTTAAGATTTTTTTTGACAATTTTGGGTTTGAAATAAAAATCTTTCATACTAACGCCTGAAGTCTGGATTTTTGGTTTTTCTTTAGGAGTTTCTAAAACAATCGAGATCACAGCAAAGCGTTCCGCAAACAATGTGGTTTTTCTCGCGCTTTCGCTCTGTCAATTTCTGTTTTTTTCGTTTTCGATTATCTGGCTTAATATAATATTGGCCTATATAGATATTAGGACTTAAATCGTTAAGGGATTTTTGTTATGGAACCAAATATTAAATAATATTTGTTTGTTTCTAAGGGCCAATTTGGCTGGAAAACAAATATTTTCTCGATAATATTTGTGTTATTCTTATAACAAATATTATCGAGAAGGAAACGAATTTATTTATACTAAAACATTTTAGTCAAACAAAATTTATACTATATTATTATTATATTATTATTTTATTTTTATATTTATTTTCACTCGGATATAATGGCCAAACAACCTACCAGAGCTCCTGACAGTCATGGCCAAATTAGTAAATTGCTTTATTTGTTTTTGATAAATGATCTTTCGTTTGTACAATTTAAAGTATCAGAACCTTTAGGTGGTTCAGACCATAATTTGATTTCCACTCATTTAAATTTACAAGTTACCTTACCAATTACCCAAATAGTTTCAATCTAATCCTAGTCTTATTTGGGTTGCAGATTGGCAGGGGCTTAGAGATATATGTTTAATTCAAACATTTCTGCTTCTAATTTTTCAGAAATAATACACGTGGGTATGCGCAGGTTTATTCCGATATATGGTTCTGAAGGCTGATCTTTAGGATTCGGGTAAATGTGAAGAAGCAATAAAATTTAACATAAATGCTCTTTAAAAAATGGTCAGTTGGTGATGGCCATTTCAACAATGGCCACACCAGAAAATGGCCATTTCAAAAAAGTTGCTAACACGAATTCAACAAATGTTCATTAATTTAATATTATGAGCTTCTTAAGTCGTCAAAAATACTTAATGAAAGACAATGCGGTTTTCGTAAAGGAAGAGCGACGGGAAATTTACTTTCTTTGTCACACATATCTGGAACAGTCGGTTGGACCTTAAGGTGAGACTTTCATTGCTGCTTAGCAATTCAAATCTTACTAATGAGCTTGATTCGTTGTATGTTGCTGATTTGAAGGTACACAAATACACTATGGATAAACGCGCGTGTCTGCCTAGATCAAATCAATTTTACCTGAACAGAGTACCAATAGCAGCCCATCTTTTTAAGGTTCGAGTGACAAGATGTAGCTTTACAAAGAAATTTTTTTACCAGAATTTAGCATCTCTGGAATGCCTTACTGACGTTGGTCTTCCTTGATAATTGTAATCCACAAAACTTTAAAAATAGCGCTCAAAAATCCTCAAAGAGAATTGAACAATAGTGAGTAACCATAGATTCCTGGTTAGCATCGTATCTTACGATATATAGAGATGTTAGTCTATAATTTCTTATGGTTAACACTAAATAATGTCTAAATTTAAAAAACAATACTGAAAGATTATCGGTTAGAGGGGGGGGGGGGGGGGTCCGGACCCGAAACCCCCCCCCTTGTGTGCGCGCCTGAGTGACAGACCACAGACCTTTAGTAGGTCTTTTCACACATAGGAATCCATCATCTAAGCTAACAAGGATCAGATTGGATTTATCTGATTATGACTTCGAGATAATTTACAAGCAGGGAAAGATAAATACAAATGCAGACGCATTGTCTAGAATAGAAGTAAATTCGGACACATTAAAAGCAATGATACCGACTTCCAGTATGACTATGACTATGACAACAAAAATAACAACTATTTTGTTTGGATGATGAAATTTGAAATTGAAAGCTGCTTGATAAAAAATTTATTTATACCACCAACAAGAAACGCAGACGGTAATACGATTTTATCAAAGAGATCAGATTTATGTACATACAAAAGTATATACATTGAACAGAGAAAACCTAACAAATTTAAATGTTTTTTTCTTTCTTGGAAGTAACTGTGACGATAAAAATCATATTTATAAAAATTTTGATGTATTAATTTCATATTTTGTAAAAAATTTATACGTTTGCCGAAAAAAATAGTGTATTTAATTCGAAACTAAAGTGACTTTTTGTGTTTTTAACTGTCGGCCTTCCTACGGTTAGCTGTCAAACTATATACTCAACACAAAAAGTAGCACTTAAACTTCTCATTAAATAATGTACTATAAAACAAATATCTCTTTTGTTTAATAAAGTTGAACCGGATCATTTTTGATCAACTTAAGCTGAGTACATAAATAGTAGTATGAGTGAAAAAAAAATAATTGCGTTTTCAAAATTTGTTTAAAATATTTAGTTTGAGAACAAGGTGGTCCGAAACTTTTCTGGAAATTCAAACTAAGAGTAACTTTGGAATCCAATTGCAAAGAATTGCTCACCTGATATCGACGGTTTAATATGCGTTCGAAATTTTTGTTTACACTGTTATAAATATTGAGATTAATTTTTTAAAGATGCGCTGATGTCGTAGATCGAGCATTTTTTAAATTTTATTTAACAATATGTAAGTAAAAAACATTTTAAAACTTAAAGAGATTCATTTTTGTTCTACGGATATTAATGTTTCAAAATGTGTATCTCAAGCTAAAAAATTTTAGTTTTAGATGAAATTCGTGAAATTTTTGAACATCGTCTTCTCAAATTTTTACTTCAAAAAATTTTCTAGAAAAACACGTATTTTTTTTAATTTTTCCTATGCCATTTGTATGTCAAGTATGAAGTCGATCTAAAATGGTCAGGTTCAGCTTCTGTCGTCAGATCACGAATTTTATCTGTTTCATCTCTTGTAGTAAAATATACTATCGAGTTTAATGTTTATTCAAAAAGGAAGAGAAAATTCTAAAATATTATTACGGATGTAATGCAAATTTAATTTGCATTTTCAAATGTTTTTTAAATTGCATAAACATTTGTCTAGAAAAAAAATTGTTTGCATAAAAATTAGTTTTTGTAGGAGTAAGTAAACCGTAAAATGCACTTTTGGGATTCAAAAATTGTTCGTAAAGCAGGCCTTTTTTTCCTATTGAAATAGCAATGCCAAAATTGAAATAACAATGCCTAAAATTGAAATAACAATGCCTAAAGTTATTATTTCAAAAACTACTTGGATAAAATAATTTTCTAAAAAATATTTTACTATTTTGTGTAAATATATGCATTTTTATTTATACAAATAGTACAGAATCTTACTCGTACAAAAAATCTTGTATACAATTCAGGCATAAAGTATCTTTTTTGCTTTCGAGTGATTGTTTCTCTCGGCTAACGCCTCGAGCAACAATTTCACTCTCAAGCGGAAAAGACATACTTTATGCCCTTAATAGAATTATAGCTATTAAAAAAGATTTTTTTGTACTATAAAGCAGGCCTTTTTTTCCTATTGAAATAATAATGCCAAAATTGAAATAACAATGCCTAAAGTTATTATTATTACTATTATTTCAAAAACCTTCTTGGATAAAATAATTTTCTAAAAAAATATTTTACTATAATAAATTTTTTTTTTACAAATATATTTTTTGCAAATATATTTTTTTTTTGATGCAAATAATACAGAATATTACTCGTACAAAAAATCTTGTATGAAATTCGGTCATAAAGTATCTATTTAGCTTTCGAGTGAATGTTTCTCTCGGCAAATAGCTCAACTACCCAAAACTTAACATCTTAACGTAACGTAACTTAATGACGCAACATATGGACTTTACATATAATCGACCACCGAAAACTTAAGAACTTTTCGTTCAGTTGAACTGTCACTTTTAACTTTAACGAAAAACTTAAGGCAGCGAAAATTTGCGTAGAAAACTTAAGGAATGTCAAAAATCACAACAACAAATGTTTATTATGTTAAATTGTTTGTGTTTTTGTTTCTTATTTATTCAATATAATTACATATTAAATTAAAAAAAATGTGGTTTTTATCTAGTTTTCAAAAATTTTTCTTAAAATAAATAAAACAGATAAATAAATCAATTAGAGTTTTTTGCATAACCTAAAAATAATTGGGTTTCAATTAAGTGAAAGCTATAAATAAAATTTATGTGTAAAATCAAAACAGCGTTATAAAATTTTAGTGTTCTATCATAATTTAATTTAAACTAAATTATGACTATGTTCATTTTTTGTTTAATAAGTAATTTTCATTTTGTTTATTTGCAGGAACTCAAAAACGCCCTTTTATTTATATTTAATTTTTATATTATTATTTTTATTTAAATGTATAATCGTATAACAATTAACAATGTATAAAAAAACTGAATAAAATATAGATATAAATAATAATTGTTTTTATTAGCAGGAGGTATCCAGATGATGATTTGAGTTTTGGTAGCTTCGAGATGTCCAAAGATATTTAATAATTGAAGTTTCAGCTAGTGGCGTTGTTGAATGATGAAACATGAGATGAAAACCTTCAGATGAATATCTTGAGATGAATACTTCAGATGAAACTTGAACCATCAATTAAAAATGTTTTAGGTTACAATGAGATAGATTTCTTTGCCGGAAAATTTGTTGAGTGCTTATAAAGATGATAATACATCGTCTTATATTCCAGGAGTAGTATTTATAACGTTTCAGTTATATACACAACATAAATTAAAAAATATACTTTTTTTACTACTTGCATGAGAAATTTCAATTATTTACTCAAAAACCCAAGACAAAAGGTATTTTTCTCAGCTAAGGTTAATAATTATTCCCCACACCTAATAATAAGTATTTTAGCACCTTAGTAAATAATGAAAATATAATTTTTGTTCGTTTGTTAACTGAGTTCATCTTTGAATTTTTTTAGTTTCTTCTTAAAATAATAATAATATATTAAAAAATAATAAGCGTTTTGATTTTATTTTAATAATAATAAATAATGAATGAATGCAAAAATTTCTTTGCAACTATAGTTTAGTTTATTTGAAATTTTAATTCGTGTTAAACAGAATTCTGTAGAAATTTAGTTTAGTTGTGAGTTGTAGACTAGAAAAATTTTAAATTTGACTCAACAATATTGAACAGATTTTCATTCAATTCAATTCATGTCAAAAATAAATAAAAGCTATATATTTTAATGCAAAGCATATTATGTGATTTTTATATAGTTTTAAGAAAATTCATTGAAAATAAATTTCTAACTAAGCAGTCCTGAATAATAGATATCCAATACGCAATCCAATACTATGATACACAATGTTTCACCAAATCAAAAATTTTATTTATTCACCATTTGCTTATTAATTGACATTTTATTTTGTGAATAATTAAAGAGTTTTAGTGCATTTTTTATATCAAGTAGTAAAAAAAATAGTATATAAACCTCGGTGAAGAAAATTTTCTCCATTTCGGTGCTTAATTCGCTCGAAACTTCGTTTCTCGCGAATTAATATCCACCTCAATGTAGAAAATTTACTTTATCACCTCGATATATAATGTACTATTAATCAGCTGTGCTAATCAAGCTCGACGAACTAAGAACGAGCTTTTTAAATCCTTTATTCGAGATATCAACTATATTTTGTGTTTAACACAGAGGCGTCAATCGGGTAGGGCGGGGGGGGGGGGGGGCAATGCCCCCCCTGATACTATCAATACATCGATTCAATAAAACCATCCAATCGTTTACACTATATAAAAATTATACACTATAAAAATTTCAATGCACTGTTATTTTGTAAATTTGTCTCATTTTTAGAAGATTTACTAACACTAAGTTTACACCATGGTAGTATAATAGAATAATAGCAAATAGCTATTAAACTATTACGGTGTAAACGGATAGAATAATACTTTTTTTACTTTGACAGATAGTTATTTGATATTTTGCTTTTGATCGATAGTATAATAGTATATTCAAAAAAATTTTAACGTTCAAAACGTTAAATGTAATAGACAATTTCAGGCAATTGTAAAAAATGTGCAACACCAAAATCACTTAAAATTTAGTTATTATTTTAAATTAATATTAGTATTATAATTTTTTGTTGAAATACTTTTAGATTATAAGATTTTATATTCAAGTTTGAAATACGGTAGCCGTATTCTATCTGTCAATATTATTCTGAGCGTTTATACCACATGATAGAATAATACTATTTTGTGGTATAAACGCTCAATGTATCGATAGTTTAATAGCAAAAAACTATTATTCTATTGAACTATCGGTGGTATAAACTTAGTATTAGCTAATATACCAATTTTATCGCATACTATTAATTGAAATATATCTGATAAAATAATTATTACGTTACATATTATTTTGGCCCGACTAAGGTACGGTTCACCACAATATTCAAACCGTTATCGTTCTTTGTATAGACTAGAGCGCCCCGAAACGAAAGGCGGTCGTATTGCATCTAATCTTCTGATGAAATCAGTTTTATAAACAGAACACGATCGTTCTTCTAAAAACGCCGTGGGTGCGTATTTTGACAAAATTCTATCGTACCATAGTGTTTTGTTTATAAGATATTCGTGTCTAAGCCAGAGGAAACAAAATATTTCATTAGTATAGGGTTCCTCGAGAGTTCATAGTGCAGTATTTAACATTCAAATTTCAATTGTTATTGGTCATTGGTAATTTATATAAACTTAAAAGTAAGTACATGCAGGAGAACACAACCTAATTATATCCCACTTATTTGGAGAACCCTGACTGTTTCGCCCTGTTTTTTTTATCTATATCATATTGTACAAACTTTACAAGACTTTTTTAAAAACAATAAATTAAAAACATTTCTAATTGTAAAATCCTATAACATATTGGTTTTCTTGATAGTTGTGCTAATTTTTATAAAATGAATGAAAATAATTACGAGAGTAATTTAAATTTTTTGTGTTATTTCCAGTGATTTTATAATAGTGAATGTTTTATAATGGACAAGCAATATTTTCTAAAGACACGAACAAATATTTAAGTTATGTAAATATTTTCAAAGTATGTTATGAAAACTTGCTGACAAATTCTTTTCGCTATATAGACTATAATTTTTAATTCATAAAATAGCAAAAATTATATGTTTGGTTGGTTCTAATAAAATCCAAAACGCTCGCAATAATTGTACAATTTTGAATCAAATGAAAAATTTACGCACGATTATGGGTAGTAAACTGACCAGACGTCCCACGCTGCGTGGAAATGTCCCACATTTGATTGCGTTGTCCCACGGAGAAGTTCTCCCACGAAGCGTCCCACGAAACAAATATTTTCACCACATTTGCCCGCATTATCGAAATAATCAAATAAGCATTATATCTACCTATACGTACAGTTTGCGCAATATCTTAGTCAAATCAATGGCTTCACTGTTTTTTCTTGCAATTTGTATAATGTTACGTATATGTTGATTTATCTATATTGAGAGAATAAACTAGTGCAATATTTTTTTTACTAAATAGTGTTTTAACTATAATTTTCTTAGAAATACTAAACTCAGTTTTTTTCACTTCAATAATTTACATTTTGTTTTGCGAATATATTTTGATGTCTAACAGATCTATCTCAACGAAAAGGTTTCTTTGTTTATAGAAACGTCTCCCCGGTGTATATACGAGAGATCGAAAGTATATTATTCAAAATAAAATACAAAATATTTTACTTAAAAAGTCGCAGTTTTCCGTATAAATTCATAAACATTTAAATTTTCAAACCAGAGTTTTACTTTATTCGAGCACTCATTTTAATCCTTTGAAATAATATTCAAAAATTAAAATGATTTTACTCCTTTGGAGCAGATTACATTTTCCTGTTCTTTTATTCGATTTATGAATAGTTCCTCTACGTCATCCTTTATATTCATTTTTCTAACAATACATGAATAATTGAACGAATCATTCAAAGCATTTTACGTTGGAAAGCATCAAATTTGAAGCAAAAATAAATGTTTTGAGTATATTAAAGAAAATATTTATTTCAATTTAGTAGCAAGAATGATATTTTATTATTTTCACTCCTGTATGTGGGAGTGTTATATTTTTTTTAAGCTACGCACTCTGAAAGAACAGAGTAAAGGAGTGATATAAGTAGCGTTTCAAACTCTGTTTAAAACACACTTTAACTAGGTAGCTCAAAAGTAAAATTATTATTTCCTAATTTATAATTTTTTTTTCTCAATAAAGAACAAACAAAGTAGAGAGCATAAAAACTTGATAAATGGTATATATTTGCAAAAGATAGAACGAGAGGTATACTGTATACCTCTTATACTTACAGAATATAGAAAAGATATTAATTATTTAGTAAAATTAAAATAAATTGTTTCAATTGTTTTGCAGTCTTTACTTGTGTAACAAAAGTTTTAAGCTACTATAAAAGGTAAATTTTTACTAATTTTTAAAACTAATTTAAAAAGTTCTCCTGCAAATCAAGATGGATAGAAAACGTTTACGTAAATTCTCATACGATATTGAATTGGGCTGTCCTTTTATAAAAAAATCAAAATATAACGACGCAAAGGTTTATTGTATTACCAGTCGGAGTGAATTTGCAAACTAACAGTGGACATTATGAATTAAAAGACATATAGATACAGATAAACATAAAGAAGCGTTGCTATAAGCCGTCAGCTCTAGTAGCTTGAACAAGTTTTGTTGTTATTTTGTTTTCTTGTTGTTATTTAACATTGACAAAAAGTTAGTTGCAATTTGCGCCGATAACTCGAATACCAATTTTAGTGGTGTCACGTCAAGAAGTGAAAATTTAAAAGCAAGCTAAGCTCGAATTTGAACCAGAATGTATTGGGTATTGGATTGTAGCACGCGCTCTAGGGGGGTGATGTTATTACCCAAAGAAACTAAATCGAGGCACTAGCTGACATCGCGGGATTTTTCTCAGTATCAGAGTTCAATTAAATAGCGATTCAATCCCTTACGCGCTACAAAAAATATCTAGGGGGTGCCTAATAGAGAAAGCATAGCTTAAAACAGACATGGGAAGCAATTATGGAAAATCCTTGAACCTCTCAACACCACCACTCACACCTCAACACACCAATTTACTCTGACATCGACATATCTAAATTAAGCCAGTTATACTTTTATTTTGAATACGTTATTAATCAATACTTTCGGCATTAAGTGCTCTTGATTTCAAGATTAATTATATCAATAGACAACTATGTATATAAACAAAAAAAAACTTACAGTAAAATAATCCAATATCAGATAGCTAGTTTCTTCTCTGGATCATGCAAAATTAATTTGACGTCTTCTTGATGTCTTGAGAGAAATAAATACATCAATCGATTCAATTTCGTTTGGTGACGGATGAACTTCAGGAAATACGTCAACACAATCAGCAAATAAATGATTCATACAATACAAATGTCTTCAATGAAATAATGACAACAATCAGCTAGTAAATGCTTCAATCAGGATGTCTTCGATGAATTTGTAATATTAATCGGTAAGCAATGATGTAATAAAATAATTTATGACAGCAAACAACTAGTAAATGATTCAATCAGGATGTCTTCGATGAATTTGTAATATTAATCGGTAAGCAATGATGTAATAAAATAACTTATGACAGCAAACAACTAGTAAATGATTCGTATAATCAGGATGTCTTCAATGAATTTGTAATATTAATCGGTAAGCAATGATGTAATAAAATAACTTATGACAGCAAACAACTAGTAAATGATTCGTATAATCAGGATGTCTTCAATGAATTTGTAATATTAATCGGTAAGCAATGATGTAATAAAATAGCTTATGACAGCAAACAACTAGTAAATGCTTCAATCAGGATGTCTTCGATGAATTTGTAATATTAATCGGTAAGCAATGATGTAATAAAATAACTTATGACAGCAAACAACTAGTAAATGATTCGTATAATCAGGATGTCTTCAATGAATTTGTAATATTAATCGGTAAGCAATGATGTAATAAAATAACTTATGACAGCAAACAACTAGTAAATGATTCAATCAGGATGTCTTCGATGAATTTGTAATAAATCAGGATGTCTTCAATGAATTTGTAATATTAATCGGTAAGCAATGATGTAATAAAATAGCTTATGACAGCAAACAACTAGTAAATGATTCAATCAGGATGTCTTCGATGAATTTGTAATATTAATCGGTAAGCAATGATGTAATAAAATAACTTATGACAGCAAACAACTAGTAAATGATTCAATCAGGATGTCTTCGATGAATTTGTAATAAATCAGGATGTCTTCAATGAATTTGTAATCTTAATCGGTAAGCAATGATGTAATAAAATAACTTGTGACAGCAAACAACTAGTAAATGATTCAATCAGGATGTCTTCGATGAATTTGTAATATTAATCGGTAAGCAATGATGTAATAAAATAACTTATGACAGCAAACAACTAGTAAATGATTCGTATAATCAGGATGTCTTCAATGAATTTGTAATATTAATCGGTAAGCAATGATGTATTAAAATAACTTATGACAGCAAACAACTAGTAAATGATTCAATCAGGATGTCTTCGATGAATTTGTAATATTAATCGGTAAGCAATGATGTAATAAAATAACTTATGACAGCAAACAACCAGTAAATGATTCGTATAATCAGGATGTCTTCAATGAATTTGTAATAAATCAGGATGTCTTCAATGAATTTGTAATCTTAATCGGTAAGCAATGATGTAATAAAATAACTTATGACAGCAAACAACTAGTAAATGATTCGTATAATCAGGATGTCTTCAATGAATTTGTAATATTAATCGGTAAGCAATGATGTAATAAAATAACTTATGACAGCAAACAACTAGTAAATGATTCAATCAGGATGTCTTCAAATAAATTTATATCGATCAGTAAATCAAGATGTCTTCCAGTATGTTATGACAACAATCCGCGAATAAAAATCATCGCGTGCTCGTCTAATTGTGAAATGACACAACCAACCTAGTAACACTTCGTTACACTTATCGAAGCTACACTCTTCATCCTTATGAAGTGAAAATCATCCTCAATAAAATAAAGAAATTAATATATTTTGAACACTGAACACACAATTTCTTGAAATATCCCTTGTTTTATTCAAAATTTGTCAAAATTACAGGGTTTATACTTAATAAAAAAAACATATTACCTTATACTATGACTATGTAATATTATCATTCGTAGTTAGAAGATGGCTGCGAGTGAAAAAACGTTTTACATCATGGTACTTGGCATCCATTTACAAAGTGTTCTGCTCCAAAGAAAATATTTGTTGAAGCACTATTTTAAAATCACTTGTGTATTCTATATACATATATAAAAAAAAACTCAATTCACTGAGTTACTAGTATGAATCAAAAAAAAACACAAAAGAAAATTAAAGAAAACAAAACTAAAAAAAAAAAAATTATGAGCAAACGCTCCACGATGCTACTATCACCGCGTCTGGTTGAGAAGAGAACGATGGATGCCAAAAAACCACGTTATATCTCGTTTTTTTTTCCTTCCCCTCTTCGTAAAAAAAAATCAAGACCAACAAACTCATGAAAATTACAATACATTCCATTCTTATACCAATGTCAAAAAAATTCAATTTGTAATATTGGTTTGTAGGGCTTGCTTTTCATTATTTATCATCAATTAAAAATAAATTACTTGAATCCGTCTCCAAGTGACACTTCAATCTCATTTACTATTTTATTGTGGATGTTGGTTAAATACTTATTTGATTACTAGTTTTAGTAAGTCGTTGCTTGTAGTGAATCCATTCACGAATGTTTTAAACTCTAATTGGTAAACCGTGAACAAATAAAAAAAAAACAACTACAATACGCAATCTGAGATCACAATAAGACAGTCAATGAGCTGTTTACATGAAAGAAGTGACACTTGGATTTCAATAGCCTAAAATTTATCTAGAATAAAATAGTTTTATTCTCATTGCTTAGCTATGATCTTAATAAAAAGGTATCCAATGTATCTATTCATATTTCTATTTCATTAGCTATTTCTTATTTCATTAGCTTAATCCACACAAACCATTCTGATAGTAAAGTAAACATCGGACAGCTGTTTATATTCAGCTTTGAAATAATTGGAAGCCTTCAAGGCTCTTGCCATATAGGAAACTGTGGTGTCTTCAGTCAACCCAGAATAACAGACGAGAGTAACCAAAACAAAGCGGATAGGACTTATCAGGGAGAGCGGTTATATAAATAAAATTAGTTTTTCTTTTCTAATAACTGCACTTTTAGGAATTTTATATGAAGACGATGACTTAAAACCATTCTCTACTGTTAGTTGTTCGTTATAACTATGATCCGATCTCTACACGGAACTCTAACTCGATCTCTATATATGTATTATCCGTCAGGGAATATGAAAATAATAAATTTGATTTCAGTATCTCAAACAAAAAAAATTACTTATATATGTAAGACGAACTTAAAAAATAAAGAGAGATTAAAGTCTAATAAATTGGTGTCGATTAATTTGCATGGTAATTGATAACTTTAATGGGATAAAATAATAATGATCTCCCTATGGGATGGTGTGACAGGCAGTAGAAAAATATTTTTTTCTTTTCTAGAATCACGATTAAGTGAACTGTTACAGGACAGAGATTACGGGGAGAGAATCCTCGTTAGCTCTGAAAAACGTTCACATGAAATATAAAATCCATTCATCGTTTCAAACCTCCCAACTGCATCAATTAACTATCTGCCGTGTGTCCAACTGTCTAGTCTAATTCCGCACATCTTTAGTGTGATAGGTTCCCCTTCTTTTGGTTTCCGTGTCCTCCAGTTCTAGCAGCGCGTTGCCTAAGAGTCGAACGATCTTTGCTTCAATAAATTTTGGACTGAGTTTGGCAGATACCTGTTTCCCAGCGTCACTGAGAAAGAAATTACGTCTGTACACAATATCATCGACTTTAAATTCACGTTTCCTTGCCCTCAAGTTGTACCTATTTGCACAATTCTCGAATGCTTTTGATATTCGTTCCCTCAAATTAATTCTAATACTTGAAAGGTGATCCTCTCGTGAGATTTCTTCAAACGGTTCGTCTAGGCTTTGCAGATTTTTCAATAGGGCATACTTGGATCCATGGTTGATCATGCATAAACCAAACATCGCATAATAAGGTGAAATGGTAATTGATGAGTGGATCATACTTCGGAGCGCACTCGCAATTTCATTTAGGTGACTGTCCCATTTTGTGTGGTCCTCATTTAAATAAGCTCTTATTCCTGCTAAAATACTTCTATTTACTCTTTCAGATGCGTTAACTTGCGGGGAGTACAGTGCAGTTCGACAATGTTGAATTTGGTGTTTCGCTAAAAAATCTCTAAACAATTTTGAGGTGAACTGGGTTCCATTGTCAGAAATGATTGTTTCTGAACAACCGAAGGTTCGTATTACGTGAGCTTCCAAGAGCTTACAGATCGGTTCAGAGGTCAGTTTACGCAGTGGAAATAAAAATGGGAATTTTGTGAGGTGATCCAAAATGATTAGAATTGCTATGTTACCCGACTTGGAGCGCGGATATGGTCCCAATATATCAATATACAACCTTTGAATTGGACGTTCAGATTTAGCTTGTGAAATCATTGGAGCTCTTAGGATCTGGTTAGTAGCTTTTACTTGCTTACAGATTTTGCAAAGTTCCAGTTGTGTTTGAACCTGTGAGAGCATTCGAGGCCAAAAATAAAAACGGCGTAGATGGTGTATCGTTTTAGCGACGCCGGCATGAGCAGATGTCGGAAGTTCGTGTGCTTTGGCTATTAAGTCGCTTGTTAACTCTTCTGGAACCCACAACTTCCACGGTTCTCCCTCGACGCATGAAGAAAATTGGACTCTTTTGTAGATTTTATTATCCTTCAATTTCAAATCAGGCAATGAGTGGTCGCTGTCTTTCACTATTTGAATTAGTTTTAAGTAATTTACGGATTGAAATGACGGAGAAGATAAATCGATTTCTTGTAAATCGTCCAAGGCTACTGCATCTAAACAAGGTATACGAGACAAAGCATCTGGAACCGCATTCAAGCTTCCTCTACGATACTCTATCGCAAATGAATAACCTTGCAGCTTCAAACTCCACCTTGCTAACCTACCAGCGAGGTCTGTCTGCTGCATCAACCATCTCAATGAGGCATGGTCTGTTATGACTTTGAACTCGTGTCCCTCAATATAGGCCCTGAACTTCTTTATTCCTAAAATGACCGCTAAGCACTCCTTTTCACTCACTGAATAGTTCTTTTGAGCCGCATTCAATTTCTTCGACATGTACGCTATTGGATGCTCTACGTCATCGTCATCTAGTTGTGTCAACACACACCCTATGCCGTCGTTACTGGCATCGCATTGCAATGTGAAAGGTTTGCTAAAATCAGGGTTGGACAGCACTGGTGCAGATGTTAAAGCCTTCTTAATTAGATTGAACGCCACATCGGCTTCATCGGTCCATTGGAATTTCTTAGTCGATTTTTTTAGGAGGTTGGATATTGGGGATGATAGTGACGCAAATTCTGAAATAAAGCGGCGGTAATAGCCTGACATTCCTAGAAATCTTCTAACTTGTCGGACTGACGTCGGAGTCGGGAACTCTGCAATGGCTTCCACCTTCTCATCGTCTATCCTAATGCCTTCTCTGCTGATTACATAACCGAGGTATTTCACTTCTGGTCTCAGGAATTTGCTTTTTTCGATATTAATTGTAAGGTTTGCTCGTTTCAAATGATGAGCAATCTCTCTCAGTGTTTGAAGATGCGTCTCGAACGTGGGAGTAACAACCAATAGGTCATCAAGATATACGAATACTTGTGTTTTTAGGCTCGGAGGAATTACTCGATCCATTAACATGGTCATTGCTTGGGCGGCATTGCAAAGACCAAAGGGCATACGTACATATTGATAGAGAGGCCTTCCAGGAACCGTAAACGCAGTCTTTTCTCTTGAATTATATTCCAATGGGATTTGCCAAAACGCGTCTTTCAGGTCAAGGCTTGAAATGAAGTGTGACCTTGGCAACCGACTCAAAATACCCTCAATCTGGGGAAGCGGATAAGCTAATTTCTTGGTGACATTATTCACTTTTCGTGAATCTAAGCAAAGCCTCACCTTCCCTGGCTTCCTAACTAAGACAACAGGCGAACTCCATGGGCTAGTGGATGGTTCTATTATTCCTAGAGACAGCATTCTGTCCAACTCTTCCCCCATTAATTTTTCGATAGCTGGAGATATCGGATAATGTCTTTGCTTTATTGGCACAGCATCACCTGTGTCAATGACGTGCTCTAACAGATGCGTCTTTCCCAACCCCAGCTTCGAGAATGAAGGTAAGAGTTGGATTGTATCTTCCAGACCTTGCTGTTCCACAGTTGTTAGACTAGAGAGCACTCCGTCTTCCGTTCTCAAGGACAGATGATTGGATGATGGTTGGTAGAGCTTATAAAGTTTAAAAAAATCAATGCCCAAGTACAAGTCTTGTGAGAGTGATGGAACAACCATCAATTCAATGTTACGCTTGATACCTAAAAATGAGACAGGTGTCGTCAAGTAACCATGTACTTCTTGGTTCTTACCATCTGCCGTTCTCACTTGTTCCGTACACTTCTTCAAAAGACCAGGTATCTCCATCACTTCACGAGCGAACGAACCGCCGATTGCACTAATAGAAGCTCCGCTATCCAATAGACCGATCCGTTTCGAATTTAAGAGTTGAATCTCAGCATAGGGTCTAGGATCATTTTTTAAAGAAATTATTGATGACAAAAAGGACGATCTAACCGTACGTCGATTTTTACGATAAAGTCGCAATCTAGCGTTTGAACGAGCACGACGTGTCGTCTTCTTCAGTTCTTGAATACCGAGGCGAGTTTTTACAGTAAGGTAGTCTTGTAAACGTTGACTAGGGGACTTGAAATTGACACGATTTCTAAAAGGATTGTTCGGAGCTGTTTCTCGTTTAAGGTTTAGTGTTGGGCAAAAGGTATTATCCGTGTTGTAATCTCGTGATTCTTTCCCTTTGAGTGTGGCTGTTTTTCTAATGTTCGGTAGCTGACTCGGTATAATTACTGAGTCATCCTGGGTTGAAACTATTTCTGGGGACGTGAGTCGTTGTTGACCACGCCCCCCTCCCCGTTTAACCGACACTTGTCGCATTTAAACAAGTAGGTATTATCTAGCCCACATCCAAAGCAGAAGAGTCGCAGTGGTTGTTTACACTGACGAAATCCGTGACCCTGAAGTTTACAATTCCAACAGGTTAGTATCTTCTTTGTGGTGTCTGTGACGCCCTGATACGCGTGTAATTCAGATTTTGGTATCGTTAGGTGAGCTAGTGAGTTTGAAAGCTCAATTTCTAGTGGTTCCTGTACTTGATGGTCGTCTGACGGACAGACTTCGCATACTCCCGATTTGATTGCGAAACTTCGCGGTGTTGATGCCACCGTAGACCACAATTTTTCCCTTCGTCGACACAGTTCCCTGAGTTGGTCTATCGATACTACATTCACATATAATAGTTCCTTACGAATATCCATCTTAAGGTTATTGAGCAAAATACTCAACAGGACTTGATCAGGTAGAGGTGCACTAAGCTTGTCGCTGAGATGGAGTATGTCGCTATACAATGAATCAAAAGTTTCTGAGGGCCGTTGCTTTCTGGCTCTTATTTTATCAATCAGCTCGTCGTCAGTGTGCCTATCTCCGTATTCCATTCTTGCTACCCGACATAATTCTGCCCAAGTCATGTTAGGTGTTCGGTGGTGACAACGCCAATACCAATCCGCTGCGTTGTCTTTGAAAAGCAGGTGAGCGTGGGCTACCAATACCTCTTCGGCTCTGGCGAATGAAAGATTGCTCAGAACTCGGACTCTATATATGAACTCCTCTATGCTGAGTCCCTCTTGTTTTCCATTGAACGTTACATGCCAGTTACTGATAATTTTTGCGTTTCTTTCATTATTCGATTGGCTTCTCCAAGCAGTAGGATTGGTGGGCAAGGAGTTGTTTTGGGGGTTCGAAAATTGATTAAGTGGTGTAGACAGCGAAGCATAGTGTGGGAAACCGGGAGGCGGTGATCCTAATCTATTGTTTTTCGCAGATAAGCTTCCCGAATTTTGCATCATCTCTCGCAATGTTTGATGGAACTGGTCTTCGGTATTGACTTGATGATGTGTGCTCATGTTCGTTGACTCAAAATCCGGCTGTCTAGGCGTATTATATGGTGGAGGAGTCGGTATATAAGAATTGGAACCAGTCGCTCCTTCTATATTAAGGCGTTTATTTGCTGTTTGTGAACGTGTAATGGGTTTCGGTACCGCACCAGTGGCCTTATTATTCAACCGCAAATCAAGCAATCTAAGTCGCTGTTGACAGTTTGGACAAGTTCTATTGTCCTGTAACCAAGTTGACGCACAGGATTCGTGGAATACATGCTGACAAGGGGTGGTAACTGTGGCGCGAGATGTGGAAAGTTCTTCCTGACAAATGGAGCATACTCCACTTTGTCCGCTTACGGCCGTGGCCTTATTTACCGACATTGTTTTGAAGTGTTAAGATAAAATAAATATACTAAACTATGGCAGATGATGGATTTAATTTAATATTGGTTACTCTTACCAGAGTATAGCCGAAAAATCGTGTTACGGGCAACACTCGAGTTTTATTTTGGGACAAAGACTCTAAAATTCCCTAAAGTTAAACTAATACTAAATATTCTGATTCACTAAATAAGTCACAGTCCTTGTGTAGGCGATAACGTAACTTCAAAGTGAAGTTTTCAAATTCAGCTGCGCGTTATCGTAAAGCAGAATCGTTTATGTGGATTATTACAGCCGATCTAAGTATACTTAATTCCAATACTTTATCTTAACAAAAATAATCCTTATATGATTTCTTATTATTTTCAATATCAACTATTATAAAAAAAAATATATTTTCTGTTAAAATTCTTTTTTTTTTTTTTAAATATTATCAAAATGAATGTTACTTAATTTATTCTTTCAGTATCAATTATTATCAAAATGGATGTTACTTAATTTATTCTTGCAGTATCAATTATTATCAAAATGGATGTTACTTAATTTATTCTTTCAGTATCAATTATTATCAAAATGGATGTTGCTTAATTTATTCTTTCAGTATCAAATATTATCAAAATGAATGTTGCTTAATTTATTCTTTCAGTATCAAATATTATCAAAATGAATGTTACTTAATTTATTCTTTCAGTATCAATTGCTATCAAAATGACAGCTTTCAATCTCTAATTAATCTCGAATATCAATCTTTAACACTATTAATTCTATCATGAATCCTTATTATTCTCTAATATCAACTATATCAATTATTATCAAATTATATATAAAAAAAATTTTACTTAAATTTTTCTTTCTTTCTTGTGTAAACTATCTCAATTAAAAGGTTGTTGTGTGAGTGGTGACGTCTCGAGCTTCCAGCATTCCCCACTTTGCTTCTCTATAGTGATATACAAATTGAGGTTTTAATGGGGATGACATAACTGAGGTTCAAAATCTCACAAAAGCAGAGGTGGTCTGTTTCTGGCTTAATAATCCAAACAACAGGACATCCATAACTCTCCACTTATGTGGACCCGAAACTCTAAGTCAACCTCGAAATCGGAAGAATATACAGCTGATTAGGAGTATTGAATCGTTATGCAAAGTCAAAAGCTGATCAATTCATGGTAAGATGCAGATCATAGAATTGTGACTTCAATTCTCTCCCTTACTTCCCCATACCAGACCAGTATTGCTTAACATCCTCAACAACACTTCTAGCCAGAAATCAGAATTAAAACTATCACGAAAAACTATGGTAAATGTAGATGTAGAGTATGGAAATGAATCTGAACTTTGAACCAAATACTGTTTCCCTTAATTGGCTGGGCCGGCGATGAATCTATACGTTCAGCAACCCGGAGATCCAGTTACACTCAAGACCAACAGCATTGGGTTATCCACCCAGGTCCACTCCATCTCTTAACTGTGGTACGCGGGTACGTAAAGCCCGTTGGAATGTCAACTAACTGCTGACACTCCACCACTGCGAAAACAGGAATTCAAAAACTAATGAAAGAAATTATATCTTCTCTTCAGGTCCCTGTTTCGGCGCCATATTTGTAGCACGCGCTCTAGGGGGGTGATGTTATTACCCAAAGAAACTAAATCGAGGCACTAGCTGACATCGCGGGATTTTTCTCAGTATCAGAGTTCAATTAAATAGCGATTCAATCCCTTACGCGCTACAAAAAATATCTAGGGGGTGCCTAATAGAGAAAGCATAGCTTAAAACAGACATGGGAAGCAATTATGGAAAATCCTTGAACCTCTCAACACCACCACTCACACCTCAACACACCAATTTACTCTGACATCGACATATCTAAATTAAGCCAGTTATACTTTTATTTTGAATACGTTATTAATCAATACTTTCGGCATTAAGTGCTCTTGATTTCAAGATTAATTATATCAATAGACAACTATGTATATAAACAAAAAAAAACTTACAGTAAAATAATCCAATATCAGATAGCTAGTTTCTTCTCTGGATCATGCAAAATTAATTTGACGTCTTCTTGATGTCTTGAGAGAAATAAATACATCAATCGATTCAATTTCGTTTGGTGACGGATGAACTTCAGGAAATACGTCAACACAATCAGCAAATAAATGATTCATACAATACAAATGTCTTCAATGAAATAATGACAACAATCAGCTAGTAAATGCTTCAATCAGGATGTCTTCGATGAATTTGTAATATTAATCGGTAAGCAATGATGTAATAAAATAATTTATGACAGCAAACAACTAGTAAATGATTCAATCAGGATGTCTTCGATGAATTTGTAATATTAATCGGTAAGCAATGATGTAATAAAATAACTTATGACAGCAAACAACTAGTAAATGATTCGTATAATCAGGATGTCTTCAATGAATTTGTAATATTAATCGGTAAGCAATGATGTAATAAAATAACTTATGACAGCAAACAACTAGTAAATGATTCGTATAATCAGGATGTCTTCAATGAATTTGTAATATTAATCGGTAAGCAATGATGTAATAAAATAGCTTATGACAGCAAACAACTAGTAAATGCTTCAATCAGGATGTCTTCGATGAATTTAGAATATTAATCGGTAAGCAATGATGTAATAAAATAACTTATGACAGCAAACAACTAGTAAATGATTCGTATAATCAGGATGTCTTCAATGAATTTGTAATATTAATCGGTAAGCAATGATGTAATAAAATAACTTATGACAGCAAACAACTAGTAAATGATTCAATCAGGATGTCTTCGATGAATTTGTAATAAATCAGGATGTCTTCAATGAATTTGTAATATTAATCGGTAAGCAATGATGTAATAAAATAGCTTATGACAGCAAACAACTAGTAAATGATTCAATCAGGATGTCTTCGATGAATTTGTAATATTAATCGGTAAGCAATGATGTAATAAAATAACTTATGACAGCAAACAACTAGTAAATGATTCAATCAGGATGTCTTCGATGAATTTGTAATAAATCAGGATGTCTTCAATGAATTTGTAATCTTAATCGGTAAGCAATGATGTAATAAAATAACTTATGACAGCAAACAACTAGTAAATGATTCAATCAGGATGTCTTCGATGAATTTGTAATATTAATCGGTAAGCAATGATGTAATAAAATAACTTATGACAGCAAACAACTAGTAAATGATTCGTATAATCAGGATGTCTTCAATGAATTTGTAATATTAATCGGTAAGCAATGATGTATTAAAATAACTTATGACAGCAAACAACTAGTAAATGATTCAATCAGGATGTCTTCGATGAATTTGTAATATTAATCGGTAAGCAATGATGTAATAAAATAACTTATGACAGCAAACAACCAGTAAATGATTCGTATAATCAGGATGTCTTCAATGAATTTGTAATAAATCAGGATGTCTTCAATGAATTTGTAATCTTAATCGGTAAGCAATGATGTAATAAAATAACTTATGACAGCAAACAACTAGTAAATGATTCGTATAATCAGGATGTCTTCAATGAATTTGTAATATTAATCGGTAAGCAATGATGTAATAAAATAACTTATGACAGCAAACAACTAGTAAATGATTCAATCAGGATGTCTTCAAATAAATTTATATCGATCAGTAAATCAAGATGTCTTCCAGTATGTTATGACAACAATCCGCGAATAAAAATCATCGCGTGCTCGTCTAATTGTGAAATGACACAACCAACCTAGTAACACTTCGTTACACTTATCGAAGCTACACTCTTCATCCTTATGAAGTGAAAATCATCCTCAATAAAATAAAGAAATTAATATATTTTGAACACTGAACACACAATTTCTTGAAATATCCCTTGTTTTATTCAAAATTTGTCAAAATTACAGGGTTTATACTTAATAAAAAAAACATATTACCTTATACTATGACTATGTAATATTATCATTTGTAGTTAGAAGATGGCTGCGAGTGAAAAAACGTTTTACATCATGGTACTTGGCATCCATTTACAAAGTGTTCTGCTCCAAAGAAAATATTTGTTGAAGCACTATTTTAAAATCACTTGTGTATTCTATATACATATATAAAAAAAAACTCAATTCACTGAGTTACTAGTATGAATCAAAAAAAAACACAAAAGAAAATTAAAGAAAACAAAACTAAAAAAAAAAAAATTATGAGCAAACGCTCCACGATGCTACTATCACCGCGTCTGGTTGAGAAGAGAACGATGGATGCCAAAAAACCACGTTATATCTCGTTTTTTTTTCCTTCCCCTCTTCGTAAAAAAAAATCAAGACCAACAAACTCATGAAAATTACAATACATTCCATTCTTATACCAATGTCAAAAAAATTCAATTTGTAATATTGGTTTGTAGGGCTTGCTTTTCATTATTTATCATCAATTAAAAATAAATTACTTGAATCCGTCTCCAAGTGACACTTCAATCTCATTTACTATTTTATTGTGGATGTTGGTTAAATACTTATTTGATTACTAGTTTTAGTAAGTCGTTGCTTGTAGTGAATCCATTCACGAATGTTTTAAACTCTAATTGGTAAACCGTGAACAAATAAAAAAAAAACAACTACAATACGCAATCTGAGATCACAATAAGACAGTCAATGAGCTGTTTACATGAAAGAAGTGACACTTGGATTTCAATAGCCTAAAATTTATCTAGAATAAAATAGTTTTATTCTCATTGCTTAGCTATGATCTTAATAAAAAGGTATCCAATGTATCTATTCATATTTCTATTTCATTAGCTATTTCTTATTTCATTAGCTTAATCCACACAAACCATTCTGATAGTAAAGTAAACATCGGACAGCTGTTTATATTCAGCTTTGAAATAATTGGAAGCCTTCAAGGCTCTTGCCATATAGGAAACTGTGGTGTCTTCAGTCAACCCAGAATAACAGACGAGAGTAACCAAAACAAAGCGGATAGGACTTATCAGGGAGAGCGGTTATATAAATAAAATTAGTTTTTCTTTTCTAATAACTGCACTTTTAGGAATTTTATATGAAGACGATGACTTAAAACCATTCTCTACTGTTAGTTGTTCGTTATAACTATGATCCGATCTCTACACGGAACTCTAACTCGATCTCTATATATGTATTATCCGTCAGGGAATATGAAAATAATAAATTTGATTTCAGTATCTCAAACAAAAAAAATTACTTATATATGTAAGACGAACTTAAAAAATAAAGAGAGATTAAAGTCTAATAAATTGGTGTCGATTAATTTGCATGGTAATTGATAACTTTAATGGGATAAAATAATAATGATCTCCCTATGGGATGGTGTGACAGGCAGTAGAAAAATATTTTTTTCTTTTCTAGAATCACGATTAAGTGAACTGTTACAGGATTCGCAGCCCATATTCTAAATAATGCAATAAGAAGTGCTGCTGATTTAAATGACAGGGTTAAAAAAAATTGGATATTTTACTGTCTTTACTGGAGACGTTGAAGGAGTTCTGCGGCAAAAATAATGTCGAACATAACCAACTTATTGGATACAGTGAAACTCGCTGGCTGGCAGTAATGCCAAACTACTTCCTTGATGCTTAAACAATGCAGAGATGATACTAAATTTAAAATTATTTTTAAAAATGAAGGGATTTTGCAGAACTTTGCGGCATTCGCTTCGATGAAACAACAATAGAAGTCAAAGATCTAGCATAGTAACCAAAGTAGCTCAAAAGCATTTTAGTTTCATTTCTAAGACCTTGCATTTAAATGCTTTTAAATATATGTGTGTATAAAAATGTGTATATTATGTTTTACGAAAAAAATCTTTTCATGTCATTTAAATTCTCGCCCCCCCCCAAGATTTTGGTGAAATGACGCCACTGGTTTAACAGTATTTCCAAATCAAAAGTTTTAGTGAATCGCAATATTTATTAAGCACCATAAAACATCAACATTTATTTCTTATGTTGAATTGATAAACTACAATTTAAAGTTAACATAAAATTCGAAGCAATAATTTTTGCTATCAGCCATATTTATTTATCGGTTTAGAAACTTTATTAACATAGAAGTTAATATACTTTTTTATTCGCCTATATATTAAAGTGTTACTTTATTACTGTGATTTGCGGCTTTAAAGTAGTGATGGGAACAATCGAATGATTTCAACAATCGAATAAATAGTAGTCGACATGTTGTAACAATCGAATAATTATTCGAAGTGTTTTTTTGTCGTGAACAAAGTAGAACACACCACCCCTAGGGTCACAAAACTAAAAAACTCGTTGGATTTTGGCCACTTCATTTTTCAGTTTAAAAAAAAATTATTAAAAAAAAAATTATGTTTCTATTAGGTAAGGATGAATATGTCTATATGCGTATTTTCAGTATTGAGTTAGACGATCTAGCTACATTTTTTAAAAATTAATATCACATGGGCTCTCAGTATTTTATTCTAACTTGTTTGGTTAGCACTTTCAAAGTTTAACTGTAATGGATGAGGCCGTTTTATCAGTCCCCAATGGAATAACACTAGACATTTTTAAACTTAGAGTTTTAAGAACTCAGAAGTATAGCTAAAAATACTATCTGCTGGTTCATTGGCACTTTTGTAAAAATCAATAAACTTATGTTGTAAAGCTAAAAGTACTGTATTGTAATAAAATAAGTTTGGCTTATTTTGCTTGACGAATCAATCATTACATTAGTGAAAACAACAAATTTTGATCTTTTATTGCCACTATGATGTCTTCCAATATATTAGGACCCAAAACATTCTCAACTTTGCTTCCGCCTTCGGTCTAGCACTCTAGAAGATGGCCTAAGTGAGAATCCAGAAGATGGCCTAACAAAGTAAATATACATAAAGTAACAGTAAAATTATAAAAAAACTTTGTCTTCTTTATTTTTTCCATTAAACTTATTAAATCAGTTATCTGCGTAAAGTAACAACAGATTAACATTATGTGATTTGTCGATTTTATTCATTTGAAAAACATTTATATTGAATACTTGTTTACAGTGAAGACCTTGCCTGCTTATCTATTCGTAAACTAATCAGCAGGTAATTCGTGTAAAATTACTTTAATCACAAACGGCTATAATTAATCTTTTGGTACAGTGGTAAGGGTATCATATCTTAAACCTATAAATCCTACAATCGTTATATATAAATTTCATAAAACAATATTTCAAAAAAATCTTCAGCAAACACTTTGAGTTTCACACTTTGATGTCTTGATACCTGTTACATCTAAAGTTTAATAAATCAACAGTCATAACTCAACAATAATCAAACTACGCAAAACCAATATATTTAACAGACAAGTTTGTTTAATTTCTCATACTTAATGAAATCCCAAAATGTAAAGATTTAACAATAAACTAAAAATTCTAATTAAAATCCTCGTTTTAATTCCGTATAAAATTTTTGGAAAAATCAATAAATCCAATTTTTTCAATAACAAATATAGTACATTATGATGCTAGGACGTAAAGCTAAAGATTTTGGACGGATGTGGAGTTTGCAAATCGAGGCGCTAGCCGAGATTTGCACCCACATTAAGTCCAAAATAGCTTACGTCCGTGCATCATATACTATTTTTTATTCGCCGCAAGCAAAATATTTAAAAAAAAATTGTTTAATCTTAATTGGTTTTATTCAAAACTAAAAATTTGTTTAAATTTTGAAATAAAAATATATTGAACAAGTTACCTTTGACAAAAATATTTATTATTTTTTTCAAACAAATTATATAACTATGGCAACAATAATTTTGTTAAAACATTCTTATGATAGTTATTGATTTAATCTCAAATAGTTGATTCTATCAGTTTCATTTGATTGGTTTTGTAACTTGATCTTGCTAATAAAAATAATTTAATAAAATTTAAATGGAAAGTACACCGCCAGAAGTTAAAGACGTGGCAAAAGAAATTGCCACAAATTTATTACCTGATAAATCTATGAAGATTTACAACAACGAGTATATGAAATTTCAAGAATTCATGCGAAATAAAAATACCAGTAGCATATCAGAAAATGTTTTGCTGGTGTACATGGCAGAACTATCGAAAACAAAAAAAAGTTCCACATTATGGTCCGTATATTCTATGTTAAAAGCTACAATCAATTTAAAAAATTCTATAGATATATCAAAGTTTATGCAACTTCGGGCGTTTCTCAAAAAACGAAATAATGGTTATATACCAAAAAAATCGAAGATTTTATGCAAACAACAATTTGAAGCATTTATGAAATTTTCTGATGATATCTTTTTGATGCATAAGGTAAATTATATTCATATAAATTTAATAATTTTATAAAAACAAATTCAGTAATATTTTTGTTTTTAAAAAGGTTGTTTTTATTTTTGGGATTTCGGGAGCGTGTAGACGAGATGAACTGGCTCGTATATTGGTAAATGATATCGAAGATTTGCAAACAGCAATTTTGGTACGAATTCCAAAAACCAAGTGCAATAAACCAAGGTCATTTATTGTAACTGGAGAATATTTACAAGTGTATGGAAAATATGCATCAATGCGACCAGTTGGAATTAATAACCAACGTTTTTTTTTGTCATACAGAAATGGGAAATGTACAAAACAAGTCGTAGGAGTACATAAAATATGTTCAATTCCAAAAGAAATTGCTACTGCCTTAAAACTTCCTGATGCAGATCAGTATACAGGTCATTGTTTTAGAAGGACTTCAGCTACGTTATTTGTGGATGCGGGAGCAGACTTAACTGCCTTAAAACGTCATGGAGGCTGGAAGTCTTCCAACGTAGCCGAAGGCTATATCGATGAATCAATTGCAAATAAAATAGAAGTTGCCAATAAAATATTGAATATTCACCCTTCTACTTCAACGGCTATCAATACTTTTGATTCATATTCAACAATAAACAAGGAAAATCAATCAATTGACACCAATCTCATTCCATCACGCACTGTAACTTTCCCCAGTACTGATGCTGAGTTAATAAATGCAGATAACTCAGAAATGGATGATGTAAGCACTAAGTCAATGGTTTTTCAAAATTGTTCTAATTGCACATTTAATTTTTATAAAAAAAATAAATTTTAATACTAATTTATAACTGCAAAATGCATTTTAAAAAAGAAATTTAATAAAATCGATTTATTTACCAATTAATATATTATATGTGAAGAATTTAATTTAATTAAACTGAATAAGTTATTTTAAACAAATCGTTTTAGTCAGAAATTGTGTAAATATCATAATAAAAATATTTGAATCACTTTCATTTTATCCCCTTTAAATGTTGTCAAAGTTTCTATTTGTTTAGATAAAATAATATATCTTTTGATTGGATAATGAAATTTCGAATTGGGTTGCTTTGATTTTTTTTATATAATTTATACAAATTAAAATGTTTTTACTTTTCTGGACGTTACTATGACAACCAAAATGTCGCTGAAAAGTGACACTTTACGTCCGCAAATTACAGTAATAAAGTTAAACTTTAATATATAGGCGAATAAAAAAGTAATTTATTTACAACGGAAAAATATATTTAAATATAAATAAACAACGGATATATACTTCTACAATATGCATAAAATTCTTCTATTCCTTTTTTCCAAAAGTAATTCATTCACTTCACTACCAAGAAAAAATACATATTTAAATATAAATAAACAACGCACACACTTATACTTTTACAATATTCATTAAATTATTTTACTCCTTTATCTCAAAAAACGAAACAAAATGTTTTACTATAATCTATTTATGACAAATTTAAGTATCCTCAAGAACAAAACACAAAATAAAATTTTTCTTCAAATACTTTTTCATTGATGTAATGTTTTTTATTTCATTGTTATTGTACTACTATACATATAAATATATATAAAGCCGATGTTTTAACAACTCGTTTTTAGAACCTAGATTGTTATTTAATTAATTGTTTAATCACTAATTTTCAAATGAATGATAAACAAAACAAAACTACCAAGTACCTACGCCTATTATAAAAATAATCTAAATTTATCATTCCTTGATATTATTAGGATATTATTGTTCTATTTATAATTTTTCCAAATCATAACTCACATCAAATACCAATTTTTTCAGCAAAATATATTTTTGTAGGGATTAAAATACAAAGATACACAAACAAATATTTATCAATAATATATATAAAATAATTCTTCAATCATTCCTTTTAAATTTTGATAAAATATTAAATAACTATAACTCAAAGCTTTTTAGATTTTTCATGGTATAGTTGAAGTATTTGCAGAAACGTTTTGCAACAGTGGCGTCATTTCACCAAAATCTTGGGGGGGGCGAGAATTTAAATGACATAAAAAGATTTTTTTCGTAAAACATAACATACACGTTTTATACACAGATATATTTAAAAGCATTTAAATGCATCGACTTAGAAATAAAAATAAAATGCTTTTGAGCAACTGTAAGCTTAAATATTGAAATGATTTAATAAAGAATAAAAACTGTTAATAGGGTAAACATGAATATACCGATATGGTATATTGGGTAGAAATAATAACGTAACAGGCAACACAGTTTGTCTCTGCTGTCATATCCGCCGAAGTAATAAGACGTGTTTTATAAAGTTTAATATTATATATTTAAATAAATATATATATATATATGTGCCGTGTATGTTTTATTCGCTACATCCTGACAAGTTTGGAATATAAACATAATCTGTTTATTTCAATTAATCCGCTACAAAATTTCAGAAGTGGGATATGATTAAATTGGATTAGATAAATATATGTATGTATCCGTAATATATATGCCGAATTATTAATAACGTGCTTTGGAAATCTGTGCCGTAGAAATCCATCGCCATCGTGTTGTTAAAAATAAATAATAATTTATTTGTGCCGAAAGAATATTCATTACCGCCGATATATTGAATATTCACCATTATCTTTGGGAATATATATGCCGAATTATTAATAACGTGCTTTGGAAATCTGTGCCGTAGAAATCCATCGTCATCGTGTTGTTAGAGATAAATAATAATTTATTTGTGCCGAAAACGTATTCAATACAGCCGATATATTGAATACTCACCATTATTTTTGGGTTAAATTGCCGATAAAAGATTCAACATGCCGCCGAAAAGGAATAATGACGACGATAAATTTGAAATTCCTGTAAGAATGGAGCAGAATCGTTTACATCCAGAAGAGGTAAAGTTATTAATACCGGAATTTGATAATAAAACAATCCGAGTCGAAAAATGGATTGCAAAAATCGAGCATTATCAAGATATATATAAATGGAGTGACACAGCCATGTTGTTATATGCCGTGCAGCGGTTAAAGGATATTCCGAAGTTATGGTACTCTGCCGTAGATGAAAGTATTACAAATTGGAATCAGTTTAAAAGAAAAATAGTAGCTAAGTTTACAAAGTGCATTGATGAAACCGAACTTCATTTTGAGATGAGTAAAATGAAAAAAAATCATGAAGAATCCTACGAGCACTACGCAATGAGAGTTTTTGCAGCCGGAAGTATAGGAGATTTAAGTGAAAAAGCGATTATACGATACGTGATCCGAGGATTGTCAAATGAAAAAATATACGAAAACATTGCAAATACACCTTTCAATAGTGTACAAGCAATAATTGATAACCTCAATTGGATTGAAAGTAATCAGCAGATTAAAATTACGACAATAAAAAATAATATACAACCGAATTCTAGCCGAGAATATAAACCTCAATCACAACCAAATCAAGTTAAATGTGTAAATTGCAACCAATATGGACATCGAGGTTTTCAGTGTAAAGATAGAATAAAGTGTTTTAATTGTGATGGAATGGATCACAAATCCATTGACTGCAAACAACCGCCAATCAAACCAAGATGTAAATTCTGTGGAAAAGCCGGACATACCGAAGATAATTGTTTTGCAAAAAATAATAAGAAATTTCATCGATCGTATTATGTCAACCAAAGTGATAATGAGAGTGAGACGGATGATCCTGCCATAATTGAAGTAGATGCCGATGGAATGAAAATAATTCATTTATCTGTGGGAAAACAAAATTTAAAATTAAATGCATTAATAGATGTGGGAAGCAGGGTGAGTTTTATTAAATGTAACAAATTAAATTTAAGAGATATTTCATTGAATAATTATAAATTTAAAGCTCATGGTATAAATAATTCATTTTTAAATATTATTGGAACGTTTACAGCTAATATTATAATCGATAAAAAGTCTTATCCAGGTTCAATTCTTGTTGTTCCTCCGAATACAATGGTTCCTGATATCATATTAGGTATAGATTTTTTGAAGGAAAATGGGTTAACGACAGTGAAAATAGTTTCAGGAAACAGAAGTGAAAACAGTAGGGAGTTGAGTTTAGACGTTAATGTAGAATCGTTTTCACCGTATAATAATAAATTAGTTTTTAAAGATAGAGACATAAATTGCGTAGAGAAAAATACAGTTTATGATGCCAATTTAATGCAAGAAGTTTGTGAATATAGTGAATTTGAAAAGGATACCGACAAATTAGATATCGGAGATTCTAGAGAAACAGTCGAAATGAGTGATCAAGTTATTCAAATATATAACGATAATTATAAAAATAAAATGCAACCGGATAAACCGAAAGTGACTTTAGAAGTTGAAATTAAATTGAAAAAGGATCAGATGTACAGTGCGAGACCGAGAAGATTGAGTGTGTACGAAAGAGACGAATTGAATAAAATTGTTCAGGATTTATTAAGTAAGGGAGTTATTAGGGAAAGCGAATCGTGCTATTCGAGCCGCGTAGTATTGACAAAAAAAAAAAATAACTCGTTACGTATGTGTGTTAATTACAAGCCGTTAAATCAATTGGTTGAGCGAGATCATTTTCCTCTTCCAGTCATAGAAGATCAGTTGTCAAAATTATATGACAAAAAATATTTTACGACTTTAGACTTAAGAAACGGGTTTTACCATGTAGATATAGCCGAATCATCAAAAAAATATACTGCCTTTGTTACAGAAGACGGTTTATATGAATTTAATAAACTACCGTTTGGTTTTACCAATTCACCGCCAGCATTTGTAAGGTATATTTATCGGGTTTTTAAAGATTTTATCAAAGATTCATCAGTCATAATATTTATAGATGACATTTTAATCAGTAGTAAAACGATAGAAGAACATTTGAAAATAATGAAAAAATTATTTTTGGTTATGTCAGATAATCACATTAAGTTAAATTTACAAAAATGTCAGTTTTTAAAAACGAGTATAGAGTATTTAGGATATAGTTTATCTTTAAATCAGATAACACTTACTAAGAGACATATGGAAGCTATTAAGTTTTATCCTGTGCCGAACGATCAAAAAAGTCTTCAAAGATTTATAGGTTTAATCAGCTATTTCCGTAAATTCGTATTAAATTTTAATACAATTGCAGCGCCGTTGTATGACATTTTAAAGAAGGATAAAGAATTTATTTTTAATGAAAAACATTTAGAAGCTTTTGAACAATTAAAGAATTGTTTAATTTCCGAACCGATTTTAAGCATTTATTCCTCAACAGCCGAGACGCAGCTGCATACTGATGCATCTTCATCAGGTTTTGGTGGCATCTTGCTACAAAAGCAAAAGGATGGTAAATTTCATCCTGTTATGTACTATAGCCGTAAGAGTACAGAAGCCGAAAGTAAGTTACATTCTTTTCAGTTAGAAACGTTAGCGATAGTTTATTCGTTGCAAAGATTTAGGCCGTATTTATTCGGAATGGATTTTGTTCTAGTTACCGATTGCAATGCTTTACGGTATACTTTAGAAAAAAAAGACTTGAATTCCAAAATTGCCAGATGGGCTATGTTTATTGATGAGTTTAGTTATACAATAGAACACCGAAGTAGTGACCGTATGAAGCATGTAGACGCATTGTCGAGAGTTAATATCTATGTTGTTGATTCGGACAATGAGCAAAGTAATTTTTTAAAATGTATTTATGTTAATCAGATTAGAGATGAGAAATTAAAATTAACAAGGAGTAAAATTGAAGAAGACAATATAAAGGGTTACGAAATTCGTGATAATATTTTATATAAGACGGAAGGTGATAAATTGTTATTATATATTCCGGACAATATGATTGAGTCAGTTTTATATAAATTTCATAATGATTTTGGGCATTTTGGTGTGGATAAGGTAGCCGAGTTAATTAAAAGAAATTTTTATTTTCCGAAAATGAGAGAAAAAGTAGGGAAACATATTAAAAATTGTATCCAGTGTATTGTTTATAACCCTAAGTTTAAAAAAGATAATGAATTGTTAAGAATTATAGAAAAGGGAGATAAGCCATTTAGAGTTCTCCATTTAGATCACGTAGGACCTCTAGATTTCACAAGGGGTAAAAATTATTTTATACTGGGAATTATCGATGGTTTTACCAAATTTATTAAATTGTACGCGACGAAAACCACAAATACTCGAGAAGTGTTAAGTAAATTAAAATCATATTTTTTAAATTATTCGGTGCCGGTTAAAATTGTAACTGATAGAGGTGCAGCTTTCACCTCAAATTCATTTAAATCATTTGTTAAAGATTATGGAATTACGCATAACTTAATTGCTACAGCATGTCCACAGGCAAATGGACAAATCGAACGTTACAATAGAACGTTGATACCATTACTAGCTAAATTATCGGACGAAAAGAAAATGGATTGGGATAACGTTTTGTGTGAAGCCGAATATCTTTTAAATAATACGTTGAATAGATCGGTGGGAGATGTTCCAGCGAAGTTGTTATTTGGCGTTGTTCAGAAAAACGTAATTGAGCCGAGTATATTGCTTTTTATGGAGGAATTGAATAATAATGAGAAGTCATACGAATTAGAAGTAGCTAGAAACAGAGCTAGTGAGAATATAAAGAAATTACAAAATTATAATAAGATGAAGTATGATGAAAAATGTAAAAAGAAAGTTAGTTACAAAGAAGGAGAATTAGTAATGATAAAAAATTTTCATGGTGGAAAATTAGGAGAGAAGTTTAAAGGACCGTATGTAGTTACTAAAGTTTTAGATTTAGATAGGTACGTGGTTAGGGATATAGAAGGATATCAAGTCGGAAGAAATAAATTTGAAGGGATATTTGATTGCCGTAATATGAAAAAATACGTAGAAGAAAAGGAAAATTGTATAGGAGAGAATGAAATAGAGTTTAATTTGGACGAGACTAATAATTTCGAATATGAAGATATTGAATATTTAGAAGATTCGGAATACGAAACATATGAAGATATTGAGTATTTAGAAGAAGAATTTTAAGAATGAATCTGTTTATGAAAAAAAAAAAAAAAAATTTAAATAATAATTTTCCTTTGTATTTGTATTAAGTATTAAATAGTAAACTAATATAGTAAAAGAGAACAGAAATATTAACGAAAAAATATTGAGGTAATAATTAATATTTTGGTTTGTATAACGTAAAATTTAAATTGATTTAAATTCAATTTTATAATGTTATTGATATTGTATAATTCTAAGTTTTGAACTTATCTATCGAGTCGCTAGATGGTCAGGTAGGCCGAGCTGTAAGCTTAAATATTGAAATGATTTAATAAAGAATAAAAACTGTTAATAGGGTAAACATGAATATACCGATATGGTATATTGGGTAGAAATAATAACGTAACAGGCAACACAGTTTGTCTCTGCTGTCATATCCGCCGAAGTAATAAGACGTGTTTTATAAAGTTTAATATTATATATTTAAATAAATATATATATATATATGTGCCGTGTATGTTTTATTCGCTACATCCTGACAAGTTTGGAATATAAACATAATCTGTTTATTTCAATTAATCCGCTACACAACATTGGTTACTCTGCTAGTCTTCTGGTGTTGTTTCATCGAAAATCCCTTCATTTGTTAAAAATAATTTTAAATTTAGTATCATCTCTGCATTGTTTAAGCATCAAGAAAGTAGTTTTAATTAAAGCGCTTGTGCTAGAAATTATTATATCTTTGCTTTGTAACTGTACAGAGAGTAAATTTGTAAACGACAGCAGATCGTGCAGCATAGAAAAAAAGGATGGTTTTTCTATACGATTTTTTAGATCCCGGGCATCCCGGGATTTAAAATTTATAAGTCACATAGTCCCAGGATCCATAAAACACCACGGGATTGCAATCCCTACGTGACTCCTCTTATGTCGAATCGTTTGTTTGTTTGTTTTTCTTTATTTGTCTGAGAGAGAAAGAGTTATGTCTACCCTAAACTGACCAGAGCCAAATCGTTAAAATGCGGGACAAAATGCAAACGTTCTTCCAAATACTAACTAAATAGAATTTCTATTGCGAGAAAAAGGGACGGTGAATACGTGCTAACTAGATTGTGCATAAATTTACTATTTAATGCTTTCCTTTACTATTTTATTCTTCAAAAAATTCTTTTATTTTAATTGGACATTTTTCAACCGTTAGGAAATGTGCTTGCAGTGGTTCGTACATTTTCAAATTTCTTTCTAGTGCTGGCATTACCGCCAGCCAGCGAGTTTCACTGTATCCAATAAGTTTGTTATGTTCGACATTACTATAGAACTATAGAACTCCTTCAACGTCTCCCTCCAGTAAAGACAGTAAAATATCCAAATTTTTTTAACCCTGCCATTTAAATCAGCAGCATTTCTTATTGCATTATTTAGAATATGGGCTGCGAATCCAATACCCAATACAATCTGGTTCAAATTCGAGTTTAGCTTGTTTTTAAATTTTCACCCCTTGACGTGACACCACTAAAATTGGTGTTCGTGTTATCAGCGCAAATTGCAACTAACTTTTTGTCAATGTTAAATAACAACAAGAAAACAAAATGACAACAAAACTTGTTCAAGCTACTGGAGCTGGCGGCTTATAGCACGCTTTTTTATGTTTATCTGTATCTATATGTCTTTTAATATCATAATGTCCACTGTTAATTTGCAAATTCACTCCGACTGGTAATACACTAAACTTTTGCGTCGTTATATTTTGATTTTTTTATAAGAGGATAGTCCAATTCAATATCGTATAAGAATTTACGTAAACGTTTTCTATCCGTCTTGATTTGCAGGAGAACTTTTTAAATATAATTTTAAAAATTAGTATAAATTTACCTTGTATAGTAGCTTAAAACTTTTGTTACACAAGTAAAGACTGCAAAACAATTGAAACAATTTATTTTAATTTTACTAAATAATTAATATCTTTTGTGTATTCTGTAAGAGGTATACAGTATACCCCTCGTTCTATCTTTTGCAAATCTAAACCATTTATCAAGTTTTTATGCTGTTTGCTTTGTTTGTTCTTTATTGAGAAAAAAAATTATATATTAGAAAATAATAATTTACTTTTGAGCTACCTAGTTAAAGTGTGTTTTAAACAGAGTTTGAAACGCCACTTATATCACTCTTTTACTTTGTCCTTTCAGTGCATAGCTTAAAAAAAAATATAACACTCCCACATACAGGAGTGAAAATAATAAAATATCATTCTTGCTACTAAATTGAAATAAATATTTTCTTTCAAATACTCAAAACATTTATTTTTGCTTCAAATTTGATGCTTTCCAACGTAAAATGCTTCAAATGATTCGTTCAATTATTCATGTATTGTTAGAAAAATGAATATAAAGGATGACGTAGAGTGACTAGTTTTCTTCTTTTGCAAATCGAATGAAAGAACAAGAAAATGTAATCTGCTCCAAAGGAGTAAAATCGAAAAAGCAAAAATTTTACTTTTACGAGTAAGAACGATATTCAAATTATGAACATTTTAATTTTTGAATATTATTTCAAAGGATTGAAATGAGTGCTCGAGTAATATACTTATACACCGGCGAGATGTTTCTATAAACAAAGAAACCTTTTCGCTGAGGTAGATCTGTTAGACATCAAAAGATATTTGCAAAAAAAATGTAAATTATTGAAGTGAAAAAAACTGAGTTTAGTATTTCTAAGAAAATTATAGTTAAAGCACTATTTTAGTAAAAAAAATATTACACTGGTTTGTTCTCTGAATATGGTTAAATCAACATATACATAACATTATACAAACTGCAAGAAAAAACTGTGAAGCCAGTGCATTGACTAAGATATTGCGCAAACTGTACGTAAGTAGATATAAGGTTTTTTAATTATTTCGATAATGCGGGCAAATGTGGTGGAAATATTTGTTTCATGGGACGCTTCGTGGGACAAATTTCTCCGTGGGACAACGCAATGAAATGTGGGATATTTCCACGAGCGTGGGACGTCTGGTCAGTTTGCTACACATAAACTTGCGTAAATTTTTCATTTGATTCAAAATTGTACAATTATTGTGAGCTTCTTTTAAATCTATAAGAAAAACCTACCACAAAAAATAATAGTTTCTCCCTCCCTGTGACTGTATAAAAAAAATGAACAAAGATTGACGTTTAGGATACTTTTTGGATTTTATTATAACCAACCAAACATATAATTTTTGCTATAATATGAATTAAAAATTATAGTCCATATAGCGAAAAGAATTTGTCAGCAAGTTTTCATAACATACTTTGAAAATATTTACATAACTTAGATATTTGTTCGTGTCGTTAGAAAATAATGCTTGTCCATTATAAAACATTTACTTTTATAAAATCACTGGAAATAACCCAATAAATTTAAATTACTCCCGCAATTATTTTCAATCATTTTATAAAAATTAGCACAACTATCAAGAAAACTTTTGATATGTTATAGGATTTTACATTTTAGAATTATTTTTAATTTATTGTTTTTAAAACAGTCTTGTAAAGTTTGTACAATATGATATAGATAAAAAACAAGGCCAAACAGTTAGGGTTCTCCAAATAAGTGGGGTACTAACTTTTAAGTTTATATAAATTACCAATGGTCAATAACAATTGAAATTTGAATGTTAAATACTGCACTATGAACTCTCGAGGAACCCTATACTAATGAAATATTTTGTTTCCTCTGGCTCAGACACGAATATCTTATAAACAAAACACAATCGTTCTTCTAAAAGCGGCAATGCCGCGCACCTTATAGTACGATAGAATTCTGTCAAAATACGCACCCACGGCGTTTTTGGAAGAACGATCGTGTTTTGTTTATAAAACTGATTTCATCAGAAGATTAGAAGCAATACGACCGCCTTTCGTATCGGTGGTGCTCTAGTCCTTGATACAAAGAACGATAACGGTTTGAATATAGCGGTGAACTGTACTTTAGTAATATGTAACGTAATAATTATATTATCAGATATATTTCAATTAATAGTATGCGATAAAATTGGTATATTATACCGTATTTACAGCGGTATAGCAAATTAGTAGATGTAATTAAAATCTGTGCTGTAAACACTTTTTATTTTGAACGCTTGCAACTAATTTGATATCTAGCCTTACTAAAAATCAATTTTTTTAAAATTTAATACTTCACACTATGAACACCATTGTAAATAAAAATCTTTGATTTCTACACCGTCTCCTTTTCCCAAAAATTAATATACTATCTACTAATTTGCTATGTCGCTGTAAATGCGGCATTAGTTAAGCAAATCTTCTAAAAATTAGACGAATTTACAAAATAACAGTGCATTGAAATTTTTATAGTGTATAATTCTATCACGATTGGATGGTTTCATTGAATCCATGTATTGATAGTATCAGATCCTTGGGGGGGGGGGCCAATGCCCCCCCCAGCCCTATCCAATTGACGCCCCTGTTTTGCAAATAATTTTTTAAATCAAGAAAAGAAGACTACCTACAGGACCTAGTTCAACTATTTTTCAACCTCTCGATAACTATTTATTCGATTGTTCCATTGAATTACTAATAAAAAAATAGTTATTCAAATAAAAACACTGCGAATAAAAAAACTAGTAGTAAAAACACTTCGAATAAAAAAAACACTTCGAATAAAAAATCCTTTCGAATAACAAAACTAGTAGTAAAAACACTTCGAATAAAAAAACCTTTCGAATAACAAAAATAGTAGTAAAAACACTTCGAATAAAAAAACTAGTAATGAAAACACTTCGAATAAAAAAATTAGTAATGAAAACACTTCGAATAAAAAAACTAGTAATGAAAACACTTCGAATAAAAAAACTAGTAGTGAAAACACTTCGAATAAAAAAACTAGTAACTATTTTTATTCGAATGAATTTTTTATTTGCTGTCTGTTATGAACAATCGAATAATTCGAAATGTTTCAACAATCGAATAATTCGATTGTTTTTATTCGATTGTTCCCATCACTACTTTAAAGTATCACTTTTCAACTATTTATTTTGTCGTCATAGCTACGTCCAAAAAAGTAAAAAGCATTTGTATTTGTTTAAATTCTATGAAAAATAAATTTTTTTATCAAAGCAACCCGCAAATTCAAAATTTCATTATCCAATTAAAATAGTTGTTATCATTTGTTGTCATAGAATTTGGAAAAAATAATAAATATTTTTTCAAAGGTTACTTGTTCCACATATTTTTATTTTAAAATTTATGAAAATTTATAATTTTAATTTAGAATAAACCCATTTTCTTAAAATATTTTGCTTGCGGCGAATAAAAAATAGTATATGATGCACGGACGTAAGCTATTTTGGACTTAATGTGGGTGCAAATCTCGGCTAGCGCCTCGATTTGCAAACTCCACATCCGTCCAAAATCTTTAGCTTTACGTCCTAGCATCATAATGTACTATATTAGTACACGTGAGTATTTACTTTAATAACACTGAATTGAATTAAATATACTATTTTTAAATAATTTTTATTTCAAGTACTAATTTAACATTTTTTAAAAGACAAAAGCATAATAAGAGAATTTTTTAAATATTTATTGAAATTTGGAAAATCAAACTTTTTTCAAAAAAAGAAAAACCAGAATTCTATAAAAAACTTTTGTTTTTTATAAATTTTTTAAGCGATAAAAACATTACTTGCTACAGTGGCGTCATTTCACCAAAATCTTGGGGGGGCGAGAATTTAAATGACATAAAAAGATTTTTTTCGTAAAACATAACATACACATTTTTATACACACATATATTTAAAAGCATTTAAATGCATGGACTAAGAAATAAAAATAAAATGCTTTTGAGCTACCTTGGTTACTCTGCTAGATCTTTGTCTTCTGGTGTTGTTTCATTGAAGCGAATGCCGCAAAGTTCTGCAAAATCCCTTCATTTGTTAAAAATAATTTTAAATTTAGTATCATCTCTGCATTGTTTAAGCATCAAGAAAGTAGTTTTAATTAAAGGGCTTGTGCTAGAAATTATTATATCTTTGCTTTGTAACTGTTCAGAGAGTGAATTTGTAAACGACAGCAGATCGTGCAGCATAAAAAAAGGATGGTTTTTCTATACGATCCCGGGCATCCCGGGATTTAAAATTTGTGAGTCACGTAGTCCCAGGATCCATAAAACACCACGGGATTGCAATCCCTACGTGACTCCTCTTATGTCGAATCGTTTTTTTGTTTGTTTTCCTTTATTTGTCTCAGAGAGAAAGAGTTATGTCTACCCTAAACTGACCAGAGCCAAATCGTTAAAATGTGGGGCAAAATGCAAACATTCTTCCAAATACTAGCTAATTAGAATTTCTATTGCGAGAAAGTGGGATGGTGAAAACGTGCTAGCTAGATTGTGCATAAATTTACTATTTAATGCTTTCCTTTACTATTTGTTTACTATTTAATTCTTCAAAAAAATCTTTTATTTTAGTTGGACATTTTTCAACCGTTAGGAAATGTGCTTACAGTGGTTCGTACATTTTCAAAATTCTTTCTAGTACTGGCATTACCGCTAGGCAGCGAGTTTCACTATATCTAATAAGTTGGTAATGTTTGACATTACTTTTGCCGCAGAACTCCTTCAACTTAAACCAGTAAAGACAGTAAAATATCCAAATTTTTTTAACCCTGCCACTTACATCAGCAGCACTTCTTATTGCATTATTTAGAATACAGGCTGCGAATCCAATACCCAATACATTCTGGTTCAAATTTGCGTTTAGCTTGCTTTTAAATTTTCACCTCTTGACGTGACACCACTAAAATTGGTGTTCGTGTTACCAGCGCAAATTGCAACTAGCTTTTTGTCAATGTTAAATAACAACAAGAAAACAAAATAACAACAAAACTTGTTTAAGCTACTGGAGCTGGCTTATAGCAACGCTTTTTTATGTTTATCTGTATCTATATGTCTTTTAATATCATAATGTCCACTGTTAATTTGCAAATTCACTCCGACTGGTAATACAATAAACTTTTGCGTTGTTATATTTTGATTTTTTTATGAAAGGATAGTCCAATTCCATATCGTATGAGAATTTACGTAAACGTTTTCTATCCGTCTTGATTTGCAGGAGAACTTTTTAAATATAATATTAAAAATTAGTATAAATTTACCTTTTATAGTAGCTTAAAACTTTTGTTACACAAGTAAAGACTGCAAAACAATTGAAACAATTTATTTTAATTTTACTAACTAATTAATATCTTTTCTGTATTCTGTAAGTATAAGAGGCATATAGTATACCTCTCGTTCTATCTTTTGCAAATCTATACCATTTATCAAGTTTTTATGCTGTTTACTTTGTTTGTTCTTTATTGAGAAAAAAAATTAGAAATTAGTAAGTAATGATTTTCCTTTTGAGATACCTAGTTAAAGCGTGTTTAAACAGAGAACAGGAAAATGTAATCTGCTCCAAAGGAATAAAATCGAAAAAACAAAAATTTTACTCTTACGAGTAAGAACGATATTCAAATTATGAACATTTTAATTTTTGAATATTATTTCAAAGAATTGAAATGAGTGCTCGAATAAAGTAAAATTGTAAACTCTGGTTTGAAAATTTAAATGTTTATGAATTTATTCGAAAAACTGCGTCTTTTTAAGTAAAATATTTTGTATTTTATTTTGAATAATATACTTTCGATCTCTCGTATATACACCGGGGAGATGTTTCTATAAACAAAGAAACCTTTTCGCTGAGGTAGATGTGTTAGACATCAAAAGATATTTGCAAAATAAAATGTAAATTATTGAAGTGAAAAAAACTGAGTTTAGTATTTCTATGAAAATTATAGTTAAAACACAATTTAGTAAAAAAAATATTGCACTGGTTTGTTCTCTCATTGTTCTCTCATCCATTCTTTAAACAAAAATATAAAAAAACAAAAAAAGAAGATTTACGTCCATCAACATCTTTGAACGTATGTTGTTGTGGGACCTTGGTCTTAAAAGGTTTTTATGTGTTATTGTGACACATATTGTAATTCCTACTACACAACACATTTTATTATTAAAAAAAAAAAAAAATATAGATAAATCAACATATACATAACATCATACAAACTGCAAGAAAAAACTGTGAAGACCTTGCTTTGACTAAGATATTGCGCAAACTGTACGTAGGTAGATATAAGGTTTTTTGATTATTTCGATAATGCGGGCATTTGTGGTGGAAATATTTGTTTCGTGGGACGCTTCGTGGGACAAACTTCTCCGTGGGACAATGCAACGGAATGTGGGACATTTCCACGCAGCGTGGGACGTCTGGGCAGTTTACTACCCATAAACACGTGCGTAAATTTTTCATTTGATTCAAAATTGTACAACTATTGCGAGCTTCTTTTAAATCTATAAGAAAAACCTACCACAAAAAAATAATAGTTTCTCCCTCCCTGTTTAAAAAAAATGAACAAAGATTGACGTTTAGGATACGTTTTAGATTTTATTATAACCAACCAAACATATAATTTTTGCTATTTTATGAATTAAAAATTATAGTCCATATAGCGAAAAGAATTTGTCAGCAAGTTTTCATAACATATTTTGAAAATATTTACATAACTTAATTTGTTCGTGTCGTTAGAAAATATTGCTTGTCCATTATAAAACATTCACTATTTAAAATCACTGGAAATAACACAAAATATTTAAATTACTCCCGTAATTATTTTCATTCATTTTATAAAAATTAGCGCAACTATCAAGAAAACTTTAGATATGTTATAGGATTTTACATTTAGAATTGTTTTTAATTTATTGTTTTTAAAAAAGTTGTAAAGTTTGTACAATATGATATAGATAAAAAACAGGGCCAAACAGTCAGGGTTCTCAAAATAAGTGGGGCATGGAGGGATCAGTTTTTATTGTTTTAAAATTTTTTTTTTATTTTTGATCTACGGGTGTGAGAAACCCGCGTACTCCAGTCCCTGCTATTGACATACGAGTTAACGTGAGATATCACATACCACTGGCAATAGCAGTGAGATATCACTGGCCAAGGTGACATCTTAGGGGTGGTGGCGGATGAACTGTATTCAGTCAACGGTAGCACCCTCAATCTTAGCTGTGAAATAATCCTTGATGATGAGACGCTATTGCTTCCTTGAAGAAACGAGCCTTCAAACAACTATGTGTGGGCTTTAATCATTAAGAAAGATGGTGCGTCACAGGATCAAGGAATAGGCAACCGGTTGGATTATTGGCAACTACATTTTTGTTTTGTTTCAGCAAATTTTTGTCAAAATTTCACTTTTATTTTCTTTATTCTATCATAAAATATTGGCCTATGTCATATTTTGTCAGTGATAGGATTTTTTGTTTAGTTATCCATTCTTTAACAAAAAATATGAAAAAACAAAAATAAAGGAAGATTTACGTCCATCAACACCTTCGAACGTATGTTGTTGTGGGACCTTGGTCTTAAAAGGTTTTTAAGTGTTATTGTGACACATATTGTAATTCCTACTACACAACACATTTTATTAAAAAAAAAATTAGGTTGTGTTCTCCTGCATGTACTTACTTTTAAGTTTATATAAACTACCAATGGCCAATAACAATTGAAATTTGAATGTTAAATACTGCACTATGAACTCTCGAGGAGCCCTATACTAATGAAATATTTTGTTTCCTCTGGCTCAGACACGAATATCTTTTAAACAAAACACAATCGTTCTTCTAAAAGTGGTAATGCCGCACACCTTATAGTACGCCGTGGGTGCGTATTTTGTCAAAATACGCACCCACGGCGTTTTTGGAAGAACGATCGTGTTTTGTTTATAAAACTGATTTTATCAGAAGATTAGAAGCAATACGACCGCCTTTCGTATCGGCGGCGCTCTAGTCCTTGATACAAAGAACGATAACGGTTTGAATATTGCGATGAACTGTACTTTAGTCGGGCCAAAATAATATTTAACGTAATAATTATATTATCAGATATATTTCAATTAATAGTATGCGATAAAATTGGTAAATTAGTTAAGTAAATCGTGCATTGAAATTTTTTGTAGTGTATAATTCTACCACGATTGGATGGTTTTATTGAATCGATGTATTGAATTATTGATAGTATCAGATCCTTGGGGGGGGGGGGGGGGGGCATGGGCCCCCCCCAGCCCTACCCAATTGACGCCCCTGGCTTGCTACAATTAAAATTTTAAACATTTAAAAAAAAAATGAAAAAATGAAATAATTAAAAAAAAATAAACACCATATTAACAAGATACTCTCACAACTCTCGTTGTAAATTGGAAGAACTGCCTGTTAATTAGAATGCCATGATTATTATTAAGTTGTTGTCTTTTGTTCTCATATTAAGTTCTCATTAACAAACTGTTTTAAAAAAATAACTTTTAATTTTTATAAAGGAAAGATTCTCCATTGATTAGTTTATACTTAGTTTATACACGTTTGTCACTTCATATTTAGAGGTTTAAAAGAATAAATTTGAGTGTAATTTGTGACAAACTTTCTTTCATAATAATTGAAACAATGTGTAAGATTAAATTTGAGTATAATTTATAAATTTTGACAAACTTTCTTACATAATAATTGAAAAAATGTATGCAGCTATTAAATCAATGTTATGTAAATTAAATATATATAATTTGTTATAAAGTCAGAAACATTTCCAAGTTTTCAATGAAATAAAATGGGCTTATTTGTTAAATATATTTGTCAAAACATATGGATCAGAATTACTTCGATACAATTTAACTTCAACATTTAAAAAAATACCGAGGCAATTTAGAGAAAATATTGTATTTAGAAAATGGTGAACAGGTTGCTGTAAATCACACAATCAATCATCAAGACACTCCGTCAGCAATACTGTTGAACAACGCCTCTAGCAGCCAATTCCTTAGGATCTTCTGAACCACTTCAATCAACATTGCTACCAAACTCACCTGGCAACTATCATCTTTTAATTCATCATCAGAACATTCCTGCTACCAAAAAATAATTATCAAACTTATAAATAAACATTTCAAAAATTTTGACGTTTGCTAAGTTATTAAGTTTTCGCTAGTTGGAAATTAGATTTTTGACATTCGTTAAGTTGTCTTAAGTCTCTTAAGTTTTCGCTGGTTAGCCCATAACTCCTTGAGTAATAATTTCACTCTCAAGCGGAAAAGACATACTTTGCGCCCTTAATACATAAATAGCTATTATTAGCTGTAAATTGTAATCAAATATACATTAAATATTTACACAAAATTGTTGGAGAGTTAAAATATGGCGCATAAACTAAACATTTTCTTCGGTTGTACTAATTTAAAACTTTTGTTCATACATTTAATTTAATTAAATCGATCAGAAATTTTTATAATTTTTTATGTAAAGTTTCAATTGCTAAGTTTATCAGCACGATAATAATGAGTTCGCTATGTTGATGGACGTCTAATTTAATACAAAGAATAAAAACACGAAGTTCGCCAACAATTTTTACTTTATTGTAGTACACGAAGTTTACACCATGATGGAATTATAGCATAATAGCAATTAGCTATTAAACTATTACGGTTAAAACGGATAGAATAATACTTTTTTAACATAACAGATAGTAATAATTTGATATTTTAATTTTGATCGAGAGTATAAATAATAGTATATTCAAAAAAATTGTAACCGTCAAAACGTAAAAGGTAATAGACAATTTCATATGCGATTGTAAAAAATGTGCAACATCAATATCACTCAAAATTTAGTTTTAATTTTAAATTAATATGAGTATTATAATTTTTTGTTGAAATACTTTTCGATTGATAAGATTTTATATTCAAATTTGAAATACAGTACTTAGTATTAATACTAATGAGTTGATTATTTATTTTACTTAAATAAATAATAAATTTATGTCTCCAAGTAATATTTGTTTCTTCAAGGTGAATTATTTTTAATAAATCAACTGATTTAATTTTATTTTTGAATGCAGTGGAACTAGTTTGAGCTATTAAATTTTACTGTACAGGAAAGAATTTAATTCGAAAGTTTCAAAGCGGTTAATAGATGTTTAAAAATTAATGTTTTTATGTAAGCAAATTGATGACACAAATAGTTACTAAAAGATTTACTTTAGGCAAACAGGAATATTGACGGTTTGTGTTTGACGTATAAACTTTGAAAGAATTTAATATAACTCAACGAAATTTAGTTCTAAAATCATTTTATCAAAAACTTTATAAACATATCCTAATGCCGTTTTGGATAACAGAAGATGCTCAAGCTATTGGGCTTGGTTAGCATGTGGTTCCAATAAAACGTCTAAAGAGCTCCATTTCAACAACAACTAATCTTAAGAATCGGTGATGTTGATTGTTCGCCACTGATACCGGATTGAATAGCTGTGAAACAGAAAAAAATCACGAAACACAAACTCTTTAGTTTAAATGTGTTGTGTAGTAGGAATTACAATATGTGTCACAACAACGAACAAAAACCTTTTATAAGCAAGGTCCCTTAATAACATGCGTTGTAAGCATGTTGATGGACGCACATTTTTTAAGTGATCTCTCCATGCGGGGATAAGGGGATTGATAAATACATTAAAGTGGCGAAATTAATAGAATATTAAAATGTGTTAAGACTTAAGATGATACATTTGATAAAAAGATTTTTTGTTTGTGAGGTCAACAAAGACTGAGATTTGCCTGATATATGAATTCCAATTCTGATACCCTTTATTTTGATCTGTTCCGAGAAAACTACATTAAAATACTTATGTTTTTTTGAAACAATTAAGTGTGAGAAAATTGAACTATGGCTGCACAGAAACAACCCGACTAGCATTATGTAAGGGCTCAAATCTGGGCCGGATGCCGCTTTCCCTACCACTGATAGGGTCCGGATCAGGCACCCTGAACTGGTAAAACTGGATCAAGCAGTCCTACTAGAACCGGACAAGGACCGGATCAATTCAAATAGGGCATTTATTAGTAAGTATATGACAAAATGTACAATTTTTGTAAATACGTTAATTTAAAATGTCCAACAAATTCGTTTATAAAATATTCTAACTTTATACTTACCTATATGTCATCATAGCAAAACGCAAAGAAGCGATAACTAAAGTATAAATGAAAGTTCGCAAGATATATCTAAAATGGATAATACTCTAGTGAAGTTTACCCAAATGAAATTTATTCAAATGAAATAGGGCTCAGATCAGGACAAATAAGGCATACCTTCATTGAAAAAGCAAATATTATTTTGATCCGGCTCAGATCCGGCATTTACTACTAGGGATGAGATAAGGTTTTCGCAGTCCGGGCCGGATCAGGACAAATAAGGCGTGCCCTATTAGTGAAATCATGTACGATTTTTGATAGGGGCCGGATGCAAATGCCTTATTAGGTCCTTATTACACCCTGATCCGTGCCGGATCATAATACGACATTCCTGTACAAAATATTAGTCGGGAAACTACACAAAATACTAGATACGGATACTATTATTTTGAATAAGTAACCGCCGAAGCATAAATATAGCCATAACATGATTTTATTTTTAGTTTTGTTAAAAACGCTACAAACAAGCAAAAAGAAATTATAGCATATTATCGAAATTATAGCACTTTGGTACAATTACCTCTAATACGAAAATTCTCCGCTATGCTTCCTGAGAAAAGAAAAATTTTCCTTTGGAAAATAATATTGAAAAATACAAAACGTATAGTACACATAAATATAATACCAAAATTAATTTCAACAAAATTATAAAAATTGTAAGAGAACAATATGTCTTACAATATTACCATAGCATACAAATATTCCCAAATTTATTTTTTGATTAAAAATACCGGTTTAACTTTCTTAATATTAATGTTTAATCCTGCACACCATAAATAACACGTTCAACAGATGAATTTATTTATGTTTTCCCGCACTTATTGTTTTTAGACGAATATATAATTTAACCAATTCTGTGGAATATAAATATGGAGTTTGTACGCAAAAAAATTCACCTCTCCGTCATAAATAAATTTTTAGATTTTAATAAAAACAATATGCACTTAAAATCGTTGGGGTGAATTCAAAAACGTGGTATGTGCACGTCTGATTATATTAATTGCAATTACGATTACGGAATTCATATCATGGAAAATAAATGAAATATTCGTGCGGTAGAGTTTGGTAAAATTTGTATGTATGGATCTGGTATATATGTGGTATTGAGATAATAATACTTGCGTTTTAATTAAACGTATAATCTAAACTACATAATGATTGGATCCATTGCTATCGTATGGATAAAAATCTTAGCAAAATCTTGAAAGCTTCTATGCTAAATCGTATATTCCTCCAATTATTGTTAAAAGTCATTTGCTAGAAGGTTAGCTATAAACTGACTCTAATCGTAATAAAATATGGTACAAAATGAAACAGCCCAAAATTATTAGAAATTTCCATTGGAAGATCGTGAGACGGTCAAATAATATCGTTTTTATGATTCGGAGCCACAAAACATTAACAATAACAAATATGTATTAATAATTAATTAATTAACATAATATAAATTTACTTTTATTAACTTAATGGAGAGTACTCTCTTTGTAGACGCATTGGTTCTTTTCCTCGTAAACAAAGAGAAGGAATACTCAACTTTTAACATTTTCGTAGAAAATTTATCATTCTTAAAGTATATACCCATCGCATGTCTGTAGAAATAGACGCATCGTGCAAACCCTTAAGGCTTTTCTCTGTCACATTTATTTCACCACAATTTTAAATTGTGTGAAGTAATGCAATCTATCCAGAAAAAAAAATCTTACATACCCCAAATTTTGTTTTTTCTTTTGTTTTGGACCATCCTCTATCTAAATAGCCAGAAATAATTTTGGTGTAGGTGTGGGTGGGTGGGTGGGTGGGTGGGTGCGTGGGTGCGTGACGTTCCTGCATAGGATCTCGATGAAACTTTGGCATATGATCCAGGTTCACTTGAAAATGGAAGATCTGGATTCATTTCAAATTTGGACAAAATTGGGGGGGTCTCCCGAACACCTCTAAGTTTAAATTTAAAATAACTTCTAATCCCGGATTATGATCTTATGGAAACTTGGTACATAAGGTTTAAGTACTGTTTTCAATATTTCTGCATACCAACTTCCAGTTTGTCACTTCCGGCTTAAAAGATTTTTTTCCAAGTGATTATACCTACTGTAGCCTACAATTACCGTCCGATTTTCATGAAACCTTGGAAAACGCTTTCAAGTAACATGAGAATCAGCTTTTGGAGTACATTAGAAAAAAGATTGGGGGGTCCACCATACAACAGGTGGTTTTTCCCACCATGTTTTTATGTTTGTTGGGAGCATACAACATTCGTTCGTGAATGAATTTTGATGACACTTTGGAAAAAGATGCAAATATGTATGGCAAGGAACTGATTAGTTTTTGAGCGATAGTGAACAAAGTAGGGGGGGAGGGGGGTCTGAGCACCCGTTATTTTAAAGCTCAATAACATCTGTACCTGATAATCGAATTGGATGAAACCTTGGTACATAAGCATTTAGTACGGTTCACAACAGTTCTGCATCCCCAACTTCCAGTTTTTCATTTCCGGTAAAAAATTTTTTTTGTAATTTTTTGAAGTTTTTTCAGTGTGTTTATGCACACTACAGCTTACTATAATGAAGTGATTATGATGAAACTTATGAAAAAGGTTTCAATTAGTGTGAGAAGATAATTATCATCTTTTGGAACACATTGATCAAAGTAGCTGGGGGTCTACAATACAACTGCTGACTTTTCACACTTTGTTTTCAAATTTAAAGTTTGTTGGGGGCATACAGACTTTATTCATTATTTAATTTTAATGGAACTTTGAAAAAAGAGGGAGACTCAAATAATAAAGAACTGATTAGTTTTTGGACAATATTGGGAGAAGTGTTGGGAGGTCTCCCTAACACCTGTTTCAATGTTTGTTGGGAGCATACAAAATTCGTCGTGAATGAATTTTGATGACACTTTGGAAAAATATGCAAATATGTATGGCAAAGAACCGATTAGTTTTTGAGCGATAGTGAACAAAGTGATGGGGGTCCACTGAGCACCCGTTTTTTTTAAAGCTCAACTATATCTGTACCTAATAATCGAATTGGATGAAACTTGGTACATAAGCATTTAGTACAGTCCACAACAGTTCTGCATCCCAACTTTCGGTTTTTCACTTCCGGTAAAATTTTTTTTTTGTAATTTTATGAAGTTTTTTCAGTGTGTTTATGCACACTACAGCCTACAATAATGAAGTGATTATGATGAAACTTATGGAAAAGGTTTTGATTAGTGTGAGAAGATAATTATCATCATTTGGAATACATTGATCAAAGTGGCGTGGGGTCTACCATACAACTGCTGACTTTCACACTTTGTTTTTAAAGTTTGTTGGGAGCATACAGACTTCATTAATTAATTAATTTTGGTGACACTTCGCAAAATGATGGAAACTCAAATGACAAAGAACTGATTAGTTTTTGGGAATTATTGGGATAAGTGGTGGGGGGTCTCCCGAACACCTGTTTATTGTTTCAATGTTTGTTGGGAGCATACAACATACGTTCGTGAATGAATTTTGATGACACTTTGGAAAACAAGATGCAAATATATATGGCAAGGAGCTGATTAGTTTATGAGCGGTAGGAAACAAAGTGGTGGGGGTCCTGCCTGGTCCACCTGTTTTTTTGAAATTTTAATAGCACTTGTACTTGATATCGATTTTTAAACCTCTGCGGATTGAAGCCTCCTAAGACTATGGATTCCCGCAAACTATTCTATTTGTATGCAGTTCGGACAAAGAAGTCTTTCTGCAATCTGCCAGTGACAGCCAGTGACAGCGCGGGATCTCGACCGTTTGACTGGTTGCAGTAGCCGATTGTGAAACGAGGGTAAGAATAAGTTTGAGGCATGATACAGCTGATTTCATCTGAGTACTGTTGATGACGATATTTGTAAAAAACAACGAGGTCAGCAACAGCGGCGACGATGTTGTAGGGAATCAAGTTTTGATGTCAAAGCTCGATCAGCCACAATTCTTATATAGCCCGCTTTTGAACAGAGTCCAAGAGGGCCAAAATGGAAACAGAAGCAGCACCCTAAGCTTGACAACAGTACTCCATACAGGGACGAATATAGGACTTATAAACTTGGAGCAATTGGTATGGAGTGAAAAATTTTTTGCATCTATGTAGGAGGCTGAGTTTTTTAGACGCGCTTTTTGCCATCGCCATTACATGATCGTTCCAGAGTAGGTCATTTGAAACTGTGACACCCATTAAAGGAATGTTTTTACATGCACATATTGGTTCATCACACATATTGAATAAAATATCTTTGGGGAACTCGGTCTTTGATCTGGAAACAATCAACAGCTGTGTTTTGGTTGAGTTGAAATTGACCAGGTTCTGGTCACCCCAATTGGCGACTTTTGTTAAGTTTTTTTACACGTTTATGGCGACACTGCACCTGGGCGAGATTAATTCGTTCGTGCATTTTGCCTTTTGAAGGGAGGGGCTCGAACGACTTGTGCAGAGTACTATCATCTGCAAAACTATTTATTGAGTTGCTGGTGATTTTCAACAATTCGTTGATATAAATCAAAAATATGGTTGGGGACAATACTGAGCCTTGAGGTACACCAGCGTTAATTAGTTTAGACTCAGAAGAAAATCCGTCTAAGGAGACCAAAATGTATCTGTTGGATACAAAAATTTTGAATCAGCTTCACAACATTGGGATGAAAACCATACGCAATAAAAGCCTTTTGCCAAAATATAAAAACCCTTAACCCAAACCGAAGTCTTGATATCTCATAGCCTTGAGATTTCAGCCCCTTGATACTTTGTCAATTAAATTATAATAAATAATTTGTAATTGAAACGGAAATTAATTTGAGAAAAATAAAGATACTGATTGTTTAAATCATTTTTGAGTATATTGGCCAATCTATTTTGGAAACTGAAAGTTCCACTATAAAAGACTAAGTAATCTGAAACAGTTTACGATAATTTAAACTTGGGAATGAAATCTTAGCTTTCGAAATTGATTGGCCAAAAATCAATGCATGTTTTATTTCGCTAAAATTAATTTCCATAATATTATATTTGTGATATCTAGTGCTCAAGAAATAATAACAGTTATAGTTAGTAGTAAACATTTAGGCTATTAATTTCCTATGTTAATATATGTACAATATACATACTACATACATAAGTGTGTGGTGTGTAAGTGTAATCAACGTCGCTTTCGATTTTACTGAAGAAAGAATTGCATTATTGTTTTTTCCAGTTATTTCAATCAAATCCAACGCACTACAAATCTAATATTCGAACACGCTTTTATATGAATTCGTCAAATATAACAAAATTGGTCGTTACACAACAGTAACACTCATTTGTTTAAATAAACCAGATTATCTTACTGCCTAATAATCAATCGCAATTTATTTTTAATTTTTCCATTCGCAAAAACAACTGATTCAATAAAAAATCTTTTGTTTACTTTTACAAATTAAAACTTTTAAATTCCAATTCAAATTCAAATTTAATAAATGAATTTAAACTAGATTTCATTTTTATAAAATTTTACCACTTGACAAGAAGTTACAATTAATTTTCTTGTCAAAAACTCATTTTAAAAAGAAATGTAGCAAGACACAAAAAAAAGTTTTCGTTTTTAAGCTTTTTAATAAATCACGTATAAGGTTATTTAATTTAAAACAAATTTCTCTGATTTTAAAGTTTGCGTTTCGGAAAAGTCTAACGTTTTTGGGACATGAATTTTGATTGTCGAATAAGATTGTCTGGAATAGAAAAAAATTCTAAAATTTCGATATTCTACGTCCACGATGTGCTTTCTGAGTATTGCGCCTAGAAGTAGGTGTTGTAGTGCTACACTGAAAAAAACATTGAAGTTCATGACATGACAAAGAAAAATTATTTGCAATCAATTTCACTGTGATTGGGACAACTACACGATAACATTTTCCTAACAACAGAATGAGGTTTATTTAAAATATAAAGTGTTATATCCAATATAACAGTAGTTGAATAAAGATGATAAATATTTCCTTGAAAAAAATTTTCTTTGGCCTTATATCATGAATTTTTCATTTTAAAGTTTAAGTATTTGAGATTAATTGAGCTATATTTTATTTTCACATAAATATTTTGTGTGATTGTCTCAACTTCATCGATTTATAATTGTAGAGTTGTTGAAGCAATTTCGTAGTTTGATTCGCCATATGGTGAAGTTGAGACAATTGCATTTCGATTGGAAATAGGACATGTTTTTTCAGTGTATGATATTGAACATCACTGTTTTACCAAAAACGCATTAAAACCAAAACAACTACAACGTCAGTGTTAAGAGAGACCTGGAGGAGGGGATGGTTGTCTTGGATGGAGACTGCTTGCTTTATAAAAACTTCGTTCTGAAAGTCCAAAAATGTTAATTTATCTGTAGAATGTGACTTATTCACGAAAACTGGGTTAAGCTACGAGTTGTCTGCATATTTATGAAATTTTGTACCATTCATGGGATTTGGAACACAACGACAGCAACAATTTGGTAAAATTAAATATAAGACGTTAGATAAGGAACATGGTTTGGATTGCAAAGCAAATGCAGACGTTATTGTGATATGGAGGAAAAAATATCTCATAAAAATACATACAAACTTTTGTTGTACACAGAAAAAAAACGCATTTTCATCTTTATCAGGCATATCAGATTCTTCGATATTTTTTAGCACATTTACCAATTCAATATCATTGTCATCTTCATCTTCGATTTCTCTATCATTTTCTGAAAATGCATCATCTATAGAATAGCCAGGTTTACGAATTTTGTAAAATGTTTCAACTTCAGATGGATGTATTCCATGGTTTGAACAACATTGACTTTTTGCAAAAATTAATTTGTCAACAACATCATGATTGAAATACACACCAAATCCGCAGTCGCTAAAATACCAATTCTTCTATTTTTTCCGATCTGCAGGTTTCAATAATTAGCACCAAACCAAGTACAATTTACGAGCAAATTGACTTCAACGTTATATTGAGGTAACGACGCATTGATATAGCCGACTATTCGTCAACATTTATTGAAAATTTTTCATTGGATTTGATTTTATTTTCGATCAGTATGTTTTATGTTTGTTTTTTGTTTTTGTTTTTTTTTAATTTTCGTAGCACAATTTTGGATAGTATTTACAGAAGTTGGCATATTATAATTCCGATTAACAACAAACCCACGAATGGCGTCCCTTTTTGCAATCTTTTGGAATGAAATACCATTCTTAGTGGCACATTTCGATATTATTTCCCACTTATTCTGTGGCGAACATTTTAATTAAATTTTAAAAAATTAAAATCGAGTTGGCGATGTTTTTTATGTAACTGATCATTAAAAAGAAAAACAAAAATTTTTTTTAGTCATTCTAATTTTTCCGCAATAAAAATTAAGTTCTCGTTTTGTGTTAGATTTAAAAAAGCTTTACATTTCATGCCATTATTGCTAAGATTTTAAATGTAAATAATTTCCTCAATGTTATAAGTTAACTAACTCAGTAAAAAAACATTTGTAAATCTTATTCCAAATTAAGTGCATTATTTAGTTGCAAAATAATAATTGTGTTATATAAATATATGTGTGTCAAGATACGCTTCGCTTTCTCCATTTTCCAACATAATATTATAATAAATGACAGATGTTTAGCGATTAAGCTGTGTATAATCATTTCGAGTGTAATCAACAATATTCCATCGAATACATTTCTATATATGGGAATTTAAATAATGTTATCTATAAACAATTTAAACATTACAATTTGATTCTAGAAGTTTACACGCATTATATCAAATTAAAATTAATAGTATAGCTGCATTCATAGTTAAAGAGAAGTTTTTAAATACATGCTGAATAAACATTCTCAGTCAAAAAAGGCAACGTGTAATCAATATAAATTATCTCATCTCCTGGACATCTGCAGCAGGGATCCACACTGAACAACTGATTGCCTGGGCGCTATTCCAGCTACCAAAATTCTCCACGTACAAATGACAATATCGAACTTGGTGTGGCTCTACCTTCATCAGCTAATTGTACCTTTTTGACTAGAGGAGGGGATGCTTCTTTAATTTGTTTAGCATTACTATATGTTGAACTGCAAATGTTAATACTATTTAGTTTTAAATGGTTTTTCATTGCTGACGTATTTCCACCTTTAGTTGAAATTATTCGTGCGCATCAAACTACGTGACACTGAGATTTATCTGATGATATTTTCTTGAAATGGTCCCAAAGTATTTTGCTCACACCGATGAACTGTTTAATGTAATTCACAAAATGCATTTAGAAATAAATTATGGTAATCAAAATAAAATGATGAAAATATTTCAAGTCAATATAACCGCATGTAGGGATCAGTTTTTGATGATTTGTAAATTTTTTATTTTTCTTCTACGGGTGTGGCGATCCCGCCTACTTCAGTGCCTGCTATTGACATACGAGTTAACGTAATATATAACTAGCCAAGGTGATATCTTAGGAGTGCTGGCAGATGAACTGTATTCGGTCAACGGTAGCACCTTTAATTTAAGTTATGGCACATTCTTAAATGACGACACGCTTCTGCTCGCTTAAGGAAATGAACCTTCATATAATTCTATTTTCGGATTTAACCATTGAGGAAAATATAGCGTGGGACCTTCGTCTTAAAAGGTTTTTTGTGTTGTTGTGACACTGTAATTACCACTACACAGCCACTACCTTTTATTTAAAAAATAATTATAAAAATATTAGTACGTTAGAAGTAGGGATATATTTGAATTTATAAGAAGGATTCCTGAGAGCCAATCATTCCCATCATGATTAGCATTGTGTTAGACCTCAGAGACGGGCTGGAATCGAGTTTCCCGGCCACTTCTGGATCCTGGATCAGACAACATGATTCGGTAACGATCAGAAATGGATCGCCTCAAATTATTCAGATCGGCTTCAGGCCCCGATTAGAGCCAGATCAAAACCGGATCGATTCAAATTAACAAAATGCTAGTTTAGCATAAATGCATGCATTAAAAAAAATTTTGGAAAAAAATTCATAAAAAATTAAACTATTATTAAAATAAGAGTAAAAGATGTAGATAAATCCAGTATGTCTATTGCGACATTTCCCTCGGAATTGGGAATTGAGTCAAACTGCAATAAATGAAAAAAAGAAATATTTTTTAATACAAATTTGTTATTTCCCGCGGCACGGATTACTAGTTATGAAAAAATTGCTATAATTTATTTCTCAATTAATATTTCACGATGTACCGGAATAGGGCTACAGGAAAGGTGCAAGCCAGCTCGTAGCCGTAATAATGAAAATAATAATGGAAGTAAAAAGCTATATATACTATCGTATCGAAACGAACAAATTCTTTAAAAAAACATAATAAACGAAAAGTTGCATCCATCAATACGTCAAATCGTATGTTATTGTTGCTGTAGGACATATGTATTAACAGGTTTCTGTGTGTTATTGGGACACATACTGTAATTCCTACCATACAATCCATCTTATTAGAAAAAAAAGTTTGTGTGGTAATAGAAAAGAGCGCATCTAAAGGACTTGGTTTTGGACTGTGTAACAAAACATAGTAGACTGGTAAGCTGGTATCACTATGGAAAATGACAGTACAGAACTCTCAATGCTGTGTACGAGTAGAGAACGATATATCAAAGTTTTTTAAAGTTGACGCCGGGTTAAGTCAAGGTGATGCTATCTCTCCTATAATATTTAATCTAGCCTTGGAATATGTGTACCGTCAAAAGAAACTACCGACTAACCACAATATCTTGTCAATAAACTTAGAACAGATGATCGCGTACGCTGATGATGTTGTCATCCTTGGCTGAAGTGAAGCTGTTATGAGTGAGACTTTCAAGTCGCTTGAGGGTGGTTCTAGAAAAATTGGTCTTCAAATTAACTATGATAAAACTAAACATATGAATGTTTCAAGAGAGGCTGAGAAGAAAGATTTGATGTGCGGCCATGAACGAATTGAGGGAGTTGAATCTTTTAAATATTTGGGATCAATGCTTGACTCAAACAACAGCATACTTACAGATATAAAAGCTCGAATCGCTGCAGGTAATCGAACTTTCTACTCAATTAAACCTCTTCTTGGATCACCGTATGTATCAACTAACACCAAACTCAAGCTATACAAGACGTTGATTAGACCGATTGTGATATATGGGTCACAAACGTGGATCTTTACTCAAAATGACGAATCTCATTTTGGGTCCACTTAAGACAGACGATGGAGAGTACAGAACGCGATATAACTTTGAGATCAGAGACCTTTTTGAGGGTCCAGATATAATATGTTGTAACCGTTCCAACATGATCGCTTTGTTTGGGCATGTTCGGCAAGTCGATTAACAGTCTGGAATGATTTAAAAAATGTACGTTAGTACCCCAGGTAGGGGTAGGTAGAGGTAGACCACGACTGCAATGGGAGACGGGCGTAATAAACAACCTTAAACAAATCGGCTGCCATGGTAATTATGCCGCTGTTGCGAAGGACTTGTGGTGAATATTCGAAGTCGGTTAGCATGGCAACGCTCCTACATTGAGCATGAACGCCACAAAAAAAAAAAGTCAGACAAGTGCGAATAAAATTCGCTCGCCAAGGGTTCCGTAAATGCAAAAGAACACAATATCAAAAATTATTGACAAAAAGTTGTGTTGTAATGTCTTTATATTGCCAGACCATAACGCATAACAAAATAAATGTTTAATCGTAAATATCAATAGTAAATTATAATCACATAATATATAATATACATTGATTAAAAATCACACCAAAAATGTTGCTTCAGGTTGAATTTCATCCATAGCTGTTTATGGTAACTCAAGTAAGATTCAATTACACCAGCTTGTAAATAGTTTAAATTTGATTATTTTTTCGGTCAATCAAGTGTCGAAATTTAGGGTGGTGGAGAGACTACATACTAAAAATATTTTTTTTACAATAACACAAAAACTGTTCACCCACCGCAAAATTCTAAAAAAATTGTAATGTTTCTTAAATTAAGTGCTCCTTCATATGACACCCCACCCCATTTGGGTCAAAAATGGTTTTTTACTCTCCCCACATTCATCCACTAAACACACAGAAATATAATTATTTGAGACTTCGCTATAATTTTCATTAAAAATTTTTTCATTAAAAATTAAAAATTTATCTTCCTGTCTCTGTGAATTTTTTCAAATTTTTCTGTCAATCATCGTCGAAACGTAGGGGGCGGAACGTTCTGAAAGTTGCACTTTTTTGACAATAACTCAAAAACTGTGCACCGCAAAATTCTAAAAAAAAAATGCAATGATTTTTAAATTAGATGCTCTTTCAAATGACACCCCACTCGCTTGGGTCAATGTTTTGTGAATAGGTGCCACAAATTTCATCCGACTTACGTATATTTTTGCAAGTAAAAAGGAAAATAATTGAATAATTGAAATAAGTAAGTTTAAAATTAATAACTTTTCTCTTTTCCGCTAGGCGGCGCGTAAAACCTTAGTTTACTTCAAAGCTCATATCTCAAAAAGTAGCTTTTTTTTTTGTTTTTCACAAATTTTAAAGTAAACATATGCAGCTATGTAATTAAGAAATAAAAAGTCAGCAATTCAATATGGATTTTTTCTTACGATTTTTTAAAGTTTGGTATATGAAAAATTCACATGTGTTTTTTTATTAAGTTAATAATCCTGTACTAAATGTGGATCTAATAAATTAAACATTTCATATTTTAATACCTGCAATAAATTTGAACCATTTTCTGTGCGGGTAAATGGTTAAAAACTTATTAAAAATTAATTTAAGTTAAGTGGTAAAATAAAGGAATTTAAATTATTAAAAGGGTCTGTAAAATGTTTGTTCATTTTAAAAAATGTCAGCCCCTTTTTACTAATTAAAATCTCATTAGAGACTCATAATTTTAACATTTAAAATTTCTAATGACGCCCACAAATGGTTTTTGGAACAAATTATGCTTGCATCCAATCAAAATATATTAAATTGTACCTACCTAATTTTACCTGATTCTACCTATGTCAAAACTATTTAAAAGGTATATGATGTGATTGCCTTATAGCAAGTATATTCAAAAATATTTAGAAGACATAACCTTTAGAAAAGATAATACATAATAGAAATGCCTTTCAAATTGTGCTGTAACTTGTACGGTCTCAATCATAAGCGAACATCAAAAAATGTGAAACTGGTCACACCAGCTGTTATTCAAAAAGCTGCGAACCTAAATTTCACTTTGCGTGATGACCAGTTTATATGTGAAACATGTGGCACTTATATCTATAAAAACAAGGTAAATTTAATTTTTTTATTAAAATGAATAAAAATTCATATGCAACTAAAATTTTCTACAGCAGCTTTCATGTTCGGAAACTATCGATACTAAAGTTATTTCTATAAATCAGGATGTTGAAAATGTTCCAACGATCGAAAATATTCAAATACCTCCAGCATCTTTAGATCCATCACCAGTTTCGGTTGATACTATATCTCCACCAGTTCTTGAACTACTTAATGACACTTTAGAAGATATTAATAATGTTCTTGGAAGGTTAGCCGAATCTCCTATCAAACAAAAACATATTACAACAGGAAGTTATAAAAAAATTACAAGGGTCACATCGGCAATAAGTCAAAGAATATCTCAAGTAGATTCAGTTAAAGTATTATCACCAAACGAGGAATGTGAATATACATCATGGCTTATGAACCTTAAAAAGGAATTTAAAGATGCCAGCTCTAAATCAAAACAAGTGTTTTTGTTGACGATTCTACCACGTAAATTTTGGTCAAATCAACGTATCCAGAAAACTCAATGATAACGCAGAATGAGATAGAAGCTGCACAATAAAGTTCAATAAAGTTCAAGCCACAATCCACCCAATCGTAATTTACTACAAATCATGTAATGATAAACTAGAGGTCTTATCTTTTGTCATTATATCTGATCATTTAATGCATAACACAGTTGCAGTTCATAAATACCAGGAAAGGTGTATTGAATTCATTGAAAAACAGCAAGAAATATATCCAAGTATCAAAAAATTTTTATATTTTACTGATGGTTCAGCAGCTCAATATAAAAATAAGAAGAATTTCATAAATCTCTGCAAACATATTGATGATTTTAAAATACCTGCAGAATGGCATTTCTTTGCAACTGCGCACGGTGGGATTGGAGGAACACTTAAAAGAGAAGCCCGGAGAGCTTCGCTTAAAGGAGAAAAAATATCAACAGCAAGGGAATTATTTGAATGGGTGGAAATTTGGTCGAAAAAAACCAACCACGTTATGAAGTTTTCATATGTGTCTTCAGGAGATATCGAATTACAGGAGCAATTTCTGCCGATGCGGTTTTCGGACATTAAAACTATAAGTGGAACTCAAGGATTCCACTGTTTTTTACCGGATAACACTACACCCGATAAAATAATTGCCAAAATGTTTTCTTTTTCTGATAATCATAAATATTTCAATTTAAAGGCAAAAAGAATTATATAAATTAATTTTTTAATGTATTAATTTATATTATATTGATTAAATTATAATGTTTATAGAAAAAATATTTTTTTAATTTTTTTTTCTAATGATAGTGTTGGTGATGTTGAAATTATAACAAAATCTTCGATCATTGGGATCTTCTATTCTTATTCTGAATAAAAACCTGTTCTCAATCAGAAATACACAGAAAACGGTTCAAGTTTATTGCAGGTGTTAAAATATGAAATGTTTAATTTATTAGATCCACATTTAGTACAGGATTATTAACTTAATAAAAAAACACATGTGAATTTTTCATATACCAAACTTTAAAAAATCGTAAGAAAAAATCCATATTGAATTGCTGACTTTTTATTTCTCAATTTCATAGCTGCATATGTTTACTTTAAAATTTGTGAAAAACAAAAAAAAAAAAGCTACTTTTTGAGATATGAGCTTTGAAGTAAACCAAGGTTTTACGCGCCGCCTAGCGGAAAAGAGAAAAGTTATTAATTTTAAACTTACTTATTTCAATTATTCAATTATTTTCCTTTTTACTTGCAAAAATATACGTAAGTCGGATGAAATTTGTGGCACCTATTCACAAAACATTGCCACCATTACCAAAACTACGTGAAAAAGCCTCAAAATTCAACCGCGCATAACTCCGATTCAGAGTACTCAAAAAATAAAAGCAGAAAGCACTTTTTTCCTTTCGTCAATGCCAACAATATATCAGAATTTCAGATTTTTTAAAAATCAAAAATTTAAAAATCAACAAAAAAATGTACGTTTTCAAAATAATGGCCCATATATAATTATTTAGTTGGTGTTGTTGGAGTGGTAAAATTTTGTTTCATTTAAGTCTTGACCATGGTTGTTTGTTTGCTGTTGATGTGCTATCACTTTGGCTTCTTTGTTGGTCGCCCTCTGCTAGACGTTCACTTTTCCTTTGTAGAAAATTCAGAGTAGTTTGCTGAATTCTAGGTAGTTTGATTAAAATCGCTTTAAAATGTGATTTAGGTTCAATGGAATTTTGGTGTGTTTCTATCGGTACAGTGATTACATCACCGTTGTGCAACTCAAACGTAGTATACTCGTAAAAATTATTTATACACATTTAAAGTTTCGGACCAGTACCATACCATAACTATGAATTTTTATTCAAACATTTTGATTAGGAATGCATATAAAAGTGTACTAATGGTTTGCTAAAATGAGAATATATATCCATCTATGAGGAATTTTATTTATTCTTCCTTTTCAATCTATATTAGGATTGAATACTTTGGTCAAAATTGATATAAGCTAAAAAAAATGTGTGTTTATCAACTGATGGTGGAATTACGTCAGTTTTGATCGAAATTAATATAAACTGAAAGATAACGAATTATGCTATTAAAGCAATAAGGATTATTTAACAATTTAGTACCATTAAATGTGCAGTCCAACTAGATGTTTATTCTTATGATCAAAATTATAAGTTAAAAAGAAGTTACATATATATTTGCTGTGTTTATGATTCTTTCACCGTTGTGTTATATAAATCAAGATTATCTAAATTTATAAATTAAGAAGGAGTTACATATATATATAATATATATGCTGTGTTTTTGGATTCTTTCACCGTTGTGTTATATAAATCCAGATTATCAAATGTTACATGCCAATTCGGTGATGATGTGCTGAACAGGAGCGGGGGGATTAGGAATGGGGATCTAACCATGCGGTGAGTCACATAATTTTATTATGGATATGGGTGTGAATCTGTGTGAGTGCGTGAGTGTGTGAATGTGTGGGTGAGACCTTATTTGCTGTTACAAATTTACTAACAAAAATATTATAATGTGTGCAACAAGATACCCAAAAATTATTAATGTTATTAAGCTTAGTACATATTGAAAGGCTAGAACACAAGCGCTTTGACGCATATAAATGAGTATTTAGTTTTATGACAAAAAACAGGTCGCAATAAGTGCAAATCTTACAACAGTAAATTAACTGATAAATTTGATGATGATTTTTTTTTGGTTACGGTAGTAAGCTTATACCGGCTGAACGGAAAAACAATAGACGAGTTCTGTTGTAATTTAAATTTGTTTTAAGCTTGCTTTGATCATATCGACCTTGAACAAGTTGGATACATTGCACACTCCTAGAAAGTTCGCTTATGACAATATGTAGTGTACGTAACGCCTATATTCGAAATAATAGGTCAACCGCCTAAATGGTTTATTTCGGCACTGAAACAAGTGTGCTGTTTTTGTAAGTGATTTCAAGGAATCTATGCCTTCATGCGAGCTTAAGTTTTTTTTTGTTTTATCCCTCGTATTTTGTTAAGGGGTATAAGACCTATGTTTAGCAAGCAACGTTAAAATTCTTACATAGAATCAACGGCAACATGATATATTTGTTCATTACTTTTATATCGATGATGAAAGTGGTGTATGTATGTATGTATGCATGTGCGTATGTGGGTATGGTAGATGGTGTGTATGCATGTACGAGTGTTAATGAGTGTGTTTGTATGAATGTCTGAGGTGTGAAAGTGTGTGAATGCGTGTCAACGGGGGGGAGGAAGTGGTGATCGCGGTTCTTTCACATAGGGGATCGCCAGAGTCTCACTATTTCACTTGCTTGTTTTTCATTCCCGTATCTATCATGTCTATCGCGTACTTTATTGTTTATTTGTGCTGAAGTAGCAGGATTTCTTACTCGTTCCCAATGATTGAAGCTGGTCAGGGGCAAAAACATTAATCTCGCTAGGTACGCGGCCTGCTATGCCACTTCGTTGATTTTCAACGAAGCAGCGCTTCATTACACAATTTGGCTGGTTATTAAATGAATGTTAAATGATCATATTAAATAAACGTTCTATGGAATATTTTCCATAAGTCAGCTGCAATCAGTAGCAAATATATGCAGTTCTTTAGATGAAAGTGACGTTTTGATATAATCTTGCTCAGGCAAATTACGCACAATATGAACATTGTGCATTTAATATAAAAAGGAATTTATTGACAAATTATCATCAGTTTATTGATTTGTTGACCAACTCAAATCATTAAATAAACCCCCATCAGAAATGATGCAGGATATTTGATTGAATGGCTGCGGAATAATTTTAATTGCAAATTTATATTGACGAAGATATCTCGACCGTTTTTAAATAAAGTTTTTTATTAATCAATAATAGTTTTTTGGAGTTCTTAAGGGTTTGTTAACTTTTAAATCACATCGATAAGTGTTTTAATAAAAAACACACAATCGCGAATTAAACAATGAGCTGTCAAAAATATTGACCTATCTGTCACCTATCACCTATTGACCTATCTGTCTGTGTTATAAAACTTTTAATATTAATTGAAAACAGCCGTATATAAGAAATATTACTTGTGTAACAATTTTCTTGAATACTACTAAAATTATTATACATAAATAAGGTCGTATACAAGGAACTATGCTTGGGTAAGAATCTTCTTGGATTCTTCCTGCAAGTTGTACTTTAATAAAGGTCTACTAAATAAGTGTATAAGTGATAGAACTTGAGTAAAAACTTCTTGAATACTACCTTAAAAGTTATGTTTGAATAAAGCCTTATAAAAGATTTTATACTTGAGTAACATTTGCCTAAATACGTCCTAAATATTTATTATTGAATTAAGCCTTACTTAAGGAATTATATAAGAAACTTAGCGAATCCAGTCTTTTACAAGCTTTTTTAAGGTGAAACTTGAATAATAGGGTCTTACACAATACTTTCACAAGTTACGTTAGAATAATTTAAAAAAGTTAGGCGAAATTGCTCCCTAGGTAGTTTCAACCAAATTCTCCGTTTCAAAAACATCCTCGTTAGCACCATCATCATCGGAAATTGAGTCAAAAAATTGATTTTGATCATCCGTTTGAGCATATTTTTCACTTAGTTGTGGAGAAATAGTTTCAGCTGCCTTTTGCTTTGTGAAAACTCTTCTTGTTTGCACACCCACTCCTTCAACATGTTTAAGAGATGTTGGCGGCGGTTGTTTGAAATTACTTTGATATGTCTCAATTCTACGTTTTGTTGCATAATTAATCAAATTCTGCCTATACATATGCCATTTTTTAAAATCATTTAAGTTTTTATTGAATAAAATCCACTTCATTTGTCGATCCAGATCGTTAAGTTGACTATCTTTGAGTACCACATTTTTGAATTTCTCAAGAAGTTCAGGGTGAATAACTATCATTCGTTGTAAGTTACTCATATTCTTTTCTCAATCAAGTATCCAATTATTCCAGATAAAATGCTATTAGTGCAAAAAACCACCTTTATGCACAAGTATTTTACGCTTTAAAGACAGTTTCGTCTTTGGACATGCCAAACTGCGTAGCGACGTTTTATACTTTTTCAAAACTCGTTTACAAGCTGCAAAACTCGTTTACAAGGTCCTTATCCGAACTTTTTAGAATTGCACTTCTAAGCTGAGGACTTTTTTAAAGACATGTAGTATATGTTTTCTTATCTTTAATCGTTGAATTTTTGTGACAAAATCTTGAATTGTCAAGAAATCCTTTTGGACAGAAACAAATGAACTAGTTTTTACTAAATATGTCTGCTCTGAACCTTTCTATATCGTATGCAGACTGCGTCAGATCGAAAAAGAAATAATCGGATAGTTGTGATGTAACCTTATTATATACTTTTATTATTTCCTTTGAGTTTTCGGGATGGATTGGTCTAGTCAATGCTAATATCTGAGATTTATCTCGAGGATTGAGAGAATACAATTGAGAGAAATATCTTCACAAAATTTGGCTTGATGAAAAACATTTTGTGTGACCAAGATCACAGATCACTGATTATGATGTGAACCTTTGGTAAAAAGTTTTGTTGTATGTCTCTGTCATGAAGTCATCAAGTATGATTAGAGAAGGCGATGTATAGCCGAGTGTTTTTAATCTCAGAATCTACTAACAAGTGTCTCAACAACTTTAAAACAAAAGCTGTTTTGCCACAACCGCTTGACTCCGAAACCATCCATCATCGTAAACGGTGTTACGATACGAACCATTTTGAAATAAGGAAGGAAAATATGAAGTAAGCCTTTTTATGCTTCATAAAGAGAACCAAATATAAGAAAATCTCATTAGGCTTTCTTTTAATATGTAAAAAACGGTAAAAACAACAACAAAAAAGAAAAATAAACAAAAAAATTAAAAACATTGAAAAACAATACAAGAAAAATAAACAAAATAAGAAAATTGAAAAAAATTATAATTATTTTCCTTATCTTTTGTTTTTTTGCGGTTTTGCGATCAAATTAACCACAAATAAAAAAATCACATGGCGGCCATTTTGCCCCAAAAAAGGGCCAGAACCGGCTTATTATCACTACTCTTACCAATAATGTTCCGTATAAAAAACGGAACCCTAAAAACATGGTACACTGGTGGGTGATCGAAACAATTAACAATTGTGGGTGATCGAAATTTAATATGAAATCTTGATTCCCTATAACATCGTCACACTGTTGCTGATTTCGTTGGTTTTTATAAATAACGTTGTTGTTTTACATAAACAACATTTCGTCTATAACCCGATTGCGAAATTCACAACCATGGTCATTTTGTAGCACGCTAAGAGCGCCAAAAATGTAAATTTATCTAACAAAACACAAAAAACTTCCTTTGCATGTTTGCGTATTAATGGACGTAATTGGTCAAATGATCTTGATATACAGGAATAAATTCGCATTGGTGATCCTCTGGGCATATGAAGCTTTTTTCTTTTGAAATGATTGCCTTCACCATTAATCCTTTCCTGGGAACTTTTAATTTTCGACCACAACGACTTATTTCTAAGAGGAAATTCTATAAAACAGTCCATCGACGTGAACAAAATACATCCTTTATAGTGCCTGGAGCCACTGGATAAATTAAAATATTGAAAATCAAAATACCTATCATTATATCACGACAGTTTCCTTGTAAAATGAATAACAAAATTACTAACGTAAGCAAAATGAAGACATATTTGTGTACTCCGAATTACCCAATCTCTTTCTTAGATAAATTGAATTGGCTGATTAAAAATATAAACAAATATTATTTTCAAGGATTCATCATTGTCACTAATCAATTATCAAAATATCAAGTAATAAATAGAACACTGTCCGAGACTCTTATGTCAATTTTTATCAGGAATCGTATAAACAAAATGCAATAGAGCACTTTAAAAAAATTATCATTAAGGAGCCATTTATTTTCCTTTTAAAACATTAATTTAAGAAATAGCAAAACCATTAAATGTAAAACAAAACAATAAAATCATTCAAATATGACCCAATAAATACGAAATTATACACTGACAATTTACCATCTTCAACGATAAATATATTTATATCTTCCATTAAATTCAGAAATATAAAACAATTTATTATTACATATTAAAAACCAAATAAAGTATAAATAAAACACAGTGCCACTTGTTTATTGCACAATTGGGAAATCAATTACAATAACATAATTTCTTATATTCCCAATGGCAAGTGTATTTTGGTAAGTTATAATAATATTTTAAAGGAACTAATAGGGCTTTAAGTGCGGAGTGGACTAAACAACTTTCTGATGTAATAAACCACTTTAAATTCTATATTTAAAGTTTCTATATAACGTAGAAATTTATATACCGCATGATTTACTCTTTTCAATCAATTTCTGTCGGTAAATGGTTTTACATTGGTCTTAGAATGTATTATTCCTTTATGAATGATTGAAAGTTAATCTTAAAGGTTTCGCTGCATGAAACACATAAAATAAACCTAAACACTACTTTGAGAATCTGTTTTTAAAATATTTTATTAAAAATTCTTTTTAGATTTTTTTTCATGCAAGTCTTAAACCTTTGGTTACTAGCTTATGAATAAAATCAACCGAAATTACTTTAAACATTGCAAACATTGCATTTCTATGTAAAACAATACTTGAAGTTTCTATAAGAAATTGATTATTATTTGACAAACAATTGAAATGTTTGATTCCTGGACATAATGTCACCAGAGGATTCAAAGAGAAAGGCTCAGGAAAGGAAACCTATGAACTGCCTATGCTGGTGTTATTGACGACTATGACGACTATTCTGTAGGTGGATTATCATGATGCTCAGTGCAGAGGAGCTGGGGTTAATCAAGGCAAGGCTAGTGAAATTACTAGTGATATGATGTGCCGATCACAGGATCTGGTTTTTTGGTATTCACTTCAAACCTAGTCATGTCGTGGTAGAGTGCGAGTAAACGGTTAAAGCAGTTTCATCTGTTGTAGCTAGGACATTCACTAAGAAATAGCTAGGGCTTACGCTTATACAGGAGCCATGACTTCTAAAATCAGGGTGAGGGGCCTTGCAAACAGTGAGGCGAAGGTAATATAAGACACTAATCCAAACTCACCCGCACTGCATTATCATTAGGAAAAACATTTTTTTTAATAAAAAGTGTTGTGTAGTAGGAATTACAATATGTGTCACAATAACACACAAAAACCTTTTAAGACCAAGGTCCCACAACAACATGCGTTTTAAGGTGTTGATGGACGCAAATTTGTTTTTTTAATATTTTTTTTATAGAAGGGATAACTAAACAATAAATCCTTTCACATATAAAATATGACATAGGCCAATATTTCATGATAGGATAAAAAAAGTCCAAGAGGTAGGTATATCAGACACGAAGGCAGGTATATCAAAAGCGGGATCAGACAGTTTTGTGTACAAGTAGAATTAGATGTATCCGATTAGTTTAAATAATTACAAACATATTATCAAACGGATCTTTAAAAATAAAATTATTTATGAGCAAACCCACAACTATGCAATTTTGGAACGTTTTTTTAATTGCCTTTATATCAACTAACCATAAGAAATATCATACTAATGTTCGTTCGTTCGTTTTTAATTTAGGTAATAAATTATTTTTTCTGTTTATTTGCAACAATTTACAATCTTTTCATTTAATTTTTGTTGTAGGAAAATATTTTTGGTGTGGACCAAAAAATGCGCAATCACATTGTTGATTGCAGATAGCTAAAGAGCCGCTTATTGCAGATGTCTAATTTTTCAAAAAATGATTGAAATGTGTTCAAATATTTAATATTTATAAATTTGTGTCAATGTTGGGCCCCGTACGGCCATTATAACGGTTTGATTTATATAGTACATTTCAGTACATACATTGTAATTCATAATATTTAGCAGAGAAACGAGCTCTGGGGAGCAAATTAGTATAAAAAAAAACCAATTAGTAAAGTGGCGGCACATTTCTTAACCAAAAGCTTCAATGCAATAGTTCATCTGTATATTTTTTTTGTGGTATGACACTATATGAAAAACACACCAAAAACTCTATGCATACTCTATATCATACGTCATGAGCTATGTTCGATTTGCACTGAAACAACTGAACAATTGTATGCAATTGTTGTTGTTTTTTCAGATATTTCAATCAAGTCGAACGCACCTATTCTATTACTGCGAAATATCATAATAGTTTATTTCTAAGAAAAAAAAATTAATTTCTTCAATTCAAATTTGTTTATTTTTTTTTCAATTGATTGTTATAAGGTTTTTGCAAATTGTTGTTGTTGTTATGGATTGTTGCAAACTTTTTTGTTGAAGCCGATAAGTCAAAAACCTCTAACTGCAGAGGTTTATATTTATAAGAAACGGATTAAAATGTTTCCAAAGATTCTAAATTTATGAAGTTTTTAAAAATATTAGTTTCCAAACGGCCGTTATTGCGGTATAAAAAAAAACTTTTTTTCTAGTATTAAGCCTCCAGCTTCTTAACCATGTGTAGGATTTTTTTGATTTACGAACTTGTCCAAGATATTCATAAAACACACATTTTTTAAATCAGTTTTTTGATCTGGCTTCACAAATGCGACCGTAAAAGTGCCGGTTGTTTCAAAAGTATTTTAATTTTGAGAAAGCTTTTTTGTTGGAGCCGCTTACTCAGGAACCTTTAATGGCAGGGGTCTATTTGTAAAAGAAATTGATAAAAATTGTTCCAAAGATTCTAAATTTGTTAATTTTTTTTAAATAATTGTATTCGAACAGAAGTTATAACGATTTTAAAATATCAATTTTTTTAATAAAAAGCTTCTAGTTTCTTAACCACGTGTTGGATTTTGCTGATTCACGAACTTGTCCAAGATATTAATAGAACACACAAGTACAGAAAAATTTTTTGATCTTGCTCAACAAAACCCAAGTAACAATTTTGCTTTAAATATGCTTTAAGAGCGCTCTTAGAGCTGATTTGTAGAGCTACGTGTTTTAATGTTTGCTCTAGAAGCGCTCTTAGAACTCTTATAGAGCTTAGTAAAAGCAAAAAGTGGCGGTTTATAGAGCAACTTCATTGTTTTTTGGCTCTTTAAGAATTATTCCGGATTCCATTATTAAGCGCATAACTCTATATAGCAATTAAATGAAAACGTTTGAAGCAATCATTACAGATAGAGCTTTCTTTCGGCGTTTTGCTCTAAAACGAACTCGAATTATTACCTAAAATATTAAGCTGACGTAATTTCTAAAACCTCTTTATCCGAATAATAACATTATTTTTTATTAGATTTTTTTTAAAGAAAATATTTTGTGGTTGTTTGACTTATAGACCAGTCTAGATACCTTAAAAACAGGCAATAAATGGAAAAAATTAGTAACAGGATGAAAACTATTGGATATATAAGAAAATATTGCGCTAGTGATGGGAAACAAAAATTAAAGGTGATCCGAATTGCGGTGGTGAAATGGGGTGAGCTTTTAGGGGTAGAAATGGTTTTTCATGATTTTCAGCGAAAATAGACCTTCTATCGAAAAAAGTTTAAAGTAAAGGTTGTAGGTAATAAAAAGGTCTATAACTTTTGTACCGGCCATTTTTTCACATAGCCTAAAATTTGCCGTGAAAATAGAAAAAACCGAGGAAAAAAGAGCTTTTCGTTTTTAATTTTTATCTCCCACAAAAAATTTTTTTTTCCACTCAATTTGGTGAAAACGTACCTTATTATGTCCCTAATACGCTGTAATTTTTGGAATCAAAATATTTATTTTTACATTTAAGTTTGATTTTAAACCAAAAAAGTGACCTCATTTTCACACAAAAATTCACCTGTATAGGAAACAGTTTTTTCAAAATAAACATTATTTTTTTTTTTTTAATAAAATGTGTTGTGTAATAGGGCTTAGAATATGTGTCACAACAACACATAAATACCTTTTAAGACCTAGGTCTAGACCTGGGCCCCACAACAACTGGCGTTCTAAGGTGTTAACCTTAGGCTTAATTAACCTAAGGCTTTAAGCCTCTGCGGGTTGAAGCCACCTAAGACTAAGTGTTCTGGCAAGCCTTTCCATTTGTACGCAGTTTGGACAAAGAAGTCTCTCTGCGATCTGCCAGTACGACAGCGCGGGATCTTTACCGTTTCACTGGTTGCGGCAGCCAATTGCCGTGTGGAACGGGGGTAAGAATAAGTTTGAGGCAGGATGCCACTGATTTCATCTGAGCACTGTTGATGACGATATTTGTAAAAAACGACGAGGTCAGCAACAGTGCGACGATGTTGTAGGGAATCAAGTTTTGATGTCAAAGCTCGATCACCCACAATTCGTATAGCCCGCTTTTGAACAGAGTCCAAGAGGGCCAAGATGGAAACAGAGGCAGCACCCCAAACTTGACAACAGTACTCCATACAGGGACGAATATAGGACTTATAAACATGGAGCAATTGGTAAGGAGTGAAAATTTTTTTGCATCTATTGAGGAGGCCGAGTTTTTTGGACGCACTTTTTGCCATCGCCATTACATGATAGTTCCAGAGTAGGTCATTTGAAACTGTGACACCCAATAAACGAATGTTTTTACATCCACCTATTGGTTCATTAATCATTATGTTTGTTGAAACGTCTACTTTTAGATAGTTTAAAAAAAAGTAAGCATTACCATGGAAAACTTAATATTTTTTAAGGATTTAAACGGTAAATTTTAACAAATAATGCATATTTTTAAACAATCATTGAAAAATAACTCTTTTAAATCAAGTTTATTCAGTTTTTCGCATTTCCTGGAAATGTTTCCGTGTTTATGTTATATTGATGTTTATTTTTTTTACACCATCTAAAAGTAGACGTTTCAACAAACATATTTCCGGCACTATTCCGTACTTATTAATTTTTATCAATTTGTTTCAAATTTCAAATTATTATATAAAAATACATTAAAATCCTTTTTACTACTACTCATTTTCTCAAGAAACACACGACACAATCAAAACAAAACAAAAAGCTTTCATAAAATACACAATTTAATGATCAAACAGTCAAAACTATTAAACAGAATTCGTATATGAATAAAAAAGAATGTTTAAACTCAGCTCATTCTTCTATCCATACAAAATTAAAAAAACACCAACAACAATCGTAAAATTTAATGTTCATAAAAAATATGTTTTGGGAAGGCATTTTCAAAAATCATTCCAGTGCCATTTGATCTGTAAAATTTTTATTTTATAGCGGTTTTGACGAATCCTTGGGAAGAGATTCGATTTGATACAGGCACCAAATGATTGGTGGACACACCACACACAGGCACCTAGCGAATTTTATATTAAACTCGTAAGTAATATCAAATTGTTAACATATGTCAAATAGCATATACTTTTACTAAACAAATATTTAAACCGCGCATTAAATTTGAAGCTAAATTTTTTAAAGCTAAATGGGAAAAAAAAACAAAAAACAAAAAAAAAAAACAAAAAACAAAAATTAAATAAAACGGGTTAAGAAACCCTGAAAATAAAATCTTTTAAAAAAAACACAAAAAGCGCACTGAAAAGGAAAAAATAAAATAAAAAAATTAAAAAAAATTAAAAAAATAAATTAAAAAAAAAACTAAAAACAAAAAAAACAAAAAACAAAAATTAAATAAAAAGGGCTAAGAAACCCTGAAAATCAAATCTTTAAAAAAAAAAACAAAAAAAAAAACAAAAAAGCGCACTGAAAAGGAAAAAATAAAATAAAAATATTCGAAATAAATAATGCAAGAGAGTTTCGAATAGGAATAGCACACTTCAAAGTAAAATAAAATAAAAATTTAGGAATGGTTGAGCCAAAAGATAACTCGGGTCGCATATTGATGCAAGACCTTAGTGGTCACATAGGGGTCTTAAATAAAGTAAAGGTCACAACACATTTTGAACAAAAAAGGTTTTAAACAAGTGTGTTTTTATTTCGATTTGAACAATTTAAGATTAAGAGATAATACTAGTTGATGTTGGAGCGTCTCAGTGGTGTGGTGGAAAGCGCAACGAGCTTTCACGCTGAAGACCTGGGTTTCTGAAGACCTAAACAACTTCGAGTGCTAATTGTGTTCTAGTCTTTGAAAGCGACTGCAACTGGTAAGACACGACAGTATTAAAAAATAAGGGCTTCCGCCTTCCACAATAGGATTTTAGAGATCTCTCATGTTTTTGTGAATGGAAGCTATGCAAGCCCAACAATAATATCTATCTATCGAGTAGTTGTTCAAAAGAACGCAATTTATATTTTGAGAATACACAAATATACAATTTAGCTCAAACATGAGCGTGACGGATCCGCGATTTTATGGTTTACTGCTTAAGTTCGGCAAGCAGCAAAAGCGTGCCATAGGCTCAGCCTCCGACACCAGCAATGGTGATAATTGTTCTACGGGTGTGAGAACAAGGGACATCTGAGAGTACTTTATTTAGAGAATATAAAATATGCATAACAACGATATAAAAACACACTCGTTTAAAATCGTTTTTGTTCAAAATGTGTTGTGACCTTTACTTTATTTAAGACCCCTATGTGACCACTAAGGTCTTGCATCAATATGCGGCCCGAGTTATCTTTTGGCTCAACCATTCCTGAATTTTTATTTTATTTTACTTTTAAGTGTGCTATTCCTATTCGAAACTCTCTTGCATTATTTATTTCGAATATTTTTATTTCATTTTTTCCTTTTCAGTGCGCTTTTTGTTTTTTTTTTAAAGATTTTATCTTCAGGGTTTCTTAACCCTTTTTATTTAATTTTTGTTTTTTTATTTTTTTTTTTAATTTTTTTTTAAATTTTTTTTTTAATTTTTTATTTTAATTTTTTCCTTTTCAGTGCGCGTTTTTTTTTTTTTTAAAGATTTTATTTTCAGGGTTTCTTAACCCTTTTTATTTAATTTTTTTTTTTGTTTTTTTTTGTGTTTTGTTTTTTTTTAATTTTTTTTTTCAGTTAACACAAAAAAAAAATGTTAAATGAATGCTCCCTTAGTGTCATATTTGACATTTGAAAGGTTTTTGCACTATTCAATATGACCGCCGGTCCAAAATGGCGGCAATTATAGTCTAAGAACCTTTCTTGGCCCGAGACCTTTCCAACAATATATCATGTGTGGTTTCTGCGGTGGAAAATTGATGTCATATTTGACATTTAAAAGATTTTTGCAAAATTCAATATGGCGGCCAGTCCAAAATGGCGGCGATTATGGTCTAAGAACCTTGTTTGGCCCGAGACATTTATATGTAGGGTCTGCGGTGGAAAATTAATGTCATATTTGCATTTAGAAGGTTTTTGCAAAATTCAATATGGTGGCCGGTTCAAAATGGCAGCGACTGTAATCTAAGAACCTTCCTTGACCCGAGACCTTTCCAACGATATATCATATGTGGGGTCTGCGGTGGAAAATTAATGTCATATTTGACATTTAGAAGGTTTTTGCAAAATTCAATATGGCGGCCGGTCCAAAATGGCAGCGATATAGGCTAAGAACCTTCCTTGGGCCAAGAGCTTTCCAACGATACCTCATATGTAGGGTCTGTGGCTGAAAATTAATGTCATATTTGACATTTGAAAGGTTTTTGCAAAATTCAATATGGCGGCCAGTCCAAAATTGCGGCGATTTTAATGTAAGAACCTTCCTTGGCCTGAGACCTTTTCAACGATATATCCTGAAAATTTTCAACCCGTTTTCCCGGGGTCCCGTTTTCCTATTTCATCCCGGGGTCCCGGGTATCCCGCTACTTTTTATAAACAGTTTTTTTTACTTTTTTCAAAGATATTAAAAATTTTCTCACTGGAAAATCGAGTAGTTTTTAATTCTTTTCTCCTCTGTAGTAATTAGTTTCGTTCAAAATTAGAAAATGTTTTTTTGACACATATGATGTCATGGTTTTTTTGACACATATAAACACAACAAATTAAAACCAATAAAACTTCAAATAGGTAGATTTTTCTGAGAAATCTACCTTAAACTTGAGCTTCATTTCTCTTAATTTATGTTTAATGGTTCTCTTATGAAGGCGATCAATAGAGGAACTAGACATGTTTACAATGTGATTTGCAATGTCGTCTGGATTTATTTCATTGTTAGCACGAGTAACTGAGTTTGAGCCATCCAGCTTCCGAAAAAAACTCTAAACTGCTCTATTAGAATGGGAAAAATCAATCCACTTTTGTTTCCTCGCGGTGTCCAGTGAGTATATTAAGTCATCAACCACGTCTGCCTCACCATTACCAAGGTTCTCTTCAAATAATAAATATATCGCTCTCTCTACTCCAACCAGGAATGTATTCTTCACCGAAAGTCTCTTGGGATGCATTTCTTTGCAGTCGAAATGATGGTTTCTACGAAACTATCGTAATTTTTAGGAATGGGTTGGATCCAGCAAATCACTGCATCCAACTCCAACTTATGTTTAGCCCAGCCAGTTTTGTTAAAATTGTATCTAGGTTGAGGAGTAGAGTTTACGTGTGGGATTTGGATTCCCACCTCAGAAATTACTGGACAATGTTAAGAGCGTGGCAAACCTTGTAAGACAGCCCTAGATATTGGAATAAAGTTGTTCGTGTTTTGTGGAAAAACAGTAAACAGAGGTCGGGATTGTAATCACGTCGCCATCTAGCAGATCTAATTAGGTTTTCATGTCTTTCGTATCATATACCAGGAACATGTTGTCGATTGGTCCCGTCAGTTAGTTGTATGCCATTGGGATTGTTATTTGAGTAGGACCATTGATTGTGATGGCTATTAAAGTAACCAACCTATATTGCTGGGTGGTGAAATAATGGTAGAGCATCAGTTGGCCACGCTGTATTTAGGGGCTTGTTTACGTTAACAATCTTCGTGATCGATATATCAACAACAATAAGATGTATATCGTTGTCCGTCTGGTGTCAGTAAATGGATGCAGTTCATGATTTCTGACTTAATATACGTGCCAGATCCATATGTTTGATGGTAAATAGCACTAATTAGTTTATAACCAACTGCTTTTCTCTAGAGGAAAGTTGTGTTTCATCTGTTGCATGCGTTTCCTGCCAGAATAACTATACGTTGATATCGAAATAATAACTTTAATATTCTTTCTAAGTGTTCAGTTTTTGACTTGCTAATGCTTTCAATTGCAAAATACGGACTGAGGGTCCAATATTTTTCGTTTTTTTTAATGGTGCTGAGAAGTACCGTTGTTATTGTTTTTTTGGTTTGTTTTTATCACAGAACATGTATCATATGACGTTAAAAACATCACAAAAGAATGAGTAACTTTTGAAGCAACTAAGCAGAGTACAAATAATTTAGATTATACAATGCACTAATGACTATCATACCGATATCAATTGAATCGGAAAGAGCTTTTTCTGTGGCAGGACGATGATGAAACACGAAAATTCGTACAAAATTGAGTGATGGCGCCATTGCCAACCTAGTTTTTTGAAAAATTGTTTAAAAATTAGTATTATGAATTTATTTTTGTTTTGTTTTTATGAATTCTTTTATATTTAATTTTTGAAGTTTTTTGAATTAAAAATAATGGAAATTTAAAAATCAATAGCGCATTTTTTGTGCTGTTTTTATTTTACACATTTTTCTACCACCAAATTAGAAAAAGTTAGCTTTTTAGCGTTTCCCGGGATTTCCCGGGATCCCGGGAATTTATCATTTTTTGTCCCGGCTTCCTGGCATTTGACTTTCTACGGAAAATGAGAAACCCTAATTTATATATATTTAAATTAAAGCAAATGTTTTATTTGGCATAAATGAATTGCCCAAATTTTTTTTTTTTTAATAAAAAGCGTTGTGTAGTAGGAATTACAAAATGTGTCACAACAACACATAGATACCTTTTGAGACCTTATAGGTCCCACAACAACATGCATCTTCAGGTATAGGTGGACGCTTTTTTTAAATCTTTGTGGATTGAAGGCGCTCGAGACTAGTGATTCGGGCAAAGCATTCCATTTGTACGATGTACGTACAAAGAAATCCCTTTGCATTTATTACTATGACAGTGAGTAATCTCAACAGTCCGATCGCCTGTACAAACCGATTGACGAGTCAAACGGGGAAAAACTACGTCTGAGGCATTATGGACCTGATTTCATCTGAGCACTGCTAGTGACGATATTTATAAAAAACAACGAGATGAGCAACAGTGCGACGATGTTGTAGAGAATTAAGATTTAATGTTAAATTTCGATCACTAACAATTCGTATAGCATGCTTTTGAACAGAGTACAAAAGAGCTAGGATAGTAACAGATGCAGCGCCCCAAACTTGACAACAATACTCCATACAGGGACGAATATAGGACTTATAAATGTGGAGTAATTGATGCGAAATAAAATATTTTTTACATCTATTGAGGAGGCCGAGTTTTCTTGACGCGCTCTTTACCATGACCATTATATGATAGTTCCAGAGTAAGTCATTGGATATTGTGACTCCGAATAAACGAATGCTTTCACATTCCTCTATTTGGTCGTCACATATATTAATTGAAATATCGTTGGGAAACTCGGTCTTTGATCTGGAAACAATCAATAGCTGTGTTTTGGTGGAATTAAAATTGACCAAATTTTTGTCACCCCAATCGGCGACTTTTTTTAGGTCCTCGTTTACATTTATGGCAGCGTCTCTCCGGACGGGATTAATTCGTTCATGCATTTTACCCTTTGAAAACAGGGGGACGAATGTCTTGTGCAGTGTACTACAATCTGCAAAGCTATTTATTGGGTTACTGGTGATTTGCAACAGTTCGTTGATATAAATTAAAAATAAAGTGGGAGATAAAACTGAGCCTTGGGGTACACCAGCCGTTATTAATTTAGACTCAGAAGAAAAGCCATCTATAGATACCGAGATGTATCGGTTAGACAGAAAATTTTGAATCAACTTCACGACTGCGGGATGAAAACCGTACGCAACGAGCTTGTTGATCAAGTTGGCATGCCAGATCTGATCAAATGCTTTTGAGATTTTCAATGCGATCTCGTACGTTTCACCACCTTTCTCAAGAATGCTATTCCAAAGATGTGCTACATAGTTCAATAGATCGGTTGTTGATCTTTTGTGTCTAAAACCGTATTGACTGTCGGATATCAAATGGTTGTCTTCCAAAAATTTGGATATGTGTGAATTAATATAGTGCTCGTATATTTTAGACATGACTGGAAGTAAGGCTATGGGTCTATAGTTTAAAATATCACATTTCGTTCCTTTTTTTGGGACAGGCTGGACATTGGCAAACTTCCAGCAGGATGGAAAAGTACCAGATTTATAGGATTTATAGAATATTTTGGTGAGAGTTGGTGCAAGTTCTTTTGAAAATGTTTTTAGAATAACAGGAGGAATGTTGTCCAGACCAGAGGCTTTGTTGTTGTTTAACCCCCTCAAAAGTTTTTCGACAATTTTGGGTTTGAAATGTAATTGTTTCATATAGACTCCTGAAGACTGGATTTGGGGTATTTCTTTAGGACTTTCTAAAACTGTTGAATTTGAAGCAAAGCGTTCCGCGAACAATGCAGCTTTCCTTGCAGGGTAAGTAATGATTGAGTCACCATCAATGATAGAAGGGATAGAAGATTTGGTACTACAATTTAAAGAATTAATGGCACTGCAAAAACTTTTGTCAGAAATTGACATACTCGAAAGTTTTGCCGCTTTCGCTCTGTCAATCTCTGCTTTTTCGTTTTCAATTATCTGCTTTGATATTTTATTAGCCTTTATATATTGGGATCGATTAACAAAGTTCTTTTTTATGAATCCAAATATTAAATAATCTACTTTTGTTTCTAAGAGCCAATTTGACTGCTTTCGAAAACAAATATTTTTGTTGAGGTTTCATTATTGAAAAGGGAACGAAGTTGCTAATATCGAATAGAATGGTTTCAGTAAAGCTTTAAACAGAAACATTTACATCGCCAGTATAAAAACAATGACGATCAAAAGGGAAACCTTGAAAAAAACTTCGGAGACTATTGGTATCCATTTTTGAAAAGTGAAATATTTTACGGGGTTTGGGAACTCTAGTTTGTAGCAAATCAGTTTTGATAACTGATGTAATGATCGAACTGATGTAATGATTATGTAATGAATGAACTGATGTAAGATAATGGTCAGAATTTCCAATACTACCCTTATCGACATCGACACTCGTAATATCTGGCATAGAAGTGAGATAAAGGTCTAAGAGAAAACTTTTATCACCGCCATTACGGGAAGTAAAAGTTGGGCTTTTTAAAATCTGCGTCAGGTCGTGAGATGCAGCAAATATTTCTGCCTGCCTTCCATTGTTGTCGTTGGGGGTCATTTTGGAAAATTCTAACCACGATTTGTTGTGGACGTTGAAGTCACCGGTAACGATAACTTCACAATTTTGAAATTGTGCTCTAATTTCGTCGACAACATTAGTCAAGTCATTAAAAAAATTGGGATTATGTTTGTTTGGGGACCGGTATAGAGCTATTGTGAAAAAAGAAATTTCCGGTAGACAAACCTTTAATACTACTGTGCTGTAGCCATCACCATATACTTCATAATTTGGAAAGCGTTTATATGCAACACTCTCATGAATGTATGCACATACACCTTGATAAAGTTTAAAAGCTGATGCAAGCCTATATTTGGGATTTAGTGTTACGTCATAGGTATAGTTTTCCAAAACTTGCGTTTCTGTAAGAAAAAGAATATGTGGTTCGAGGTCGTGCTCGAGATGATGTTGCACGATGTCACGGTTGGCATTCAATCCACAAATATTTTGGATGCGTATTTTGAATTTTGAATAACGAAATTCTGTTTTCTTTTGAAAAATCGGGAAATTTTCAACGTGCCGCGGGACGCGGGACAAATTGTTAACAATCGGGACTGTCCCAAAAAAACCGGGACGTCTGGACAAGTCTTGTTCTTGTTCTAGTTTCTATACACATCAATAATTATATAAAGAAAGAGACATAAAAGTTAGGAATTGTGGGTTAACTTTAATAAAATATGTATATACTTGAAGACGTACTCGTAGAAACATAGAAAAATCATTGCATGGAAAATAATACTCGTATATAACATTAAAATGAAAAACTAAAACAAACAAAACTTAATTTATTATATTAAATTTACGCTTTTGTTAACTTTTAAATTATTAACATGTTTAAAGTTTTAAATAAAAAAAACTACGATACAAAAAGTGTAGTGTTTCTGGAAAAAAAATTTGTTCCACGAAAAGCTCTTTTAAAACAAGTAATATGTACATACTTGGTTCTTGTTTAACACTAATCTACTTTAAGTTTGTTTTTTTTTTATTTTTAAATAAAGTTAATAAATAAAATTTATACTTTACTGAGTATGACACTTGAATAAATTTATTGTTATATAATTGGATTGATGAAAGCTTGCAGAGATATATATTTGTCATGTTTGCATGTTTAGTCTTTGGAATTTATTCAAACGGATTACGGTTAACAAACCATAATTTGGTAGGTGTAATAAATTATGCACACTCGAGCTGGGATTGTATAAGCTTGTACGAAGAATTAGTTCTACAATTTTAAGCGTTAAAATTTGCTTATAATACATAATGCAGAAAGGTTAATTATGCTAAATTTTTTTAGATGGTAAGAAATGAAACTAGGGACTGTGCTAATTACTATTATTTGAGATAAAGGGATTTTAAATACGTTTATTCAAAGTATGGGTTCATGTTTCAAAACAGGGTCCATTTACGAAAAGAAGAAACCGTGACAGACTCAATTTTAGTTATGGAATATTCCTTGATGTTGTAGCTTTATTGCTCGCTCTAAGAAACGAACGGGTAGCGAAATCCGTAATTCGACGTCCACGCCGTGCTGCCTGGGTAATGCTGACAGAATCAGGTTGGTGTATTGAAGGCTAGCAGAGTAAAAACTGCTTAGTCAATGATGCTACATCATGGCGAATTGGCGCCTGACAACCAATGCGACTCAAGCGTCTGTTCTCCATGTCAGGTGTGGCTTGGAGCGGGCGTCTGTCTTGAATCAAGCGACTCGCTATATAAACGTGTAAAAAAGGTTGTTTCTGGTGACCTTAATATGCAGAACGGACCCATTCACGACAATTTGGGTTGGGCCTAAGGTTAACACCCTAGCCCCGGAAAAAACTAATATGTTAAATTTGGTTATCAGAAAGAGAAAAACAGACCCGGACACAACAACAGAATTTTACCTGGACGTGAAAAAGGACCAAACTACCGAATCGGGACGTGGAACGTGCGCAACCTGAGCGCTGCTGATGCTCTTATAAGTCTAGAAACAGAGGCTGAGAGGTATAGGATGGATATTATTGCTCCACAAGAAATTAGACAGCCAATAATCAGAAAGCAAGATTTGGATAGTCACTCTCTATACTGTAGAGGTCATCCTTCTCGAAGAGAATTTGGAACTGGCTTTCTTGTTGGTGCACGCATACAAGAAGCCTGTAACGAAATTTGGCCGTGATTTGGAGCCATGCAACGATATATGAACTTTTATAGAACTTATATTTATAATTTATGCCGGATAGCTAAACAAAAGCTATATTATGAAACTGAAACACGGAAATTACACAAACAGAACTAACCTGGAAATCTCTTATATCACATCAAAATTAGAAATTATCACAGAAAAAATAAACTATTGACTTACTAACAGCAGAATGATTCAATCGAAAAAAATAAAAATTTATACAAATCAAATATCTAAAATAACTTACATTTAGTTTAATCTTGAATGTTGTTTTCATTTATGCATCTTCGTTTACCTTCTGTGATAACTCCTTTTATTAACACTCATTACATGGAAACAATGCTACTTAAATTGTGCTTCTTTTGATACACGAACCATTTTTCTTTAAAATCACATTCACTTTTGCATGCACCACGTATAAATTTTAATATATTCAATTATTTTCCCCATGGAAATTCATCATCACTGCAGCCAATTGGAAATCCATTATAACCAATTCCCACAATTTTATTATCGTTGTTTATGATTACGGAACCAATTTGTGTTGTTGGATCTTTACTACGTTTTGCTGCCAGAAATGCAGTTGCCATAAAATATTCAGACCGTGAAGATAATAACAACGCTTCTTAATTTGATCTTGTTTATCCTTTTCCATAACTTTAAATTTATCACAAATAAAAAACAACTGATAATTTTTTCTTAAACCGATGTATATAAATAAACTTTTTCTGTCATATTTCCTCACATTGAACATATAAGTAAATAAAAACTTTTACATCACAAAAATACAAATTTAATTTTATATATAAAAAACATTTACATTTTCTTTTATTTAAAAAATTATACTACACTTTTTGAGTTTTAAAATTATACTGCTTAATTGTCTTCGCAAAATTCGTATTTTTATATCATATTTCAGTTCTTCTGTTTCCCTTTCCATAAAATAATAAACATGTTTACTGTTGAAAATGAGTGATGCAACTAAATCTCAACAGTAGCGTACAAAAATGTAGCGATTTTTAAGAAAAATAATGAAATTATAATTGAATTCGAAAATTATCATTTTTAGAGTAAAAATTGAAATGTCCGCCGTTACAAGCCGTGATGATATTCATCCCGGTCAGTGAGCGGATCTGCTACCTACGTGTACGCGGTACATATAACAATATTTCTCTTATTGCCGTGCATGCACCTACTGAAGCTAAGACCGTCGACGAGAAGGATAATTTCTGCATAGCACTGGAAGAGGTTACGAAACAAACACCAACACGCGACTTCATTATGGTTCTTTGTGACTTTAATGGACAGGTTGGAAGAGATATCTCTTATGGAAATGTGGTGGGTCCCAACAGCTTGTATTTGAATTCGAATGATAATGGTGAGAGAATGACTGAGTTTGCATTATCAAATAATTTGAGAATTGCCAGTACGTTCTTTCCGCATCGATCGATTCATAAGCAGACTTGGGTCTCACCGAATGAAAGCACTCGAAATCAAATTGATCACGTTCTAGTAACAGCACGTTTCTTTTCGAGCGTTCTGGATGTGCGATCCTTTAGATGTGCATACATTGGAAGTGACCACTTCCTTGTATGTGCATCGAAAAGGTTCCACTTCTCAAATCTAGGCATTCCAAAATTCAATCAGCGGGAACGTTTTAACATCTCATCATTAAAGAATGCTGAAACAGAAGAGAGATATCAAATCCATATTGCCGAAACATTGGAGAAATCAGAAACCATTAATAGAGACGTCGATAAGTCATGGTATTTGCTCAAAGATGCTGTTTTAAGCACTGCTGAGGGAATACTTGGACGACCACAGAACCACTCCCAGAAGCCATGGATGGATCAAGCATGCCTTGACGCTATTCAATACAAAAGAGATTGTTGTCTGAAATGTCTACAAGGCCGCAACACCAGGTCCACGAAGGAAAACTAGATACTGGCAAGACAAGCCGTTACAAAGTATGTAGACGAACGAAGAGAGAATGGTGGAAGAGACAGTGTGAGGAGAATGAAATCTTCAATAAGGAACATCAATTGCGTAACTTCGTTCAATAGGTTAAAACCTTAAAGAAGGGCCCTCAAACTAGATCGACTGCTATTCAAAACGAAGATGGGGAGCTACAAGTAGACCTTAAAAATATTTTAGATACTTGGGCCGCTTATTTTGAGAATCTTCTCAATTTAAGTGACCAGCAACAAGTCGGGCGACGAGCAAAGCTTATTCGTGCGTCATGTAGACGAACCCACCAAAGAGGAATTCGAAGCGGTGCTGTCTAAATTAAAATGCAATAAAGCACCTGGTATCGACGATATAACATCCGAAATGATTGTACATGGTGGCGAAACTCTATCCTTAAGATTGTTTGAACTTGTTCAAATGATTTGGAGGACTGAAACCATGCCACAGGACTGGAACACAGCTATGCTGATACCAATCCATAAAAAAGGTAATCGCCTACAATGTAAAAACTACAGAGGAATCGCTCTCCTTTGCACAGCATATAAGATCTTTTCCTACATTTTGCTATCCAAAATCAATCCTTTTGCTGAACAACTGTTTGGAGAATATCAGTGTGGTTTCCAGCGGGGCCGGGGTACTACCGATGCACTTTTCTCGATAAATATGGTTTTGGAAAAGTGCCGAGAGTTCAAAATACCTGTGCACCAGCTTTTCATTGATTTTAGGCAGGCCTACGACTCTCTCGAACGAGAGACTCTATGGTCTGCTCTGGTGTCAATGGGAATTCCTGGTAAACTGGTATCACTATGCAAAATGACAGTACAGAACTCTCAATGCTGTGTACGAGTAGAGAACGAAATATCAAAGTTTTTTAAAGTTGACTCCGGGTTAAGACAAGGTGATGCTATCTCTCCTATACTTTTTAATTTAGCCTTGGAATATGTGTGCCACAAGAAACTACCGACTAATAACAATATCTTGTCAATAAACTCAGTACAGATGATTGCTTACGCTGATGATGTTGTCATCCTCGGCCGAAGTGAAGCTGTTATGAGTGAGACTTTCAAGTCGCTTGAGAGTGGTGCTAGAAAAATTGGTCTTCAAATTAACTACAATAAAACCAAACATATGAATGTTTCAAGAGAGGCTGAGAAGAAAGATTTGATGTGCGGCGATGAACGAATTGAGGGAGTTGAATCTTTTAAATATTTGGCATCAATGCTTGACTCAAACAACAGCATACTTACAGATATAGAAGCTCGAATCGCTGCAGGTAATCGAACTTTCTACTCAATTAAACCTCTTCTTGGATCACCGTATGTATCAACTAACACCAAGCTCAAGTTATACAAGACTTTGATTAGACCGGTTGTGATGTATGGGTCACAAACGCGGACCCTTACACAAAATGACGAAGCGCATTTATCTGTATTTGAGCGTAAGATCTTACGCTACATTTTTGGTCCACTTAAGACAGACGATGGAGAGTATAGAACCCGATATAACTTTGAGAACAGAGACCTTCTTGAGGGTCCTGATATAATAGGTTGTATTCGATCTAATAGGATTGCTTGGTTTGGACATGTTCTATGAGCCGATTCACAGTCTTGAATGATTAGAAAAATGTACGTTAGTACCCCAGGGAATGGGCGACCGCGAGGTACACCACGACTACAATGGGAGACTGACGTAATAAACGACCTTAAAAAAATCGGCTGCCATGGTAATTATGTCGCTGTTGCGTATGACCGTGGTGAATATTCAAAGCTTTAGCCTGGCAACGCTCCTACATGAGCATGAACGCCCTAAAAAAAAACGAACGAATATAACTCTATTTGTGAATTCAAGATATATGCCAATGCCTTTCAAAATCATTAGATAATCTTAAAGGTATCAAACATAAGTGTTTGTAAAGCAATTTAATCGAATAATAAAAAAAAATTATGAACTAAATAAATTAACTAATTAACTCTAAATTAACTATTTTAGTGATTCATTTAATGTCACAATTAAAAGACTGAAAATGTTCATTTAACATAAAAACTTCCAACTTATGGAGCAATTTCATTAAAATATTGAATTAATTTTTATCTTCAATATAACTTAGTCCAATATTCTGCTTTCAGTGATTGTTCAAAGTTTAAATTATTCATTCTATTTAAACGTGTTCTAACTTTGTATGTAGCCATAGAATTCTTTTGTTTTTCTGTCTTCTAGTTCTGAATAAATTTTTCCATGGTTATGGTATGAGTAAATTAAATTGGTTATTTTATTAATTCTTTTATTTTGGTATGTTTGAAAAGCAATAAAAAATCAATACATTTTGTGAAAAACAATTAATTTGATAATAGATATTGTTAAATGTCTAAAGATAAAATTAAATTATTAATATGATGCTACGTTATATGTATTCATAATGTTTTGATTTAACGTTTGTTGTTTACACTTTTTGTCATAATATGAGTAAAACTCAAAAATAGCTGAAAATAAAACTAGTTTTTCAAAAGGGGAAAAAATGCACCACTAGGGTTCGTTCGTAAACACCAAATCGCTTGCTTATTTTCCTATTTTTTATTTTCCCAAAATTCATTTCTATTCGATTCGATCGCCTATTTTGGTCTCGCTGTTTTTGAAATCCTAAATAAGAACTGAGATCTAAAAGTGGCATTTGCGGTTTTAATTTCATTTTAATCAAAACAAATACAATATTATTATTAAAAACTATGGAGGGGCTGAACTCTCAAGCTCTGAGATATCAAGACTTCGGTCTGGGTTCAGGATTTTGATATAGTTTTCGACAAAAAACTTTTATGAGGACATGGTTTTTAGTTTTGGGCAGCGATGTATATCAAACATAACTTTTTGTTAAAGTACATGTATTTTTTATCACTGTTTAGATAATATGTATTACAAAACTCACACGAAACATCAATACGCTGTCGGAAAATTATAACAGATCATATATTAACATAATTTAGTAAAAATATTATACAATCAGCAAACTACTCAAAAACCTCTCCATTTAGCGTTTCTAGAAAATATTTCAAAATCACAAATTCATATTTCTTTCAAAATTCCAAAAATATTGTAAAAATTAAATGAAATAAAAAATTCAAACTTTTTTCAAACCAAATTCCAAAAATATTTAAAAAATTATAACAAAATCAAAGATTAAAACTTTTTTCAAAAATTCTAAAAATATTGCATAAATTATAATAAAATCAAAAATTGTAGCTTTTTTCAAAATTACAAAAATTATAATAAAATTAAAAATTTATAATTTTTCAAAAATTATTACAAAATCAAAGATTAAAACTTTTTTCAAAAATTCAAAAAATATTGCATAAATTATAACAAAATCAAAAATTGTAACTTTTTCCAAAATTATAAAAATTATAATAAAATCAAAAATTTAAAGTTTTTGTAAAAATATATCAAAAATTCTTACAAAATCAAAAATTGAAACTATTTTCAAAACTCTAAAAATATACATAAAATTCAAAAATTCTATTTTTTCTCAAAATTCTAAAAATATTTCAAAAATTAGAATAAAATAAAATGCATACTTAAACTTTTTCTAAATTCTAATAATATTTCAAAATTCTTAAAAATTCAAAAATTCAAACATTTTCCAAAATTCTAAAAATATTGCAAAAATTATAACAATATCAAAAATTGAAACTTTTTCCAAAATTATAATAAAATCAAAAATTTAAAATTTTTCAAAATTCTAAAAATATTCCAAAAATTCTTACAAAATCAAAAATTGAAACTTTTTTCAAAATTCTAAAACTATTTATAAAATTCAACAATTTTTTTTTAAAATTCTAAAAATATTCCAAAAATTAGAATAAAATCAAATATTTAAACTTTTTCTAAATCCTAATAATATTCCAAAAAAACTAAAAAAATCAAAAATTCAAACTTTTTCCAAAATTATAAAATTTATAATAAAATCAAAAATTTAAAATGTTTCAAAATTCTAAATATATTCCAAAAATTCTTACAAAATCAAAAATTGAAACTTTTTTCAAAATTCTAAAAAATATATATAAAATTCAAAAATTCTATTTTTTTTTCAAAAAATATTCCATAAATTAGAATAAAATCAAATATTTAAACTATTTTTAAATTCTAATAATATTCCAAAAATTCTTAAAAATTCAAAAATTTAAACCTTTTCTGAAATTCTAAAAATATTGAAAAAATTATAACAATATCAAAAATTGAGACTTTTTCCAAAATTATAATAAAATCAAAAATTAAAAATTTTTCAAAATTCTAAAAATATTCCAAAAATTCTTACAAAATCAGAAATTGAAAACGTAAACAAACAGCTAAACTTTTTTCCAAATGAAACCGTTTTTTTGACACACTTGACAATATTTTTTTGACAAACTTATTATGCCATCATTATCTATAATAATAATAAAATTTCCTGTCAAACAAATAATTAATTTTATTTTTTCCAAAAAATTGGGTAAAAAATAAATCAAAATCTTTCTTTTGACACACTTGACAACAATTTTATGACAAACTTATAATGCCATAATTCTCAATAATAATAATAATAATAAAATTTCATGTCAAACAAATAATTATATTTATTTTTTCGAACAAATTGGGTAAAAAATAAATAAAAATCTTTCTTTTGACACACTTGACAACATTTTTTTGACAAACAATGCCATAATTCTCAATAATAATAATAAAATTTCATGTCAAACAAATAATTTATTTTATTTTTTCCAAAAAATTGGGTAAAAGTATATTTGCCAAAAATATGCAAATTTCGTTGTTTTGACACACCTGACGATTTTTTGACACACTTCCGCTACAGTATCGAACACATCGTCCTTTCGGCTCTTCCCATTGAGTAAACCTATTTTTAGAAAATTTTTTTTTGAAATTCGCGGTTTTCTGGATTTCGTAGGTTGTGATGGCGGCCGGCAGATAGACATACGTTTTTTTTGCTGTTTTAGAATCAGTAGGTCCTAAAACATCAAGAAATGCCAAAAAAAGTGGGGGTAAGAATTTCACTTTTTGCTCATGAATGCAATACTTAAGTCTTTCAGACTGAAGTAATATAAATTCATTTATTTACTAGAAATATGAAAATTGTTTTTGAAGTGAAAACTTCTTTAGGCGCACCACACACAGATTTTTCCGTAGGTAGTAAGTTAGGCTGATCCGTAACGCTCTGAGGTGAAAGAGTTTATTCAGGTTTAAATAATAATCTATCTATCATTTCTTAACGTTTCAAATTGCGTTGTGGATATCGTGCTCGACTGATGTGCTGTAGGTAGAGTGAGTTCAATCCCTGGTGTGGTACATATTTTTTTTTTAATTTTTATGAAATACCAGTAAAATTATTTTTTTTTATTTATGAATTCATAAAAATAATAAAAATTACTTTATACGAATTTTAAAAAATTGATCTATAACGCAGTTTTTTTAAGTTATATTGCTACTGTCTTTTGCAATTTGCATTCGAGTCATCATGCTAAATAAATATTGAATATATATAAAATTGAAAGTATGTCTGTTTGTCCTTTATGCATTAATACATTAATTATCATGAAAATTTGGGAAGTTGTTGTGTACTCTTAATTTGCTTTTTATTTAACTATCGTTTTAAACGGTAGCTTGCTTTGATCAATGTATTTTTTATTGAACATAATTTTTTTATGAAATTTAAAATAACGTAAGAAAGAAAGCATAACATGAAACAATTACATTTGTATATCAATATTATATGTATTGGAATTTTATCATCTTCACTAAATATGTTTTCGGGTTGGAATTGTATGTAATACATGTTTCAAAAATTAAGTGAAGACTTAATACTTGTAACTTGATACTTGATAAAATCGATTATATCGATTTAAAGCTCACAATTACGAGACGGAATTCGCAATAAATTCTATATAAAGAAGCATAGCTTATGTATGATTAAACATGGATGGCAACCATGATAAATAAAATAATTTAAAATGGTGGCACTTAGCCGATAGTGATTTGCAAACGGCAGCAATGCGCATTAATACCAAAAAATTTGCTTAGCGTTCCGCAGGAAGATTTGTAAAATTTAAACTTGTTGATCTATGGGTGTGATAAACACGCGTACTTTAGTCCCTGCTATTGGCATATGAGTGCTATTTTGACAATTATTTGGTTTACATTGTGAGGTTAGTGTGTGTAGTTAGCGGTTTATCGTCAGAACGATAACGTTCGAACGATAACGATATTGTTTCTCATTTATTCTACTAATACGATCCAAATATTACTAATACGATATCAATTGATTGCGATTGCCAATGAAGTTTTCACTTCTGCCGTGCGGTCTTAAGCACACTCTCTGTTTTTTTTTTAAATCTGCATCTATTTTTTAATACAAAAATTAATCAAATACAAATTCAAAATTTAAATCATTTGTTTTATTTTTCATAATTTGAAATCTGCAAATAATTATTTTTTCCCACAAACCAAACATGTTTTGTGTTGTGTTTAGTTTGTTTTTCCTGTTGCTAATTTATTATAATTATTGTGATAAGTTGTAATACATAATTATTAAGTTTTAATACTTCATATATATTTAGGCAACTGGTCGTTCGGAAACAAAATGCCAATTCTTGACAGTTGCCTATTTTAGAAAATAAGCAAGCGATTTGGTTTTTTCGATCGAAACTCTAGTTCCTCTATTTTGTTTCAATCGAACATTATTTGGAGGGGAATTAATTTTTTGTATTGAAAAAAAAGGAAATACTAGGGTGCGTTCGTAAACACTAAATCGCTTGCTTATTTTCCTATCTTGACGTTCGTGACTGGCTCCTAAACTTTTTCTTGCCTATTTAAGCAAGCGATTTGACAGATAAAGTTTTTCGGAAACTCCATTTCTATTCCAAATTAGGCGATTCGATCGCCTATTTTTGACTCGCTGTTTTTGAGATCCTTAATAAGAACTGAGATCTAAAAGTCGCATTTGCGGTTTTTATTTGATTTTAATCAAAACAAATTCAATATTATTATTAAAAATATAAATTTTATTCACACAAAGTATTGTCTAGAAATTTAATGCAAAAAATCCCATATAGTGTAAACACATTTCCATAATATGGAGTCTAATGACAGTGGAAAAATTCAACTTAGGTAAAAATAAATAAGTGATGAAGAGGTTTCAACTTTGAAATTGCCATCGCCCCAACGGCCTGATCGAAAGCGTGTCTGCCCAAGGATTCGAGCCGGGCACGGACGAGGTAGGTTCGAATCCCAACCGAAACACGAAAAATGTGAAGTTGAGCTTTTTTCTGAGAAACTTCAAACCATACCTTTGAATTGAAAAAAATCCGATTACTTCTTTACTTACTTGAGTTTAATTGATCTCAAAAATCCAAAAATAAATTTTATATTTTATTTTGTGTGTCTCATTTATATACTAGAAATATGAAATTTGTTTTTTTTAAATCTGCATTTATTTTTTATACAAAAATTAATCAAATAAAAATTCAAAATTTTAATCATTTGTGTTTGTTTTTTATAATTTGAAATCTGCAAATAACTATTTTTTCACACACCAAACATGTTTTGTGTTGTGTTTAGTTTGTTTTGCCTTGGAATGACAATTGCTTATTTTTGAAAAAAGTAGGGTCTGCGTCGGACCAGACGGTGGAAGTTATACTTCTTTGGCCATTCGCTCACACACACGCAGACAGATTGACAGATAGGATACATTAAAAAAATAACAAAGAAAAAAAAACATATGATTCAAAAAAAAAATATTATTCAAAAACAAAATTAAAAAAAAAAATATTATTCAAAAGAAAAAAATATTATTCAAAAAAAAAAATAAAAAAAAAAATATCCAAAAAATAAATTAAAAAAAAAATATTATTATTCAAAAGTATAAGAACGTATAATCGTCGATTTTTCTTAGTTTTCTCAGTCAAAAAAATATAAAGAAATATTCAAAAAAAAAAAAATTTAATTCGAAAAGAAAAAAAAAATATTATTCAAAAAAAAAAAAATATTATTCAAAAAAAAAAATATTAAATAAATAGAAAAAAATATTATCCAAAAAACTAATATGTAATTATTAAATACTAGAAGGCGATGCCCGTGCTTCCCAGATAAAGTGGTTGAAAGCTTTTTTTTTGGAGTAAATTCTAAATTCTCCTATAGTTTTTTTTAATGTCATTTAATTTAACTTATTTTATTAGTAATATACAAAAAGTTTGAAAAAAATGTAATAGTAGATATCATTTTACAGTCAGCAAAAGCTATTAAGTAAATGTCTCTAAAGCTATAGATAAATTTACATATTAAATGTATGTTAAAATTAAAACACATTGACAGACAAACAATAATTAAATAATTTTTATAAATATAGATGGCAAAAGATTAAGATTATGAAAAAGTTAAAATTTTATTCCAAAGATTTAATTCAAATAATTCAATGTGTCACGAACAATTAGATGAGCGTAAATACCCGAGCAGAAAATTGTCAGGGCTCAAGTAAGGCCCTGATCAGGTTTGCCCTAACCCGGATCAGGCATTGTTAGGGCTGCCTGATTGGGCCCTGATCACGAGTGTAACGCTTTTGCCCTATCAGGTCCTGATTGGGATTACCGGATCAGACCCTGATATATATTTACATATTATATACATAAATTAACCAAATTAAAATAAAAAATGTTTTTACAATTGTAAAAATTAAAACATACATACCACCTTAATCACTATTACCATAGTCTTTCAGCCGAGAAGCGATAACTAAAATATGCATGAAACGATTTTAACTATGTATATCTAAAAGGGATAATACTCTAGTGAATTTTAACCAATTGAAATTTCAGGTAGGGGTCAAATACGAAAAACCTGATCAGGGCCGGATATATTCAAATAAGGTTAACCCTAAAAGGGTATTCTAAATCAGGCCCGGAACAGGCTCACATGAGATTGCCCTAATAGGGACTGCCCTTGTAGGACTGACCAGGCCCTGATCACGCCCTGACTGTATTCAGGTTTTCCCTAACTAATTTCTGCTCGGGTATATTTGATGTCACAATTGTCAATTACTTACTCCGAAACCACCGTAATCGTCATACAAAATAGGTACACTGGTTCATTGCTATTGGTTTAGCGTCCTATTTCATGTAGACTTATAATCATTTAGCAATCCAGAAATTTTTGCTGTTCTGAAGAGGGTCGTATTGCAATTTGCAAATATATTTTATCGATTGTCTGCAATACTCTACTACATTGCTGCATACGCCTGCCGGTTAAAGAATACCACCATTTTTAGTGAATATTTTCGTTTAATGGGTTTTATCACTTTATGGTCATCGTCTTATTTCGACATTCCTTCCCACAACTTAAAACAAAAATTGGAAAAAATAATAGTAAGACTAATTTCATTTGTAAATTCAGACTTAAATAATACTATTAAAACAGTCAAATCACAACATTTGTTAACATATTTGCATATATTTTATAGATCCCTTGCAATAACAATAATAGTTTTGAAAGTAATGGAGAAGCATATTTCACTCAATAACTAAAACACTTCAAACCTGTAGCTTTGATATTGTTCATAATCTTTTTCTTCGGTACTAAGGTTCCAATGCAAATTCTTGGTTCATCAATGTTTCTAAGAAGAGGAAAAGAAATGTCAATTTCCAATTTTTGGAACATGTGAGGGCAGTTCTGCTAATGCAAGCAGGTTTGTTTAATCATATATAAGCAATGCTTATATGTATCGTATTGGTGCTAATGCATAGAAATATGTACATATTTTATATAATTGCAAACCATAAGAACATATTTGTTGTAAATTAGAAATATGTATTTGTTCAAAAATAATTTAACATAATTTTCATATAAATATACATATTTGTTTGTCACATTATACATTAACTATTCATTTTAATGATAATTCCGAAAAGTGAAAAAAAAAAATTGATCAAATATAACTAAGCGAATAATGTTTTATTATAGAATATGATTGATTTAGTAATTTCGTCTTTATTAGCATACAGCATAAGGTTGATTTACAAATTTCGTCTTTATTACCATACAGCATAAAGGTTAAAATATGACTTCAAAAAGCGTGACGCGGTTTCTCGACCAACACCCCATCAAAATGTTTACAACGAGCTTAAAGAAGTATAACTTCAAAAATAAGCAAGCAATTTATTGTTTCCGAACGAAACCTTAAGTAGTTATGAACTTGTTTTCAATCGAAAATGCTAATAGTTTCTAGAAAAAAAGAGAGCAATAGTAGCGATAATGTGTATACAATAAATAAAAAATAAAATATATATGAAAATAAAAATAAATTGACAGCAGGGGGTCGATTCTGATCGCTTTTGTCCATGTTTTCTCCATAATTTGTCCACTTTTTATCCAATTCTCCAAAACATATATTTTCACTCGGGCAGCACTTTCGTTAAGTTTTCGTTAAATTTTGATTTCTCTCCAATTTTGTCCATTTGTCTAAAATAAAAAAACAAATTTGTCCGTTTTTTGTCACCACCAAAATACGTTGGTATTAAATTTTGTTAACATTTAAAACTAAATTTTAAATAAAGTTCTGTGTTCTTATAAAAAGTCTAAAAGTTCTTAAATAAAGTTCTGTGTTCTTATAAAAAGTGTGATTTTATTGTGATCTTATAAAAAGTGATTTTTGATAGATTTTTAAAGATTGTGTGAAAACTATATAAACTACATTTATTTTGTGTTAAATCGTTTTGTGTTATTTTGAGTGATAGGTAAAAACTATATAAACTACAAATAATATTTTATTCGTTTTGTGTTGAATCTTTGTGTGTTAAAAACATTAATATTTTGTGTAAAATTTTAATAAAATTAGTTTGAATAAAATTTTAAAAATATGGTAAGAATTCCAATTCTATATTTATTTTATTATTATAATTTTATTATTATAATATGACAATGGTTATTCCTTCCGGTGGTGCCGGTAGACTACTTAGGTAAAGGTTGAATAATGAAGGTGAGAGAACTCCACCTTGTGGAACTCCTTGTCTGAGCACCCTCATCTTAGATCTAGAGTTACGTAGCTCAACGTATGTTTGGCGGCCTCTTAGATAATTGCACAACCACTCACTAAATCTTTCCATTTGTTACGTTTATGTTGCATTACTAGTTTATTTATCTGCTTGTTCTCTTTGGGCAGAGAGTACGCAAGCTTCTTGTGGGAAGTTTGGTTTGATGTTTTGTATCCTGCCGGCTGGAATGAAGCGAGATCTAGCTTTGTTAAAAATTTCTCTGAATTTTCTTTCGCCAGTCAATTGGTAAAATTTGCTTACTGAATTCCAATTCAGTAAAATTGGTAAAATTATTCCAGTCTGCTTTGTTAAAATTAATGTACATCTTCTTCTCGGATTTCATTTCGTTTAAGGAACGGCTTAAGGTAATTATGATCGGCACATGGTCTGATCCTAATGCAATTCTAGTTCTCCAGTCAGCGATTGGCATTAGCGACATGCTGGCAAGTGAAACATCTGGAGACGAGTATGAGTTATTAGTTACACTTGTTGGTTGTGGTTCATTGAGGACTCCACAGTTGGAGCCGTCATTTTTATCAGCAATATTTTCACCTCTTGTGATAGCTCATCAATTAGTGATAATGCCAAATGTTGGTTCATTCGAAATTGTTTTTGGAAGCTACAAAATATTTAAGAGTTAATTATATTATAAATATTTTCTTGTTTTAGAATAGACTTACTTTGCTGTGCTTGTATGGAAAATATTTGACCTATCTCGTAGTTGCTTATATAAAATAGCTTGACCGCACCAATGCTCATAAGCCACATGGGTATTCAATGAATCCATCATACTATAAACAACAAAACACAGAGTAATTAAACAATGCAGTATTAAACACTTTAAAAAAAAAAAAACTTACACGTAAATTTATTTATATTGATTTTTATATTTTAACCTCACGGAATACAAAGAAAACTCTTAAAAAAAAACTTAAACTCACGGAATAACAACAATTAAATTACATAAAATTCGCACACCTTATTATATTTATATATATTTATTTATTAAATTTATAATTTTGCTTTGGTTTGGACAATTTTTATATATATTTATAAAAATTTGTTTAATAACATTAAACGTCACTCATAACAACAAAACGTCAAAATATTTAAGTTGTATGATACTATTTCAGACAAACGTTTTTCGTTCGGTTTTTTTATTGCCGAATCAAGAAAAGACAAACTTTTATTTTGTCCACTTTTTGTCCACCATTGGAAAAAAACTGGACAAAACCGATCAGAATCGACCCCCAGATATTAAAATGTAATAGCCACGGTGAATCTATTGTTAAAAGGGAAGATGTAATATATACATCGGGTTATAAACGGTTAATTAAATACATGTTTGGTTTCTGAATTATATTGATGTTATATAACTTGTCTAAAATACAATATATAAACATTCAGTTTATAATCTTATTATCTTAAAATTTTTGCTAGGCAACTAGCTCCAATTTTAACAAAAATTTTCTATTTATCGTATAAAACCGGAATATTTCCCGACTCTTGGAAGCTGGCCAGCGTTCAACCCATACCAAAAAAAGGCAGTAAAATAGATCCTAACAATTATAGACCAATTGCAATTCTGTCAGTTTTAGCTAAAATATTTGAAAAATATGTTAACTACAATTTAATAGATTATTTGGAAGTGTCGCGAATTATTGATGATAAACAGTATGGTTTTCGTAGAAGTCATTCAACAGTTGATCTGTTAGCCTACGTATCTCATCTCTGGAACAAATCGCTTGAAAACCATGGTGAAACATTCAGTATTTCACTTGACATTTCTAAAGCATTTGATAAAGTGTGGCACAAAAATCTCATAGCCAAATTAAAATCTTATGGCATAGACCATCTTACTGTCTCATGGATTCATAGTTTTCTTACAGGTCGCCAATTTCATGTTAATTCATGGTATCACATTCAATATTTTCACAACCAATGCTGGGGTTCCCCAAGGTTCTGTACTCTCACCAACCTTGTTTCTTCTATATATTAATGACTTACTTATTTCCACAGTGCACCCAATCCACAGTTTTGCTGATGACAGCACATTGCATGCATCACATGCATCCCCTAAATTTCGATCTCATACTGCAGTTACCACTGATAGAGAGCTGCTAATTGATTCTATCAACAAAGATCTGGAGCGTATAATGGAATGGGGAGATCGTAATCTTGTTTCATTTAATCCAACCAAAACCAAACTATGTCGTCTTTCACGAATAGAGCGACATAAAAATTTTCCTATTAAAATAAACCACGACGAATTGCGTGAGGTTGAATCAGTTAGACTTCTTGGAGTGGATATTCAAAATAACCTGAAATGGAATAAACATGTGTTCAACCTCGCTAAATCTGCAATGCAAAAATTAGGATTCTTGAGTCGATGTAAAAAGTATTTCAATCCCGAGCAAATTTTGCTAATCTTCAAGTCCTTTATTCGTCCATGTATGGAGTACTGCTGTCATGTTTGGGGAGGTGCTTGTCAGTCAACAATAAAATGTCTAGACTCTGTACAGAGAAAAGCAATACGGTTGATTGGTAATACCGAACTAACGGACCAGCTTGATTCACTCCAGAAATGTGGCTGAATTATCAATCTACTATAAATATAACTTTAGCGAATTCTGCTCTAAAGAAATTCAAAATATCCTTCCATCGTGTGCGCAGTATAATCGACAAACAAGAGCTGCCGAGTTATCCCATCCATTTGTTGTACAAATACCTCGTTGTAGAACTGTGTCCTTCCAAAACGACTATTTTAATAGAGTGGCCAAATTATGGAACTCATTGCCTTCCTCTGTATTTCCCGATGAATTTTCCCCTCAGGCATTTAAAGAAAATGTCCATCATCATTTAAAACAATTAGTATAGCTATCCCTATATCCCCATTCCTTCCATTTTCCTCATCTCCTTCCTTTATAGTTGACATGGTATCTTCGGATATTCAAAGAGTCTAAATAATGAATATTTCATATTTAGTGTGCTAAACATGTCTAACTAATTAATAAAAAAAAAAAAAAAATAATCATCGGTTAATCGAAATGTATTTATTTATTAAATATTACAGCAGCTATTGATTGTTTACAGATCGAAGACCGAGTTCCCCAACGATATTTCAATTAGTATGTGTGATGAATAAATAGACGAATGTAAAAGCTTACGTTTATTTGGAGTCATAAAGACTTACTCTGAAACGATCATATAATCGCGATGGCAATGAGCGTGTCATGAAAACTCGGCCTCTTCAACAGATGAAAAAAATATTTCACTCCATATCAATTACTCCACATTCATCGGGAGTAAAATTTAGGGCGGCGCATCTGTTGCCATCTTGGCTCTTTTGGACTCTGTTCAAAAGCTTACGTGCCATACGAATTGTTGGTGGTCGAAATTTAACATCAAATCTTGATTCCCTACAACAGTCGCACGGTTACTGATCTCGTTGATTTTTTTATAAATATTGTCACCATCAGTGCTCTATGAAATCAGATCCATCATGCTTTAAACATATTTTTTTCTCCGTTTTTCTCGTAAATCGGTATGTGCCGATTCTGATTCAGTCAAACTGTGAAGATCACTCACTGTCATAATGAAAGAATGTAGAGAGATTTATTACTTCGTACATTGTACAAATGGAATGCTTTGCCTGAATCAGTAGTCTTTGGGGCGTTCAATCCACAAAAGTTTAAAATAAGCTTTGATAAACATCTCATCAGGCATGTTGTTGTGATATTTAGGCTTTTAAAGTATCTATGTGCTGTTGTGACATATATTATAATTCCTTTGACACAACACTTTTATTAAAAAAAATTGAAACTTTCTTTAGTTACCATGAACAGCTGATAAGATGTAAACCGATATAACATTCTTTGTTTCATAATGTTGTTTTACATTGTACTCACGGTTTTGAAGGATTAACAAACATGTTTGTTTTAGCCATGTATACACACCCCACCTTTCACCCTTACCCCCATCTTACTCATTTTGTTAGTTTCGATATTTCTAAAAATTTGAAATACTTAGTATTTGTTGATACATGATTTGGTAAGTTTTAATCGGAAAATACAGCGCAAGGTCCAATATTCAGATTTCTATTTTTTAAGCGGCTGAACGTGTGAAAGGTGTAAAAAAGCGATTTCGGTGTATGGAAAAATACTTAACAGCATTCAAGCACACATTGCCTACGTATCTAGATATAGGCGACTACCAAGCGAAAAAAAAAACTAACGCTTTAACGCCTACACTAATACTGTACCAACTGACCTAAAAGTATTATAAAATAATCAAACCAAAACGTGTTTTTCGCACCACCCAGTATCAGTTGCTAACACTAACATAACATTATTATTTTGTAACTTTAGTTGCGCAACACATAATTAAAAATTTTCAGACAAAAATACGACACAATAATCAAATTTTTGTAATTGAAGTTCTATTCTCTTGTTTAAAACATCAACAATTCAAAATTAGTAAAATGTGGATTTTAACCGGTTTATTTGTTATAACCATAATATATTCATTTTTAAAATATGTCTATTCATATTGGGATCGAGTTGGCATTAGATACATTCAACCAAATATTCCATTTGGTAATTTAAAGTCAGTTGCAACAAATCAACGTTCATTTGGATTTGCAATTTATGATTTATACAAAGCAACAACGGAACCATTTGTCGGTATTTATTTGTTTTTTCGAACAGCAATTCTAGTTCGTGATCCCGAATTGGTACGAAAAATATTAATTAGTGATTTCTCATCATTTCATGATCGTGGTATTCATTGCAATGAAGAAAATGATCCATTTTCTGCATCATTATTTTCGTTACCTGGCGCAAGATGGAAAAGTTTAAGGTTACAACTAGCACCAGCATTCGCATCCGGTAAAATTAAAGAAATGTTTGAAACAATTTTAAATATAGCTAAATGTATGGATAAACATTTGGATCTATCAGCTGAAAAAAATGAAGTTGTTGACATGAAAGATATCGTATCGCGTTATGCTTTAGATATAATTGGTAACCTTATCTTTGGATTAAATGTTAACAGTTTGGATGATCCAGATCATAAGTTTCGAACTGCTGTGAAACGATTACTAAATCCAAATATAATAGAAACAACTCGGTTTGCGTTATTTTTTCTTTGCCCTAGGTGTGTGTCCAATGATTTTAAATTCAAGTTTTCTTTCAATAACTGTGGTTTTCTTATTTTTAGGATACTCGATTTCTTACGACTTAGTGGCGTTGACCCAGTCCTGCAAAAGCAAATGGTCAATATTGTTAGAACAACTCTCGAACATCGTGAGAGTAATAATGTTGTGAAAAAAGATTTAATGCAACTTTTATTACAACTTCGAAATTCAGGTGCAGTCAATGAAGCAGATGATTGGGAAATCAAAAAAGATCCAACAAAAATGAAATCGTTATCAGTTGAAAGATGTGCTGGTGAGGCATTTTTGTTTTATACTGCTGGTACGGAAACATCAGCTGCAGCAGTATCTTTCTGTTTGTATGAGCTATCTAGACATCCTAATCATATGAGAACATTGCAAAAAGAGATCGATGAATTGTTATTGCTAAGTAATGGTAAAATTACTTTTGAAATTCTAAGGGAATTTAAGTTCTTAGATTTATGTTTAAGTGAAACGTTAAGAATGTATCCTGGATTACCAATTTTGAATCGAGAATGTACAAAAGATTTTAATATACCTGAAAAAAATTTCACTATTAAAAAGGGAACGCCGATTATAATATCACTTTTTGGAATACATCGAGATCCGGCATTGTTTACAGATCCAGACACATTTAATCCATATCGTTTTGCAGAAGGTCAAGAAAATGCTAATTCGAAATATTATTTTCCATTTGGAGATGGACCACACATTTGTATTGGGGCTCGAATGGCAAAAGTGGTGACAAAAGTTGCATTGATTTTGATGTTATCCAAATACAATTTCGAAAAAAATAATAGTGAAAACATAGAGTACTCCACAAACACTGTAGGCCTTGTGGCGAAGAATGGAATCAATTTGAAACTTTCAAAGAGAAGCGAAACATATATTATATCACCAACCTGACCTTTTTGCTTCCATCATTATATAATGTAAATTGCATGTTTTTTGTAATTAAAGTTTTTGTTTTCGTTATGACAAAAGAAAAAGAAGATGATAATTGTGTTATTCCCTATAATTTAAACAATGACAGAACAATTCTGTATTGTAATCAAATATTGAGTTTTGTACAAACGAATTTTGTTGGTCTGATAATATTTTGTGATGAACAGAGTGCTACATTACAATAAAATTTAATATAAATTTTAAATTAATTTTGCTTATATTATATTCAGAGGCAGTTGATGATCGCCGTTGTTCCTGCAGAAATAATTTACAATTTCATGTATGCACACTATTTATTATCGGTTTAATAATTTATAAAAATTAGATTCACAAAATTAATTATTATTTTAGTTAACACAGTATTTTAACTCTTTTGGCTATCGTTTGGCTCGATCCAACTCCAGAGTTGGGAACCATTGCACAAATCGAAATAATCGCGAAAAATCGCCATCTCCATACCGAATACGATCAAGATCGAGAGATGGTTCAGTTCCTCGCAAAAGATCACGAATGTGCTATTACCATAAAATATTTGGGGAAACCACTCGTAACTGTAGAGCTCCATGCCAGTTTAATCAGTTATAAAGCAGGAGCACCATAGATTTAGACCAACAATCGACTTCAAAAAACTAATACAACCCGCTCTCGAGACATCTTTGCTTGAGAGCAACCAATCAAGCCGACTATTCATCTACGATAGGTCTAACCGAGAGACCTTCCTAATAGATACGGGAGCAGACCTTTTGGTGCTCCTAGTGAAATCTAACCTATTATTAACACATAGCTCTAAATCAACTGATCTAGTCTTGTCAGCAGCCAATTGCACAATAACTCATACCCACGGAACAAAACTCCTACAGTTAAACATTGAACTTAAACGAACATTCACACACGCTTTAGTACTAGCACAAGTGAATCGTACAATCCTTCGCGCTGATTTTCTCAGTAAATTTGGCCTACTGGTCGATCTTAAGCGAAAACGGCTGATTGATTTAGCTACCCAGCTGTCAATTAATGCCACGATGGTTAACGTAGATACGCCTACTCCCATCCATTTCACTATCAACAACGATTACGGTATGCTACTAAATAGCGTTGGTTAAAAACACTGTTTTTAAAAAAAAAAACAAAAAAAACTGTTTCTTTATGGTTAAAACGCGTTTTTTATTGTTTAAAACAGTTTTTTTTGTTTTTTTATGTTTTTTTTGAGTTTTTTTAAGTGTCTTAATAAGTTTTAACAAGTGTCCTAAATATTCTCAAATTAATAAAGGTTCTTTAAAGTTTTTCAAGATTCCAAGGATTCTCTAGGCTATCTGAAGATAGTCTGTGCGTCCAAATATTTTCAAGAGTCAAGATTCTTTGAAAATTCTCAATATTTGGAAAGATTCTCAATATTTTGTGGCGATTCTTAAGGATCACGTTTAAGATTCTCACGATTTCTTGAATATTCTCAGTAGCTACTCATATAGTTGTCCCAAGATGCCTAAGAGTAGTTTATTTCTCAATCTAATGGCATGGCTGTCTTAGTTAGCTAACGTAAACCTCAGAAATTTGAATTATGATAAGAACTCTGCGACCTACGTATTGCCGAGTTCTGATGCACCTACCTAGCTCAACTATAAAAGATTATGGAAAACAGGTAAACAATTTGATTAAATAAAGAAATTGAGTTTCTGGCGATTGCAAATTAAAGATTACGATTTTGATACCATTCACTGAGAGAAAAAAAACTTTTAAACTCACGAAAAAGCCATTTGAAACAATGAAAAATACTTTCAAAAAGTCGCCAATGGTAAAATTTTTTGTTTTAAATGTGCCCATACTTTTGATTTTATTGTGAACATTTGATTTAAAAATATTACTTTTAAATCAACAGTTCTTGCTTTTGGATCCAAATTATTAAAAACAAAAAATTATTTTATGGAATCAAATGTGAACACAGTTGATCCAAAAATATGTCTTTCAATTTAATCGTCTTTGCTTTTGACTTGTATTTCTTTAAAACAAAAATAAATATTTTGAAACAAATATTGCAAGTTTTAACCCAAAAGTATTACACTGTTGATTCAAAAATATTACTTTCAATTTAATCGTCTTTGTTTTTTTCTTGTATTTCTTTAAAACAAAAATAAATCTTTTGAAACAAATATTGCATGTTTTGAACCAAAAGTATTACTTTCAATTAAATCGTTTTCGCTATTTTATCGATTCATCAAAACAAAATAATCCCGTTTTGATTTAAATTATGGAATTGTTGATCCAAAAGGAGTATTGTCAGTACACCTATCCCCCGCTTTACACGGTAGATACGTTCCTGATAAAAACGTGTTAATCGAAAATATAAATTTTGTTTGGAAAACCGTGTTAAACGAAAAACGTGGGTTTTTGGTCATTTCTTGGGCAACAAACAGATTCGGTAAAACATAAAAGTACCAGTTTAATCACATAAGATATCCACATAATAGTTAAATTCATTTTCAAAACGAAACATGTAACATAACCAATAAGAAATTTACAGAAAAATAAAAAGTAATTATGCATGCACATACTAGCATTTTGACCTAAATCAAACCTAACTTAACTTGATTCAGTTCGGAGCGACTTGGAAGTTAGATCTGTAATTAATAATTGTGCTTTCTTTTTAGCTAAATCTTGCAAACATCTTCATATTGACTTAAAAATTCGTTGACACTTAGCAGAAATCGGAGAGCTAGTTCAATATTCGGATCATGTTGTTGAAAGTAGTTGCATTATTTATTATCTTCTGGTATAATGGTTGAAATAAAGAAGTTTTACTTTTGGGTAGAAATACAATTTATCCATTTGTAAGCTGCAAATTTTGAGGTTGACATGGAGCATTGTCCAGTAAAAGAAGAACCTTAAATATTATTTTGATTAAATACTATTTTACTTGTGGTACGCAAGAGCTATGAGACAAATCAATGAACAATGTGGTTTTAACCCAAGCTTTTGTATTGGCATTCCAATAAATGGAAAGAGTTGTTTATTCCTTTTTACTTGAACGCTTTGCCACCTAAGCCTAATCACTCTTTAGTATTAAAAACCTGATCAGCAGCCAAATTAATTGTGAAGCGGTGAATTGATAAGTTTTTGAATGAACAGAAACGATGGAATTTTTAACGCTTCACCGCTTCACAGTTACAGAATTTGGCTGCAGGACAGTAAGATGTACCGGAATTAATTTCAGTCAACTTTAGTGGTTACATACTGTTGTGCTGTATTTAAATCAGCAGATGCGCTTTTTAATTTAAAATTTTTGCAAAAAATGCCCGTGTTTAAATATTTCGAACCAACTATGACTTGCAATAAAACTGCAAAGCCATATCATTAATTTATTTTCCATTGTTTTTATTTTTTTTAAATAAAATGTGTTGTGTAGTAGGAATTACAATAGGTGCGTTCGATTTGACTGAAACAACTGAAAAAACAACAACAATTGCATTTAATTTTTCAGTTGCTTCAGTTGTTTCAGTCAAATCGAACACGGCTAATATGTATCAAAACAACAAATTAAAACTTTTAACATCACGGTCACCGCAACAAAATGCGTTCAACGATGTTGATGGACGCTAATTTTTATTATTTGTGTTCTTTAAATTTTTTTGAGTTGATAACTAAACAATAAATCCAATCATTTAATAAAATATGACAGACCCAATATTTCATTATAGGATAGAATAAGATCTCACTGCTATTGCCAGTGTTGTATAATATCTCACGTTAACTCGTATGTCAACAGATAGAATTATTTACTTACAAATTAACTATGATCATTGATACACCTACGCATTTTGTATTTAGCTAATAACGATCTATTGCTTAAAATCAACTGATTTGCATAGAGAATCCCTTACATCCCTTCGCTGATATACATCAACATGTTATTTCAAAATTTTGCTTTGAACACTCGAAGGCGTTTTTTGTTACAAGTTTCTTGTTTTCATGTTTTAATTAACACCTGTATGTATTTGATCATAAGTGGTATACTGGTATACCAGAAGGTTTAATTAAAATAAAGTAGATATAAGTGCGTGTAATACCAAAATTTTTCTTTTTTTGGAAATTTTTTTTTTTTGGAAATTTTGATTTCAAAAACCGTGTAAAGTCGAAAACGTGTTAAGTGAGTGCCGTGTAAAGCGGGGGATAGGTGTACAATAATTTCCACTTTTGCCCTCCATTTGTCAAATCAATAGATATATCCGTTGAATTAAATTCAGAAACCGCCCTTTTGTTCCGAAAGTGACGTTTTTGATTGAAAGGTTGGGTACTGTAACGTAAATTGATGGTTTAATACAAACAAGTTGCGAATATATTTTTAAAACTTTTATTATTTCAAATAAAACCTTTATTTATGTTTGGAGGTGGCCGTTTATTTTTCCATACAATAATTGGCTTCATATTTAAATATCATTCATAAAATTATATTTTAATTGTTCAAATATATATGTTTATAAATATTTTATAAATATTAATTAAAAGCTTAATTTTAATTAAAATATTTCTTTCAATCGATAGTAGATATCATAAATAATTCTCATTTTCTTGTAAACTGAAAAAATTTTCAAAAACGTTTTAATATTTACAAATTAACTTAATAATCCAATTTTTTTAATTTTAATAAGCATTGCTATACATTTTTAAATTATTTCAGACTGTTCGATTATTATTTATTTTTATGTTAAGCAATAATCATCAGACTTTTTAAATTATTATTTATTATTAAATCAATAAAAAACAATATTTTGGCACATTGCCATTCTCAAGTTAAAGAAAAATATAACAAATATTTCAAAAATTACACAAAAAATGACACTAAAAAATGAAAAACGAAGTGAAATGAAGTGTTATTTTTGAAATGTTTTTTATATTTTTCTTTAACTTGAGAATGGCAATGTATCGACATGTCGTTTTTTATTGATTTAATAAAAAATTAAAAAAAACTGATTAGTGCTTAAAACGAAAATAAATTACTATACATTTGTCTTTAACTTTTTAGAATAATTTGATTCAAAGTAACGATTTGCCTTTAATATTATTTTATATATGTAAAGGTGGGCTTAAAAAATGGTCGATTATATTCAAATTAAATTTATTTAAATTTTTTCCAATTTCATATGATTGAAAGTGTTCATTGAAACGTTTTACTTTAATCAAAGAGCTTAAAATATACCGTTAACTTTTATGACTTCATATTTAAATATCATTCATATATTATATTTTAATTGTTGTTTATTTGAACATATATGTTTATGTTTATTTTAGAAATATTAGTTTTAAACTTAATATTATTTTAATCTTACTAAATCTTTAATTCGATAGTATGATATCACAAATAATTCTTTTTTTCTTATAAACTAAAAATGTTTTCAAAAATTATTTAATATTTACAAATAAATTTAATAATCCAATTTTTTTTAATTTTAATAAACATTGCTTAATAAATTTGTCTTTAACTTTTTATAATAATTTGATTCAAAGTAACGATTTGCCTTTAATATTATTTTATATATGTGGTCTGGTGTATATATGTGATTTAAAAAATGGTCGATTAAATTTAAATTAAAGTTATTTAAATTTTTTCCAACTTCATATGATTGAAAGTGTTCATTGAAACGTTTTACTTTAATCAAAGAGCTTATAATATACGGTTAAGTTTTAGGACTTCATATTTGAATATCATTCATATATTATATTTTAATTGTTCAAACATACATACATATTTGTTTATGTTTATTTTGGAAATTTTAGTTTCAAATTTAATATCATTTTAATCTTAATATAGTTATTTAGGTATCAAGGGAATTATGAGGATGTTAATTACCGAGGGAAACGTTTACTACCCGAGGGCCTCTGGCCCGAGGGTTAGTAAGTTTCACAAGGTAATTGACATCTAATAATTCACGTGATACATAAATATTTTTATGTTTTACTACCTAAAACATTTATTAAACTAAAACATTTATTTTTATCAAGTATTTGATAGCATGATTTTTCGTTTTAATTGATCAAGTTAGTTGTTTTTCATTTCAAATTATATTGCTGGGATATTGTTATTCGTTACTATGGCTTTATGTAAATAATGTTGTTTATAAATAAACAAAACAAAAATTTATAATGAAAACTAGGTCTATTATGAATCCATAACTCCCTCTTATAATTCCCTTGGGAATTAAGAATGTCATTATTATGTCGGTAACTAAGGTCTAAACAACTTATAATAAATCAGTAAAACATAAAATCTTTAAATCGATAGTATGACATCACAAATAATTCTTTTTTTCTTATAAACTAAAAATGTTTTCAATAATGTTTTAATATTTACAAATAAATTTAATAATCCAATTTTTTTTAATTTTAATGAACATTACTATAAATTTGTCTCTAAGTTTTTACAATAATTTTATTCGAATTAATGATTTGCCATTAATATCATTGTATATATAGGCTATTATTTTGAAAATGTACATCGAAAAAAAAACAACTATTTTTTAAAAATCTGAAATTTTGATATTTTGTTGGTATTGACGAAAGGAAAAAAGTAATTTCTGCTTTTATTTTTTGTGTACTCTGAATCGGAGTTATGCGCGGTTGAATTTTGAGGCTTTTTCACGTAGTTTTTGGTAATGGTGGCAATGTTTTGTGAATAGGTGCCACAAATTTCATCCGACTTACGTATATTTTTGCAAGTAAAAAGGAAAATAATTTAATAATTGAAATAAGTAAGTTTAAAATTAATAACTTTTCTCTTTTCCGCTAGGCGGCGCGTAAAACCTTGGTTTACTTCAAAGCTCATATCTCAAAAAGTGGGGTTTTTTTTTTTTGTTTTTCACAAATTTTAAAGTAAACATATGCAGCTATGAAATTGAGAAATAAAAAGTCAGCAATTCAATATGGATTTTTTCTTACGATTTTTTAAAGTTTGGTATATGAAAAATTCACATGTGTTTTTTTATTAAGTTAATAATCCTGTACTAAATGTGGATCTAATAAATTAAACATTCCATATTTTAACATTTGCAATAAATTTGAACCATTTTCTGTGCGGTTAAATGGTTAAAAACTTATTAAAAATTAATTTAAGTTAAGTGGTAAAATAAAGGAATTTAAATTATTAAAAGGGTGTGTAAAATGTTTATTCATTTTAAAAAATGTCTATTCAGCCCCTTTTTACTAATTAAAATCTCATTAGAGGCTCATAACTTTAACATTTAAAATTTCTAATGACGCCCACAAACGGTTTTTGACCAAATTATACTTGCATCCAATCAAAATATATTAAATTGTACCTACCTAATTTTACCTGATTCTACCTATGTCAAAACTATTTCAAGGGTATATATATATTGATTGGATTGCCTTATAATCAATTATATTCCAAAATATTTAGAAGACATAACGTTTAGAAAAGATAATAATAGAAATGCCTTTCAAATTGTGCTGTAACTTGTACGGTCTCAAAAATTATCAGCGGACATCAAAAAATATGAAACTGGTCACACCAGCTGTTATTCAAAAAGCTGCGACCCTAAATTTTACTTTGCGTGATGACCAGTTTATATGTGAAACATGTCGCACTTATATCTATAAAAATAAGGTAAATTTAATTATTTTATTAAAATGAATAAAAATTCATATGCAACTAATATTTTCTATACAGCAGCTTTCATGTTCGGAAACTATCGATAGTGAAATTATTTCTATAAATCAGGATGTTGAAAATGTTCCAACGAACGAAAATATTCAAATACCTCCAGCATCTTTAGATCCATCACCAGTTTCGGTTGATACTATATCTCCACCAGTTCCTGAACTACTTAATGACATTTTAGAAGATATTAACAATGTTCTTGGAAGGTTAGCCGAATCTCCTATCAAACAAAATCATATTACAACAGGAAGTTATAAAAAAATTGCAAGTGTCACATCGGCAATAAGTCAAAGAATATTTCAAGTAGATTCAGTTAAAGTGTTATCACCAAACGAGGAATGTGAATATACATCATAGCTTATGAACCTTAAAAAAGAGTTTAAAGATGCCAGCTGTAAATCAAAACAAGTGTTTTTGTTGACAACTCTACCACGTAAATTTTGGTCAAATCAACGTATCCAGGATGAATTTAATGCATCAAGACGACTGGTAGAATTCGCCATGGATCTGTTGGAAACAGTAGGTCCTTACAGTTGGCCTCAAAGCAAACAAGTGCACAGTTTGTCACAAAATATAGTAAAACAAATTCAAACATACTTCTTATCAGAGGAAATTAGTAGAACAATGCCTGGCCTTAAAGATGTTGTTACTATTACAGAAGGATCGACAAAAATTAAGAAATCAAAGCGGTTGGTGTTATGGACCCTCACCGACATCTACGAAATGTTCTTGGAAGAAAACAAAGAACTCAAGGATTCCACTGTTTTTTACCGGATAACACTACACCCGATAAAATAATTGCCAAAATGTTTTCTTTTTCTGATGATCATAAATATTTCAATTTAAAGGCAAAAAAAAATATATAAATTAATTTTTTAATGTATTTATTTATAATATTGATTAAATTATAATGTTTATAGGAAAAATATTTTTTTAATGTTTTTTTCTAATGTTAGTGTTGGTGATGTTGAAATTATAACAAAATCTTCGATCATTGGGATCTCCAATTCTTATTCTGAATAAAAACCTGTTTCTCAATCAGAAATACACAAAAAATGGTTCAAATTTATTGCAGGTGTTAAAATATGAAATGTTTAATTTATTAGATCCACATTTAGTACAGGATTATTAACTTAATAAAAAAACACATGTGAATTTTTCATATACCAAACTTTAAAAAATCGTAAGAAAAAATCCATATTGAATTGCGGACTTTTTATTTCTTAATTTCATAGCTATAATTTATCAATTTGTTAAAGCTTAAGGGTGTCTGGCAGGGAGTTAGCACGATAGTAAGTGTCTGGCACTGGGTGACGTGACTTCTAATACTATCCCGAAGAATATATAAAAAAATTAGCTTTTATACTTTCACGAAACTTTGGAGGCCCTTTTGTTACCTGCTCCCTGCCAAAGCCACCATGATCCAAACTTCATATGTCGCTAATCGTTCCTACCTGAGTAGGGGGTATGCGCAGAAAAACTTTCAGCTTTTATAAAATAACGAAGGTCTGGCCGTCGCGGGCTCTTGCTCTAATACAGAAACTAGCTGAAACAATTGCCCCTCATACACACTTGACCACTTTACTAAAGAAGCCCAAGACTCAGAAAAATTTCACTTGGCCAAACGAATTTCGACTCGCATTCACCAAGCTAAAAACTGAATTGGGGAACATAACGTTGCTAGTGCATCCACGTAACGATTTTGCGTACAGTATCACTACGGATGCATCAAATATTGCTGTCGGAGCGGTGTTACAACAACGTAACAATGATTGTTGGAAGCCACTGGGATTTTTCTCAAAGAAACTCTCAGACACTGAAACTAAATACTCTGCATTCGATCGAGAGCTACTCGCAATTTACCTAGCTATAAAACACTTCAGGTATTTTGTCGAAGGTCGTGAATGCACAATTTACACCGACCACAAGCCTTTCACACGTGCAATACAATCTAAAACTGAACGAAATTCTAGGCAATCTCGCCACTTGGATTTCATAAGTCAACTAACTACCGACATCCAACATGTGCAAGGTATGATAACATTGTCGCGGACGCATTATCTCGTGCGTCGGACAACAAAACTGCATCAGTTGTGACTCACTTCAACTACGATGCTACCATCACTGCACAAAAAGCAGACTTAGAACTTCAGAATTTATTTTCTGGTTCCGTATGTCACGCTAGTTCATCAATGAAACTATGAAGTTTAAAAAGCTTCCAGGTTTCGAAATAGTCTGCGAAACACCAACGGGTAACAATCGCCCATACATCGCAGAACCATTATGAAAAACTATTTTCAACGCTTCACACAATTGTCACATTATGCTGTAAACGGTACACGTAAATTGATTACAGCTCGATATTTTTGGCCCAGTATAAATAAAGATATTAATCACTGGACAAAATCTTGTTTATCTTGCCAACGCTCTAAAGTCCAACGGCATACAAAAAGTCCAACATGACAATTCGAAATTCCACAATCTCGTTTCGAACACATCTACATAGATATCGTAGGACCGCTTCCTCCTTCTAATGAATGTTCTTATATTTTAACTTGGATTGATCGATTCACTCGATGGCCAGAAGCTTTTACTATGTCTGACATGTCTGCTGCTACCATAGCCACGACATTTGTCAAAAATTATGTATCATGATTTGGTGTTCCACTGCATATCACGACCGATTAGGGAACACAATTCGACTCTAAACTCTTTACCGAATTAACTAAACTTTTTGGCTTACATCGTATACATACAACGGCCTACTATCCACAAGCGAACGGAATGGTAGAACGTTTTTATCGGCAACTAAAAGTTGCACTTATGGCCAGAGGCAACACCACTCAGCGGAGCTCCGAAATACCAATCATTCTTCTAGGTATTCGAGCTACAGTAAAAGAAGATCTGAAGTGCTCATCCGCAGAACTTGTCTACGGACAAACACTCAAACTGCCGGTTGAATTCTTCGTTGAAAATCCTCTTTCACGAATGCCAAGTCACGATACAGTCATTGATCATCTTCGAAATACAATGCACCACTTAATTCCAACAGCTACACGACAAACTAAACAAAACGACTACAAATTGCGACTACGTTTTTGTTAGGGTTGATAGGATACGCACAGGTTTACATACTCCATATGAAGATCCTTACAAAATCATACGACGTTTACGAAAACAATTCGTCATCGATAACAAGGGCAAACAACAATCAATCTCGATCGACAGATTGAAGCCAGCGTTTGGTATCTTATGTTCAGCTGATCGTATACCAGCTTCTGGACCATACAAAACTGTTCTATTTGAACGAACAGCAAATTAAACAGGGGCTTTCATCTACGAGCGGGGTACTGTAGAGGTTAATGTATTTAAATCTAAATAATTAATCTCTACAAAATAAACGATCAAACAATCATTTACTCGTGCCATCTAAACAATTATCGATAAAATACACATTGCAGCGCCAAACGATTAATTAATTAATTAATTATAATTTGTCCGAAAAACGAACCAAAATATAAAAAATCAAATTAAGGTTCAATGGCTTTCGTTGCCATTTTTAGTTGGCGGTAAAATAAAATAAACTTCATTCCTTTACATGCTATCGAGATTTTTGCATCGTTGTTACATTTAACAAGTTTATGTGTATTCTAAAAATCCGTGCGCTTGAATATTATTATATTAAAATTCCTAAAAGTGTTTATAGAATTATAAAATAAACTTATATATATGGGTGATTCTGAAAAAAGGGTACATTGTTATGTCCAAGCAATTTTTCTTATCTAAATAATTGTACAAATTCTGTGTATGCTATTGGAAATTGCAACGTGTTTCTAAGAGAATTAGGCAACAGTATAAAAGAAGGAATTTTATTGCGTCCGCGGACTGTCCCAAGACTGAAGTTTTAAAATAATAAGATTCAAAATCAAAATAATAATTACATTGAAAATAAAAAATATACTGTACGAAATAAATAAATATTTCTGCTTATAATACCTCAAACCTTTATCATGAACATATTAACAAAATCAATTTTACAGCAGAAACTAGAATGTCCCAAGAATTTTAGTCACTTCCGTGGACAAAATGTGAATTTCTTCTATTTCGTCATAGATGGCAGTACAAGAACCAATTGTACAAGAACCAATGATTTATAAACTGTCAGTCAGCCATATTAGCTTTAAAGAACTTTTGTTAGCAGGTTGAGTGTTCTAATAGTGTTCAATTTGCCATAGAACAACAAAATTTTAAGTATGGCAAGCTTATAGAGTCACATCCGTGGACATCATAATTCTTTAAGTAATTACTAAATTTTAATTTTAAGTGTAGTCATAGTAAAAGTGAATTGTATATATTATACATTTCAAAGAACAACATCTCAAAACCAAAATGTCATCATTCACGTTTTTAATGAATTTATCACATCCGTGGACATGAAATGTCCACAGACGGAACAGCTAAGTAACAGACGTGACACAAACAATAATAGTGTGATCTTTAATATTTATAAATGATTTTTGTTGATAAAACTTAAATTAACTTACATTATTATCATGTTATAAGCAAAATTAAGAACAACTTGTCTGAAAATGAAATCCTTACACACTGTGATTTTACAGCATTATAACTGCAAATATTCAGAGGAAGTGCAAGCAGAATACTTTGGCGGATCGAAAAATCAGGTTTCTTTACACACCGAAGTTGTTTATTATCACAATGGTAGTAGTTGTTTATTATCACCGTCACGTATGTGGACAAGTAACGATTTAAAAGTTTTTTTTCTTAAAATTTCTCATATATGATCTGGGCCAATAGTGTGACTTAATACAGCAAGTTATTATCTAATAGAAAACATAATAATAACGATTTTTATTTCATGTTTAAAATTCAAAAATTTGTTTTTTCAAACTACCCCTTTTCGGGAGAATGACCCATTATAAATATACATACAACGTACACGCATCACAGTTCTACTGCGTTTCCTCTATCGTTCACAATCGTTGTTGTTATGGTTGGATTAGGCTGAAAATCACTGGATTTCAAATATTTACAAAAAAAACATACTATTTTATGGGCTTTTCAAACATAAAATATGGAGGGGCTGAATCTCACAGCTCTGAGATATCAAGACTTCGGTCTGGGTTAAGGATTTTGATATAGTTTTCGCCAAAAAACTTTAATGAGGGCATGGTTTTTAGTTTTGGGCAGCGATGTATATCAAACATAGCTCTTTGTTAAAGTACAAATATTTTTTATCTCTGTTTAGAAATTTATTACAAAACTAACACGAAACATCAATATGTTGCCGGAAAGTTATAACAGATCATAGATTAACATAATTTTGTGAACTCAGCAAACTACTCAAAAACCTCTCCATTTAACGTTTAGAGAAAATATTACAAAATCACAAATTCATATTTCTTTCAAAATTCCAAAATATTGTAAAAATTAAATAAAATCAAACTTTTTTCAAAATTCCAAAAATATTCCAAATATTAGAATAAAATCAAATATTTAAACTTTTTCTAAATTCCAATACTATTCCGAAAATTCTTAAAAATTCAACCTTTTCCAAAATTCTAAAAATATTGCAAAAATCATTACAAAATCAAAAATTGAAAGTTTTTTCAAAATTCCAAAAATTATTATAAAATTAAAAATTTTAAAGTTTTCAAAATTCTAAAAATATTCCAAAAATTCTTACAAAATCAAAAATTTAAACTTTTTCCAAAATTCTAAAAATATTGCAAAAATTATTACAAAATCAAAAATACAAACTTTTTTCAAAATTCCAAAAATATTTCAAAAACTATAACTATAAAATTCAAAAATTTCCATGTCCAATTTCATTTTCAATACATTTACGTCATAAAAACAGATACATTTTTTTTTTTCAAAAAATTGGCTAAAAAATAAATGAAATCATTTTTTGACACACTTGACATTATTTTTTTGACAAACTTATAATGCCATAATTCTCTATAATAATAATAAAATTTCATATCAAACAAATAATTAATTTTATTTTTTTCCAAAAAATTGGGTAAAAAAATAAATAAAAACTTTCTTTTGACACACTTGACAACATTTTTTTGATAAACTTATAATGCCATAATTCTCAATAATAATAATAAACTTTCATATCAAACAAACAACCAATTTTATTATTTTTTCAAAAAATTGGGTAAAAAAATAAATAAAAATCTTTCTTTTGACACACTTGACAACATTTTTTTGACAGACTTCTAATGCAATAATCTAGATTTTGGTCTCATATACCAATCCCCACCATCCAGATTTCTCCAAATTCAATGTTCCTACTCGTAATCACTTAAAATGAACGTTTTTTAAGCAAAAAATATGCAAATTTTCTTGTTTTGACACACTTGACGATTTTTTGACACACTTCCGGTACAGTTATCGAATACATCGTCCTTTCGGCTCTTCCAATAGAGCAAACCTATTTTAAAAAAAAAATTTTGAAATCCGTCCAGCGGTTTTCTAGATTTCGTAGGTTGGTGACGACCGGACGGTCGGACGGCCGACAGACAGACATTTATTTTTTTTTTGCTTCTTTAGAATCAGTCGGTCCTAAAACGTCGAGAAATGCCAAAAAAGTGGGGGTAAGAATATCACTTTTAGCTCTTGAATGTAATACTTAGGTCTTTTAGACCGAAGTAATATTAAAAAATTTCCAGTGCACTAATTAGATTTGTCTATGAAATGACTTAAAAAATGCAGAATGAATAATTGCCATCCATTAAGGCACAGGCTCAAAACTAACATTTGACGCAGGCTTACATTCGCTTGAGAACTAAAAAATATTTCAAAACATACAAACTAAAACGTATATTTCGCACCATCCTGTATCATTTGATAATAGTAATTTAACATAATTAAAAACATACAATATTATATTGTATCTTCAGTTGCACAATGTATAATTAACAACTTTGAGACAAAAACACGATACGTAAATAATTTTGTTTATAGTTGTAGTTCTAATCTCTTGTTCAAAGTACATACTATAAATACAAAATTAGTAAAATGTGGATTTTAACTGGTTTATTTATTATAACATTGATATACTTAATTTTAAAATATGTGTATTCATATTGGGATCGAGTTGGAATTCCAAACATCCAACCAAATATTCCGTTTGGTAATTTAAAGTCGGTTGTAAAAAAACAACGTTCATTTGGATTTGCAATTTATGATTTATACAAAACAACAACGGAACCATTTATCGGTATTTATTTGTTTTTTCGTACAGCAATTTTAGTTCGTGATCCCGAATTTGCACGAAAAATTTTGATTAGTGATTTTTCATCGTTTCATGATCGTGGTGTTTATTGCAATGAAGAAAATGATCCATTTTCTGCATCATTATTTTCATTACCCGGCGCAAGATGGAAAAGTGTTAGATCACAACTAGCACCAGCTTTCACAGCTAGCAAAATAAAAGGAATGTTTGAAATAATTTTAAATATAGCGAAATGTATGGATAAACATTTAGATCTATTAGCTGAGACAAATGAAGTTGTTGATATGAAAGATATCGTATCGCACTATTCATTGGATATTATTGGTAACCTTGTTTTCGGATTAAATGTTAACAGTTTGGATGATTCAGACCATAAATTTCGAAAAGCTGTTAAACGATTTTTAAATCCAAATATAATTCAAAACGTTCGGCTCGTTTTGCTTTTTATTTGGCCTAGGTACGTATAAAGATTTAAGATTTTAGCATCCATTTTAACGGTTTTAAAATTTTAGAATACTGGTTTTCTGCAGACTTAGTAGCATTGACCCATGCCTGAAAAGACTCATGATCGATATTGTAAAAACCACTATCGAACATCGTGAGAGTAATAATGTTGTGAAAAAAGATTTAATGCAACTTTTATTGCAACTTCGAAATTCAGGTGCAGTCAATGAAGCAGATGATTGGGAAATCAAAAAAGATCCAACAAAAGTGAAATCGTTATCAGTTGAAAGATGTGCTGGTGAGGTATTTTTATTTTTTACTGCTGGTACGGAAACATCAGCTGCAGCAGTATCATTCTGTTTGTATGAGTTATCTAGACATCCTAATCATATGAGAACATTGCAAAAAGAGATCGATGAATTGTTATCGCTAAGCAATGGTAAAATTACTTTTGAAATTCTAAGGGAATTTAAGTTTTTAGATTTATGTTTAAGTGAAACGTTAAGGATGTATCCTGGATTACCAATTTTGAATCGAGAATGTACAAAAGATTTTAATATACCTGAAAAAAATTTCACTATTAAAAAGGGAACGCCGATTATAATATCACTTTTTGGAATACATCGAGATCCGGCATTGTTTACAGATCCAGACACATTTAATCCATATCGTTTTGCAGAAGGTCAAGAAAATGCTAATTCGAAATATTATTTTCCATTTGGAGATGGACCACACATTTGTATTGGGGCTCGAATGGCACAAGTGGTGACAAAAGTTGCATTGATTTTGATGTTATCCAAATACAACTTTGAAAAAATTAATAATGAAGACTTAGAGTACTGCACAAACAGTGTTGTGATTGTGGCGAAGAATGGAATTAATTTAAAACTCTCTAAGAGGAGCGAAACATAGGAGGAGCTTCTAACATTATCTAATATAAATTTTATATGTTTTCTGTAATTCAAGGTTTTTTGTTTATTTTAGGACAAACGAAAAAGAAGACTTGAAGTTTTTTACTCAATGCCATTTACACAATGACAGTGCGTTTTTCTATTTCAAATAATTTTGTATCTTTATACAAACGAATTTGGCTGATAATATTTTGTGATAAATAGGGTGTTTCATAACCAAAAATTTATCTTAATTTTTTCTCCGAGTAAATCTGGGACTGAAAGCATGAGATAAGTAATTGTAATGTAAAAGGAAATTGTATAACGAGTACAAACGATATTATAAAATCTAACGAAAATTACGAAACACGAGAGAAAAGAGTACTTTTTGTTCATACGAGAGGATATTAACATTCAGTGCTATACTTCTTCTGCGACAAATCTAGAAATTAAATATTGTGCTAGGTCCGACGGAAAGATTAGTTTTTGTTGATTTGTAAATTTTGTTTAATTTTTTTGATCTGCGAGTGTGGCAGTCCTGCGTACTCTAGCCTCTGCTTTTAACATGACATATGTTTATGTGAGATTTATCAATTTTATGTATTTGTGAAATTATTTCGATCTGCAAAACCAGACAAACAACCCGAGAATTCTTTAAATTCTTAACAATTTAATTACTCTTAAAGGTGACAATAGCAAAACAATCAATTAAACAAAATTCAACATAAATAAAACCAGTACATGTTTAGAATATATATGTATGTAGGATGCTGTAGACTTATTTAAACCTGTCGATTTCGATGCCGATTGTCGCCATGAATGTCCACGACGAAATTTTCACAGTTTGCGTACAATTGCCATTCGTATGCTGTAAGCGTTGTCAAAAGCTTTAGGGATGAAGATTTCGGTCTGATTGGATTGACTATAGGAGAAGTATGGATGATTGTATGCACATTACCTTGCAATTTCTTAATCGAAGGTTAAGGCTATCAAAGATCGTTTTTCTTATGCTGTGTGGGACCTCAATGGTCGATTATAATTTATAACCAGAAAATGTCTCACCCCAGTTTTGTCGGTGCTGCGTGATGATTGTATGTATCTACGTCTAACTTTTGATAGTCTTGCCCGTTTGTCAGGATTAATCTATTTCGTAAGCTCGTCGTCCTCCTGTTGCAAATTCGGTAGGTGTTTCAGGTTGAAAGCAGAAGTGCAGATTTCTTTAGAAGTTTCTTGACAAGAAAAAAGTAATCACTAAAGACGTTGTCTTTCTGTGCCATGAAATCTAGATAACGTAGATGTCGTGTACTTTGGTTTTGGAGAAAACTGTTGTGATAAGTATAGACAGAATAATTTTTGTCATCCGGCAAAATATCGCAAATATTTAATAGCAAGATAGAATGCTAATAATTCTCTATCAAACACGGAGTACTTTGCTTCAGTGGGAGAACAAAATACCTGAGAAAAAATGCAAAAGTATCTAAACATAAATTATGATATTGTTGTAGTACAGCTCTGAATGCGGTATCTGAAGTGTCTGTTGTTATGTTGCACTGTGTGTTGTCGAACTTATGTGCTAAAAAAGTAGCGGGCAAGATATTTTTTGACCTTAAAGAAAAACTCGTTACTGTCTTCTGACCAAAAACATTTGAATTTTTTGTTGCGTTTTTTATCAGTGATGCTAAATGCCTGTGAATAGACGCTCACAATTCGGTTGATCGTGTTATGAAGCGGTGATGATAATTCACCATACCTACGAATTGCTTTATTTGGCAGATTGAGGCTGGAGATTAAAAGTTGGAAATCACAGTAACTCTATCTTTCTACGGGAGTATGCCATTTTCCAAAATAGAGTGGCTTAAAAAAGAAGTCATTTTAAGCCAAAGATGCGTTTTAAGGCGTTTTTTGTTGAGCCGTATTTGGTAATCATATATGCACTGTAAAAACACAAGTTCTATTTCCAATCGAAATGCAGTTGTCTCAACCTCACTGTGCGGGCAGATATGGCAAATTGAACTACGAAATTGTATCAACAAACGTACAGTTATAGAACGATGTAGTTGAGACAATCACACGTAATATTTATGAGAAAATAAAATATAGTTCAAGTTCAATTAATTTCAAATTGAGAAAAAACAAAATTGAATTTTTCTAATTGAGGAAATACAAAAGAAAAAATTAATTTCAAATACTTCAATCTTAAAATGAAAGATTCATGATATATGGTCAAAGAAAAATGTTTTCATGGAAATAGTTATTAACTTTATTTAACTACTGTCTCAGGTGGCTTCAACCCACAGATGTTTAAAAAAAGCGTTATTCTACACCTTAGAACGCCAGTTGTTGTGGGACCCAAGTCTAGACCTAGGTCTTAAAAGGTATTTATGTGTTGTTGTGACACATATTCTAAACCCTATTACACAACACATTTTATTAAAAAAAAAAAATATTGTATATAACACTTTATATTTTAAATAAACGTCATTCTGTTGTCAGAAAAATGTTAACGTGTAGTTGTTCCAATCACGGTAAAATTGGTTGCAAATATTTTTTCTTTGTTTGAATAAAAAACTGCCAACTTCGAGATGAGGTTGTCATTACTTTAATTTTTGTTCAGTTTGCATATAGACAAAGACGAAATGTAGTTCTTTGATTACTTCGGTGATGAAGTGCTGCAATGTCAATGCTGAGTTTCGGAAGCTACATACGAGTGATTTTGAACAATCGAAAAGCTGTTGTAGTGATAGTACCAGATTTATTTTGGAGAAAATTTTGCATTTTGCTAGCTGAAAGGCAACATCTTATATATTGCGAATGGGATATCTATCCGGGACAGTAGCAGCTTTGAGATGTGTATAATCTCCACAAGGCCGCTAGTCCTTATCCTTTGCACCATATGTTACGGGGAGGGGACTGGGGAATTAGAAGGACGATAAATACCTCCTTCAACCATAAGTTTGAATTCGTCTTACGTAAGTCGTCCATCAGTCACAATGTAATACTTTACGTTGTGCTTAATTTGATTTGGTGGCTCGGTAGGTGACGAAAATTTTTTCAAGAGAGTATCGAATTGATTGTCAATGTTTAAATGTTTGGGAGTTGGCGTATTAAGATTAGTTATAATTGTAATCACATGAAGAGATGTTTTGAATCAATTAACTTACCTTTTTTTTAAATCGTTCAAAATGACCTACTTTGAGAGGAAATCAGCACCTATTATATAAATGGTTAACATCTTCCAGTATGAAAGTGTGTGTGTGAATGAACTTCAAAGTCCGATGTTTAGTTTCAACAGCTTAGTACCATTTGTGAGAACAGCTGTACTGTTGGCAGCTTTTAGTGTGTAAATGGGATCTCTATTGCTATGTAGAAAAGTAGAGTAGGGTAGTACTGATACTTTAGCACCACTGTCGATTAAAAACTGTATTAAGTGTTCATCGTCCCTAACAAAAAGACGGCGTGAATTGGGTTTTCCTGATTTCACCTTATTTTTTGTAACTGCACGGTTGTAAACGTTTGCGTCCTTTGTTTTCTTATAGTTGCACAGTCTCTTGTTTTATAGAAAAAGATCGGTAAAAGATCTGGCAGAGTCTAAATTGTAATTTGCTCTTGAAGTGCGGATGGCTGACTTCTGAAACCTATGTCTTAACGAGACACTCGGCTACAGAGTTCGTTAAAAAAATTGTTTAGTTGTTTAGATGACTTAGTTGAGTTTCGAGATTACCAAGGTCGTTACCTCTGCCACTTAGATGTTGACTGAGAAGTTGCAGCAAAAAATGAAGAGTTGGGTTGAGCAACTTTTTAGATTTTGTCTGCTATTGGATGGCTTTCTGTAATGTCTTTGTCTCCCAGGGTACCAAATGTGATCTTAGAATAGCTGGTAAGCGCTTAAGGCAAAGCTGTTTGAGAAGGCCGTTGTTGATCAGTGATGAGTCGCTAGCTTCTAATATAATCTTGCGATTAAACTCCGAAGTGTTTGCGTCTGTAGTTTCTTAAAAAACCTGATAAAATTTTTTCGAAGCAATTAGCCGCACTTAAGAGGGGTGTTCTAAAAGCGCCTTTTGAGGAAATCGTAATAATTTTGTGCTGTGGCGGATACTTTAATAACGTTCATGTTAGCACTTATTTTACTTTTGTTTGGTTTAGATTAGAGTTTTGTTCTATAACATGTGTGTATTAGTATATCATATATCTAGAGTTGTAAATATCATTTTACATGCGAGAGAAAATATTATGCACGAGACGCGTAGCGTCGAGTGCAGCATCTTCACGAGCATGGAAAATTCTTTACAACTCGAGATTTGTCATACAAATATAATGCCCAAACGCATATAATTACTTGAAAAAATGAGCTACTAATTATAAATTAAATGCAAATAGTTTACAAATTGTGGTAGGCTTAGCATTATTCTGTTTCAAAATGAATTGAAATATTTAATTTTTAAAAACTAAATTTTTCTTTAAATTAAAATTTTTCTTTTTATTAAAAGTGTTTCGTAATATATATATGAAAATCCATTACCGCACACTTTTTTGTACTTACCGCACACTATTTGAAATAATCAATTTACATGTGATGGATAGTGTGATGTAATCATAAATTTCAGTAGAAATTTGCGAGTTTTTTAATACAACAAAAAAAATTACTCAAAAATAAACATCTCAAACTAAAATTTTGACGAGCACTTATCTTACAGCTAACCATGAGAAAATCAAGTTTTGAAAAACATTATTTGATTATTGTAACATTATACCCATTCAATGGCCCAAACTACATAAATATTCTTTACATTTAAAATTGTAACATGTTTTAAAGCTAAAAAACTGAAAAAAAGAACGGAAAACAGACAATATAACATAATAGTTATTTGTTTAACTAGGCAGCAAAGTAGTAGATTGACTGCCGCGGCTGATAGTTCATAGCCGAGCGAGCGAGGCTAGGAATTCAGCCAAGGCAGTCAATCTACCTTGCTGTCGAGTTGAACATATAATTTTTTCTCCGATTAATTACAATGATATGTAATTTAATAATTATTACTTTAAAAATAAAGCAAAATTTTAAAAATGAAAAAACAAATCGATTAAAAAAATTTTTTTTTTAATCGCAATATCTGTTTATTTCTATGAAGTCTAATTATTTTGCTGCCTAGGCAGCAAAGTGCTTGCTTTGCTGCCTAGGCAGGAAAAGTGCCACTTTGCTGACTGAAATAAGTCTGCAAAATTTAAATTTGCTGTCTATCGGAGAAAAAATATATTTTCTTAAATATAAAAATCTAAAATTTTATCTAAAAAATTTGGAAGCTATGCAGGAGGCGCGGCGCGCCTATCAGTTTGTAGAAAATACATTTTGCAATAAAATCATACCCCTGCAATTCTACCCAGGTAAGCAGAGAGGATTGTTTTTACATTGAGACAAGGTTTATGTTGAGACGAGCTTTAAAATAAAAATGGTTGAATGTTGTTTCAACCATGATTAATAACCATGTACCATTAGTATTTTTACACATTGGAACAATATTAAAATACAATGCTGGGCCAATTCTAAAACAAATAAATCGAATTCATAACTTTTTCATTTTTTATTCAATGCATGTATAGTATAATTCATTTTTGTTCAAAACAATAAAAGTAAATCAAAGTAATTTATCTAAAAGACCGGGAGGCAGCGTTGCATTTTTATTAGTATTTTGATGCCGATTGAATTTATTTTTATAGAAAGATTAATTATTTGTAATGTAGAAAAAAAGAATCAGCCGTCAGACTTGTGGGGGGTGTGGGTGTGGGTAAAAAAAACGAATTCCAAAAGTAACTTGATGCAGCTTCAAAATTTGTATGATGCATGTTTACACCCTAACAATTGAAAAAAAAGTGATTAGCTGATTGGCGGATGGAGGATTATTGGTCAGCTCCTCGTATACATCAGTATAAAGCTCATCGTATACATCAGTCAAAACCTTTCTGCATAGGATCTTGATGAAACTTTGGCAAATGATCCAGGTTTACTTGAAAATGGAAGATCTGAATTCATTTTAAATTTGGAAAAAATGGCGGGGGGTCTCCCAAAACCTCTAAGTTTAAATCTTCAATAACTTCTAATCCCGACTTATGATCTTATGGAAACTTGGTAAATAAAGTTTTAATACTGTTTCTGCATATGACACTTCCGGCTAAAAAGTTTTTTTTTCATTACCGATAGATTTTCAGGAAACGTTTGTGAAAGCTTTCAAGTAACATGAGAAAGATTTTATTAGCTTTTGGAGTACAATGGATAAAGGGTTGGGGGGTCCACCATACAACATGTGGTTTTTTCCACAATGTTTTTTATATTTCTTGGGAGCATAAAACATTCGTTCGGGAATGAATTTTGACGACACTTTGGAAAAAGATGCAAACATGTATGGCAAGAAATTGATTAGTTTTTGAGCGATAGTGAACAAATTGGTGGGGGGTCCCCCAAACACCTGTTTTTTTAAAGCTTAATAACATCTATACCTGATAATCGAATTGGATGTAACTTGGTACATAAATATTTGGTACGGTTCACAACAGTTCTGCATCCCAACTTCCGGTTTTTCATTGCCGGTAAAAATGTTGGTGCTCCCAACAAACATTGAAAAAATGGAGACACAATAAGCAGGTGTTAGGGGGCCCCCCACCACTTATCTCAATCTTTTTCAAAAACTAATCAGTTCATTGTCATTTAACTCTCCATATTTTTTCAAAGTGTCACTAAAATTTATTAATGAATCAAGTCTGTATGCTCCCAACAAACTTTTTAAAACCAAGTGCGAAAATTCAGCAGTTGTATGATTATTTTTCACTAATTGAAACTTTTTCCATAAGTTTCATCATAATCACTTCATTATTGTAGGCTGTAGTGTGCTTAAAGGCACTGAAAAAACTTTAAAAAATTACAAACCAAATTTTTTTATCTATTTGCATCTTTTTCCAAAGTGTCGTCAAAATTCATTCCCGAACGAATGTTTTATGCTCCTAAGAAACATAAAAAACATTGTGGAAAAACCACCTGTTGTATGGTTGACCCCCAACCCTTTCTCCAATGTACTCCAAAAGCTGATAAAATCTTTCTCATGTTACTTGAAAGCTTTTACCAACGTTTCATGAAAATCGATCTGTAATTTTAGGCTACAGTAGGGATAAACGGCTGGAAAAAAACTTTTTAACCGGAAGAGTCAAACTGGAAGTTGGTATGCAGAAATATTGGAAACAGTACTAAAACTTTATATATCAAGTTTCCATAAGATCATAAGTCGGGATTAGAAGTTATTGAAGATTTAAACTTAGAGGTGTACGGGAGACCCCCGCCATTTTGTCCAAATTTTTAAATGAATTCAGATCTTCCATTTTCAATTAAACCTGGATCATTTGCCAAAGTTTCATCAAGAAAGGTCTAGAAAGGTCTTGACTATATTGCATTTTTATACTGATGTATACGAGGAGCTGAGGATATTATCTCCCATTCGCCAATCAGCTGATCACCTTTTTTTCAATTGTTAGGGTGTAAACATTCATCATAAAAATTTTGAAGCTGCATCAAATTACTTTTGGAATTCGTTTTTTTTACCCACACCCACAGCCCCCACAAGTCTGACGGCTGATTCTTATTTTCTACATTACAAATAATTAATCTTTCTATAAAAATTAAATTCATAAATAAAAATCATAAATAAAAATCAACCGGCATCAAATGACTTTTTCATTTGCAACCCTGCCTCCCGGTCTATAACAAATGTATTCTTCTTCATATGACAAAGATATTAATAAAAATTTAAAAGAATTAAATTATAAAATGGTTATTTGGACCGGCTTAGACATTTTATGAATTGAATTGCTTGATTTATGGTTGCCCCGGGTAGGAACTGCTAATAATAAACAACGAACCAATATTGGGCCAGTATTGGCGAGCCAAGCCTTGGCTAGTTAACTTTGGTTTCAGTCTGGGCCAGTTGTAAATGCCTAGACTGTACCAAGATTCAGTTTATTATGTTTTTATTTATTTTTTATTTTTTTTTTTATTTTATTTATTTCATTCAGACAATAAACAGGATAAAATTCCAATTACATATTGTCCTTAAATAACTAATACAATCATCAGTGAAACTTAATACTACATGATAAGAAAATAATTCGAAATATCTCATATTTTATATAATTAATCCTAATATGCTATACATTTTTTCTACTTTTAATAAATGTATAGTTTTAACTCAATACATTCTATTTAAACCACCATGTAATGATTCATCATATCTTTAATAATTTTTTTAAATTTCAGTATCGAGCAAGAAAATAAAGGCGCAGAATTGAAATAAGCATTATGATTACTTTGAAAACGCGAGATTGGGTTGGACAATCCGACATTCGTCTTACTAGCCCTAGGCAAAAAGAGGATATTATTACGAGTAGGGTAGGAAGGGACATAGAAATTGACAAAACCGATCAGATTGGAATCAACTAAATCATTAACGATATTAAAGAAGAAAATTTCATCAAGAAATAGGCGACGTGCTTCAATGCTAGTCATGTTTAAAATTTTCAGCCTATCAACATAAGTAATATCAGAGCCTAGTTTAAATCTATACACAATACTCTTAGAGAATTTACGTTGTAATCTTAGAATTTTTCTCGAATGTATGTCGTAATACGGATTCCAAACTTGGGCACAATATTCAATGTTAGATCGAACTAGGCTGTTAAAAAGAGCTATCAAAGATTTAAAATCCTTAAATTCATCACATCTACGGATAATAAAACCTTGCATTTTGAACGATTTGGCACAAATGAAGTCTATATGCTCAGTAAAAGTAAGCTTTTCATCGAAAATTACTCCCAAATCTATATGTAGATTTTTTTTGGAAAAACACCAATCGATTTGCTCAGTTTGTTTAATATTAATTTTTATTCATTAAAAATTCCAAATATTTCGTCTACAATACGTAGACATCTTCAGTGGATAAATAAAAATAAACTAGAACAAACAATTAAAATTTAAAAAATTATTTTAAAAAAATTATAACTATTTAGGAAATAAAAATTTTTTTTACTTTAATCTAGTGCATTGCACTTTCGTTGGAATAAAAACCAATATGATACATCATAAAAAACCGATACATCATACAAACAACCAGAATTAACCAAAGAAAATTATTAAACTTTTTAAAACTTAATAAACAAGTGAACATTACCATTATAAATTAAAAGTAAGACTAAAAATTAAAATTAAAATAAATATTCAAAGCCCATAAAAAAAAACGTCTGGTCAGCTGTTTTTGTTGATATCCAAAATAAAATTATACCCGTTAGATAAGTAGCAGCTATCTGTTTGAAAATTCAAAGTGTTGTTGTCTCTTTTGATGCAAATCATTTCTTTAACTAATAATTTATTTTGGTTTTTTTCCCTTTTCAAGATCATAGTATCGTCCCATTTTGGATGGTGACCTGACTCTAGGACATGTTGGCATAAAGCACTATGACTACCATTGTTAGTATCAACTGCGTGTTTATGTTGATAAACCCTCTTTTTTAGGCATTGGATGGTTTTGCCAATATAAGATTGATTGCATTCACATTCTATTTTGTAAACAACATATGATTGTAGTTCCGTTGGTGTTTTATCTTTTATCATTTTGAACAAATTGTTATGATGTAAAGTATTTGTTGCTCTCCCAACCGTGTTAATATTGTATTTTTTAAAAAAAAATTTAATTTTTTCAAACAAACTAGTAGTGTATGGAATAGTACAAATACGGTTCATATCAAATATGTTATTATTTTGGTTTTTTTGTAAACTAACTATTAGTTCCTTTATGTTATTTTTAATAAAGGATTTTGGATAATTGTTTTTTATCAACGTATTGATTAGCAAATCAAAATTTTGTTTGTGAAATTTCGTGTCCGATAATTCAAAGATTTTTCGTGATAATAATTTAACTGTGTTTCGTTTGTAATTTAAAGGCATCATAGAATTGAAATTTAAATACCTGCCAGACCATGTTGGTTTATGATACCAATCCGTGATTAACGAGCCGTCTTCTTGTCTAATAATTAGACAGTCCAAAAAGGGTATTTGCTTTTCCTTTTCTACCTCATATGTAAACTTTAAATTTGGATGGTAGTTATTAAATTCTTTTACTATCGTGTTTATTTTGTTAGAAGGAATGGCAGTAATTATGTCATCTACATATCTGAAGAAGAACGGAATAGTGAACAAAAATTTTCCAAGTACCCTGTCTTCTAAAAGTTCCAATACCAGGTCAGCAATTACTGGGCTCATTGGAGATCCCATAGGAGTACCACAGTGTTGTCGATAAAATTGACCGTTGAATTGAAAAACATTGTTATCGAGAACCAATTTCAAACCTTTGAGAAATTCTTCATTCGGTAAGCTAGTAAATTTGCGTATTTTCCACCAATTTTCTTCAATCGCACCGATGACTAGTTCATTTGGTATTTTTGTGAATAGCGATTCCACATCTAATGATATAATGATGTAGTTTTTGGGTATTTTTAATTTAGTTAGTTTTTTTCTGAAACAAACAGAATTTTTGACATTTCTGTTAGTTTTTCCCACAACATTCCTGAGGATATCGCAATAAAATTTAGACAAATTGTAAGTAGGTGATAAATTGCTAGCCACTATTGGACGCATTGGATTTCCCGTTTTGTGTGTTTTAACTAGTCCATACATTTTGGCGCATATAGCATTGTATCTGCCAAGGTGGAAAGCTCTATTATCAGTTATGTACTTTGCTTGTTTCCACTCAGATATGATTTTATTGCATTTCGCTTCAATTTGTCTTGTTGGATCTAAGAAACTAAGGGGTGTGTATATATTGGTATCTGAAACAAGTACATTCATTTTGTCTATGTATTCCGACAGAAACATCAACACTGATACGTTACTCTTGTCAGCTTTTAACACAATCAGATTAGGATTATCTTTTAGAAATTTGTTTGTTATATTTTTTTGTTTTATTATCAGTTTTTCATATGTACTAAATCGGTCCGGCGTTTGTTTATAATTGGATATAATATTAATTACTTTGTTTCTGATATTGCTTTTATCCATTAATGATAGGCCTTCCACATTTTTGAGTGTCACTTCAATACTAGCTACATAGTCATCATATGGTACTTTAGTTTTTGTAATAGGTAGGTTGAAATTAGATCCAAGTTGTAGTATATTGATAACTTCTGTTGGTGGTTGTATATCAGTGAGATTTTTGAACCAACTTCCAAATCCTTAACTGACTTAAGTCTGTCAAGCTTCAAATTATCCATGGAGTAATCAAATTTAGTTTTGTTTACTTTTCTAGAAAACGAGATTGAGTGGCATTTTTTTACATTCAAATTGAGCCTATTTTTCTTACACCAAAGATTCACTGTATTAAGATCCTCTTGTAATAGTTGACAATCCTGGGGGTTGTTGATAGTACGAAAAAGTCATCCGCGTACAGTAAAAAATTACTAGAAATATTTTTTCCGATATCATTAATAAACAATATAAAAAATAGTGGCCCCAATGTGGAACCTTGAGGAACGCCTGAAGTCGGACAAAACATAAACGAATCGCAACCATTAAACTTTACAAATTGGGATCTATCCTGCAGATACGAGATTATTAGTTGAAGTAGGTTACCACAAATCCCATACTGAATAAGCTTCTTGACTAAGATCGTGTGCAAAACCAAGTCAAAGGCCTTACTAAAATCTGTGTATATACAATCTGTTTGCAAGTTGTCATCAATATTTTGAAATAGAATTACTGACAACTCCAGTAGATTTGTTAATGTTGATTTATTTTTACAAAAGCCATGTTGGTTAATAATTATGAATTTTTTAACCTGGTTAAAGATAATCGAAGGCAACACCTTTTCAAAAACTTTGCCAAAAGTATTCAGTAACGAAACCGGTCGGTAATTGCGAACATCAGCACGGTCACCAGATTTAAAGATTGGAACAATATATGATTGCTTCCACTGATTTGGAAATTTACCAGTGACCACTGAACGATTAAAAATAATTTTCAATGGACAAACCAACACATCTTTCAATTTAAACAAAAAATAGCCTGGGATTGTATCTGGACCACCCCCCTTGTTGGAATTCATATTAGAAACTGCAATTAATATATCATCTACTGAAATAACAAAACTAGATAGACCAGATGCCCCCTGGATTAGCTCATTATCTGAATTATCATTTATATTAGACTCAGTTTGATAAACTGATTTAAAGTACGTCGCGAACCAATCACAAATCTGTTTGGCATCTCCTGATTCAACGGAGTTATATCTCATTAGGCAGGGAAATTCAGATTTTCCTTTGGATTCTTTAATGTAATTCCAAAATACCTTTGGCTCAGTTTTAATAAGATTTTCTATATTGGTAGTATATTTTGAAAAACAATTGCGAATCTCCACCTTACATTTTCGCCTTAGAACTTCAAATTCACTTCTATAAAATACACAATTGAGTCTCTTGTAATTGCGATGAGCTTTTTCCTTTAGCTTAATAAGATTAATGAGATTATGACTGTAGTAGATAGGATAATTGTTGGAATTAGAATTTTTGGGCTGATTTTTGACGGAAGAATGCAATTGAAAATTTGTTGCATAAAAAATTCGACCATTTTATCAACATCAGAATCGCCAAATAGCTCACCCCAATCGACATCTACAAGTTTACTATGGATCTCAGAGTAATTTAAGCCCTTATAATTAATTTGGAAGCGACGTTGAGTAGATTAAAATCGTTGCGCACCAAGATCAATTTTAATGGCTATCGGCGGATGGTGATTATCAACAACGGTCAATGGATCGCATGACATGTTTTCAATAGAAATCTTTTTATGATCAAAATTTGTTAACACCAAATCCAACAATCTATTATTACTATTAAGTATAGAATTACATTGAATAAAGTTTGAATAATTCAAAGATTCAATCAAAGCATCAGCTGACAAGCCTTTATGGATTACAGGATCCATATGTGAGCCATTAAAGATCCAATTTACACCAGGCAAATTAAAATCTCCAAAAATTAAAAATTTGCTGTTCGTATTTGCACAACTATTTCTAATATTAGATAGATTATCAAAAAATGAGACATATATATCACTTTTACAACCAGGTGGGAAGTAAACAACACAAATAATTAATATACTACCGTTATTTAAATAAATCCTAATCCAAATCTCATCTATCAGTGGCGAGGAAATATTATGCATTTGTAATACCTTGAATTTCTTTTGAATTGCAATAAGCGATCCCCCTCCATCCTTTTTACCACTGATTCTGACGTCTCTATCCTTACGAAAAACATTATATCTATGATCAAACAGCTCCTTTGAGTAAATACCATCATTCAACCAAGTCTCAGTAAGACAAATAATCTCAAAATTGTTCAACCCAACCTCCTTTTTAAATTTATGCGTTTTCGTTTTCAAACCTCTAGAATTCTGATAGTAGCAAGATAAATTATTCATTTCAATGGTACTAACTTAAAAACTATTAGTAAAAATTTAAGCCTACAAGAAAAAAGAAAAAGTATATGTTATTAACAAATTCAAAAAATACTTATATAAATTCAATTCAGAATACTGTTTAAATTAAATTATTATCTGGTTAATTAACAACAATATGAGATATGGGAAAAAATCAAACTTCTTAATGGAGAAAAAACATAAGTTAAACTAACTCTAACAATAAACATTTACTATATATCTACTTTCCAGCCGTCAATTAGTCTTCTTCCATTTATGGATCCAAGTTATCCATGACTTGATGAATCAGGAATTTTTTTTTAAGATCGTTCAGTATCTCAAGCGAGCTGATTTGTACTGGCGAAGCATCCTCATCCTTTTTGCAATATATTTGTTACGCATTATTCACTATAGTCTAATGTAGTGTAAACATGTGCAAGCCATATTAAGTTTTTCTCTAATTTTAGATATGTTTCTATATCCACAACTTCTCTCCACACATTTAAAGGAGGTCTGGAAAAAAATTGGTTTAGTAGACCTGGCCCAAGTCTTATTTGCCAGACTTGGCCCAAGGACATCAGTCCACACTTGGCCCAAGCTTGGGCCGTTTGCAAATATTAAGTCTGGCCCAAACCCCAAAAGCTGAGGTGCAGGCTGGACCCAGGTCTGGCCACTTAGCCTTTTCTTACCGGGTATTGTAATGAAATTCCCTCATATTTTGTAAATTTGTTGGTTACAGTCCATCATAGCACTGATGAAGGCCTTCTATACATTGGTCTTAAAAATATAAAAATGCTTAAATTATATTACGATTACAATAAATTTGTTTCAACATTGGACCAAGCTTGGCCCAAAACTAAATATAGTAGTCAAATGATAAACTTATTTATTTATTTTAACCATTGGCTTAGTATGACAAAGTATATCAGACTAAGACTTGGCCATGCCTTGATAATCATTTATTAGTTTTCCAAGCTTGGGCCAAGCTTGGCCCATTCGATAAGCCTTGGTAGTTCTAACCTGGGTAACTAAACAAATGTTTGTTAATTTGAAATAGTCCATTTTGTATTTTAAAAGTTTTCCTCAATAATAATTATCTCTATTTTATTTTAGTTTGTAAATATACCATATATATATTGGTAATTATTTTAAATAAAATGGCGATTGCAGATTTCATATTTGCAATATCAAAGTATGTGCAAATCAAAAATTTCGATAGAAATTTGGTTTTTGTAATAAAAATATTGCGACGCTGATGCATAGGCTGACTTCAACACAGCTCTGGAAACATAGTGTTCTGGATATATAATGAGCTAATATCCATAAAATACTTTAATTAAAAGCTAACAAATATTATGGACTTCGTAGTTCTAATAATAAAAATACTAAAGCAGCAGTAGTATCCCAACAAACATAAATTCTGTTGTACGAGAAAAAGTAAAAAAAAATTTTATCGGAAGTGACAAAGCGGAAGTTAGGATGCAGAACTGTTGTAAACCGTACTAAATGTGTATGTACTAAATTTCATCCAATTCGGATATCAGGTACAGAAGTTTTTGAGCTTCCAAAATAACAGGTGCTTGGAGGACCCCCTACCACTTTGTTCACTATCGCTAAAAAACTAATCAGTTCCTTGCCATACATATTTGCATCTTTTTGCAAAGTGTAATCAAAATTACTTAACGAACGAATGTTGTTTGCTTCCAACAAAGATTGAAACAATAAACAGGTGTTCGGGAGGACCCCACCACTTATCCCAATATTGTCCAAAAACTAGTCAATTCTTTGTCATTAAAGTCTTCATCTTTTTTCAAAGTGCCATTAAAATTGATTAATGAACGAAATCTGTATGCTCCCAACAAACTTTAAAAACAAAGTGTGAAAAGTCAGCATTTGTATGGTAGACCCCCCGCCACTTTGATCAATGTGTCCCAAAAGATGATAATTACCTTCTCACACTAATTGAAACCTTTCCATAAGTTTTATCATAATCACTTCATTATTATAGGCTGTAGTGTGCATAAAGATACTGAAAAAACAATTAAAAAAATTTTTTTTTACCGGAAGTAAAAAACCGGAAGTTGGGATGCATAATTTTTGTAAATCATACTAAATGCTTATGTACAAAATTTCATTCAATTCGATTATCAGGTACAGATGTTATAGAGCTTTAAAAAAAACAGGTGTATGGGACACCCCCCACCACTTTGTTTACTATCGCTCAAAAACTAATCAGTTCTTTGCCATACATGTTTGCATTTTTTTCCAAAGTATCATCAAAATTGGTTCACGAAAGAATGCTATGTGCTCCCAACAAACATTGAAAAAATGATGACACCGTAAACAGGTGTTCGGGAGACCCCGTACCACTTATCCCAAATTGTCCAAAAACTAATCAGTTTCTTGTCATTTAAGTTTTCATCTTTTTCCAAAGTGTCATCAGAATTGATTAATGAATGAAGTCTGTATGCTCCCAACAAACTTTAAAAACAAAGTGTGAAAAGTCAGCATTTGTATGGTAGACCTCCCACCACTTTGATCAATGTGTCACAAAACATAATAATTATCTTTTCACACTAATTGAAACCCTTTTCCATAAGTTTTATCATAATCCTTTCATTATTGTGGGCTGTATTGTGCATAAAGACACTGAAAAAACTTCAAAAATTTACAAAAAAAAAATTTACCGGAAGTGAAAAACCGGAAGTTGGGATGTAGAACTGTTATAAACTGTACTACATGCTCATGTACCAAGTTTCTTCCAATTCGATTATCAGGTACAGATGTTATTGACCTTTAAAAAAAAACATGTGCTCCAGGGACCCCCCACCACTTTGTTCACTATCGCTCAAAAACTAATCAGTTTTTTGCCATACATGTTTGCATCTTTTTCCAAAGTGTCATCAAAATTCGTTCACGAACGAATGCTGTGTGCTCCCAACAAACATTGAAAAAAGTGTGACACATTAAACAGGTGTTCGGGAGGACCTCCACCACTTATTCCAATATTATCCAAAAACTAATCAGTTCTTTGTTACTTAAATTTTCATCTTTTTCCAAAGTGGTCATTAAAAATGATTAATGAATGAAGTCTGTATGCTCCGAACAAGCTTAAAAAACAAAGTGTGAAAAGTCAGCATTTGTATGGTAGACCCCCCACCACTTTGATCAATGTGTCCCAAAACATGATAATTATCTTTTAACACTAATTGAAACCCTATTCCATAAGTTTCATCATAATCACTTTATTATTGTAGGCAGTAGTGTGCATAAAGACACTGAAAAATCTTCAGAAGAGTACAAAAAAAATTTTTTAACCGGAAGTGAAAAACCGGAAGTTGGGATGCAGAACTATTGTAAACCCTACTACATACTCATGTACCAAATTTCATCCAATTCGCTTATCAGGTACAGATGTTATAGAGCTTTCAAAAAAACAGGTGCCTCAGGGACCCCCCACCACTTTGTTCACTATCGCTCAAAAACTAATCAGTTCTTGCCATACATGTTTGCATCTTTTTCCAAAGTGTCATCAAAATTCGTTCACGAACGAACGCTGTGTGCTCCCAACAAACATTTAAAAAAGTTTGACACATTAAACAGGTGTTCGGGAGGACCCCCACCACTTATTCCAATATTATCTAAAAACTAATCAGTTCTTTGTTACTTAAGTCTCCATCTTTTTTCAAAGTGGTCATTAATATAAATTAATGAATGAAGTCTGTATGCTCCCAACAAACTTAAAAAACAAAGTGTGAAAAGTCAGCATTTGTATGGTAGACCCCCACCACTTTGATCAATGTGTCCCACAACATGATAATTATCTTTTCACACTAATTGAAACCCTATTCCATAAGTTTCATCATAATCACTTCATTATTGTAGGCTGTAGTGTGCATAAAGACACTGAAAAAACTTCAAAAGAGTACAAAAAAAATTTTTTTACCGGAAGTGAAAAATCGGAAGTTGGGATGCAGAACTATTTTAAACCGTACTACATACTCATGTACCAAGTTTCATCCAATCCGATTATCAGGTACAGATGTTATAGAGCTTTCAAAAAAACAGGTGCTCCAGGGACCCCCCACCACTTTGTTCACTATCGCTCAAAAACTAATCAGTTCTTTGCCATACATGTTTGCATCTTTTTCCAAAGTGTCATCAAAATTCATTCACGAATAAATGTTTTATGCTCCCAACAAACATAAAAACTTTGTGGAAAAAACCACCTGTTGTATGGTGGACCCCCCAACCCTTTATCCAATGATAAAATCTTTCTCATGTTATTTAAAAGCCTTTAGCAACGTTTCATGAAAATCGATCGGTAATTGTAGGCTACAGTAGGGATAAAAACCTGAAGAAAAAAAACTTTTTAACCAGAAGTGACAAACCGGAAGTTGGTATGCAGAAATATTGGAAACAGTACTAAAACCTTATATACTAAGTTTCAATAAGATTATAGCTCGGGATCAGAAGTTATTCAAGGTTTAAACTTAGAGGTGTTCGGGAGACCCCCCGCCATTTTGTCCAAATTTGAAATGAATCCAGATCTTCCATTTTCAAGTGAACCTGTATCATTTGCCAAAGTTTCATCAAGATCCTATGCAGAAAAAAAAGGTGGTTTGGCTATTATTACTACTGATGATAATAGTTGCGAAAAACTTAAATGTGAAATTATATCTAAATTGGGTAATGAATACAATGTTTATATTGCTAAGCCAATATTACCTAGAATCATTATCAATCATATTAATGAAGAGTACGATGAACATCAGCTAATAAGTCAGCTAATAAATTGTAATTATTTTCTTAAAGATGGTGTGGATTATTTTAAATTGAAGAATCAGATATAATTATAATTTTTAATTAATTAATAATAATTTTATTTTTATTTATAATTTTTTATTTTTTTTTATTTCGTATAATTTTTTCCTCCGATACTTAATTGTCAGATATAAAATATATTCTCTGAGTTCTTTCCGCCCAAAAAAATAAATAAAAATTTATTAAATAAATAAATAAATTTTATTAAAAAATTTAGTTTTATTTGTTTTTAATTGAAACTTTACCTACAATTTTTTAAATTTATACTTTAAACGATGACTTCCTTTGTAAAAGTTTTTAGAGAAAATATATGAACTATTTTCATTATTCATATTGTCAAATTCATCTACTAAAAACTTACAAAGCGACATATCTAAATTTGACTGTGTAAAAAATAAACAAGATTGTACATCGCATTTTTACCAGTGTAAAATAATGTTATTATTGTGTTCGCCTGTTATTATTCCATCTGTAGGCGAACACAATAATAACATTATTTTACACTGGTAAAAATGCTATTATATAAATACAATCTTGTTTATTTTTTACACAGTCAAATTTAGATATGTCGTTTTGTAAGTAAGATGAATTTGTAAATATTATCATTTATATTTACAAGCGTAGAAAAAATAGCCGTTCAGTCACGCAAAAAGAGACGTTTTCACCAATTGTATAAAAATCTACTATTTTTTTCTGTTTTCATTAGCTTTATTTTGGTAGGCGAGGAAATAAAGCACAAAAACAGGGCAAACCTAAGCAAATTGGCAGAGTAAGTTGGATCGAGATGCGTTTTTTTGCATTCGATTCATGAAGCCGTAATGAAAGTTTGTGAACATAGCCCCTTTTCGGCAAATGCATATTGACCCGTGCATAAGAAAAATCAATTTTTTAAAAGTGCATTCAGTGATTTGATTAAAAAAATTTATAACTTGGTCAATGATTACAGAAATCATGGTGCTTATTTTTGGTATTCGGGGGTTTTTGGGGCCGCTGAACAAGAATATGATGTCAGCGATGAACTCCGGAGTACCTAGGGGCCAGTGCGGATTAAATGCATCTCATCTCCTAGAACTTTCCATAAATTCAGCTCGAAATTGATCGAAGCTCGTTGCTCGGGGTTTTTTGGGGCCGCTGAACACAAATATGAATTCTGCGATGACCTCCGGAGTACCTAGGGGCCAGGGTGGGTTATATACACCCCATCTCCTGGACCTTTCCATAAATACAGCAAGAGATTGATCAAAGCTCGTTACTCGGGGGTTTTTGGGGCCGCTGAACACAAATATTATGTCGATGATGACCCTCGGAGAACCTAGGGCTTGAGCTTCAGTGACCTTAAAAATCCTGGAGTAAAGAGTTTCCATCTGTTTGTTACAATCTTATTTATTTATATCTAATTTATTCGACGAATATAATAAAGGAAAAAAAGCATCATTTACAGGTCCTGTTGCAAACTTAGTGGGAGCCACGAAAAAAAAATTTAGAAAATATGACGTAAACATTTTTGTAAAACTCTTTTCAATAATAAAAAAATAAAATAATCGGCGATGACCCTCGACGTACCTAGGGCCCAGGGCGGGTATGTCTAACTCATCTCGTGGAACTTTCCATAAATTCAGCTCGAAATTGATCGAAGCTCGTTACTCGGGGGTTTTTGGGATCGCTGAACACGAATATGATGTCGGCAATGACCTCAGGAGTACCTAGAGGCCGGGGCGGGTTATATGCACCTCATCTCCTGGAACTTTCCATAAATACAGCAAGAAATTGATCAAAGCTCGTTACTGGGTGGTTTTTGGGGCCACTGAACACAAATATTAGCTTTGCTTAGCCGTCTAAAATCAAAAATGCATTTCATATGTATAAATTTTAAAATAAAAATACAAAACTATAAAATTAATATAAAAATAAATTATAAATTACTTATAAATATGACTTAAAATATAATCTAAAGATGTATTCAGGAAATTGTCAATGGTTGTTTAGTTGCAAAAAACACTATTTTTTAATAATGTTTTTTAAATTTGATTTATTTATTTCGAAGTCAAACTGCAGATCGGAAATTTCATTAAAAGTGGATGCCATGGCAATAATTGGTTCATGCATACCATAGTTCGTTCTGTGAAATTGAATATTTAAGAAATCATTCTTACGTAAGGTTTTAGCCGGGACATTGAATGATATATTCTCAAGAATGTAAGGAGAACTCATATTTCTGTTTATGATGTTTGCTAAAAACCAGGATGATAGAAGTTTTCTTCTATCATCGAGATTAAGGATGTTGAATGTGTGGCATCTCTCCCAATAGGATAGAAGTAGTGCGAGGTTTTCATGATATGGGATACTGGGATCATATCTTCCTCCTTTCTTGTAGTGAAAAAAGACTAGAAATTTTTTTTGAACTTTTTCTAATCTTTTAATATGCACTTCATAGTAAGGATTCCACACTTGAATAGCATACTCTATTTGAGAACGAACATAAGCAAAATACAATGTTATTATGCAATCAATATCTTTTATGTCTTTGGTCCAACGTTTAAGAAATCCTAGCATTTGATTAGCTTTGGCTATGGTGATATCCATGTGCTTATTGAAAGTTAGGTTTTGAGTAAAGGTCGATGCTCTAGTAAGTCGATGCTCTTGAAAGTTAGGTTTTGAGTAAAGGTCGATGCTTGAGTAAAGGCCAGATCTCTAACTTCACAAATTTGGGCTAGTTGGGTATTATTGATATCGTAGCTGAAAATAATAGGATTACACTTTTTATAATGACTTATGACTTTGCATTTATCAATATTCAGATCCAGCTTCATTTTGTTACACCAGTCTTTAAAATGACTAATATCTTCTTGAAGCAGAATACAGTCTTCAATCGTGTTAATAACTTTAAAAATTTTCAAACCATTAGCGTAAATAAGTACCTGAGAGTTACCTATTATTTTGGTTATTCCGTCAATTAAACAAATAAAAAACCAAGGTCCAAGATGTGAACCTTGAGGAACCCCAGATGTTACCTTGATGTTATCCGAGTATTTGCCATTGATACATACGTACTGGCTCCGATTAGATAGGTATGATTTTATCCACAGCACAAATTGTTTCAAAAATCCGAATTCATATAGAGCGTCTAATGTTTTAAGGTGACTACAAGAGTCAAAGGCTTTTTAAAAATCCGTTTAAATTGTACCTTCTTGTTTATGCTGTCCAATTGCTTTTACGGTAAAATTTGTAAACTCCACCAAATTGGTTGTCGTTGATCTTCCAGGTAGAAAACCGTGCTGATTTATGGAAATGGCACTTGTTATTCTTTCTTTGAATGTATTACACATAATTACTACGGACAATTTAGGTATTCCGTTAGTGCTTTATTAGGTATTGGTTTAGTGTTTTATTTCCTCGTCTCTTTATTTCCTCGTCTACTTTCGAAAAGCATTTTTTGAATTTATTGCTTCTTTATATTTATTCGAAACCCATAGATCATCCTTCGGAACGATCAATTGGAATAAACAATTGCGCATAACCATGGTGTCTTATTTCTAAAAAATTAGAAGCAGAAATGTTTGAATTAAAGATATCTCTAAGTCCCTGCTAATCCGCCGCTTTATAATCCCAAAAAAGACCAGGATTAGTTTTAAACTACTTAAGAACTTGTAAATTTAAATGTGTGGAAATCAAATTATGATCTGACCCACCTAAGGTTCTGATACTTATATTTGTACCAACGATAGATCATTTGTCTAAAACAATTCACTACTTTTGTTAAGCTGTTGTTTTGTTAACCAGGAATGTTTTTTATTTATTTCACTCAGATAATATACAACCTTTCCAGATTTCCTGGGTAGGTTGGTATATTATCTGTGTGAAAATAAATGTAAAATAAGATAATAATAAAAAAATAATATAGTAAAAATATTTTTTGACCAAAATATTTTAGTATCAATAAATTCGTTACATTCACAATAATGTAACTCCAACTCAAATATTTGTTTTCCAAGGCAGACAGATTGGTCCTTAGAAACGAAGTTTTTTCGTTGGCACGAAGTGCCATTAATCCTTTGAAGTCTGGTTCCAAATCTTCTATTTCTCCTATTATTGACGGTGGTTTAATCGTCACTGACACAGCAAGAAAAGCCACATTGTTCGCGAAACCCTTTGCTTTGATCTTGGAAATACCTATAGCAATACGCCAAATCCAGTGGTCAGGAGTTAGTATGAAAGATCTTGATTTCAAAACCAAAATTGTCGAAAAAATCTTAAGAGAGTTAAATGCCTCGGAGCGTAGGATCTCACCCCACAGTCCTAAATCAGATTAAAAATGTTCTCACCGACCGATACATTTCGGTATCCATCGATGATTTTCCTATTAAGTTTAAATTAATTAACGCTGGTGTATCCCTCAGTAAGGATCAGTTTTATTCCTTACTCTAAAATTACTCTTGTTCCTTACCTTGAAAAAACTCGGCCTCCTCAATAGATGTAAAAACATTTCACTCCGTATCAATTACTTCACATTTATAAGTTCAATATTCGTCCTTGTATGGAGTATTGTTGTTAAGTTTGGGGCACTGCACCTGTTTCCATTCTGGCTCTTTCTGACTCTGTACAAGAAATTTAACATCAAATCTTGATTACCTACAACACCGTCGTACTGTTGCTGATCTCGTTGTTTTGTATAAATACGGTCACCAGAAGTGCTGGAACGAAAACAAATCCAATATGCCTCAAACATATTCTTCTTCCCCGTTTTACTCGTCAATCGGTTTGTGCAAAGAGTCAAAATGTTGCGATCACTCACTGTTACAGTGACAGAATGCGGTGGGATTTTTTTGTCCATACATTGCATAAATGAAATGCTTTGCACGAATCAATAGTCTGGGGGACGTTCAATCCACGAAAGTTTAGAAAAAGCGTGTGCCAATACTTTAGAACGCATGTTGTAGTGGAACTTAGGTCTTAAAAGGTATCAATGTTTTGTTGTGACACATATTGTAATTCCTATAACACAACACTTTTTATTAAAGAAAAATTCTAAAATGCCTGAGATAGTCATATATCACTGCTATTGTCAGTGGTATCTGACATCTGACTTAAACTTGTATTTCAATTCATGTACCAGTTTCAATATACCAGTTGATCAAAAATAACAAAAAAATATTTACACATCAACAACTGATCCCTTCATGCGGCCAAAATAGCCTTACAAGAAAGCTAATCAACGAGACAAAACAAAATAATTATATTATCCTGAAGTTTTCTTAAAATATTAGTATGTGTCTATCTATGTATCGATCTTTGTTATTGCTATATAGCCATTTATGTAACCTTGATTATGCAGTTTTCGATTTTTTTTCACCCTATATTTTAAAAGAGAGTTAAAAATTTCTAAAAAAGAAATGAAAATCTTTCTTTTGGCACTCTTGACAACATTTTTTTGACAAACATATAATGCCATAATTCTCTATAATAATAATAAAATTTCATGTCATACAAATAATTAATTTTATTTTTTCCAAAAAATTGGGTAAGAAATAAATCAAAATCTTTCTTTTGACACACTTGGCAACATTTTTTGGACAAACTTATAATGGCATAATTCACTATAATAATAATAAAATTTCATGTCATACAAATAATTAATTTTTTATTCCAAAAAATTGGGTAAAAAAATAAATCAAAATCTTTCTTTCTAAAAATTTCTAAAATAGAAATGAAAATCTTTCTTTTGGCACACTTGACAACATTTTTTTCACAAATTTATAATGGCATAATTCTATATAATAATAATAAAATTTCATGTCATAAAAATAATCAATTTTATTTTGTCCAAAAATTGGGTAAAAAAATAAATCAAAATCTTTCTTTTGACACACTTGACAACATATTTTTGACAAACTTATAATGCCATAATTCTCTATAGTAATAATAAAATTTTATGTCCTACAAATAATTAATTTTAAATTAAAATTATTGAAACATGTTACAAAATATTTTCTAAAAATGTTGTAAAAGAAAAATTATTAAATTTATTTTAAATAAATTATTATTAAATTAATTAATTTTATTTTTTCCCACAAAATTGGGTAAAGTAATAAATAAAAATCTTTTTTTTCACACACTTGACAACATTTTTTTGACAAACTTATAATGCAATAATCTAGTTTTTAGTCTCACATACCAATCCCGACCATCAAAATTTCTTCAAATTCAATGTTTCTATTCGTAATCACTTAAAATGAACGTTTTTTAAGCAAAAAATATGCAAATTTCCTTGTTTTGACACACTTGACGATTTTTTGACACACTTCCGGTACAGTTATCGAACACAGCGTCCTTTTTGCTCTTCCTATTGAGTAAACCTATTTTTAGAAATAAAAATTTTTAAATCCGTCTAGGTTTTCTAGATTTCGTAGGCTGTGACGGCTGGCAGACAGACATACTTTTTTTTGCCTTTTTAGAATCCGTAGGTCCTAAAACGTCGAGAAAAGCCAAAAAAAGTGGGGGCAAGACTTTCACTTTTGGCTCATGAATGCAATACCGAAGTAATTACTAATTAAAAGACACACGACATCTAAATCAAAAATTTAAAAAAAAATTAATTAAAATAAATTACAAACATAAATTACATGTTAGCAACATATTAAATATAGTAATGAGTAGAGATGGGTAAAACTGCTACTTTTCAGTCACTGTTACAAACTGTTACTGCTACTTTCAAATCACTGTGAAAAATAACAGCGACTTTAGTAACAGGTGTGATTTTTAAAAAATAAAGAAAAAAGTCCAAAGTCAAGTATGTAATATTATCAAATAACGTTTTTATTCGCCTACATATTAAAGTGTTACATTATTACTGTGATTTGCGGCCTTAAAGTGACACTTTTTAACCATATATTTTGTTGTCATAGCTACGTCCAAAAAAGTAAAAAACATTTGTATTTGTTTAAATTCTATAAAAATAGAAATTTTTATCAAAGCAACCCTTAAATTCACAATTTCATAATCCAATTAAAATAGTTGTTATCATTTGCTGTCATAGTTATACAATAATTTGGAAAAAATAACAAATATTTTGGTTACTTCTTCTACACATTTTTATTTCAAAATTTATGCAAATTTATAATTTTAATTAAGAATAAACAATTTTTTTAAAAATATTTTGCTTGCGGCGAATAAAAAATAGTATATGATGCACGGACGTAAGCTATTTTGGACTTAATGTGGGTGCAAATCTTAGCTGGCACCTCGATTTGCAAACTTCACATACGTCCATAATCTTCAGCTTTACGTCCTAGCATCATAATGTACTATTTTGTATGTATTAAATATCTTTAAAGAAAATAAAGTTCATTCAATGCACATTCAATGTATTTTTAATTTGATTATTCTATTAATTCAAATATATACTAATTCAAATTCGATTTTTTTCCTTTCAAATAAAAAAATACGAACAAGAAACAAAAAATCACTGCTACTTAAATATCAATGTTTTTAGTGATATCAAAGAAATCACAGCGATTTTTTTATTTTCCTGTTCCTTGTTCGTATTTTTATTTTAAAAGAAAAAAATACTAAAGTAGCTGGTAGCAATCTAAAATCTAAATCACAGCGACCAAATAATAGGAACTGTTACTTTAATAGTGTATTCTTTTCGGCTGTACCGAACGAATTTCAGTACAGTTCCAACACCGAATTATTTTTTTTTGTATTGAAATTCATTCCAAAAGAATACAAAATTCGATAATTCGGTGTTGGAACTTGTTCGGTACAGCCGAAAAGAATACACTATTAGAAATCACAGTGATTTTATTTTCCTGTTCTTGTTCGTATTTTTATTTTAAAAGACAAAAATATTAAAGTAGCAGGGAGCAGTCTAAATCACAGCGACCAAATAATAGGAACTGTTACTTTTAGAAATCAAAGTGATTTTATTTTCCTGTTCTTGTTGTATTTTTACTTTAAAAGAAAAAAATACTAAAGTATAGTAGAATTTTTTTGCCAGCGAACACGAAATTTGTTTGTTATGCGCATATTGTTTGCACATTCAGTGTCTCGATTAAAATATTAAAAACAACTATTGGGGTCCCATTGAATTGGACAAAAAAAACGCATAAAAATTAATAAATTACTATTGAAATTCAACCAATTATAATAGAAAACCAAAAACTAGTAAAAATATTAATGATTTTGTAGGCAATGTAACAAAATTTTGATAATTAAAAACAATTATACGAATAATTATACAAATGGTACGAACTAGAAGTAGAAATTTAACTAATATAATTGTTTTGAAAACAAATTTATCCCAAAATAAATAATACATCTCTGTTTTACTTTTTGTCTCATCTTTTATCTCTTGCTGCGTCCTATCTGTCAAAAATGCGCTGGCAAAAAAATTCTACATAGTTGTCTGAATTTTATTTTCAAAAATTCACAGCGAACAAAATAATAGGAGCTGCTACTTTAAATATTTAGTAACAGGCAGTGATTGCTACTTATGAGTAACAGTGAAAAAGTAGCTGCTACCTAAATATCTCACATCTCTAGTAATGAGGCATTACTTAGCATAAGGCAACTTAATAAGGCAACCTAATAATATTTTTAGAGTTTTGAAAAAGTTTTAAACTTTGATTTTGTAATAATTTTTGGAATATTTTTAGATATTTTAGAAAAGTTTAAATTTTGCATTTTATTATAATTTTTACAATATTTTGGGAATTTTGAAAGAAATTTGAATTTTTAATTTTGTAATATTTTCTTGAACGCTAAATGTAGAGGTTTTAGAGTAATTTGCTGATTGTATCACCTTTTCACTAAATTTTGTTAATTTACGATCTGTTATAATTTTTCAGCAACGTCTGGATGTTTCGTGTTTGTTTTGTAATACATTTCTAAACAGAGATAAAATGTTTGTACTTTTACAGTTTTATGTTTGATATATATCGCTCCCGAAAACTAAAAATAATGTCATCATAAAAGTTTTTGGCCGAAAACTGTATCAAAATCCTTAACCCGAAGTCTTGATACCTCAGAGCTGTGTGATTTCAGCCGCTTCATATTTTCATAATTACTTTGAGGTTGTTTATCGCATTATAAAAAATTTATTGAAATCTTCGGGTTTGCATAAAATTTAGTCATGTAATACTTGGTGACCCTGTTAATGTATTTTTGAAATGTCAAAACAAATGGCCTTACTGTTGTTTTGGCGTTAGTTTTGATGACTTACTGAATATTAGACCAATCGGCAACATTAAATTCACTCAGCAATTCAGGAAAATTCAGCATTTTTCTTAAAATATTTTGACATATAAAATAGTGGATTTTTTTCCGTAGGCCCATAATGAATTTATGTTAATACAAAATTTTCAATTTTTTTATGAAAGGTGTTACAAAACAATTTAACAGCGAATTGTTAATAACATGTATACAAGTGGTATGTATAAAGTGGTTTAAAGATATTCAATAAATCTTACTTATTAAATGAGCAATCATTGTATACTAGGAGGGCCCGGCGTGCTTCACTACGCTTATAAATAAAGTTTTTGCATAGACATTTTGTTGAAGTAGAAGCAATGATTTCAAAAAGTGGTTATGAGAAATGCTAGCATATAATTTTTAATTTTTCTTTTTAAATATATGAATGAAAAATAATCAGAACTCTAGCTGATCAGTTCGGATAGATTAAAAATTAACGATCAAATAAGTTAGAGATCAAATAAGCTTAGTTTATAAAATAAAAACTTTATAAAAACTTTATTTATAAGCGTAGCGAAGCACGCCGTGCCCTCCTAGTATATATTAAAAATTCTAACAATCAAATTTACGATCTCAAACTATCAAACCAAACACACACATTACAAAATTGTCGCTGAAAAAAAAAATACATCAATCAATAATCAATTTTTTATCGTCTTTCATTCACAAATAATATATATTAAAAATTCTAACAATCAAATTTACGATCTCAAACTATCATACCAAACACACACATTACAAAATTGTCGCTGAAAAAAAAATACAACAATCAATAATCAATTTTTTATCCTCTTTCCTTCACAAACAATATATATTAAAAATTCTAACAATCAAATTTACGATCTCAAACTATCACACCAAACACACACATTACAAAATTGTCGCTGAAATAAAATACAGCAATCAATAATCAATTTTTTATCCTCTTTCATTCACAAACAATATATATTAAAAATTCTAACAATCAAATTTACGATCTCAAACTATCATACCAAACACACACATTACAAAATTGTCGCTGAAAAAAAATACAACAATCAATATCAATAATTTTTTATCCTCTTTCATTCACAAACAATATATATTAAAAATTCTAACAATCAAATTTACGATCTCAAATTATCATACCAAACACACACATTACAAAGTTGTCGCTGAAATAAAATACAGCAATCAATAATCAATGTTTTATCCTCTTTCATTCACAAACAATATATATTAAAAATTCTAACAATCAAATTTACGATCTCAAACTATCATACCAAACACACACTTTACAAAATTGTCGCTGAAAAAAAATACAACAATCAATAATCAATTTTTTATCCTCTTTCATTCACAAACAATATATATTAAAAATTCTAACAATCAAATTTACGATCTCAAACTATCATACCAAACACACACATTACAAAATTGTCGCTGAAAAAAATACAACAATCAATAATCAATTTTTCATCCTCTTTCATTCACAAACAATATATATTAAAAATTCTAACAATCAAATTTACGATCTCAAACTATCATACCAAACACACACATTACAAAATTGTCGCTGAAAAAAAATACAACAATCAATATCAATAATTTTTTATCCTCTTTCATTCACAAACAATATATATTAAAAATTCTAACAATCAAATCTACGACCTCAAACTATCATACCAAACACACACATTACAAAATTGTCGCTGAAAAAAAAATACAACAATCAATAATCAATTTTTTATCCTCTTTCCTTCACAAACAATATATATTAAAAATTCTAACAATCAAATCTACGATTTTAAACTATCATACCAAACACACACATTACAAAATGGTCGCTGAAAAACAAATACAACAATCAATAATCAATTTTTTATCGTCTTTCATTCACAAACAATATATATTAAAAATTCTAACAATCAAATTTACGATCTCAAACTATCATACCAAACACACACATTACAAAATTGTTGCTGAAAAAAAAATACAACAATCAATATCAATAATTTTTTATCCTCTTTCATTCACAAACAATATATATTAAAAATTCTAACAATCAAATCAACGATCTCAAACTATCATACCAAACACACACATTACAAAATTGTCGCTGAAAAAAATACAACAATCAATAATCAATTTTCTATCCTCTTTCATTCACAAACAATATATATTAAAAATTCTAACAACCAAATCTACGATCTCAAACTATCATACCAAACACACACATTACAAAATTGTCGCTGAAAAAAAAAATACAACAATCAATAATCAATTTCTTATCCTCTTTCATTCATAAACAATATATATTAAATCTTCTAACAATCAAATTTACGATCTCAAACTATCAAACCAAACACACACATTAGAAAATTGTCGCTAAAAAAAAAATACAACAATCAATAATCAATTTTTTATCCTCTTTCATTCACAAACAATATATATTAAAAATTCTACCAATCAAATCTATGACCTCAAACTATCATACCAAACACACACATTACAAAATTGTCGCTGAAAAAAAAATACAACAATCAATAATCAATTTTTTATCCTCTTTCATTCACAAACAATATATATCTAACTAAATATTCAACATTATTACGTTGATATAAGATATAAGATAAAACAACAAAAAAAAAATAACGTCCATACTCTCCTAGATCAATGCATAAACTGAAAAGAAAATATAAAATAGTATAAACAAAGAAAAGATTTGGACGATTCCATTTGATCCATTTGATATGATTTGAGGGGAGGCAGTTGAATTCAAAAATACATTATAATTCGTCTATAACTTTTTTATTTATGATCCGAAAAATCCCAAAAATCTCTCAGATCTAGGTTACACTAATATCAGTTAGCAGTGAAAATTTGGAATGAGTGAAAATTCGAGTAAAAAAGCCTTAGGCTGTACAAAGTACAAAGTTAGCGTATTAATATATAAGATTTGTAAATTTTTTCTCGAAAACGGCACTTTAATTTTTTCTGAAAATTGGCATACTACCATTTTCTGGGGTGAAAAATCTAGATAGGGAAAAGTCGTTTAGGGCTTTAAATAAGGAAAAATATTTTTCATGTGAATGACGTCACAAATACTTGGAATAATTATTATAAATTTTGTTGAAGATGAGTGTCTGTGCTAAATATTTTAAAAGGCACACTACAATTTAATATAACTGTCGATAGTATAGAATAATTTGTCGGTATAAATATGCAATCAATGCACTATAAGTTTATCACAAAAAAATATTGTCAAGGGTGTCATCAGAATGAATAATGGAATTTCGAATAATGTTTGTATTTTTGATTTTGTTATTATTTTTGGAATTTTGAAACATGCTTGTATTTTTAATTTTGTTATAATTTTTGGAATATTTTTGGAATTTTGAAAAAAGTTTGGGTTTTTGATTTTGTTATAATTTTTGCAATACTCTTATGAGTTTTAAAAAAGTTTAAATTTTTGAATTTGTGAATTATAAATTTTTGCAATAATTTTAGAACTTTGAAAAAAGATTCAATTTATGTTTTGTAAAAATTTTCTTGAAAAAATTTAAATTTTTGATTTTATTATGATTTTTGGAATTTTGAAAAGAGTTTGTGTTTTTGATTTTGGAATATTTTTGGAATTCTGAAAAAAGTTTCTATTATTAATTTTGATTTTATTTTTAATTTTTGCAATATTTTTAGAATTTTGAAAAAGTTTGAATTTTTGATTTTATTATAATTTTTGGAAGTTTGTATTTTTTATTTTGTTATACTTTTTGCAATATTTTAAGAATATTGGAAAGGTTTCAATCTTTGATTTTGTTATAATTTTGGCAATATTTTTAGAATTATGAAAAAAGTTTCAATTATTTGATTTTCTAACAATTTTCGGAATATTTTTAGATTTTTTGAAAAAAGTTTAAATTTTTGATTTTATTATAATATTTAGAATATTTTTGGAATATTGAAAGAAATTTGTATATTTGATTTTGTAATATTTTCTCGAAACGCTAAATGGGAAGGTTTTTGAGTAGTTTGCTGAGTGTATCATCTTTTCAATAAATTATACATATTAATTTATGATCTGTTAATATAATAATTTTCGGCAACGTTTTGATGTTTCGTGTTAGTTTAGTAATAAATATCTAAACAAAGATAAAAAAATACTTATACTTTTGTTAAAGTTTTATGTTTGATATACATCGCTGCCCAAAACTTAAAACAATTTCCTAATAAAAATTTTTTTCCAAAACTATATAAAAAATTCTTAACCTAGACCAAAGTCTTGATATCTCAGAGCTTGAGATTTCAACCCCTCCATATATTGACATTTAGTTTTTCAGCAGAAATTATTGTATCAAAAACCAAAAATAATAAGTTTTGTGAAATAATAGTACATTATGATGCTAGGACGTAAAGCTAAAGATTTTTGACGTATGTGCAGTTTGCAAATCGAGGCGCTAGCCGAGTGTGGGGAAGGGTGAAAAAAAACTTTTTTGACCCAAGCGAGTGGGGTGTCATTTGAAATAACATAAAATTTCAGAAATATTGCAATTTTTTTTAGAATTTTGCGGTTCATAGTTTTTGGGTTATTCTAAAAAATGTGCAAATTTTTTTGACCCAAGCAAGTGGGGTATCAATTGAAAGATCACTAAATTTCCAAAACATTGCATTTTTTTTTAGAATTTTGCGGTACACAGTTTTTGAGTTATTCTAAAAAATGTGCAAATTCCAAACCGTTCCCCCTCCCCTACGTTGCGACACTGGTTGACAGAAAAAATTGAAAAAATTCGTAGAGACAGGAAGTTTGCTATATTTTGAACGAAAATTATAGCGAACTCTCAAATAGTTATATATCTGTGTGTTTAGGGGATGGGTGTAAGGAGGGTAAAAAAAAATTTTTTTGACCCCAGCGAGTAGGGTATCATTTGAAATAGCACCAAATTTCAGAAACATTGCAATTTTTTTCAGAATTTTGCGGTACACAGTTTTTGGGTTATTCTAAAAAATGTGCAAATTCCAATCCGCCCCCCCCCCTATGTTTCGACACAGATAGACAGAAAAAATTGAAAAAATTCATAGAGACAGAAAGTTTGCTATATTTTGAACGAAAATTATAGCGAACTCTCAAATAATAATATTTCTGTGTGTTTAGGGGATGGGTGTAAGGAGGGTAAAAAAAACTACCCAAGCAAGTAGGGTGTCGTTTGAAAGAGCAACAAATTTCAGAAATAGTGCAATTTTTTTAGAATTTTGCGGTACACAGCTTTTGAGTTATTTTAAAAAATGTGCAAATTCCAGACCGTCCCCCCTCTACGTTTCGACAATGATAGACAGAAAAAATTGAAAAAATTCATGGAGACAGGAAGTTTGCTATATTTTGAACGAGAATTATAGCGAACTCTCAAATAATTATATTTCTGTGTGTTTAGGGGATGGGTGTAAGGAGGGTAAAAAAAAACTTTTTTTGACCCAAGCGAGTGGGCTATCATTTGAAAGAACACCTAATTTAAGAAATAACGCACTTTTTTTTAGAATTTCACTGGTCACAGTTTTCGAATTATTATCAAAAAAGTAAAACTTTCAAACCGTGCTTCCCCTACGTTTCGACACTGATTGACAGAAAAATTTTGAAAAATGCATATAGACAGGAAGTTTGGTAAACTTTAAATGACAATTATAGCGAGGTCTCAAATAATTATATTTCTGTGTGTTTAATGGGTGTGGGGAGGGTAAAGAAAAACTTTTTTGTACCCACACGAGTGGGGTGTCATTTGAAAGAGCACTTAATTTAAGAGACATTGCAACATTTTTTAGAATTTTGCGATGCACAGCTTTTTAGTTATTGATAAAAAAGTGCTATTTTAAGTGTATGTATACCACCCTATATTTCGACGCTGATTTATAGAAAAAATATTCCCAATTTAAACAATTAAAATACTGGTTAAATCTTTCTTTAGTTAACATAAACAGCTTTGGATAAGATTTGGATGTGATTGACATTTACTATTGACGTCTACGATTAAAAATTTATTCTGTTATGCGTCTATAGTCTGGCGATATAAAGACTTTACAACACAACTTTATGACATTTATTTTTGATATTGTGTTCTTTTACATTCACGGAACCCTTGGCGAGGGTATTTTATTTGCACTTGTCCGACTTTTTTATTATATTCCATTCGTCTATAACAGTGATGGCGAACCCGCGACCCGCGGGTCATGGACTGACCCGTGAGACATTTTTAAATACCCGCGAGAATATTCAGATAATTTATCTCAAATTTGAGGTTTAAATATTACTTCGGTCTGAAAGACCTAAGTATTACATTCATGAGCTCAAAGTCAAATTCTTACCCCCACTTTTTTTGACATTTCTCGACGTTTTAGGACCTCCTGATTCTAAAAAAGCAAAAAAAAAAAAATTTATGTCTGTCTGCCGGCCGGCCGTCCGCCGTCATTACCTACGCTGCAGGGAAAACCGCTGGAGGGATTTCAAAAATTTTTTTTTCTAAAAATAGGTATTCACAAGGGGCAGGTCCGAAAGGAAGCTGTGTTTGATAACTGTACCGGAAGTGTGTCAAAAAAATCATTATGTGTGTCAAAAATAGCAAATTTTCATATTTTTGGCTTAAAAAACGTTCATTTTAAGTGATTACGAGTAGGAACATTAAATTTGGAGAAATCTTGATGGTAGGGATTGGTATGTGAGATCAAAAACTAGATTATTGCATTATAAGTTTGTCAAAAAAATGTTGTCAAGTGTGTCAAAAGAAAGATTTTTATTTATTTTTTTACTTAATTTTTTGGAAAAAAAATTAAATTAATTGTTTGTTTGAAATGAGATTTTATTATTATTATTGAGAATTATGGCATTATAAGTTTGTCAAAAAAATGTTGTAAAGTGTGTCAAAAGAAAGATTTTAATTTATTTTTCTACCCAATTTTTTGGAAAAAACAAAATGGTTTGTTTGAAATGAAATTTTATTATTATTATTGAGAATTATGGCATTATAAGTTTGTCAAAAAAATGTTGTCAAGTGTGTCAAAAGATTTTTTTTTAGTTTTTTACCCAATTTTTTGGAAAAAAATAAAATTGTTTCTTTGAAATGAAATTTTATTATTATTATTGAGAATTATGGCATTATAAGTTTGTCAAAATATGTTGTCAAGTGTGTCAAAAGAAAGGTTTTTATTTATTTTTTACCCAATTTTCTTAGAAAAAAATAAAATTTATAGTTTGTATGGCATGATATTTAATTATTATTATAGAGAATTATGGCATTATAAGTTTGTCAAAAAATAATGTCAAGTGTGTCAAAAAACGATTTCATTTATTTTTTTAGCCAATTTTTTGGAAAAAAAATGTAGCTGTTTTTATGACGTAAATGTAATTTAAAATGAAATTGGACATGGAAATTTTTGAATTTGTTATAGGTTTTGAAATATTTTTGGAATTTTGAAAAGTTTGTATTTTTGATTTTGTAATAATTTTTGCAATATTTTTAGAATTTCGGCAAAAGTTTTAATTTTTGATTGTGTAAGAATTTTTGAAATATTTTTAGAATTTTGAAAAATTTTTAATTTTTGATATTATTATAATTTTTGGAATTTTGAAAAAAGTTTCAATTTTTGATTTTGTAATAATTTTTGCAATATTTTTAGAATTTTGGAAAAAGTTTGAATTTTTAAGAATTTTTGAAATATTATTGGAATTTAGAAAAAATTTAAATATTTGATTTTATTCTAATTATTCGAATATTTTTGGAATTTTGAAAAAGTTTGATTTTATTTAATTTAACAATATTTTTCTAATTTTGATTATAATTTTCCGGCAACGTATTGATGTTTCGTGTTAGTTTTGTAATAAATTTTTAAACAGAGATAAAAAGTACTTGTACTTTAACAAAGAGTTATGTTTGATATATATCGCTGTCCAAAACTAAAAACTATGTCCTCATAAAAGTTTTTTGCCGAAAACTATATCAAAATCCTTAACCCAGACCGAAGTCTTGATATCTCAGAGCTGTGAGATTTCAGCCCCTCCATATTTTTTATAACAAATCATAAATAAATCTAATTCTACAATTAATTTGTAAGATATAAAATTATTTTTAATTGTAAATAGAATCTCAAAATATAGCACAGCTTGCAATCCTTGTAAAATATACAAATCTGTAAATATAGGGTGACCATTTTTTTCTAAGTGAAATCAGTACAACATTTTAAGATTAAAAATATGTACTATCCTTAGTCTCACCTAGCCTATGTCTCTTCTTAGTCGAAAGGTTATTGTGTAAACAGGCCCGACGCCAAGGGGGGTTATGGGGGTTGTGACACCCCCCCAAGAATTTTCCAAGTCGGCAAATTCGGCATTTTTACGAAAAGAATTTTCCAATTCGGCAATTTTACGATTTTATTAAAGTTAAGCTAAGTTTATTAAAGTTATTTAAGCAAACATTTAAATTTTTGTAACGATTCCCACTTTTTGTTCAGTATCACTTATTTATTTTCTTTATCATTCGGCAAATTACGATTTTAAAATCTTTACAGCAACTGGATTTAAAAAAGCCGAGGCTGAAACATCTGAATTAATGACTAATACATTTTATTTATAAGTTATAACAAGATCTTCTATAGAAAAGAGTTTAATGCGGTTTTAGACACGTTAATAAATTTATGTACAAAAAACCTTCTTAGTTCTATTAATAGCATAAAACCTCTATATGAGATGTTTAAGCCACCTATGAAAAGGGAATGCTGCACAATATTAAATGTTCAGAATGCATTACAATTATTTCCTAAAAACGTTGCCATTACCGACTCGTATGCTGTGCAAGCAGAATTAGAAATTCTCTGTGATCGATGCACAAATGAAACATCTCTAGCGGAAATTATGCATAAATCTGAAGAGTTAAAAACCATTCTTCCTCTAGCTAATCAAATTTACCGTCTTGTAATTACGGCCCTGTAACAGTTGCATCCAACGAAAGAACATTTAGCAAATTAAAGCTGGTAAAAAACTATCTTCGATCAACAATGACAGATGGCCGCCTAAATTCACTACTAATATTACAGTCAGAAAAAGATCTTGTGGATAAAATTAAATTTGATGAATTTTTAAATAGATGGGTAAATTTAAAACAAAGGCGCGTCAGATTTCAATCCCAATAGAATATAACAATGTAGCATTTCAAAATAATTGTACTTTGACTTTCATTTATTGTAATAGATATTGAGGTATTGGCATGTATCTTACATCGGTTCAAATTATGCAAGAATAAAATCTAAAACAAATAGAATAACAATTAGACTGAGAGCCCACGACGGCCAGACCTTCGTCATTTTATAAAAGCTGAAAGTTTCTCTGCGCATACCCCCTACTCAGGTAGGAACGATTAACGACATATGAAGTTTGGATCATAGTGGCTTTGGCAGGGAGCAGGTTCCAAAGGGGCCTCCAAAGTTTCGTGAAAGTATAAAAGCTAATTTTTTTATATATTATTCGGGATAGTATTAAAAGTCACGTCACACAATGCCAGACACTTACTATGGTGGAAACTCCCTGCCAGACACCCTTAAATTTTAAAGTTTAAGGGTGTCTAGCAGGGGGTTTCCACGATAGTAAGTGTCTGGCATTGGGTGACGTGACTTCTAATGCTATCCCGAATAATATATAAAAAAATTAGCTTTTATACTTTCACGAAACTTTGGAGGCCCCTTTGGAACCTGCTCCCTGCCAAAGCCACTATGATCCAAACTTCATATGTCGTTAATCGTTCCTACCTGAGTAGGGGGTATGCGCAGAGAAACTTTCAGCTTTTATAAAATAACGAAGGTCTGGCCGTCGCGGGCTCTTAGTCTAAATGTGCGTGTGATATTTACTCTTCTATATTTGTTTAATTAGTGCTGTTAAAAGTTCTACGCCAACCTTTTTTTGTGTTGTATATTAGCTGTGTTTTTTTGTAATTCTATATAGAACAGAATTAAAATTTTCAATACGATTTGACAGCTAAATAGTTTTGTAGAATTTTTACAGAATTAATTACAACTAATTACAAAAAAACACAGCTATTGAAAGAAATGGATGAAAATGAAATCAAATTGATATTGAAAGAAATCTAGTAGTTTATTGTTTCATAGTTTTAGTTTAAAAATATGGAGGGGCTGAAATCTCACAGCTCTGAGATATCAAGACTTCGGTCTGGGTTAAGGATTTTGATATAGTTTTCGACAAAAACCTTTTATGAGGACATGGTTTTTAGTTTTGGGCAGCGATGTACATCAAACATAACTCTTTGTTAAAGTACAAGTATTTTTTATCTCTGTTTAAAAATTTATTACAAAACTAACACGAAACATCAATACGTTGCCGGAAAATTATAATCAAAATTCCAAAAATATTGTTAAATTAAATAAAATCAAACTTTTTCAAAATTCCAAAAATATTCCAAATATTAGAATAAAATCAAATATTTAAATATTTTCTAAATTCCAATAATATTTCAAAAATTCTTAAAAATTCAAACTTTTTCCAAAATTCTAAAAATATTGCAAAAATTATTACAAAATCAAAAATTGAAACTTTTTTCAAAATTCCAAAAATTATAATAATAACAAAAATTAAAAATTTTTCAAAATTCTAAAAATATTCCAAAAATTCTTACAAAATCAAAAATTAAAACTTTTGCCGAAATTCTAAAAATATTGCAAAAATTATTACAAAATCAAAAATACAAACTTTTTCAAAATTCCAAAAATATTTCAAAAACTAACAAATTCAAAAATTTCCATGTCCAATTTCATTTTAAATTACATTTACGTCATAAAAACAGCTACATTTTTTTTCCCAAAAAATTGGCTAAAAAATTAAACGAAATCATTTTTGGACACACTTGACATTATTTTTTGACAAACTTATAATGCCATAATTCTCTATAATAATAATAAAATATCATGTCATACGAACTATTAATTTTATTTTTTTCTAAAAAAATTGGATAAAAAATAAATAAAAACCTTTCTTTTGACACACTTGACAACATTTTTTGACAAACTTATAATGCCATAATTCTCAATAGTAATAATAATAAAATTTCATTTAAAACAAACACTTTTAGTTTTTTTGCAAAAAATTAGGTAAAAAACTAAATAAAAATCTTTTGACACACTTGACAACATTTTTTTGACAAACTTATAATGCCATAATTCTCAATAATAATAATTAAATTTCATTTCAAACAAACAATTTTATTTTTTCCAAAAAATTGGGTAAAAAAATAAATAAAAATCTTTCTTTTGACACACTTGACAGCACTTTTTTGACAAACTTATAATGCAATAATCTAGTTTTTGATCTCACATACCAATTCCGACCATCAAGATTTCTCCAAATTTAATGTTCCTACTCGTAATCATTTAAAATGAACGTTTTTTAAGCCCAAAATATGAAAATTTGCTATTTTTGACACACTTCCGGTACAGTTATCGAACACAGCGTCCTTTCGGACCTGTCCCTTGAGTATACCTATTTTTACTACTTTGAGTTCATGAATGTAATACTTAGGTCTTTCAGACCGAAGTAATTGTAATTCGATTTGTAATGTTCTTCAACCTCATTGTCAATATTTAAACTATTGTAAAAATAGCTTTTAGATATATGTTTTACAATATAAGACGATTCAAATGTATATTGATCTGTAAATCCCTTTTGTGCGATAAATTTATAAATTAAATTAATATTTTGAAAAGGTGCAGATTTAAAAAAAAAAATTAGTCGGCAAATTCATGAAACTTTAGTCGGCAAATTCATGCTATACACCCCCCAAAAATATTCTTAGGCGACGGCCCTGTGTGTAAAGCGAAGTAGAGAAATCTGGTTTTCATTTTTTTAGTAGTTTAAGGAAATTTCGTTGAGACTTAAGACCACCAGTAGTTAGTAAAATACAATTTTCCGCCACGATTGCTTGGCAAAACACAAGGCTAAAATTTTTATATATATTTTCCGTAGGAAACTGCCACAATTTAAAAATAAAAGTATTTTTTTCAAGTAATTTTTATTACAAGTTCATACCAAACAATAACTCGTATAGTTTTATTTCCGCATTTAAATTAGAACTTAAAATAATATTTAACAATTTTCTTAAAAATCAGTACTTTCAGTACATAGAAATCAGTAAAAATCAGTACCGCATATGTCTATCAGTACATAAGCTAGAAAATCAGTACTGTACTGATAAATTCAGTACGAATGATAACTTTATGTAAATATAATGAGAGAAGAATCCATAAAATTAGTGAATTTAACAGGAAGAACAACAGGTGCACATATTATGCATGGATTTAAAAAAGCATTGGAAACAATGAATATTGATATAAAGAAGATTGTTTTGCGTAACTACTGATGGTGCTTCAAGCATGGTTGGCAAAAATATTGGATTTATTAGCCATCTCAAGCAAAACATTGAGCGTCTATTAGTGGAATTTCATTGTATTATTCACCAAGAAGTAGTTTGTGCAAAAGAAGGATTGCAACCATTTTCAAAGGTTATGTCAATAGTGACAAATATCTCAATTTTATTTCTGCACGAGCTCTTAATAAGCGTCAATCTGAAATTGATTCTCTCCTCAGTATTCAGGTCTTTTAATGTATAGCAACGTTTGATGGCTCAGCCGTAGTGTGGTATTAAATCGCTTTGTTACTCTTCTTGAATAAAACTCTTTCTACTTGTGAAGGGTATATATTATCCTGAGCTAACAAATTTGCAATGGTTAAATGATCTAACGTTCTTTTGTGATATAACACAACACTTCAACCTTAACGAACTTAATAAGAAACTTTAAGGGCAAATTGCATTAACTATATATCAAATTATCAAAACATTAAATCGTTTGTTTTAAAATTAGACAAATTTACAGATGATTTAAATGTGAAAACTATGACATATTTTCCACGTTTGGCGTGCACAATTTGAAAAAACGGTGTTTTTTGGTAATTTGAGGGTGGTTAATGAGCTATTGAGGTTAATGAGCATTCAATCATTAAATATGTATCAATTATAGAAGAAATCAAAGAATCATTTAAAATCAGATTTAATCAATTTAAACAACTGGAAACTACTTTACCTCATAAAATTAAATTCAAAAACATGGAACTAGAGTTCTTCAATTGGTTGAATATTAATAATTTAGAAATCGAATTAGTCGAATTTCAATATTATTGTTTATGTATAAAAAAATTCAAAGATTTGATTGCAAAAATAGAATCAAATAGTTCCCAAATGAATTTTAATGAGTCAGCCGAAGAAAATATTAAAAGTATTATTATACATTTATCTGCATAAAAAATTTAGCAAATGCTGGATTAACAATGTTTGGATCATCTTATTTCTGTAAGCAGCAATTTTCATCCTTAAATTACATAAAGTCCTCGGAAAGAAATCGGCTCGAAAAAGAAATAACTGACGCATGTGTGAAATTAAGGACAACATCATATCAACCGGATATACAAAAATTAGCGTTTCAAAAGCAGCAGTAAATTTCACATTAGTATTTTTTTTCTAAATAAAAGTTTGATCAATGAAATAATAATAAACATATAAACTACTTTAATTTAATTCTAGTATTGCCCCATGACTCTAAATTGAAAATCTTATAAATTTGTTTTGACCCACCAGCAAAAAAGGTTCGCCATCACTGGTCTATAACGTAAACATAATGTACAAATTTAATTTCATTGCCTTTTTCTATAATTTTACTTCGCTTTTTAAATAATTAAATAATTGATTTACTTGTTACTTCTTCAATTGGTACAAAAGATTAGTATGTATATAAGTTATAAAACTTTTATTTCTAAACTTTTTCAAGAAGACAAATGACGAAGCAAAACAAAATAATTTCTGTCAAAATAATTAATTTTCTCACATAATCTATCTCAATTTCTTAAACATCTCAGCTCACACCGTTTCGTTCTTGTTATATCCACATATAAAAATAAAAGTTTAAAATTATACTATAGTTTCATTGCAAAACTAAACTTCTTAACTAAAAATGTTCTCTGTTCTTGGAATTTAATCTTTAAATAGAAAATACAGAAAATTTAAACTAAAATAAACGAACGGAAGAACTTCTTTTTTCTGTAATCTCTTGAAAGTTATGGTTTAAGAAAAATTATTTAACTCTGCACTTTTGTTGTATAACAATGTTAGTTTTATAAAACAGGAAGAATACGGAACGACAACCTGAAGTAAAATTAAAAAGTCTTATATTTTAGTGTGACGAATTTATTTCCTACGAATTCATTTAAAACAAAACTTAATTCTCTTTAACGATTTCGCGTTTATGAAACTATATATGCACAATAGATTAGAAGTTAACGAAAGGTTTATTGTTTAGGTATTTTACAATTTTTCAGCATAACGAAATAAACACTTGGAAAAATTTCAATACTTGGAATTAAAACGTTTATCGCTAGCGGAAGTAAGCAGTTCAAAATGAAATTATGCAAGCTATCAAATTTTTACTTGGTAAAAATCAATCAATTTATATAACTATTCGAGTGTATGATAACAATAAATTGATTTGAAATTAAATTATCCATAAAATTTACAATAAATAAATATAAATTTATTTTATATTAAAAACTTAATTTGATCAATTTATGTTATAATTAAGAGGTATAGGAAACTCAATGAGAAATAAAATTGTTTCGTTCGATTTGTTTAAATGTTTGTTTTGCAATAAATTGACCAAATTCACACCACATTAATTTTATGTTTAATAGGTTCGAAATTTGTGGTTGTAGGGATTGTAGAGTATTTCTAAAAGAATAAGAATTTATTCAACTAGAATTCATTTTGTACTTGGTAAAGTCGATTGAACAATTTGTTAAATATTTTAAAATGTTTGTCTTGAAAGTCTTGAAATTATGTTCGTAAACGTCTTAAAGAAATTCTAATGTTTAAACGTGTTCGCCTTATGTTTATATGGCTACAACTAGAGACCAAACAAGCACCTTAACTGACATAGGATAGGACTTAAAAGTTTTGTATAGTTCTTGTTTTTTATTGCACATTCTTCATTGTACCTTCTTCAACGATGACAACATTTTAGCATGTTAGTATTAGTAGTTTAAGATTTATTCTGATACATACTAAGTTATTTCACCCTGCAAAAAAAGTTGAAGTAATGACAACCTCATCTCGAAGTTGGCAGTTTATTATTCAAACAAAGAAAAAATGCTTGCAAACAATTTCAATGTGTTTGGGATAACTACAGGTAAATATTTTCCTGACAACATAGTGAGGTTTATTTAAAAAATAAAGTATTTCATCCAATATAACAGTAGTTGAATAAAACTAATAAATGTTTGCATGGAAAAATTTTTCTTTGGTCTTCTATCTTATTTTCACATAAATATTTCGTGTGATTGATTCAACTACATCGGTCTATAAATGTACAGTTGTTGAAACAATTTCCTAGTTCTATTCGGCATATCTGAGCACACGGTGAGGTTGAGAAAACTGCATTTCGATTGGAAATAGAACATGTTTTTTTCAGTATACTTATTATATAATTTGTTAAATTAATTTTAATAAATTTTGTTTTGATTAATCAAATCAATATATTTAGTATTGCATCCAACCAGTTGAATCAACAGCTTTGAATATCCTCAGATACCATGCCGACTGTTTCCTTTTACTATATATTCTGCATGATTAATTAACGACCAAGTTTAAAAACCCACATTCTCAAAATTGTATAGGAAAAGTGGTCTCCGTTGGGCTTTGAACCCGGCACCCCTGATTTATAAGACTAGCGCTTTAACAACTGAGCGGCGACCAAGTAAAAACCAAAAACCTTTAAATTCTTTAAACGTAATTTAATTAAAAAAGTTCTGGCAAATATCATACACATAATTGAAAATGCGTATTAATTTTAATTGCCTTAATTACTCTCAAACTGGCATTTTTTAGTTTTGTGAGCTTGGAACCAGAATAAAAGGAAACATCTGGAACATTTGGAAACGACAAGCGATATAGATGATTTTTATTTTTTTTTGTTTATTGTAGAAATAAATAACTCCCAAATCAAGTATACAAGTTTGTCCGAAATTGTTATTACTTTTTAGTAGTAATTTTAAATATTCCAACCTGAACATATATAATTGGTGAAACATAGATTGCGAACGCATCGATTTCGATGTTTTTAATAATTATAAATACTGAAAGCCGACTGATGGAGTTCTGATTAAATTGTTGATGAGCTGTCATTATAATGTTGATGAGTTGTGAGTATAATTAGAAAAAATCAATGTGATCTATTTGCTTTGTAATTAGAAAAAAACATTTTACTCTCATCCGAGAAATAATAAAACAAAAAAATTCATTTGTTAGTCAGCTCAATTGCGATCGTACAAGTAAAATATACAAAATGCCGTGCATTTTATAAAATCAAGTTTAACCCAATAGTGATAGTATAAAATAAAAAAATACAAAATGCCGTGCAATTTATAAAATCAAGTGTTCAAAATGATAAACAAATTAATAAAACAAAAAAACCTGTATAACATAAGAAAAAAAAAGTTGATTCGAAATAAAAATCTTTTTTGATATCATTATAATATCATTACAAATGTAAACGTTACGATAAAAAGAAGTGTTTTTTTAATAAAATATAAACTAAAAATTTAAATAGTGTTTTTTTCTAAATTTACAAGATTTCACTAAAAGTTTTTAAAATTGGTGTTAACAAACTTAAAACAAGCATCATTTTTTGGTCCTTCGAGCCGGATTACTGAATAAAAATCAACAATTCAACAATTCAAATCAACAATCAATATTATCAACCAAGATAAGTATCGAAAATTCTTATTTTTATTACTGATTTAATTTAATAACATAGCAGAATTATAAATCTTGTTTTAAAAAACTGTTAATTATTTAAAGATAATATAAGTAATACAGTGAATATACATACGGTTTTTACTTTTTAGTAATTATAAAGAAATATTTTGTTAATTTTTTGTGAATTTGTGCATTTAAAAAGCGTGTAAAATGGCAGAAAAATTAGGTAAATATCGTGAGCAAATATTTGAAACGGTTACATCGTTGAAGAAATTTGCCGATGGTATAACCGCAAAAACTACTTTAGAAGATTTAAAGGTAAGAATTCAAAAACTTGATGAAGCGTGGGGAGAGTTTAAAGAAATTGAAAAAAAATTAATAATTTTACCTGAGCAAAAATCATTTCAAGGTGCTTTTGAAGATTTGTTCTATTCCGTTCATGCAACTTTTAGCAAAGCATGTAAGACTCGCCAACCAAAACCTGAACACGAGTCTTCCGTAATTGACTTGAATCAAACTTTAAATCAATTTGTTTCTCAACAGAAATCGTTTTATGAAGGGAATTATACAAAAGGTGTAAAACTACCAAAAATAAATATTGAACAATTTGGTGGAGATTATAACATGTGGCCATCATTTCATGATTTATACACAACAAGTGTCCATGAAAATGAATCGATGCCTAATGTTCATAAATTTCAGTTGCTCAAAGGTTTATTGAAAGATGAAGCTGCAGCATTAGTCCGTCACATATCGTTTACTGATGCAAATTATATGGAGGCATGGGAGAAACTCATCGAGCGGTAGAATTAGAAAAAAATCATTACGACTTCTCTTATTGAAACATTTATGGAGCAAAGACCAGCTACTGGGTCAAATGTTAAAGAAATAAGAAAAATAAGTGATGTTTCAGATGAAGTTTTAAGGGGTCTGCGTGCAATTGGAACTGAGGCAGAGAATAGAGATCCGTGGTTGATTTACATTCTGTTAAACAAAATAGACGCTGAATCAAGACAACTATGGACAAACACAATCGTAAATAAAGATTATCCTACGCTTAAAGAATTTTTCCAGTTTTTGAATAGTCGATGTGATGCATTAGAGAGTTGTGACTCAGCAAGCAAAAGGATTCAAGTACCAACCAAATCTATCTACAAAAGAATTTTCTGAAAATACTCATTGCCCTACTTGTGGCAAAGGTATTCAGGTGTCCAACCTTCAAAAATTATGATGTTACCACACGAAGAAACATGGTCACTCAATACGGAGTTTGTTACAATTGCTTACGTCACAACCATAACAGCACAAACTGCATGTTCAAGTCATCATGTCTAATATGTCAGAAAAAGCATCATACATTATTGCATCTTTCTGTAAATCCTAATATGCCTCAACCAAATACTATACGTCCATCAACACAGCTGCACACACAATCAACGCCATATAATCGTCCATCAACATCTCATCATAATACAACAAATTCAACAAATGCAATTCAATCTACCGCAACTAGCAATGCACATTTACTAGCAATGGAACCTACACTCAACATACCACACAGTTTTGTAAATCAATCAACACAAAATACTGAGATTAACGTTGAAGAAACTAACAATTTCTTTACCCAAGATCATCAGCAATCCACATATCAGTCAATACTTCCAACAGCATTGATATATGCACGTGATTCATTGGGAAATCTTCAACACGTTCGAGCTCTTTTAGATTCAGGTTTTCAGTCCTCTTTCATTACTAAGTCTTGTGTTTAGCGACTTGGTCTGAAACGCACACATACCTGTGTGAAAATATGCGGCCTTGGATCAACACAAGCTGGGTACACCAGAGGACTAGTCAATGTTCATATACTTTCACGTCTATCAAAAACATACATAATTAATATTAGTTGTTAGTTGTTAAGCATTAGTTGTTAAGCAGCTGTTTTCATATTTGCCGGCAGTTCAAATCAATATTTCCACTTGGAGTCACATTAATGGTCTACAGTTGGCTGACCCAACATTTAATGTACCCAACTGCATCGATATTCTAATTGGAGCAGATTTCTTTTTCGACATTTTATGCTCGGAAAAAATTCAGACTGATGGCTTTCCAACGGTGCAAAACACCAAATTCGGATGGATAGTATCAGGAAAAGATAAACGAAGTCAATCAACTAGCACCAACAGTTTACAATTGTATCATACTTTTACGCAACCGTCATCTTTCGCTGAAATGTATGATATGATGAAAAAATTCTGGGAAATAGAAGAAATACCAGCAGTATCAAAGCAAACAATGGAAGAATCATACTGTGAACAATTGTTTAGTGATACTTATAAAAGAAACAATAACGGAAAATATATTGTAAAGCTCCCATTTAAGTCGACAGAAGATAAGCTCGGTAGTTCGCTCATACAAGCGAAAAACCGACTGTGGAGAGAAAATTTCTAAAAAACGAAAAACTAAAAGAAGATTACAAACATTTCATGGCAGAATACATTCAACTACGCCATATGGAACTTGTACCTGAACATGAAATCACACATCTTGATCAAAATATATATTATTTACCACATCATGCAGTTTTCAAAAACGATAGCACTACTACGAAGCTACGTGTGGTGTTCGACGGTTCTTGTAAAACAAGTTCAGGCAATTCATTAAATGATTTACTTCTTACAGGTCCCAAAATTCAAAATTACCTGATTGCGATCGTGAATCGATTTAGAATGCATAAAATTGCCTTTAAAGCTGACATTGAGAAAATGTATCGTCAAATTCTAATTGATGAACCAGATACAAATTTTCAACGTATTTTATGGAGAAATGATACAACAAAATCGATTAACCACTATAAACTAAACACGGTTACATATGGTATATCAAGTGCTCCATATTTAGCGATTAGAACGATCAAACAACTAGCGCAGGACTATGAAAAAGAATATCCAGGTGTTTCTGAGCGCATAAATTCAGATTTTTATGTAGATGATATTCTTTCGAGAGCTTATTCCGAAGAACAAGCCAAAGCTATTCGTGATGATCTAATAAGAGTAATGCAAAATGGAGGGTTTAATTTAAGAAATGGCAATCCAACTCAAGTGAATTTCTGAAAACGCTTTCTACTAACTGTGAAGAAAATCAAGACGTTCAAAAAATTATCCAAGAAACTGAAGCAATAAAAACACTTGGTTTGTATTGGCATCTTGTAAAAGATATTTTTTCATTTAGGGTTTTAATAATGGCAAATATCACTGCAACAAAAAGAAATATATTGTCGCAAACATCTAAAATATTCGACCCTCTTGGATGGATATCTCCAGTAATAATTAAATTAAAAATCATTTTGCAATCACTTTGGATGATGAAATTAGATTGGGATGAAGTACTTCCAAACAATATTGCACAAAAATGGTTTTCACATTATCAAGAACTTCACCATCTACACTCAGAAAAAAAAGATAGCTTATTTAACGTAAAGTATATGTAAATTTAACTGAAAATGACGTACGAATTGAGCCAGCGGAGGCATAAGTAAACTAAACAAAATTGACTAAGTAAAATCTACTTAAAAGCATGTAAAACATTTTGCGCTGTTATGCTACTATTATGCTACCATCTTGTCTCACCAAAAAAATGAAAAAAATTTAGTTTTTTGCAATTATTAATCGTTTTTTATCAATTCAGGGTGAGAGAATTTTATACACGGCAATGATTAACAGCGGTTAAGAAGGGCCCTGTAAAGATAAAATGCTATTTATTATTATTATTTATTTTGGACTTAACCCGGATTCGATCCCCAGACCTCTGTGTACAAGGCAGCAGCATTAACCATTCGTCTATCTAAATAATTATTTACATCAATTTATTTATGAATATTATGTTGATGCTTAAGTTTAGGACGTTCGAGGGTTCGATTCACAGACTGACCACTATTTATTTTTATTACATTTTTATTATTTTTTTAAAATAACATAAAAATGATTCCTTTTTATTCATAAAAATTCAATTTTACAGCATTTCAATTTATCGATACTGTATTTATTTTAAAATTATATAGACCTAAACATTTCAAATTTATTCCGACAATAATAATAATGTAACTAAGGTAACACAGAAATAACAATTATATATATGTCAAATTCTTTTTGCCAAAACATTGTTCTGACATTTTTTGCTCTCAGATCAATTTATTATTTGACATTACGTGTTTTATTTGGTCAAAAAAAGTGAGTTTTCACCCTAAAAAGATTTTTTTGAATCTAGATTTTTAGCTATAAGCAAAACATAAAATACAATAAAAAAAAAGAAATACATATATCTCTCAAAATTAGTAAACAAACAAAACGCCACGCCAAAACGTAAGAACATGTGCTGCATAAATTGACAGCTATGCATATGTAAATTTTACTATTATTTTAAGTAAAATTTACGTTTTATATGACTTTAATACTCGAAGTCATACGTAATTTTCAAACTATGAAAACGTAAATTTAAAGATGCCTTTGTAAAAAGTACGTATCATATAAGCAATTTCCAGCATACTTAAGTTAATCTCTTTGGGTAAATAGTGGATTATATATACGCGTGTGTATAAGTATGTTTAGCACTATTTGCCATGTAAATTTAGCATTTTTCGACGGTTATGTTTTACAACTTTGTTAAGTAAATGTAACGACCATTAGGTAACTTTGTTTTCATCTTTCAAAATTTACTGTTTCAGTAGTAAATTTATTTTCAAAAATTTTACAATTCCAATTTTGCTTTATTAACGTGGCACAGGATAATATTACTTAAATTATCAATACTTTGCACTAGTAAATTTTAGAAAAACGTATACGTTATGTTTGCAATTTTGGACTTACTATAGCGCATAAGTAACAAACGCATCGTTTTTTTTTCTGAGTGTAGAAGGTATAAAAATTCCTAGATATCTTTCACCCGGCAAAACAGTAGCTGACACACAAATATATGCGTTCTGTGATGCTTCTGAACTAGCATTTGGAGCAGTAGTATACATGCGATCAAGTTTGGAAGATAGAAAAATCACTACAACGTTATTAGCTTCAAAAACAAAAGTGGCTCCAATAAAACAAGTATCTTTGCCACGTTTAGAACTCTGTGCTGCAGTAATACTATGTCGTTTAATAACATTTTTAAAACAATCCTTATCATTTGATAACATACAAATTTTTGCCTGGACAGATTCAGAGATCGTGCTACATTGGCTCTCTAGCAATCCTAGAAAGTGGAAGTCCTTTATCGGAAATCGGACATCAGAGATTTTAGATATTTTACCCAGACATAATTGGTCACACGTAAAATCTATCGAAAACCCAGCCGATCATTTAACAAGAGGAACAAATCCACTTCCACAAGACATTTTAAATTTAAAAGGCTGGTGGGAAGGTCCAAATTGGCTTCGATTGGACAAAATAAACTGGCCATCCCCAAAAATTGAAATAAAAATTGATGATACTACAATTTTAGAAGAAAGAAATAATACACTTACACTAAATACCGAAATTAAAGAGAACATAATTATTAATCTCCTTAACAAGTATTCAAAACTGCTAAAAATTATAAAAATTCTATCTATAATGTTAAGATTTATAAATAACATAAAATTAAAGAAAAAGGAAGATCGTTCAACAGGAGAACTCACGGTTGATGAAATTATAGAATCCAATCCCGGGTACCCGCTACCCGGTTTCCCGGGAGTCCCGGACTTTTTCCAGCACCGAAAACCGGTGCTGACATCAGCCAAATACCCAGTTTTCGATTCTATATTTTTTAGAAAAAATTTTTTATTCATTCATTATAAAAACAACACCAGCAAACGTAACAAATAACGAGAACAACGTTTTTTCTTTTTCTTCTATCAAGAAGTCTAGCTCTAGCATAAAATAAAACAACTCTCTATTCTATTTCACAATATTTACTTTCTCTCTCATTTACATCTTTCAACAAATATGCATTCTTAAAGAAAGGTCGGTTCTCATTGATGGAAAATCAATCTAAAAAATGAAACATTTTATGAAAAAGAGCAAACAAAACAAATTTTTTTTGTATATTTTTCTCTCAAATTCGTTTCAAAATATTTCTGTCTTTTGTTTCTGTATAGAAAAATTCTCTTTAGCTCTGACGTTCAGAAAATAATTGAAAATATATTAAATATTTCTATTCGAAAAAAATGACTGAAGTCCGTTTATATAAAAAATTACCAGTTAAAATTTATAGCTCGACCCATTCTCTTTCAATGAGAATCGACCTTACAAATATCAAATATGTAGTTCGAAGTCGAACTCTAAATTTTAACAAGTAATTTTTTATATAAACTGACTTCAGATAATTCTCTCAAATAGAAATATTTTCAATTTTTAAACTAAAGAGAATTTTTTCTATACAGAAAGAAAAAGAGGAATGTTTTTAAACGAATTGGAGAGAAAACTATACAAAACATATGTTTTTATTCTCTTTTTCATAAAATATTTAATTTTTTTGTTCGAACGAAAGAGAATTGAGTCTGTAATAAACTCAAGAGAAAAGAGTAGGTAATAAGCATGCATCTAAGGGGAAATAAACGTTTTTTTCCTTTTCTTCTATCAAGCAGAGTAAAAGTAAAACAAAAGATCGTGTCACGTGTGAAACAACTTATTGTAAATTTGTCTCTCAACTTATTTTAAAATTTAAATTGAATCCAATTTGAACTAAACTAAAGTAACTAAGTAAGTATTTTATGATAAAATTTTAAAGCAAAAGAACATTATAATTTACACAAAAATATTCATGCTTATAAACTCCCATAGACCCAGACATGTCCGCAAACGCCAAATTTGAGTTGTGCAGCCAACTACCCATTCAAAAAACTCCAATCTGGGAATATTTTTACCGTGACACTTCAGGTGAGTGTGCCAAGTGCAAAAAGTGTAAGCGAATATTGAAGACATCTGGTGGATCAACAAGTTCTCTCCATAAGCACATGACATCGATTCACAATGTTGTTACAAAACCTGTGAATGTGAAGAGATCCGCACCTGAAAAATCAACACCAGAAGCAGCACCAGAAAAACGATTACAAAAAAACATCGCTTACAAACTACCTCATTGTTCGTGGTGACAACTCTCTCGAAGCTGTACTAGCTCGTATGAGGGCTAGCGATGGTTTACCATTCAAAGTTTTCATAACATCAGTCAAGATGCGTAAATCACTGATCACTCGTGGTTTTGACATACCAAAATCAGCTACTACAATTCGAGGAATGGTAATTCAACAAGGAAAAATTATGCAACAAAAGTATAAAATTGAATTTCAAGGCCTGAAATCTCAAGGTAAGCGTTTTAGCCTCTCTTTTGACGAATGGACTTCGTCTAAGAACCGTCGTTATTTGAATATAAATGCGCATATTCAGTGTAAATTTTTTAATTTGGGACTGGCCCAAGTACGTGGATCTTTGCCGGCAGAAAGTTGTATCAAACATATTGAAGAAAGGCTAGAGTTATTTGGATTAAACTTACACGAAGACATTGTCTGCATTACGACGGATGGTGCCGCAATGATGCAAAAAATTGGAAAATTAATTTCATGTGAGCAGCAACTATGTTTGGCACATGCTATACATCTAGGAGTCTTAGATGTCCTTTACAAAAAACCTAAATCCGTACCAAATGAAAAAGTTGATGATGATGACGATGGATGCGATTCAAGTGAGGAAGATGAAGAAGATCAAGGTGAGGGATTTCAAGTTGTTTGCACCGAAGCTGAATCAGAAGAACTGGTAGATAAGCTGTATCCATTGATACATAAAGTTTGAACTATAGTCAAGTTGTTTCGTCGATCACCAACAAAAAACGATGATATTCTTCAGAAATATAATAAAGAAGAATTTGGTAAAGAAATTCAATTATTGATTGATGTAAAGACACGATGGGTAGCGAAATCCGAAATTCGACGTCCACGCCGTGCTGCGTGGGTAATGCTGACAGAATTAGGTTGGTGTATTGGAGACAAGCAGAGTAAAAACTGCTTAGTCAATGACGCTACATCACGGCGAATTGGCGCCTTACAACCAATGCGACTCAAGCGTCTGTTCTCCATGTCAGGGGCGGCTTGGAGCGGGCGTCTTTCTTGAATCAAGCGGCTCGCTATATAAACGTGTAAAAAGGTTGTTTCTGGTGACCTTAATATGCAGAACGGACCCATTCACGACAATTTGGGTTGGGCCTAAGGTTAACACCCTAGCCCTGGAAAAAACTAATATGTTAAATTTGGTTATCAGAAAGAGAACAGACCCGGACACAAACACAGAATTTTACCTGGACGTGAAAAAGGACCAGACTACCGAATCGGAACGTGGAACGTGCGCAGCCTGAGCACTCCTGATGCTCTTATAAGTCTAGAAACAGAGGCTGAGAGGTATAGGATGGATATTATTGCTCTACAAGAAATAAGACAGCCGATAATTGGAAAACAAGATTTGGATAGTCACTCTCTATACTGTAGTGGTCATCCTTCTCGAAGAGAATTTGGTACTGGTTTTCTTGTTGGTGCACACATACAAGAAGCCGTGATGAAATTCATCCCGGTCAGTGAGAGGATCTGCTACCTACGTGTACGTGGTATATATAACAATATTTCTCTTATTGCCGTGCATGCACCTACTGAAGCTAAGACCGTCGACGAGAAGGATAATTTCTACATAGCACTGGAAGAGGTTATGAAACAAACACCCACACGCGACTTCATTATGGTTCTTGGTGACTTTGATGGACAGGTTGGAAGAGATATCTCTTATGGAAATGTGGTGGGTCCCAACAGCCTGCATTTGAATTCGAATGATAATGGTGAGAGAATGACTGAGTTTGCATTATCAAATAGTTTGAGAATTTCCAGTACGTTCTTTCCGCATCGATCGATTCATAAACAGACTTGGGTCTCACCGAATGGAAACACTCGAAATCAAATTGATCACGTTCTAGTAACAGCACGTTTCTTTTCGAGCATTCGGAATGTGCGATCCTTTAGAGGTGCATATATTGGAAGTGACCACTTCCTGGTATGTGCAACGAAAAGGTTCCACTTCCCAAATCCAGGCATTCCAAAATTCAATCAACGGTAACGTTTTAACATCTCATCATTAAAGAATGCTGACACAGAAGAGAGATATCAAATCCATATCGCCAAAACATTGGATAAATCAGAAACGATTAATGGAGACGTCGATAAGTCATGGTATTTGCTCAAAGATGCTGTTTTAAGCGCTGCTGAGTGAATACTTGGACGACCACAAAACCACTCCCAGAAGCCATGGATGGATCAAGCATGCCTTGATGCTATTCAATACAAAAGAGATTGCTATCTGAAGTGTCTACAGGGCCGCAACACCAGGTCCACGAAGGAGAACTATAAACTGGCAAGACAAGCCGTTACAAAGCTATGTAGACGAACGAAGAGAGAATGGTGGAAGAGACAGTGTGAGGAGATTGAAAGTTTCAATAAGGAACATCAATCGCGTAACTTCTTTCAACAGGTTAAAACCTTAAGGAAGGGCCCTCAAACTAGATCGACTGCTATTCAAAATGAAGATGGGGAGCTACAAGTAGACCTTAAAAATATTTTAGATACTTGGGCCGCTTATTTTGAGAATCTCTTCAACTTAAGTGACCAGCAACAAGTCGGGCGACGAGCAAAGCTTATTCGTGCGTCAAAGGTACATGTAGACGAACCAACCAAAGAGGAATTCGATGCGGCGCTGTCAAAATTAAAACGTAATAAAGCACCTGGTATCGACGATATAACATCCGAAATGATTGTACATGGTGGCGAAACTCTATCCTTAAGATTGTTTGAACTTGTTCAAATGATCTGGAGGACTGAAACCATGCCACAGGACTGGAACACAGCTATGCTGATACCAATCCATAAAAAAGGTAATCGCCTACAATGTGCAAACTACAGAGGAATCGCTCTCCTCTGCACAGCATATAAGATCTTTTCTTACATTTTGCTATCCAAAATCAATCCTTTTGCTGAACAACTGTATGGAGAATATCAGTGTGGTTTCCGGCGGGGCCGAGGTACTACCGATGCACTTTTCTCGATAACGATGATTTTGGAAAAGTGTCGAGAGTTCAACATACCTGTGCACCAACTTTTCATTGATTTTAGGCAGGCCTACGAATCTCTCGAACGAGAGACTCTATGGTCTGCTCTGGTGTCAATGGGAATTCCTGGTATCACTATGCAAAATGACAGTACAGAACTCTCAATGCTGTGTACGAGTAGAGAACGAAATATCAAAGTTTTTTAAAGTCGACTCCGGTTTAAGACAAGGTGATGCTATCTCTCCTATACTTTTTAATTTAGCCTTGGAATATGTGGCCGTCAAAAGAAACTACCGACTAATAACAATATCTTGTCAATAAACTCAGTACAAATGATTGCTTACGCTGATGATGTTGTCATCCTCGGCCGAAGTGAAGCTGTTATGAGTGAGACTTTCAAGTCGCTTGAGAGTGGTGCTAGGAAAATTGGTCTGCAAATTAACTGCAATAAAACCAAACATATGAATGTCTCAAGAGAGGCTGAGAAGAAAGATTTGATGTGCGGCGATGAACGAATTGAGGGAGTTGAATCTTTTAAATATTTGGGATCAATTCTTGACTCAAACAACAGCATACTTACAGATATTAAAGCTCGAATTGCTGCAGGTAATCGAACTTTCTACTCAATTAAACCTCTCATTGGATCACCGTATGTATCAACTAACACCAAGCTCAAGTTATACAAGACATTGATTAGACCGGTTGTGATGTATGGGTCACAAACGCGGACCCTTACACAAAATGACGAATCGCATTTATCTGTATTTGAGCGTAAGATCCTACGCTACATTTTTGGTCCACTTAAGACAGACGATGGGGAGTATAGAACCCGGTATAACTTTGAGATCAGAGACCTTCTTGTGGGTCCTGATATAATAGGTTGTATCCGTTCTAATAGGATTGCTTGGTTTGGGCATGTTCTACGAGTTGATTAGCTGATTCAAAGCTGATTAGCCTGGCAACGCTCCTACATGGAGCATGAACGCCTTAAAAAAAAAAAAAGACACGATGGAACAGCCTTTATCTTATGCTAGAACGGTTTTATAAAGTAAAAAACAGCATTTTAAAATCCTTGATCGATCTTATTTCAACTATTTCGTTTGAAGAACATGAATGGAAGATGCACCTATAAAGTTAGCTGCGGAAGCACTATGTCGCCGTGATGCAACATTAATATCAGCTGATGCAACCATTTCCTTCATGATCGACAATCTGGGCAGCAATGAATTGGCTCTTCAAATGAAGGAATCGCTTTCCCGTCGAATGAATGAACGGCGAACTAATGCAGCGAGTTTGTTGCAATATTTGCATACAGGCAAACTAGGTTATGGCTCTGGAGAATTAGAGCTAGACTCCCCATTAAAGTTTAAACGTCTAAGGAAAACGGAGATTTTGTCTATGATTATTGAAATGTCTGAACCACACAGCAGCAATTTGTCATCTGACTCAGAAAATGAAGTCGTTGTTGACGAAATTGGATTGTCTCTAGAAGAAAAACCTCGATAGAGCAATTCACAAGGAAGTCAATTCCACGATAACTCCACAATTAAGAACCAAAAATCTTTTAACCAATGTTATAAAAAAAGAATTGGCTATTTTTGAAGCTGAGGGTAATCGTGGAAAGAATTTGGATAGATGCTATGATAGCCTCAATTCAATACCACCTACCAGTGTGGAACCAGAGCGCGTATTTTCTGGTTGTGGAAAAATTGCTACCAAAATTTAAACATTTTTCTAAATTATAATGATTTTTAATAGTTTTTAATTTAAAAAATTTCAGAACCGGGTACCCGGATTTGAAAATATCTAGCACCGAAAAACCGGTTCTAAAAAATCCTACAAATAATAAGATTACATGTCTGGCACCGTTTATTGATTTAAACGGTTTACTTCGCGTGGGAGGTCGACTTGAAAATATGTCGTCACCATTTGAAAACAAACATCCAGTGATTCTACCTAAAAATCATATTTTTAACCATTTGCTCATTCGGCAAGAGCGTGAAAATCACCTTCATGCTGGTCCCTCACTGTTAACCAACATCATAAGGCAAAAATATTGGATTCTGGAACTTAAAAACGCTGTGAAAAAAGTAACCCAGAATTGTGTTGTTTGTGTTAAACAAAAAGCAGCAACATCGAAACAAATAATGGGGAATTTACCAGGAACGAGAGTTACCAAGAGCAAGCCATTTAACAAAATTGGTATTGATTACGCAGGGCCAATTTACATCCGCACCAGCAATCGCAGAAATTCTCCAACGACAAAAGACTACATAGCTATATTTGTATGCTTGGCAGTTAAAGCTGTTCACATTGAACTAGTCAGTGTCATGACAACAGACGCATTCATAGCCGCATTACGTCGTTTTGTGTCACGTCGAGGAATTCCAGAAGAGATTTGGTGTGATAATGGCAGCAACTTCATTGGCGCACATAATGAATTAAATAAATTGCATAAACAATTACTTTTGCAATTAACTAATTCTAATGCAACTAATTTTTATTTACAGAACAAAATCAAATTCAAATTCAATCCTGCCTGCGCTCCGCACTTTGGTGGGCTACAGTCGGGAGGCTACAGTCAAGTCAGTGAAGTACCACTTGAAAAGAGTCGTCAATGAATCAAAACTGACGTTCGAAGAAATGGGGACTCTACTATCACAAATAGAATCAATATTGAATTCAAGGCCATTATTTACAACATCAGATGACAGCTCAAATATTGATGTCCTAACTCCTGGTCATTTTTTAATTGGCCAACAATTAGTTCAAATTCCTGAACCATCGCTAGAATCTATAAAGGAATCCCGTCTTTCAAAATGGCAAAATATTTTGAAGCGTCTTCAAGGATTTTGGATATCTTGGTCACGTGATTATTTGAATACTCTTCAAACAAGAAACAAATGGAAAACAACATCTGAAAATTTAAAAACCGGGGATATCGTATGCGTTAAGGAAGATAACATGCCACCCAACCAATGGTCACTAGGAAGAATAATTAAGGTGCATCCTGGGAAAGATGGGATGGTTCGTGTAGTAACTATAAAAACGTCAACTTCAGAGCTTAAAAGACCCATAGTTAAATTATGTAAAATTCCAATAGAAATTTAGTGGCGGAGGATGTTCAAAATGATAAACAAATTAATAAAACAAAAAAACCTGTATAACATAAGAAAAAAAAATTGATTCGAAATAAAAATCTTTTTTGATATCATTATAATATCATTACAAATGTACACGTTGCGATAAAAAGAAGTGTTTTTTTAATAAAATATAAACTAAAAATTTAAATAGTGTTTTTTCCTAAATTTACAAGATTTCACTATAAGTTTTTAAAATTGGTGTTAACAAACTTAAAACTAGCATCATCAAGGTTAGCTCAATTGTTTTTTTTTTTTTATTAATTAGTTAGACATGTTTAGCACACTAAATATGAAATATTCATTATTTAGACTCTTTGAATATCCGAAGATACCATGTCAACTATAAAGGAGATGAGGAAAATGGAAGGAATGGGGATATAGGGATAACTAGGGATAACTATACTAATTGTATAGTTTTAATTTTGATAAAAATTATTTTATCTTTCAAAAAATGATACACATACACACAATTTACTTAGAACTTGTATATTTGGTAACAGCTTTTGTACCTTCACTAACTGCATGCTTAGCTAATTCACCTGGTAATAATAAACGAACGGCTGTTTGAATTTCTCTAGATGTAATTGTTGAACGTTTATTGTAATGAGCTAAACGTGAAGCTTCAGAAGCAATACGTTCAAAAATATCATTAACAAATGAATTCATTATACTCATTGCTTTTGATGAAATTCCAGTATCGGGATGAACTTGTTTTAATATTTTGTAGATATAAATTGCATAACTTTCCTTACGTTTTCGTCTTACTTTTTTATCACCTTTAGAAATATTTGTTTGTGCTTTTCCATCTTTTTTAGCAGCTTTTGGTGGCATTTTAATTTATTGACTCGTGTGATAGTTAAAATAAAAAAATACAAAATACCGTGTAATAAAAAAAAATCAATGTTATTTATTTGTTTTGTGTAAATTATAATAGTAAAATTTTAATCTCATCCGAGAATTAAGAAAAGAAAATCATTGTTAGTTAGTTCAATTGTGATAGTACAAAAAACACTAAGTACAAAATGCCGTGTAATTATTTAAAGAACAATCTTTAAAATTATTCGTCTCAGAAAGAGATGATTACATTATGATTAGCCTAAATTTACCTCTAGTGAATTAATAAATTAGTTTTTCTGGTGTCTGTACGATATATAGAAAAAAATTATTTAAGTTGTTTTGTTAAAAAAGAAATAAAAATTGAATGAACCCAATACATAACCTCAACAATCGTGGTTTCGTTTTTGATAGTGTTTCTTTTTTTTGGTTTAGCCACGCAATGTAAACTGTTGAGTTACAGAAATAGAAAGGTCACCCATTACTAGTTGAACATTATTTTTTTTTATAAATCAACTATCTGTAATATAAAAACTGTTTAAGAAGGGAAAAACTTGCTTCTGATGAAAAGATTGTTAACGAAGTTCATTAAACGTAAATCTTATAAATATTCAATGATCGTCCTAGCATGCGCAATAATTCTATCGATTTAACATCAATTCATGATTGCTGCTGATTAATACTGGATATATGTTTTATGATTTTTGTTCAATAATCCCCTTAGCATTTTTGGCGCAACAATTTCATCGATTTATCAACACAATTTCATCGATTTATCAACAATTTATGATTTTTGGTCAACATAGCCATTTTAGTGGACGCAACAATTACATCGATTTTTCAACAATTTATGATTATTACTGATTATGGCCGACTTTTGCTGATTATTGCTAATTATTATTGTATGATTATTATTGAATATTATGGTATGACTATGGCTGATTGTTGCTGATTATCATTTTTTGAGTATCGTTCAACGATTTGTTATATTTTTGGTTTACCGTTCTACAATCACCAGTGCAAGTTTAGCCCGCCCAACACAAATTATTTTAGGTAGTTGACATGCATATGATGATAGGCTAAGAATAAAGAAGGTGGAGAGAAGTTGGTTCTGCTAAAATCATGGGGTAAGTCAGTTTCTTATATTGTATTACTATATATCTGTTCTGGTATTTGTTTGGCCTTTAATCTTACCTAATGTCTTACAAAAATACCATTTAACAATGTGGTGTTGAGGGTCGCCAGAGTCTCCTTTTTGCACTCTTCTTTTTGTTTCTGATCTGCATAATTATCGAAATACGTGCACACTGTTTATTTGTGCTGGGGTGGCAGGTACACTTTCCCAAACCCACATGCTGAAGCTAGTTCAGGGTTATCAACCTCGCTAGATGTGCGGTCTGCCTCTACTGATCCATTGGTGTTTCCAATGGGTCCAGTTCTCCATTACAATGAATAACCGTTTGATTAATGAATATAATGAATAATATAATAATATATGGAGGAATTATATTAATACTAGAACTCCTTGAATTTGCATTAGCACGTTGCCTTCGAATTTGACTTGAAGGATGCACACAACACAACATTACTAAAATAATGTGAGACGAATAATTGGCGGTGGGCAGGTGGACAATGGATAAAAAAAGTTTTGAGTCAATTCTATTGATAAAAATTGGTGGGCGATGTTTTTGTTCCGGACATACAGATAAATGTGAAATATCTGTGTCGTATTTTTCCTTTTACCATTTGTAAAAGTACAAACGAATACAGTAAAAAAGTGGAATACCATCAGGTTAGGTGTTGAGTGTGGCTCGAAATGGTAGAATCGTTTCTAGGTTAGTAAGAATGATCGTTTCATTTGCGTTAAATAGTTGAACCGCTAACTTTTAGGAATTCTTGGTTACCGCAGCAATCAACTGTGAAATGACGACTGAAAGAAGTGGGAGAGCGAGGTTCTCACAACAGCAAAGTTGACAAATCTGTAGACAGAGCTAGTGCAATCGCCGCTATCATCTGGAAACTAGGTTGCTGTACTAAATGTAATACCAGAGACAATCACTGTGCAATGTGCATATCTGACGTTAGATTAAACAATTTAGATCGTCAAAAAAGAATTTCTACATTATAAACCACATTCTAGTGGTTTGGAAACCGATGTTTAGAATTATACAACTCAAAACTAATATTTACTTCTATATCAAAATTCACCTTAATTAGATTATTTTAATTTAAATCTACTGACAATTATGGTGATGATTTGAAGTTGTACGCAAAACAGTGTTCAATGTTTTGCGTACAACTTCAAATCATCACCATAATTGTCAGTAGATTTAAATTAAAATAATCTAATTAAGGTGAATTTTGATATAGAAGTAAATATTAGTTTTGAGCTGTATAATTCTAAACATCGGTTTCCCGAACAAAGAAGTATAGGGGTTGTGTTGTAGATAAAGTTTGTTGGTAAACCTACAATTTCATTTTCTCCATAATAGCTTTGCTAGTCATACAAAAAAGTTTTTAAATATTAAACGGTAAGTTCTCACTATAAGTTCGTAGTTTAAGTGCTTCTACCGCTGGGCGCTGAGCTTACTTACCGGTTTTCCAATTCTTGGTTTAAATATTTACATACATTATTCCTTGCTACCGAAAAATAAATAAATTAACAATATTCTAACTTCTGATGACTAAAACCACTCCATTTTCTATAAAAATTACCGAAAATTCGCATAGAATTTAAACATAAAAATTAAAAATAAAATTACTTTTAAATTTAAATAAAATTTCCATCTTCATCATTTGTAATAATTTACTTCTTCACTGTCACTTGTTTAAAAGTTCTTCAAACATTTTATTACTAACACAATTGAGTGTTAATTTCTTTAGATATATATATGACATATATCTGCCATCAACCTGTTCATTAAACATTAGGTAACATACTTAAAACCAAAAACGAAAGAAGGAAAAGTTATGTAGTTTTTAAAGAGTTAATTAAAAAGTAAATTTAGTTTTTACCACTTAAAGCATTTTGTTTACTTTGTTTCTTGAATTGTTAAACTCATGAATTTCTCTCCATATGGTACATGTGATGTAGGGTTGCAGTTTGAATAAATACGTGCGATGAAACGGAAAAGAATATGGTAAATTTTAGTTTAAATATTTCTTTAGGTTTATTGTTACTGCCCTGTTTTTGTCATTTTCAATTAACATGCATTTTTTAAAAATTTTATTTTTAACATTCCGCATATTGCTACTTGCAACTGGTTGGTGTACGTACACGAAGTTTTATGCTTCTTTTTCATTACGTTACATATATACAAAAAAAGAGAAATTACATCCATTGTGTTCCGTAAAAAAGTATCTGAGCTCCAACTTACACCATAAATATTAACATATTGTCTAATAATGCAACTCATTAAATTTTGTTTCATCAATTTGTAAAATTTTAAACATAATTTTTTAATTTTACAATTACAATTGGTATTTAATTGTCACAACAAATTGAAAATCTAGCACAGGCATGTCAAACTCATTTCTGCATACGGGGTAAATTTTTCGAAAATTATTTTCCAAAGCCTTATATACTGTCTGTGTTCAATATGGCGGCAACTGAGTAGTTGCTAATTTTATACCGTGGTTAATAAATTTTATAAATAATTATTTCTTAATCTAATTTTGCATTTAATTGATGTGCTTTAGTGATAATAATAATATATACAGGTTTTTTGCAAATTAAAAAGTTTAGAATTAATTGCATTGTGTTTTTGAAATATATTACTGTACATTACATATTGCTATAATGTTTAAAATTGAAATGTATAAAGAACATATGGAATCGATCTATAAAAAACTGGATGATATGGATATCCAGTTCAAAAGTTTTAAGGCTAACATTGATTTGTGCATAACAAAACTTAAAAATAATTTAAAAAGTGATATTAATAATCTAGCGACACAAATGGACCTTTTCTGTAAGCAATTTAATCATATAGACAGGCGCATTGATTCAATTGAAAGAGAACATCGATCTCGTGATATTATTATAACTGGCATTCCACAAGTAAAAGATCTATCGGTAGGTAAAATTTTCAAGCAAATATGTGAGGCTATAAACTTTGAGGATAGTGAACAGTACATTGAATTTATTTTTCAAATCAAACACAAGACAAAGTCACCTAAAGATAACATTGCAGTAAATAACAGAAGTGTAACTGGTCCAATAATTGTGCGGTTTTTCAGCAAACAACTTAAATCTACTTTTTCTCTAAATATAAGGAATTTGGAACCCTCAATCTAAATCATATTGGTTTGAGATCAGATGTTAGAATTTATTGTAATGACGCGCTAACAAAACGAAATTCTGAAATTTTCCACCATGCTAAAAAACTGCAATTAACAAACCGGAGTTCAAAAGCATTTACAAAAAATGGACTTGTGTATGTTATTCCATGTTTGGATACTAAAGCTTTGCAAATATTTAACATGAACGAGTTAGATCATTTCAACACTAGTGTGATGGATCGGCAAAATGCTAAGCCTAATGACAAAAAATCTGAAGAAAATTTGCAGAATCCTAATATTGATCAACATCAACAAAATAGAATCCATCGTCCACCTAGGACAACTCGTTCCAAAACTGGTTCTACGTCATCTAATTCAACATCAGAAGCATCATCATTAAATAAGTAAAGTCTAATATACAGTAATTAGTTATGTTTATTATACTACGTAATCAGGTGAATTTAAATTTTTGTTATTATGAACTCTATTAAGACAATCGTCAACATATGGTATTTTTATAAATTTGCTTTTTTTTGTTTGGTTATTTTTGTAATTAATTTTAGTAATTATTTTTCAGTAATTGTTTTTGTAGAATGGATAGGACAAGTTTGGACAATCGATGACTGCTTGCTTGACTTTGGCTTGGAAATGGTTGGTGGTGTGGTGCTATGTCAGTTATAGGGGGTCATTATCTAACAGCTGACCGTCTTAGTACTTTTACATCAAATACAGTTTTAAAATCAGCTCTCAATAAGAAAACGGGATTGAAGATTTGCAATTTTAATTCGTGTAGCCTTGTTCCTAAATTAGATGAAATCAAAGTTTTGTTGGATAATGTTGAGATGGATATCATTTGTGTGTGAGAGAGTTGGCTTAAGGAACATATTACTGATACATCGCTTCAAATACCACGGTTTAAGCTTTACAGGAATGATCGCGTTACTAGAGCTGGTGGGGTATGCATGTATATTAAATCAAATATCTCTTCTAAAGTCCTTTTTAGGTCAACGAATAATAATTTTGAAATGATATTATTAGAATTGAGAATTGGTCGATGTAAACTACTTGTTGGTACTGCATATCTACCCCCACGCTTTAACCATCATGATGAACTAGAAGTAGTTTTAAACAACTTTTCGATATCCTTTGGTGATATTATTCTTTGTGGCGACTTTAATCATAATTTATTGCGTGGTGACTCAAGAGTTGAAAAGTTTCGAGATATTTTGGATAGTTGTGGGTTATCTGCTCAAAATACTGAGCCTACATTCTTCTATACGGAACTTTATCTTCACTGCTTGACTTGGTTATCACTAATACTGATAAGATAAGCTTTCTTAATCAGCAATAGAGATTGTTTCAATCATGACTTTTGTTTGTTACATATGAAATGTTGCATTCCAATCCAACGGTAGATAGATCATTTAGAGATTTCAAACATATTGACTACTCTAAGTTGAATGGGTTTATATCATCATCTACTTGGGACTATCTTTATTGTACTCCCAATATTAATGAACAAATGGAGTTTCTCAACAGCGTTATTAATGAAGCTTCTGATAGGTTTGTACCGTTAAAAACATGTCGAATGAGCACCTCTCAACCGCAATGGTTTTGTTCTGAAATTGAGGATCTAATACTGCTTCGTGACTTTGCTTTCAAGCGGTGGAAATCATTAAGAACACAGGAATCTAGATTGGCGTATACACTCTCAAGGAATAAGGTTACAGCTTTAATTAAAGAACGAAAAAAGTCGTTTTTAAATGAGATTTTGGATCCAAAATTAAGTCCTAAAGTTTTCTGGAACAGGATAAACAATTTAGGATTAAATGAGTCACAAAAGCCTACAGAGGTGTTATTTTCAGCTTCTGAATTTGCGAATCAGTTTTCTCTGGCAAGTACACGAACTAAGGATGAAACAACTGCTTGTAATGTGCCTAAGCAAATGGTTTTTAATGAGCCTAATTTAAACATTCATAGTGGTCCTACATTCTCTTTTAGAAATTTAGATTTATTGGAACTCGCTTTAGCCTTAAACTCTGTGTCATCAAATACCATTGGACTTGATGGTATATCAATGAAGTTCTTTAAAATTATATTCCCTTTAATTGAGTGTCATGTGTTATACTTATTTAACTGTATGCTTACCAAATCCGTTTTTCCTGAATGTTGGAAATGTGCTAAAATAATTCCAGTGGCAAAAGTATCTGATCCATTATCGACAGCCGACTATCGACCTATAAGTATTCTGCCTACTTTATCTAAAGTATTCGAGCGAATCTTAAAAACACAAATAGCTGAATACTTCGATGGCAACAAGTTACTAAATAGCTATCAATCAGCTTATAGACGCTCATATGGCACTAACTCTGCAATTCTTAACATTACCGATGATATACGCAGGAATATTGATAATGTAGAGGCTACTGTACTTGTATTGCTTGACTTTAGCCGGGCTTTTGACTCAATTGGCTTCGATCAGTTAATTGGGAAACTATGCCAAGAATTCAAATTTTCACGGCCAGCTTGTAAACTGATTCACTCATACTTAACAAATCGAACACAAAAAGTATTTGTTGGTGGCGTCTTCTCGGACTCAATTAATGTTGTATCTGGTGTACCTCAAGGTTCAGTGTTGGGTCCCTTACTTTTCTCCTTATTCATAAGTGATCCCCCTAGGATGATTAAATATTGTAAATATCATTTATTTGCAGATGATGTTCAAATTTATTTCAGTGCCAAACTTGAGCAAATTGGAGCATGTATCGAGAAATTAAATGTGGACATTAGTTCTATTTTAAGATGGTCAGTGATGAATGGTCTGTCTTTGAATGCCGAAAAATCTCAAGCCATGGTAGTTTATAAAAGATCTGTAAACATCATAAATGTACCCCAAATTAGAATAGATGATGTCTGTATACCTTTTTCCTCAAAAATTAAGAATCTTGGAGTGCTAATGAACAGCTCTTTAACTTGGTCCGATCATATTTCTGCGCTGAGGAAACGGATAACATTCATCTTGAGAACCTTGTGGACTGTAGCTAGAGATGCAGATGTGGTTCTAAAAAAAAGGCTATTTTTTTCTTACATTCTGCCCCATTTCATTTATTGTGATACAGCACTTTTTGGTATGTATGAATATGATCTGTATAAAATCCAGTTAACGCTTAATTCTTGTGCTCGTTATATATATGGTAAACGTAAGTTTGACCACATTTCAACTTATTCAAAAATGATATTGGGGTGTAGCATTCGTGATTACTATGTGTATCGAGTTTGTGTGTATATATTTAAGATATTAAAGTCTGGCGAGCCTAGTTATTTAAATGACCAATTGCAAAAACTTCGTTCTACCAGGGCGAACAATATAACGATTCCGCGGAACTTAATAGCTCCTTCTTTGTCAGGGGTGTCAGCTGTTGGAATTCGTTGCCTTCTGAGCTGAAGTCATCCAATACACCAGCTAGTTTCAAGCAAAGGTATTTCAGGCACTTCGATTATGTGTGAAAAGTTTCGTCCATTCTTCTGTCCTATAATTTAAATGATATTTATTCATAGTTATATTAGTCTATTACTGTAAACGAACTATTTAGATTAGTTATAGTCTATTACCAGTATTTAACATTCACTTTATAAATTAAAAAATTTAGTAATAATATACAGTGTCAACCCATTACTAATTTAATTGATATTGATACCTATATATTCAAAAGTGTAAACTTACATATATGTAAATAATAAATAAATAAATAATAAATAATAATAATAAATAAATATACGTTTACGAAATACCTGTCGATGAAATTTTGAATTTCGAAGCATGTAGTAAAGATTATTTTAAATAAAATTTTTACGATTAAAAACAAAAAACTAAAATAATAAAAAAAATGTTTATATCGAAATTTATTAGTTCTTAATAATAATTAATTCAGTTTTTTTGCTAAATCAAAATTACTTCGGTTTTAAAAAAAACCCTAAGTATTACATTCATGAGCCAAAAGTGAAATTCTTACCCCCACTTTTTTGGCATTTCTCGACGTTTTAGGACCAAGTAATTCTAAAAAAGCAAATGTATGTGTGCTAGAAAGTAGTAGAAAACGGCATGAGGGATTACACAATTTTTTGTTTCTAAAAATAGGTATACTCAATGGTAAGAACCAGAAGGACGATGTGTTCGATAGCTGTACCGGAAGTGTGTCAAGATAACGATAACTGTACCGGAAGTGTGTGTAGGTGTGGAAAAGTGTTGAAGGCCGCAACAATTTATGCAGCGGGCCACAAGCAACCCGCGGGTCGCGAGTTTGACATCACTGATCTAGCCTTATAAAACTAAACTTAAATTTTAAACTTTTCTTGAAACATTGTTAGATTATTATGCATTGTAAATTTATTTTTAAGGAAGATTGATCTTAAAATAATTTAAAAATGTTTTCTCGAAAATTACATTGAATTTAATTTAAAAGTTTAAGTTGTCTTTCTTTAATTTACTTTATGGAAAACCACTAAATTTTCTTGTTGAGTTTCAATCATTTGAAGAAGAACCATTATTTTTCATCATATAACAGTTCTTAAAATAATTGAAACTCAGCAAGAAAAATAAAACTAAGTACAAAAAATTTTACATCGCATGGAGTATTTAATAAGTAACAAAGGTTTAATTGTTGTAACTTTATTTTGTATAATAAGCAAAAAAAAAACAATTATCCCCATTTATGAAACGTTCTTATTTATAATTAATAAAACTTCACATTTTCATCGACAAAAAACTCACTGAGAAACTGCAAATCAACTAGAACTATGTAGAACTATTGTTTTGTTATAAAAATCATCGTCAGCCAGCAGTGTTAAGTGAGTGAACGACACAACCCAACTGTTGCTATGAGCTCACAAATCTTTTAAGAAAACCTCTCAATTTTGTGTAAATGCTTTTTTTCAAAAAATACAAATTTTGTAAGAACAACATTTAATCTGGCACGATCTGATATTTTCCAAGCCAACTGCTTATATTGAAGCAGAAAACCAACTTTTGTGAAAAAACGATTTAATATGAACCGACATGATATTTTCCAATCCATCTTCTCCTATTGGTTCAGACAACTTATGCAGAAAACCAGTAGAAAACCTAGCAGACAACTTTGCAGAAATACCAGATATTTTACAACCGTTCCTGTTATTGAGAAGTATAGTGGATTCACACAAAAAAAAACTAAAAAAACATTTCCCTAAGAATAGTAATCTTTGTTAAACAACAACATTAAATCTGCAACAACCTGATATTTTCCAACGGTTCTTTTTGGTTGGGAGGAGCTGAAGCTGGGTATAACCATATTTCATATCCAATTTCATGTTCACTTACATTTCATGTCATACAAATAATTAATTTTATTTTTCAAAAAAGGTTTAAAAATCATTATGTTGACACACTTAACGATTTTTTTGATGCACTTATAATGAGTGAAAATTTCTCAAGTGGATCGGAAAAAACATGAACTGCGAATTTTTTAGCGAAAATTGGTAAGTCGGTTAATTTAATATATCTAAAATTAATGCCAAGTTTAAAATTTCAAAATAAAATTTTATTCATAAGTCATCATACGCCTTCAAAGTTTTTGATGGCTTCGTGTTTGTATTTCGATATCTCTTGATGGAACAAATGAAATTTAGTTTTAGTACAGTAAAAATTCTAAGATTGGTTTATATTTTATAGAAAAAATTATATAATTAAAAAAATTAAATTTTGGGTCATAAAAATCGCCATTACCAATAAACAAAAAGGGAATTCAAGGACTTCTCAACGCTGCAGATGATTTTAAACTATTGTGTATTCAACAACATATAATCAAGATGATAATTATGAAAACAAAAAAAAATATTCTTTAATGGTTATGTTATGATAATAGTTTTTAGGTATGCAAGCGCCCATTTTTACAAAGAAAAAATACATACATTCTCCTAGTATTTATTTTCTCTTCTTAGTAAAATTTTACAATTATTCTTTTTTCATCAGATGAAAAAACTTTACAGGATAAGTTGTTTTCTTCAATTGGGGATTCATTTTGCCACAACTGCAAGATTTTAATGAATGTCATGTTTTTCTTGTGGTCAAAAGTCAAATTCTTTAGACTTGGAAAATGACACTCAAACAAAGGTTTTGGTGTCTGCTTATAGGTTGTTGTATTTTGTAAACTGGAACGATTAATATGTCTCTTAACAACTCCACTAATTCTATCACATGCACTTTTCGCGTGAGCTGTTATGAAAAAAAAATCGTTCCGCTATTATCATGATATAACAAATTACGGAAACTATATACTTATTTTTGTAATGGGAATTATTTTAATTATTCTTAACTAATTATTTAAGTTTTTAAATTCTAAATTAACAGAATTTTGGACGCATCATGCATAATTTTTAGCGAAATCTAAACAAGCGGTCGTATTAACTATCTTGCAGAGAGTCTTTTGCTTCGATGAATAAAAATTCGAGCCTGGATTTTTGTGATAAAATCACGTTTTAGAACAGTGACGAAATCTTTTCCTAATTCTTGCAGAAACAGTTCAACCGTTTCTTCTTTAAGCTAAAGTGCACATCTTATATCTTATCTTTTTACAATAGCGAATAGTGCTACTGTTTCGTATTGGTTATCATAACGCGTATAAAGATAAAACTCCTCAACCGATGATAAAAGAAATTGATAGTACAAAAAAATTTAAAAACCCAAAGCAATTTTTGTTTTTTGTTGAAGTTTGTTTGTTGCCATGGTTAACATATTTTCAAAATTTTTCAAATTAAGTGAAATAACAAAGCCTGCCTAATTATTATTTTAATAGTTTTCATAAAATTAGAAAATGGTAATATTCGATGATTCGGCCAGGAGATAATAAAAAAAAATATTTGCTAGTAAAAAGTTAATAGATGTCATTAAATATATATAAAACAAATAAAACCGTTTTTTCAGTTTTTTCAGAATGCACTAACGACAGTTAGTGCGTTTATTCGTTCAGTTTATTTTTTAAACCAATCATATTCCTTAAAAAAGTGACGAGTTCTTTTCTTCATTTATGTCTAAGAAATATGATTGGAATTTAAAAAACACACTGAACGAATGAATTTACGTACGGCTGCAACATCAAAGCGGCCTCAAATATTTTCATCTTAAGAAAAAAAATTGTATAAATTTATTAAAAACAAAAATAAATATTTGGAGAATGTGAATATCATATTTTCTTTGTAAAAATGGGGCGCCTGCATACCTAAAAACTATTATCATAACATAACCATTAAAGAATATTTTTTTTTGTTTTCATAATTATCATCTTGATTATATGTTGTTGAATACACAATAGTTTAAAATCATCTGCAGCGTTGAGAAGTCCTAGAATTTCCTATTTGTTTATTGGTAATGGCGATTTTTATGACCCAAAATTTAATTTTTTTAATTATATAATTTTTTCTATAAAATATAAACCAATTAATTCAGTAAATTATTTGTGATATAACATCACCCGATGGAAAATCTCCCATCAAGAATAATATAAGAACTGAATCTAAAAAATTATGGTGCAAATTATGAAACTTTTTGCAATCCATACAATTTTAGAGCGATCTAGTTTCGAACCAATGAGAAAATTTTAAACTTTAAAAAAGTTTATCATTCTCATCAGGGCTAGCCGACTAGATAGACTCTACCAAAAAATGTCAACGCTAATGAATATAAACCAAAAATTAGGTTACAACTCTAGCGAAGTATAAAAACAAAAAATTTACATAAACATATATTTAATAAATTCAGGTTCAGTCAATTAATTTCTCTGGTGATCACTGTTTTGTTATACTCTAGACATTCTAGTATTGAATAACAAACTTGTATCGGTGAGAAGAAGATGACTAGTCCTCACTTGTGTCTATTGACACATGATCAACAATTAATTCAGTAAATTATTTGTGATATAACATCACCCGATGGAAAATCTCCCATCAAGAATAATATAAGAACTAAATCTAAAAAATTATGGTGCAATTTATGAAACTTTTTGCAATCCATACAATTTTAGAGCGATCTAGTTTCGAACCAATGAAGTTTGTTATTCAATACTAGAATATCTAGAGTATAACAAAACAGTGATCACCAGAGAAATTAGTTGACTAAACTTGAATCTATTAAATATATGTTTATGTAATTTTTTGTTTTTATACTTCGCTAGAGTTGTAACCTAATTTTTGGTTGTAACCTAGTTTGGTACAGTTTATCTAGTCGGCTAGCCCTGATGAGAATGATAAACTTTTTTAAAGTTTAAAATTTTCTCATTGGTTCGAAACTAGATCGCTCTAAAATTGTATGGATTGCAAAAAGTTTCATAATTTGCACCACAATTTTTTAGATTCAGTTTTTATAAAATATAAACCAATCTTAGAATTTTCACTGTACTAAAACTAAATTTCATTTGTTCCATCAGGAGATATCGAAATATAAACACGAAGCCATCAAAAACTTTGAAGGCGTATAACTTATGAATAAAATTTTTTTTGAAATTTTAAGCTTGGCATTAATTTTAGATATATTAAATTAACCGACTTACCAATTTTCGCTAAAAAATTCGCAGTTCATGTTTTTTCCGATCCACTTGAGAAATTTCCACTCAATACAACAATCAAGTTCCTGGTCTCTTATACAGATGCCGACCATCAAGATTTCCCCACATTCAGTGTAACTCGGCTCCTCTTTATCACTGAAAATAAACGTTTTTATATAAGCAAAAAACATGAAAATTTTCTTGTTTTGTCACACTTAATGATTTTATGGCACACCAGTACAGTTATCGAACACATCGTACTTTCAGCTCAAGTTTTAGAAACAAACATTTTTGAAATCCCTCCAGACGCTTTCTAGTTTTTGTAGGTAGTTATGACCTAAAACTTCTTAAAATGTCAAAAAGTGGGCAGTAAGATTTTCACTTTTGGCTCTAGAATGTAATACTTAGGTCTTTCAGACCCAAATAATAAAGTTTATTTGAAACAAACTCCAATCAGTGAACGATGTTTAGATAAAATTCCTTAAGAAATTAAACATGATATTTTCAAAGAACGTTTTTGGAAATGATTGATTTAATATTAATCCACTTATTAGTTAAATTATAATGACAATTAAGTTGGTCCAAAGTGATCAGCCATATTAAAGCAAATTGTATGAGGCAAGCAAATAGAGTTATAACAACCATGCGCACTCATTTATTTACAAACAAATATTCATACGCATACTTACGCCAAACCGATTTTTATTTTCAATTGCCACTCGCAATCGGCTAGCGCAACCAGTCAAACGGACGAGATGCCGCGCTGTCATACTGACCGGTCGCAGAAAGACTTCTATGTCCGAACTGCATACAAATGGAATAGTTTGCCGCAATCCATATACTCAGGTGGTTTCAATCCGCAGAGGTGTAAACAAAGCGTTCATCAACACCTTAAAGAGCAAGTTGTTGTGGAACCTACGTCTTAAAAGGTATTTATGTGTTGCTGTGACACATATTGCAAACCCTATAACACAACACTTTTTATTATTAAAAAAAAATTGATAGGAAATTATACAACAAAATATAATCCTTTTAATCATTGATTTAAAATTCTCTTCGAAAGAAGATAATCACAATTCATGTTTTTATCTCAAAATCTCAAATCATCTGTTTTTGCTTTTAGGGCTCCATTTTTTATAACGAACCCTATTGGTGAGAGTACAACGTATTTTTCGCATTATTTCGATTATCTCGTAAGCCATTAATTTGCCTAAAATTTAAGGTGCTTATAATACTAATCTTTCCAAACAAGATGGCGGTTTAAAAAATAAATAAAGTTGTGTTCGTTTGTTTTACAGAGGTACGATGTGAGACCTTCGAGAACATACATTTTTTTATCGAAACGAGTAGGGTATCATATGAAAGGGCTTCATTTCATTATTGCTTAAAAATGTACTTTGGAATTTTACACCCCACCATTTTTTGTATACTTTTGAATAATGACGTTTTCTCTATGTTTTATTGCCTCGATTAACTCCGACCCTAGTTCATCAAAAATCTTAAAAAATCTTTGGAATGATAGAAGAATGAGTAGGTTTTTAATGAAAAATATAGAAAAGTGACAAATACTCATATTTATTAAAGAGGTGGGAATGAAAAGGGGTAAAAACATCATTTAAAACCAGGTCAAGTGGAGTGTCATTTGAAAGAGAACATAATTTAAAAAACATTGCAATTTTTTTTAGAATTTTGCGGTGCACAGTTTTTGAGTTATTCTAAAAAATGTGCAACTTTCAGACCGTCCCCCCCCTTTACGTTTCGACACTGATTGGCAGAAAACATTGAGCAAATTCATAGCGAACTCTCAAATAATTATATTTGTGTGTGTTTAGGGGATGGGTGTAGCCGTGTAGGGAGGGTAAAAACAACTTTTTTTTGTTATTTGAAAGAGCACCTAATTTAAGAAATAATACAATTTTTTTTAGAATTTCGCTGTTCACAGTTTTCGAGTTATTGTCAAAAAAAATAAAATTTTCAGACAGTTCCTCTCCAGCTACGTTTCGACACTGATTGACAGAAAAATCTGGAAAAATGCACATAGACGGAAAGTTTGGTAAACTTTTAATGACAATTATAGCGAAGTCTCAAATAATTTCATTTCTGTGTTTTTAGGGGATGGGATTCAGGCGGAAAAAAAAATCTTTTGTGACCCAAATGAGTCGGGTGTCATTTGAAAGTTAATAAAGTTAATTTAATAAACAATACATTTTTTTAGAATTTTGCGATGCACAGTTTTTTAGTTATTGTTAAAAAAAAGTGCTATTTTAAGTATATTGTTACGTTTTTCCAACCTTACTTCGAATTGGCCTTACTCTCAATTCGATAAACGTAATTCCCAATCTCTTCCTGAGTTCGATCACTGATTAGTAAGCACAAACCAGGTTTTATTAAGAATTCAACTCCTTAATTGTTCCACAACAACAGGAAACAATACAGCGAACAATATTCCTAACTAGAATATTCTTTCAACAGCTTCAGAAACTCCAACGGTTTATTGTAGAAATTTCCAATTCACAACGTTCAAAATAATACACAAAATATTTTTACTTAATAACACTTTAAACTTTATTCACAAAAACTAATTTTAAATATCACTTTTATAATTATAACTTCACTATCGCAGGTTTAAAATAACACTAATTCATAACTACAAGAAGTAATTTCCTTATATACATTCTGCCTAATCTCTAGAAATTTCGCGGTCACTTTTTAGAAACGTTGAGAAAATATTAGAATATTCGATTATTTTACGTTACGTTGTTTTGATTCATAAAATAAAATCATTTGTTTTATGTAGACCTTATTTCTAAGAATATGTACAACAACATCAATATTCATTTCATTCAATTGTTGTGTTTTGTTGATTTTATTTTCCTGGAAGTGACCGTAATCGTCTAGATCTTTCTGTAATCGTTTAGATTTTTCTGTATTCGTAACATTACCCTCCACTTAAGCCTGTTCGTCCCGAACAGGATCTAGATCTCTCCTCCAATTGTTGAATCCAAACATTTTTTTTTCTTTTCCTATTTCCCAGACTGTTTAGAATTACTTCCGGTTCCTTTCTAAGTACTGGACCATTACTTTGTTTTATTTAGGGATTCTCATTATTTCTAAAGTGCTTCTTATCACTTCCCTTTGGGAGTTTCACAATGCCATGTCTCCGAACCATTCTCATTTTCAGCTGCGATTCATCCCCGTTTGCAGCTATTTGAACCATCTCTTTTACATCGCTCACCTCGTTATGGACTTGGACCTGTTTCCTTTTTAACTTTCGGCGTTTGTTCAAACGTCTGCGTCGGTTGACGTTTCTTTCCGTCATCTGTTTGGATGATGGTTCTGGATTTTCATCTGCACTGCATAGTTTCTCATCGCTGCCAATATCTGTTGACTCTGCCTTATTCACAAGTAGTGGCATCTGAACATTATTCACCTTTAGGATCCCACATCCAAAATCGAAGACTAATTCATTCGCCTTCATGAAGTCCATCCCCAAAATGACTTCATCCATAATGTCTGCCACTAGCACCTCTTGTTGATAGCAGTTATTTCCCAATTTTATTTCAGCGATTCTTTTACCTTCTATTTCAGCACTCTCTCCAGTTACTGTTTGGAGTTTCAATCCATCTAATGGTTCCAAAACACCGTCAATTAAACCTTTGCGAACGAATGTTCGAGCTGCACCTGTATCCAGTGTCATGAAGCAACCTTTACCTTCAAGTTGTCCGTTGATACCCAAGCTTTCACCATTTACCGCAATTCTTGATATTGGAATGTAGGCTGCATTCTCCTCACTTTTTGGCTTTACAGTTGCACCTTCAACAGACTTTCGTTGAATAGGAGACGAAGATCTATCACGCTTCCTGTTCCAGCAGTCCTGTGAGATATGGCCCGATTTTCTACATATCCAACACAAGATTTTCCTACTGCTGCTCCTGAACCCTCCGTGCTGCTTGTCTTCGACTCCCATATTCTTCGCAGAAAACGACAATATATCTGCTTCTTTAGTTTTCCTGCACTCCCGTGCCATGTGACCCTCTTCGTCACATACCCAGCATCTGATGTCGCTTCCACTTCTGTGTGCCAATACTTCTCCTTTGATGTTCCCCTCTACATTCCATTTTCTGCATCCACTAGATGGCATACACATCCTCCGTACCATCTCATTGCGTATGCGACAGTTTCATGGAAAGTCGCCTTAGGTGTAGTTATTACTTTGATCCTGGTTTCTGGATCTCGGATACCATCTGTAAAAGCCTCGATCTTCATTTTCTCTATAAAATACGGTGGAGTATTCAAGTGTGCTAAATGTACAAGCCGTTCTACTGCCGAAGAATATTCCTAAAGGCTTTCTCCATTCCGTTGCAAGCGGCCCTTTAACTCGATCCGGTATAGCTCCTTTTTGTGGTCGCTGCCATATTTTCGTTCCAACGCATTCATCACTTCAGCATAACTTTTGCGATCGTTTTCTGGCACCGCCTGTAATGTTTCAGCTGCTTCACCCTTTAGCGCAACTATTAATGCAGCAAGACGATTTTCTGCGTTCCAAACATTTTGATCTGCTGCAGTCTCAAACTGGAACTTGAAAATACCGAAGGATGTTGTTCCATCGTACGATGGTGGTTTTAGTTTGATATTTGCTACTTGATGAACCACCTGGGGAGCAACTTTAGTCGTTTCAACATCCTGCAGCCGTTTTTCGAAATCATCAACTTTCGATAAAACCTTATGCTCAAAATCTTGAATTTCACTTTGAATCTTCTCGACCTTTCCATCAAATGCCGTCGAGATTTGGAGAAGTTTCTCATCCATAATTTGTTTGACTTCGTCGCGACTCATAGCAATGTTTGTGTTTATTGCTTCTAACTGTTGATTGATGTTACAACTAATTTCTTCCTTGGTAGCAGCCATTTGTTGATTGATGTTACAACTAATTTCTTCCTTGGTAGCAGCCATTTGTTGATTGATGTTACAACTAATTTCTTCCTTGGTTGCAGCTAAACTTTGATTCATTTCCTCTTTATTGACAACCATATTAGCATTTATCTGATTCATGCTCAAATTCATTTGTTGCATCATAGCCATTAACTGCGTCAAATCGAAATTTGCAGGTGGCAATGAAGATGTTGTTTCCGCAACAAAACTTTTGTCCTCATCAACTGAATCAGTATTTGTTGTAACAATTCCAAACTGGTAACTTTCCACGTCCATTCCATTGGCTTCCATACCTTGTCGAAGCCGTAGCATTAATTCAGTTTTGTTTCCGCTTGTTGACAATCCACGTTGTTCTAGTTTTTTCTTTAACTCAAGAACCTTCAAATCACTTAATAAAACCATTATTAACAGCTAACTAATCCGCCGATGTCACCAATGTTACGTTTTTCCAACCTTACTTCGAATTGGCCTTACTCTCAATTCGATAAACGTAATTCCCAATCTCTTCCTGAGTTCGATCACTGATTAGTAAGCACAAACACCAGGTTTTATTAAGTATTCAACTCCTTAATTGTTCCACAACAACAGGAAACAATACAGCGAACAATATTCCTAACTAGAATATTCTTTCAACAGCTTCAGAAACTCCAACGGTTTATTGTAGAAATTTCCAATTCACAACGTTCAAAATAATACACAAAATATTTTTACTTAATAACACTTTAAACTTTATTCACAAAAACTAATTTTAAATATCACTTTTATAATTATAACTTCACTATCGCAGGTTTAAAATAACACTAATTCATAACTACAAGAAGTAATTTCCTTATATACATTCTGCCTAATCTCTAGAAATTTCGCGGTCACTTTTTAGAAACCTTGAGAAAATATTAGAATATTCGATTATTTTACGTTACGTTGTTTTGATTCATAAAATAAAATCATTTGTTTTATGTAGACCTTATTTCTAAGAATATGCACAACAACAACAATATTCATTTCATTCAATTGTTGTGTTTTGTTGATTTTATTTTCCTGCAAGTGACCGTAATCGTCTAGATCTTTCTGTAATCGTTTAGATTTTTCTGTATTCGTAACAATATGTATACCACAGCTACCCTAAATTTCGACGCTGATTTATAGAAAAAATACTCCCAACTTAAACCATTTAGAAGCTGGTTAAATCTTTCTTTAGTTAACATAAACAACTATGGATAAGATTAAGCCTCAAGTAACATTTTTTGTGTCATTTTTGATCAATGTAGATGTGATTGACATTTACTATTGACATCTACGATTAAACATTTATTCTTTTACGCGTCCATAGCCTGGCGATATAAAGTCTTTACAACACAACTTTATGTCATTTATTTTTTATATTGTGTTCTTTTACATTCACGGAACACATGGCAAGCGAATTTTATTCGCATTTTTCCGACTTTTTTAACTGTTTTTCTATTGATGCACCAAATACCCGGCAATTACCCGGTACCCGGTTCATTTTTTAAATACCCCCGGAACCGGCATTGTTTTCACTACCCGATACCGGGTAAAAGAAAATTAAAAAAATCAGTATTTATAAATCCAAGCTTCATTTTCCGATCTAATTTCATCTAAACAATACCATATATCTTGAACTGTGTTATGCTCATGAAGCACTGATAGATCCGTGTTAGGCTCTGTATTTTCGTCTTTTCCATCTTCATTCCCATCTGATCCGGAAGCTTTCATAGTTTCATCCATTGGCTCCTTTTTTTATGGTAACGTTTATAAATGCAAGTTTATACCGTGGATCTAAGATAGTCGCAATGACATACAATTTATTTGTTTTTACGTTTTGAAACCTGGCTTGCAAATTGCAATGAGTTAAGCAAGTCTCTTTTCATGGTAACTATGAAATCATCATTTTGATTTACATTAAGGAAACACTCCAAAGCTGCCAAAATAGGAATCACCATTGATAAAGTAGCTTCTTCTGAGCTGGCTGCTACAGTTACGTTAAAAAACTGTTCTAGTAAGAAACAACGTTTCAATTAATTTAAAGTTGCTTGCGGTTAAAAATGATATAATGTGATTTGTGATCCGAAGAATAGTGCGTAATGACCCGTTTCTGCTCTAATAATCTCTTTGACATATGATAGGTTGAAATCCATCGAGTTGACACATCTTTAACCAGCTTGTGTTGAGGAAGAGAAAGATTTACAGAAAGAATGTACAGAATTCTCAGTTTGTTTGTAAAATTAAATTAAATTAAATACACGGACCGGGTACCCAGCCGGGCTTTATGAAATATAAGGCGGGAACCCATTACCCGGCTTGCTGGCTTTTCAGGATCCGGTGCATCACTAGTTTTTTCATATTTCTTTTAAATTTAAATTTAGGTACGGCATTAGCATATGATTGTTTTGTTTTTGTTGGATTTTGTTTTTGATTTGTAGGGACTAATTGCATTTTGACATATTACTATTTACTTTTAGCTATAGACTAAATATTTAAGATTAAACTTACCATATTAAGAAATTAACATATTATTACAAGCTTAAATATGAAATTTCATCCTTTCACAAATAAATAAATAAACCCTGCTCTTGATCCTAACTTTGCAATACATGCGATTAAATTTGAACAAAATAGAAAACATAAGGCGCAGGGTGTTACTTGGGTATGTATTGTTTAGTTATCGATTCAGAACGCGTGTTGTTGTGAGACCTAAGTCTTAAAAGGTTTTATGTGTTGTTGTGACACGTATTGTAATTGTTACTATGGAATGTGCTGTGTATACTGTATACACTATACACACTTCTGTTGTATACACAGCACATCCCGACTAGCATTATGTAAGGATTCAGATCTGGACCGGATGCGGCTTTCCCTAGCACTGAAAGGGACCGTATTAGGCACACTAAACAGGTCCTGATCAGTAATGTAACGCAGCCCTACTAGAACGGGACCAAGACCGGATCATTCAAAATAGCGAGTTTATTCCAACATACATTACAAAAAATAAAAAATTTAGTACTGAAGTAGTTTTGTTTATAAAAAAGCACACGTTTGCAAGCACCGTTTTTAGCACATTAGAATAAAAATGTTTATGAAAATAATCTAACTTTATACTTACCTGTATGTATTTATAACGCAGAGAAGCGATAACTAAAGCATATGTGAAATTTCGCAAACTATTTATATCTAAAATGGATAATACTCTGTTGAATTTTAACCAAATGAAATTTATTTTAATGAAATAGGGCTCAGATCAGGACAAATAGGGCATACCTTAATTGGAAAATCAGGTATGATTCTGATCCGGTCCTGGTCTGGCATTTACTACTAGGAATGAGAAAGGTTTTTCAAATCCGGGCCGGATCAGGGCAAATACGGCTCGCCCTAGTAGTGAAATCAGGTATGATTTCTAAAAGGGGCCGGATGCAAATGCCCTATCAGGATATACCTTATTACACCCTGATCCGGCTCGGATCATAATAGGGCATACCTGAACAAATTGCTAGTCGAGATCTTATCAAAAAATATTGGTAACGCTGATACATAGACTGACTTCACTACAACTCTAGAAACAAAATTGTGTCATACATATAGTGAGCTTATATCCATCAAATACTTCAGTTCAAGGCCAACAATTATTATAGATTTTCTTTCTCATAACATGTACTGATATAATTGAGCATTCAAAAAACAGGTAATCGAGAGACCCCCACCACTTTGTTCAATTTTGCTCAAAACTTAATCAGCTCCTTGCCACACATTTTTGCTTTTTTTGTCAAAGTGTCATCAAAATTAATTTAGGAACGAAAATTGTATGCACCCAACATATAAAAAAAAAAAGTGAGAAAATCACCTGTTGTGTGGTGGATCCCCAATCTCTTTGACCAATGTACCTCAAAAGCTTATAAAGTCTTTCTCATAATGATTGAAACGTTTTACCAACGTTTCATGAAAACCGATTTGTTACAGTAGGCAATAGTAGTTTTTGTAATAGTAAGGATAAACGATATAAAAATATTTAAAAAAACGTTGTAACCGGAAGTGACAAATCAAAAGTTTGAACCCTAAAATATTTGAAACAGTACTAAAATCTTATAAGCCAAGTATCAATGAGATTGAAAGCTAGGATTAAAAGTTATTCAAGATTAAAATAAACAAGCATTCGGAAAACCCACCCCTATCTCAGTTTGTCCAATTTTGAAACGAATCCAAAAAAATGGCTGACACAGGAAATCAGAATCTTACTGAAAAAGTCAGACAAGTGCGAATAAAATTTGCTCGTCAAGGGTTCCGTGAATGTAACAGAACACAATATCAAAAACTATTGACAAAAAGTTGTGTTGTAATGTCCTTATATTTCCAGACCATAGACGCATAACAAAATAATTAATGTTTAATCGTAAATGTCAATAGTAAATTACAATCAAATCCACATTGATAAAAAATAACTCAAAAAATGTTACATGAAACGATCTGAATTTTGCACTTTTTTCTCCATAACTCAAAAACTGCGCACCGCAAAATTCTAAAAAAAATGAAACAAATTTTAAATTAAGTGCTCTTTCAAATGACACCCCACTCGCTTGGGTCAAAAAAATTTTATTTTTACCCTCCTTACACCGGTCCCCTAAACACACAGAAATGTAATTATTTGAGACTTCGGTATAATTTTTATACAAAATTTACCAAATTTCCTAACTCTGTGAATTTTTACAAATTTTTCTGTCAATCAGTGTCGAAACGTAGGGGGGGAACGGTCTGAAAGTTGCACTTTTTTGAAAATAACTCAAAAACTGTGCATCGCAAAATTCTAAAAAAAATTGCTTTGTTTTCTAAATAAAGTGCTCTTTCAAATGACACCCCACTTGACCCCATTTTAATTAGTGATTTTATCCCTCCTCATATCCACCCCCTTAATAAATCTAAGTATGAGAATATGACACTTTTTTATATTTTTTATTAAAAACGTACTAATTTTTCTATCATTCCAAATACATTTGAAAATTTTCGATCAGTTAGGTTCGGAGCTATTCGATGTAAGAAAACACGAAAAAAACGACATTATTTCAAATTATACAAAAAATGGTGAAGTGTAAAATTCCAAAATAAATTTTTAAGAAATGCTGAAATGAAGCCCTTTCATATGATACCCTACTTGAATCTATAAAAAATATATTTTCTCAAAGGTCTCACATCGAACCCCTGTAAACCAAACGAAAACCACTTTAGTTTTATTTGTATCCGTCATTTCATGTGAGCAGATTAGTTTTATACGCACCTCAAATTTCAAGTCCATAGCATTTATAGTTTACGAGATAATCGATATAATGTGAAAAACTCGTTTTACTCTCACCAATAGTGTTCCGTATAAAAAACGGAACCCTAAAAACGGGACCGCTTTTATAAGCATCATAAGACCTTTCCCGGCAATGAATATAACCTCCAGCAATTTAAAATATTTAGAAATAAAGCACACTACGTTATAAGCAAAACCAAACAGGCTTATTATGCTAAATTATTCTCAGATGCTCGTAATAATATTAAAAATACTTTTCTATCGTTAACGAAATAATCTTTAACAAGTCCAATTGTAACAAGATACCAATTAACTGTTTAGCAATAAATGAGCAAAGTATAACAAATCCTAAAATTATAGCTGATGAAATGAATCAATATTTTGTTACTGCGGTGGCAGATAAACAGCCAGAAAATTCGAACATGTTTGATGTATCTGATCTGCCTTATGATATCTTATACCCATTTCAAATGAGCTTGACGAACGAAAAGGAGATCCTGGAAACAATTAATAAGATGAAGATGAGCTCAGCAAACGGTTTGACAATATTCCTGTGAAAGTCTTATAATATTCAAATGCTCTTGCTTCAAAATTAGCTGAACTTGTAAACAAAATTCTACTAACTGGAGAGTTCCCCGAACAGCTTAAAGTTTTGAAGGCGCTACCTTCTATTTTGAAATCTGGTGATTCCTTACGATGCGGAAACTACCGACCAATCTCAGTTCTACCATCAGCATCAAAACTATGTGAGTCCCTCATTCTTTATGGCTTCAAAAAAATTTTAAATGACAACGAAGTACTAAATGGAAAACAGTTTGGCTTTTTCAAGGGCTCAAATACCACCACAGCATGTGTTAATGTAGTAAAATATATTCAAAGTAATCTGGACCAAAAATGATATGTAGGTGCCCTGTTTGTCGATTTACGAAAAGCATTTGATAGCCTAAATCATTGTCTTCTTCTAATAAAGCTGGCAATGATGGGTATTAATGGAAATAATCTTAAGCTTTTTAAATCTTACTTAAATGGCAGGAAACAAATTGTTCAAATCGGAAATGTAGAAATTCAGTTAAAACTGTAAAAACCGGAGTTCCACAAGGCTCCATACTGGGACCAATACTATTCAACTTTTTTATAAACGAAATTTGTTATCTGCCCTTTCTTGATACTATATTTCTGTACGCAGATGATATTGCAATCCTGTATGAAGATGAGAGTTTAATTGGTATTGAACAAAAGATGCAACATGATATTGATATGCTAGATAATTGGCTTAAGTGTAACCTCCTTCAAATTAATCTAAAGAAAACCGTATATATGATCTTTAATATGAAACCCAAACCAAATGATCACATAATTAATGTGTCGTCAAATGGAATATCTATAGAACGTCTGCTTCTTTTAAGTACCTTGGTCTGATTATAGACAACAAACTGAAGTGGCATTTATACATCGCTTCAATTAAAAATAAAATCTATTCTCTATCGTTTATTATTAAAAGAACTTCCAAGTGCTTGTCGGAAAATGCTAAATAGGATTTTTATCAATGCCATTTTCTTCCTCATGTTACTTATATGAATATTATTTGGGCGAGAGGACTTAAATACAAGTTGCAAGAGCTTCAATTCTTGCAAAACCGTATCATAAAAACAATTCAATCCCGACCACCAAGAACCTCATCTGACTTACTATATGTTAATAAGTTTAATATATCTAATTTAACACACTTCTATATGTATTCAAAATCAAGCATATTTTACAAAAAAATTTAACCAAAATAACTCAAGTAGGTCAACTAAACAACTATGCAACGATTTCTATATTAATTATTTCTATATTAATGCTCCAAGAACAGTTCGTGGCTCAAGCTCGCTTTTTTGTTATGGACTGAACTTATTTAATAAACTATCCGAGTCAATCAAACAAATTCAAATAATATTTGAAAATAACTCAAAAACTGTGCATCGCAAAATTCTAAAAAAAATTGCTTTGTTTTCTAAATAAAGTGCTCTTTCAAATGACACCCCACTTGACCCCATTTTAATTAGTGATTTTATCCCTCCTCATATCCACCCCCTTAATAAATCTAAGTATGAGAATATGACACTTTTTTATATTTTTTATTAAAAACGTACTAATTTTTCTATCATTCCAAATACATTTGAAAATTTTCGATCAGTTAGGTTCGGAGCTATTCGATGTAAGAAAACACGAAAAAAACGTCATTATTTCAAATTATACAAAAAATGGTGAAGTGTAAAATTCCAAAATAAATTTTTAAGAAATGCTGAAATGAAGCCCTTTCATATGATACCCTACTTGAATCTATAAAAAATATATTTTCTCAAAGGTCTCACATCGAACCCCTGTAAACCAAACGAAAACCACTTTAGTTTTATTTGTATCCGTCATTTCATGTGAGCAGATTAGTTTTATACGCACCTCAAATTTCAAGTCCATAGCATTTATAGTTTACGAGATAATCGATATAATGTGAAAAACTCGTTTTACTCTCACCAATAGTGTTCCGTATAAAAAACGGAACCCTAAAAACGGGACCGCTTTTATAAGCATCATAAGACCTTTCCCGGCAATGAATATAACCTCCAGCAATTTAAAATATTTAGAAATAAAGCACACTACGTTATAAGCAAAACCAAACAGGCTTATTATGCTAAATTATTCTCAGATGCTCGTAATAATATTAAAAATACTTTTCTATCGTTAACGAAATAATCTTTAACAAGTCCAATTGTAACAAGATACCAATTAACTGTTTAGCAATAAATGAGCAAAGTATAACAAATCCTAAAATTATAGCTGATGAAATGAATCAATATTTTGTTACTGCGGTGGCAGATAAACAGCCAGAAAATTCGAACATGTTTGATGTATCTGATCTGCCTTATGATATCTTATACCCATTTCAAATGAGCTTGACGAACGAAAAGGAGATCCTGGAAACAATTAATAAGATGAAGATGAGCTCAGCAAACGGTTTGACAATATTCCTGCGAAAGTCTTATAATATTCAAATGCTCTTGCTTCAAAATTAGCTGAACTTGTAAACAAAATTCTACTAACTGGAGAGTTCCCCGAACAGCTTAAAGTTTTGAAGGCGCTACCTTCTATTTTGAAATCTGGTGATTCCTTACGATGCGGAAACTACCGACCAATCTCAGTTCTACCATCAGCATCAAAACTATGTGAGTCCCTCATTCTTTATGGCTTCAAAAAAATTTTAAATGACAACGAAGTACTAAATGGAAAACAGTTTGGCTTTTTCAAGGGCTCAAATACCACCACAGCATGTGTTAATGTAGTAAAATATATTCAAAGTAATCTGGACCAAAAATGATATGTAGGTGCCCTGTTTGTCGATTTACGAAAAGCATTTGATAGCCTAAATCATTGTCTTCTTCTAATAAAGCTGGCAATGATGGGTATTAATGGAAATAATCTTAAGCTTTTTAAATCTTACTTAAATGGCAGGAAACAAATTGTTCAAATCGGAAATGTAGAAATTCAGTTAAAACTGTAAAAACCGGAGTTCCACAAGGCTCCATACTGGGACCAATACTATTCAACTTTTTTATAAACGAAATTTGTTATCTGCCCTTTCTTGATACTATATTTCTGTACGCAGATGATATTGCAATCCTGTATGAAGATGAGAGTTTAATTGGTATTGAACAAAAGATGCAACATGATATTGATATGCTAGATAATTGGCTTAAGTGTAACCTCCTTCAAATTAATCTAAAGAAAACCGTATATATGATCTTTAATATGAAACCCAAACCAAATGATCACATAATTAATGTGTCGTCAAATGGAATATCTATAGAACGTCTTGCTTCTTTTAAGTACCTTGGTCTGATTATAGACAACAAACTGAAGTGGCATTTATACATCGCTTCAATTAAAAATAAAATCTATTCTCTATCGTTTATTATTAAAAGAACTTCCAAGTGCTTGTCGGAAAATGCTAAATAGGATTTTTATCAATGCCATTTTCTTCCTCATGTTACTTATATGAATATTATTTGGGCGAGAGGACTTAAATACAAGTTGCAAGAGCTTCAATTCTTGCAAAACCGTATCATAAAAACAATTCAATCCCGACCACCAAGAACCTCATCTGACTTACTATATGTTAATAAGTTTAATATATCTAATTTAACACACTTCTATATGTATTCAAAATCAAGCATATTTTACAAAAAAATTTAACCAAAATAACTCAAGTAGGTCAACTACACAACTATGCAACGATTCCTATATTAATTATTTCTATATTAATGCTCCAAGAACAGTTCGTGGCTCAAGCTCGCTTTTTTGTTATGGACTGAACTTATTTAATAAACTATCCGAGTCAATCAAACAAATTCAAATAATATTTGAAAATAACTCAAAAACTGTGCATCGCAAAATTCTAAAAAAAATTGCTTTGTTTTCTAAATAAAGTGCTCTTTCAAATGACACCCCACTTGACCCCATTTTAATTAGTGATTTTATCCCTCCTCATATCCACCCCCTTAATAAATCTAAGTATGAGAATATGACACTTTTTTATATTTTTTATTAAAAACGTACTAATTTTTCTATCATTCCAAATACATTTGAAAATTTTCGATCAGTTAGGTTCGGAGCTATTCGATGTAAGAAAACACGAAAAAAACGTCATTATTTCAAATTATACAAAAAATGGTGAAGTGTAAAATTCCAAAATAAATTTTTAAGAAATGCTGAAATGAAGCCCTTTCATATGATACCCTACTTGAATCTATAAAAAATATATTTTCTCAAAGGTCTCACATCGAACCCCTGTAAACCAAACGAAAACCACTTTAGTTTTATTTGTATCCGTCATTTCATGTGAGCAGATTAGTTTTATACGCACCTCAAATTTCAAGTCCATAGCATTTATAGTTTACGAGATAATCGATATAATGTGAAAAACTCGTTTTACTCTCACCAATAGTGTTCCGTATAAAAAACGGAACCCTAAAAACGGGACCGCTTTTATAAGCATCATAAGACCTTTCCCGGCAATGAATATAACCTCCAGCAATTTAAAATATTTAGAAATAAAGCACACTACGTTATAAGCAAAACCAAACAGGCTTATTATGCTAAATTATTCTCAGATGCTCGTAATAATATTAAAAATACTTTTCTATCGTTAACGAAATAATCTTTAACAAGTCCAATTGTAACAAGATACCAATTAACTGTTTAGCAATAAATGAGCAAAGTATAACAAATCCTAAAATTATAGCTGATGAAATGAATCAATATTTTGTTACTGCGGTGGCAGATAAACAGCCAGAAAATTCGAACATGTTTGATGTATCTGATCTGCCTTATGATATCTTATACCCATTTCAAATGAGCTTGACGAACGAAAAGGAGATCCTGGAAACAATTAATAAGATGAAGATGAGCTCAGCAAACGGTTTGACAATATTCCTGCGAAAGTCTTATAATATTCAAATGCTCTTGCTTCAAAATTAGCTGAACTTGTAAACAAAATTCTACTAACTGGAGAGTTCCCCGAACAGCTTAAAGTTTTGAAGGCGCTACCTTCTATTTTGAAATCTGGTGATTCCTTACGATGCGGAAACTACCGACCAATCTCAGTTCTACCATCAGCATCAAAACTATGTGAGTCCCTCATTCTTTATGGCTTCAAAAAAATTTTAAATGACAACGAAGTACTAAATGGAAAACAGTTTGGCTTTTTCAAGGGCTCAAATACCACCACAGCATGTGTTAATGTAGTAAAATATATTCAAAGTAATCTGGACCAAAAATGATATGTAGGTGCCCTGTTTGTCGATTTACGAAAAGCATTTGATAGCCTAAATCATTGTCTTCTTCTAATAAAGCTGGCAATGATGGGTATTAATGGAAATAATCTTAAGCTTTTTAAATCTTACTTAAATGGCAGGAAACAAATTGTTCAAATCGGAAATGTAGAAATTCAGTTAAAACTGTAAAAACCGGAGTTCCACAAGGCTCCATACTGGGACCAATACTATTCAACTTTTTTATAAACGAAATTTGTTATCTGCCCTTTCTTGATACTATATTTCTGTACGCAGATGATATTGCAATCCTGTATGAAGATGAGAGTTTAATTGGTATTGAACAAAAGATGCAACATGATATTGATATGCTAGATAATTGGCTTAAGTGTAACCTCCTTCAAATTAATCTAAAGAAAACCGTATATATGATCTTTAATATGAAACCCAAACCAAATGATCACATAATTAATGTGTCGTCAAATGGAATATCTATAGAACGTCTTGCTTCTTTTAAGTACCTTGGTCTGATTATAGACAACAAACTGAAGTGGCATTTATACATCGCTTCAATTAAAAATAAAATCTATTCTCTATCGTTTATTATTAAAAGAACTTCCAAGTGCTTGTCGGAAAATGCTAAATAGGATTTTTATCAATGCCATTTTCTTCCTCATGTTACTTATATGAATATTATTTGGGCGAGAGGACTTAAATACAAGTTGCAAGAGCTTCAATTCTTGCAAAACCGTATCATAAAAACAATTCAATCCCGACCACCAAGAACCTCATCTGACTTACTATATGTTAATAAGTTTAATATATCTAATTTAACACACTTCTATATGTATTCAAAATCAAGCATATTTTACAAAAAAATTTAACCAAAATAACTCAAGTAGGTCAACTACACAACTATGCAACGATTTCTATATTAATTATTTCTATATTAATGCTCCAAGAACAGTTCGTGGCTCAAGCTCGCTTTTTTGTTATGGACTGAACTTATTTAATAAACTATCCGAGTCAATCAAACAAATTCAAATAATATCCTCGTTCAAAAAAGAATTAAAAGATTTTATGTTTAGAACTGACTTGCAGTAATGCCAATAACTCTTGAAAGGAAAACTTCAATAATGCCAATAAATCTTGAAGGAAGAAATAGGTCAATAAATAATTGGATGTTTCGAGGGTGGTGTACCTTTGTGTGATAGTGATAGCTGAAAATAGTTTAGTCTTCTCTCTGTACTACAAAGAAATGTAAACAACTATATCAGTTAATGAATAATAATTTTATAATAATTAATTTAAAATAAATTTCCTAATGTTTTGAAAATAACTTGGATGATTTTTCATAACATGTTTTATTTCACATGTTCAAGAAATAAAAATTTTACAATTTTGAAATAATTTAAATAGCACTTAAATGATCAAATGATAATAATAATTATAATGATAATTATTAATAATTATCTTTTTTTTCTCTCTTTTTGTTTTGCATCTAATTTTTAAGAATAAGTAGATAACTGAATCAATGAACGAATAATTAAACTCAAATCTCATAAATAAAATTTAACTAAATTATAATCTTATTAGAGCTAGTGCTCTTTAGATATAATATACCATAACATAATATAAAATTTAAATTGTACAATTTAAACTTTGACTAAAATAAAGGAAAAAAAATCAAGATCTCCCGTTTTTAAATCGGAATTCTAAAAAGAGAAACAAATTAAAACAAGGATAAAATGCTTTGCTCCAATGGGAATCCTAATCAGATCGATTCAATCTCAACATCTCAACTGCATTTTATTCGAATTAACTAAAATATGTTATGTAATGCAAAACCCATGAAGAAAGGAAATGCAATGTTCTTTTAAATGTATGAAAAAATAATCGTAGTACAATAGTTTTCGTTTGCATAATGGAAAATAAAATAATATTTTATGACTGATTTTCCCACTTCCTAATTATTCTCATCGTTTCATATCTATCTAATATTGTTTGCTAGATAAAAGCAAACTATATCTTAATTTCCTTTGCTTTGTCTATTTTTGTTAAATGCAGATTCAAAATAAGGAAAATTATTTGGCTAATACAAAACATGAAAATTTACTTAGATTAATCTAAATAAGATTTTCATTGAATGAAAATATGGTCAGTTGCGACGTGTAACAAAAACAACGACCAGTTTGATTATATGTGGAAATACCATTTTTCAACCTTCCCACTTTTCAACCTTACATTTTCAACCTTTAAAAAATGCTGAATAGTTTTTTCTTCAAATACTTCAAATACATTCCAGTCGCTACGATACTTCTTTGGCAGACTGTACGCAGAAATTCTCTTATAAATTAAAGACTACATTTAATAATCTATAATAATAACCTATTATAGATGATAATAATCTATTGTGGTTATAATCTATTAACTATTTTCTTCGTTGGTAAATACTGATTGTGTTCGTTCCTATTACCCATAATAAATCAATAAACTTTCTCAGATTTATTAATGCAATTACTCTTATAACATTATTTTCCACATTCACTTTGCTTTCTCAAAACAGATTATCGAATAAATACTTAATGGCATTTATTTTTAAATTTAAATAGATTAGGTTCTTATCAAACAATTTAACATGATTTTATTCCTTAATTTTTAAACAACTTAAATTCTCACGATCCAACTGAGTCAACACAGAAAGAAAAAAACAATTTTTAGAAAATCAAAATCTAATTTGTAAATTTTTTGGTTTTGTTTTTCCTTACGGTTTCCTTAAATTTCTGCTTTAAAAATATTTAATATAAATGAATTGTATTTGTTGCTATTTAGATGAAAATCAAAATCAAACAAAACTAGCACGTTTTGAAACGTTTTAACGAAATAACAAAAACATGCATTCAATCTCTTAAATTATTTACAAATGAGATTGGTTGGGGTTGATTCTTGTGGGGATATACACGTTTGCATGTACGTCGTTTGTACATAGTTAGACATATAATTTAAATGAAGTTATCAGAACATTTTTCTGATGTTATAGCATATAAACTGCGTGTTATATTTTTAAGAAATGTTTTTTAAATTGTTTAATTTTTGTACTTAGATTTGCAGTTTTGCAAAAAAGTTTTCCTTTAAACATGTAGATAAGCATGGAGTTATAGGACATTCCACTGTTCTTAATTACATTTGCCTAAGAATTGGCAAATAAGTCTATATCTACCCAGTTATAGTTAAAAATATGATTTCTAGGTGGATTTTACACAAAACACATTTCTCAAGAAAAATTTTGCCCAGTTGACTTCTTTTATATATATATATATATATATATATTGTATTATTTAAGCGTGTAACATTCACTATTTATACTATAATTATAATATATAGCTAATTATAATATATAACATTCCCTAATTACATGTTGGCACGCTTTGCCGTCACAGTGCCTTCATGATGTTACCTGCTGTGGGAGAAGGTCTCCAAGATTGTAGCGCACACTATACCTTCAAAATACTGTCATTTTGCATGCAGTGATATGAACTAAAAAAGGTCCAAGCGGCAGGTATATCCGCTAGAAATAGGTAGATTCCGGGACCAGACAGTTTTTTGTACAAATAGAATTGGATGTGACAGATTAGTTTAAATAAAAAATTTAAAAAGAAACAGAATAATCCAAAAAATTTATCAAACCAAATTTAATACATTAACGGAAACAACTTTGTCAATGCGATTTCGGAACAGTTTTGTTTAATTTGACTAAAACTTCTTTTAATAACATATTAAATCCACCAAAGAGCAAATAAACATTCTCACAACGTCACACCTACAATACCACCACACATATTTTATAATCAAAAATTATCAAACAACTTTTACACCTCCAATAATTCAAATATCTATCAATTCAGGAAAACTTTTGTAAATGTGTAATCAATATACATATATTATTTATAGCAACTAACAGCTCAAAATTTTCCAAAGACAATATTCCTTAATTCAAAAGAATAATGGACTGAACTTTGTTTTTTTTATTTAAATTTTTGCAAAAAAAATAAAACTTAAAACAGAAACAAAAGAAAATTTATTTAATATTTCTATGGGATATTTTTATATTTTTATTTGTTGGGATTTGTTGTTGTAATTGTATGGCGTGGAAGTACCATGCATTAGGTTAGTATAACGTTAATTACATTGAAACCTCTTGGGTTAGAAAGCTGAAAATCTCTGAGGTTATAGTTGAAAAGTTTATCTAAAAGTTAGTATGATCTTAAACAAGATAAGCTCAAAAATAAGGAAGGAGTGGCTGTTTTTTTTTTTATTTTTTTTATAAAATGTGTTGTATAGTAGGAATTACAATATGTGTCACAATAACAATCCCACAACAACATACGTTCAAAGATGTTGATGGACGTAAATCTTTCTTTTTTTTGTTATTTTATATTTTTTGTTAAAGAATGAATAACTAAACAAAAAATCCTATCACTGACAAAATATGACATAGGTCAATATTTTATGATAGAATAGAGAAAATATAAAGTAAATTAAAAAGTAAATAGCAAATTTTTACAAAAATTTGCTGAAACAAAACAAAGCTGTAGTTGCCAATAATCCAGCCGGTTGCATATTCCTTGATCCTGTGACGCTCTATCTTTCTTGAAGATTAAAACCCACACATAGTTATATAAAGGCTCGTTTCCTCAAGGAAGCAGTAGCGTCTCATCATCAAGGATTATTTCACAGCTAAGACTGAGGGTGCTACCGTTGACTGAATACAGTTCATCCGCCACCACCCCTAAGATGTCACCTTGGCTAGTGATTTCTCACTGCTATTGCCAATGGTATGTGATATCCTACGTTAACTCGTATGTCAATAGCAGGAACTGGAGTACGCGGGGTTGTCACACCCGTAGATCAAAAATAAAAAAATATTCAAAACAATAAAAACTGATCCCTCCATGCGGGAAGTATTGTTTGCGTTTGTTTTTGTTTTAACAGCCCCAGTGTCTTAACCTCTAGACTTGAACTACTTTTTTTAACATTTTGGAAAGATTTATGTTGTATCTACGTGTGCAAAAGATTTCAAATGTGAGATTGGCCATTTTCAGGAAAATCAAGGACAACAAAATTTATTAAATTTTTAAAACAGAGGATTTTTAAGGAACCTGGAATGCCAAGGTTGTCAGTTGAATAAAAATTGTAAAAAAATTTTCAAATATTCAATATTGATAAATTTTATTAAAATATTATGATTCAAACGGAAGTTATAACGCCCTAGATTATTCGACTTTTTAGGCTCTAGCCACTTAACCCGTACCTGGATAATGCCAGTTCGCGAACTTGTCCAAGAAATTCTTTGCCGCATCCAGAAAAAATTTTCGGGGTAGGACAGGAAATGCGATCGTGAGAGTGCCGGCAAATTCCGTTATAGCTCGTATCGTTCAATCCGCTTACATCGTCTCTGCTTATCATTCATATTACATAGTCGTTTGGCACCAACATTTTTTCCGAAATTCCAAGATAAAGCACATTGCAATTTTATATTAAATCTACCTAATATTAAAACGTCGTATCAGTTATTTTGTATATTGCTCCGCTGTTTCACCTTACTTCATCCACAACAACAGAGAAAACTATACAGCAAACATTATTCCTCTTCAGAATATTCTCCCAATAGGTTCAGAAACTCCAACGGTTGGTAGTAGAAATTTCCAGTATAAATAGAGCGTCCAAAATAACACACAAAATATTTCTATTCAAAAACTCTTAAAAGTTTATTCACAATTTAAAAAAAAACTTTTCTATTTACACGGTTTTATGTTAACGATACCGCGTTAAGTTTATAATTAATTTAATTTTTTTAAAGATAAAACTGCTTAAATACTATTCCTTTGAATCTAGAAAAATTGGTCAATTGATCGTTATAATAAACATCTTTAATCCAGAATGTTCGTTTAAATGTCGTTGATTATGCCTCTACTTGCGTAGCTTTGATGTAGATTGTAGGGTATTGCATATATGTTGAATTGGTTTTTGTTGTATTTCTTCATAACTTTGTTATAACCGTAACAATATGAAACAATGTGAATAATTAATAACAAAAAATTAAATGGAAAAGTGTAAATGTTGAAAATTAACATAATTTGGAAGAGATTAGATTAGTTTCATTTTAACTTTCAACTACAAGGCTGAGTGTAAATATATTGTAATGTGTTGAATATTAATAAAATTCTTGAAAATCCTACGTACTTAAGTGAGTGTAGATATATTGTGAAAAATTGAAAATTTCTTTGTAATAGCCTGCTGAACTCAAAATTTGACATCAAAATTCTGTTTTTGAGCTAATTTAGTGATTTTAATCCATGGGTTATTCCATGCCAAATTACCCAGAAAAAATTGAAAATGTAATCCACCATCTCCAATTTATCTGAAATTTTGAGTAAATACAGTTCCAATATATTTAGAAAGAGATTTAAAATTTTAGATCAATAGGAGCTATAGATTTTTTTATCATACTTTGAATATGGCTTGTAAGCCAAAAATGCTACATTTTGTAATTAAAATTTTGTGTGTGTTTTGAGTTTCAAGACAGTATTTCTCATCTACTAGGACTAGGAGTGTTCCAAGCATTTCTCTTCATACCTTTTTTTAAGTCGTTGCCTGGACTATAATTTTTATTAATTTTTTTTCGAAGTAAAAAAAAATTTAAATAGTTTATAATCTTTCATAAAAACATTCATCTAAAACTGATAATAAAAAAATAATTGTTTACAAAACTAAACTAGATACAAATTTAAAATTAAAGTAATATTTAAATGAAAATTTTTTGCCCTAGTTTTATTTTAATTTAACCCAATTAAATTATCTAAAATGTAATGACATCATTCAATTTGACCAATAACATTTGAATTATACTAATAACAAATAGTTATACGTCTGGCCTACTGCGGTATCAGTTAATTATCAAATAATTTTGAAAAAAGACTTATTTAATAAAAAATATATAAAGAAATGAAAAATGAAAAAAAAATTTCTAAACGAATTCGGTGATAAATTCTCATAATTTTATTTTAATTTTGACAGCGCCGCTTCGATTCTTCCTTGGTTGGTTTGTCTACATTTACCTTTGACGCACGAATAAGCTTTTCCCGGCACCCGACTTGTTGTTGGTCACTTAAATTGAGAAGATTCTCAAAATAAGCGGCCCAAGTATCTAAAATATATTTAAGGTCTAATTGTAGCTCTCCATCTTCGTTTTGAATAGCTGTCGATCTAATTTGAGGTCCTTTCTTTAAGGTGTTAACCTGTTGAAAGAAGTTACGCGGATGATGTTCCATATTGAAGATTTCAATCTCTTCGTACTTTCTATTACACCATTCTCGCTTTGTTCGTCTACATTGCTTTGTAACGGTTTGTCTTGCCGGTTTATAGTTCTCCTTCGTGGACCTGGACCCTATAGTTCTCCTTCGTTGCGTCCTTGTAGACATTTCAGATAGCAATCTCTTTTGTATTGAATAGCGTCCATTCTTGGGCTTGAAATTTGCATGCTTGATCCATCCATGGCTTCTGGGAGTGGTTCTGTGGTCGTCTAAGTATTTCCTCAGCAGCGCTTAAAACAGCATATTTGAGCAAATACCATGACTTATCGACGTCTCCATTAATGGTTCCTGATTTCTCCAATGTTTCGGCAATACGGTTTTGATATCTCTCTTCTGTTTCAGCATTTTTTAGTGATGAGATGTTAAAACGTTACCGTTGATGGAATTTTGGAATGCTTGGATTTGGAAAGTGGAACCTTATTTTAACACATACTAGAAAGTGATCACTTACAATGTATGCACCTCCAAAGGATCGCACCTCCAGAACACTCGAAAAGAAACGTGCTGTTCCTAGCACGTGATCAATTTGATTTCATGTGTTTCCATTCGGTGAGCCCCAAGTCTGCTTAAAAGATATCCAAGTCTGCTTAAAAATCGATCGATGCGGAAAGAAAGTACTCACAATTCTCAAATTATTTGATAAAACAAACTCTGTCATTCTTTCTCCATTATCATTCGAACTCAAATGCAGACTGTTGGGGCCCACCACATTTTCATAAGAGATATCTCTTCCAACCTGCACATTACAGTCATCAAGAACCATAATGAAGTCGCGTGATGGTGTTTGTTTCATAACTTCTTCCAGTGCTATGTAGAAATTATCCTTCTCGTCGACGGTCTTAGCTTCAGTAGGTGCATGCACGGCAATAGGAGAAATATTGTTGTATGTACCGCGTACCCGTAGGTAGCAAATCCACTCATTGACAGGGATGAATTTCATCACGGCTTCTTATATGCGTGCACCCACAAGAAACCCTGTTCCAAATGCTCTTCGAGAGGGATGACCACTACAGTATAAAGAGTGACTATCCAAATCTTGTTTTCCGATTATTTGTTGTCTAATTTTTTGCAGAGCTATGATATCCATCCTATAGCTCTCAGCCTTTGTTTCTATACACTTATAAAAGCATCAGGAGTGCTCAGGCGGCGCACGTTCCACGTTCCGATTCGGAAGTCTGGTCCTTTCTCACGTCCAGGTAAAATTCTTTTTTTTTGTTCGATTCTGTTATTCTTCTCTGATTTCCAAATTTAATAAATAATTTTTTTTCCGGGGTTAGTGTGTTAACCTTAGGCCCAAGCCAAATGGTCGTGAACGGGTCCGTTCTGCATCTTATGGTTACCAGAAACAATCTCAAGACAGACGCCCGCTCCAAGCCGCCCCTAACATGGAGAACAGACGCTTGGGTCGCATTGGTTTAAGACGCCAATTCGCCGTGATGTCGCATTATTGGCTAAGCAGTTTTTACTCTGCTTGCCTCCGATATACCAACCTAATTCTGTCAGTATTAACCAGGCAGCACGGCGTGGACGTCGAATTTCTTATTTAGCTACACAGAGTTTTAATAATTAAGTCGCTAAATCAGCCTGGGCATTTTTTTTTCAAATTCGTTAATAATATATTACAAATAAAACTCCTAAATTTAATTATGAAAAAAATAAACCAAAGTGTATTTTTATTCGGGATTTTAATGAGCAATTAAACACAAGTTACTAAGGAAATAGTTTGAATTTTTTTAATTCAAAAGTATTGTTGGAAATAAATCAGAAAAAACTCTATATTTTTATAATAAATAAATTCGGTCCGAAAATTATTACAAAAAATAATTTTTTAAAAAACATAATTAAATTCATTAACAACAAATTAAAAATTATTCGTTAATAAATTATGTAAAAATAGTAAATTACAAAATCATGAAATCATTATCTAAAATTATGAATCATACAAATCTCTAAAATCTTTCTTACTAAACAACGACACAGTACGAAGGCTAACCAAAATAAAGCATAACAAACAAATATATGTACATATAACAAATAGTTAGAAAAATAATATATTATTGAATTAGGAGCTAAAGTGCTACTCTTTGTGTTAAGTCTACAGTTTGAAAGCTGACCATAGGGAGGCTGACAATTATAGACGAAACACAAAAAGTCACTTTAGCTCCGAATTAAATACACTATTTTTTCGGCAAACGTATAAATTTGTTTAAAAATATGAAATTAATAGATCAAATTTTTTATAAATATGATTTAAAAAGGTAATATGAGGTATTAAATTTTCTTAAATTAATTTTTATTGATTTTAATTCATTAAAATGAACTGAAATGCATTCTGTTTTGAGCAAATTAATAATATCATGTTATTTTAATTTACTGCCGCTGTAACAATATGAAATCTACTTTACTGCCACCGTAAAAATATGAAAACTACTTTACTGCCACCGTAAAAATATGAAAGTTACATTACAGCCGCCGTAAAAAAAAATGGGGTTACTTTACAGCCGCTTTGAATAAACGTCAAAAAGTACGACTTTAACCTTCTCTCTAGCGGCAGTAAAGTAAAATTTTACAGCCGTTTGCCGAAAAAAATGTTTTTTCGGCAAACGGCTGTCAAGTTAAACTTTACTGCTGATAGGGAGAAGGTTAAAGTTATACTTTTTTGACGTATCATGAAAGCGGCTGTAAGGGCGCGTTTTAAATGGCGTATTTTATTTTTTTATGGCGGCAGTAAAGCAAGTTTCATATTTTTACGGCGGTAGTAAAGCAATTTTCATATTTTGACTGCGGCAGTAAAGTAAATTTCACATTTTTACGGCGGCAGTAAAGTAACATAACATGAGTTTATGAGTTTGTTCAAAACACCATTCATATCAGTTCATTTTAATGAACTAAAATCAATAAAAATTAATTTCAGAAAAGTTATTACCGTATACTACCTAAATAAAAAATTTAAACGTTTGCCGAAAAAATAGTGTATTTAATTCGGAGCTAAAGTGACTTTTTGTGTATCGTGTATAACTGTCAAACTTTAGACTCAACACAAAAAGTAGCACTTTAACTCCTAATTAAATAATATACTATTATTCCTCTTTTTTTAGCGAAATGAAATAATGTATGTAAGTGGTAGATATGGTAGATTTTAAAAATAAATTTAAAGTATCTGATGGCAAAATATAAGAACCAAAAACAATTAAGAACGACCAAAAATGTACACTTTCAAAAAAATGATCAAATTCCTATCGATTACTACCCTGGCAAAAATTCTTGTAAGAATTTTTGTTAGGATCTTACATGAACTTTAAAAGATACTATGTGAATTTTGTATGATCTTGTATGATCTTGTAAACTTCTTGTCCCAATTCTCTACAAGAAATGATCATGCATGATCATGTAAGTTCCTACCCTGGCAAAAATTCTTGTAGGAATTTTTGTTAGAATCTTACATGAACTATAAAAGATCCTTACATGAACTTTAAAAGATCCTATGTGAATCTTGTAAACTTCTTGTCCCAATTCTCTACAACAAATGATCATAATCATGTAAATTCCTATATAATTAATTAACGCGAATTTTATTTCGAGGTGTGGGATACCGAATTCAAAATCCTTAAGTACTACACGAACCGTTAAACCTCAAAATTTTCATTCTCATTCATTTTATTCTAAATCTCTTAAATGTGTCTTAAAACCCCATTTGAAAATCAATAAAAAAATATATTTTTTGCGATTAATTTTATTTCGATTTTAATGCCAATATCGAATCTTATACGAAATAAAAATAAACTCATAAAGAAAAGTTTATGACTACCCTAACAAATCTGTTTGGGTAAATCTTATCAGTTTTGAAGAGCGATAAAAAGAAATAAATAAAATAAATTGATCGCTATCATAAAAGGTTAGAATAGGCTGAAGGTCATACTCAAAATTTTTTTATTTTGACATGTCTCGAAACGGATTGAAAATTATATTGAATTAACATTCATTTTAAAATGTAAATATGATGTTAATTGATGGATTGTGATTATCGAAATTTTTATTGATGTAATATAATTAAGCAAACGCAATATATTTAAAGCCAAACTTTGTGTTACGGTATTTGTTCTTTTTTATATAGAAACTATTACGGCTCGAAAGTTAATACAGTGTCAATTTAATGGATTGGGTATTTACTTGCAACCGATCACCATAAAGAGTTTTTAGCGTGATTGTAAAATCGAATTTTTGTTTTTTACTCCCTAAGAAAAATTTATTCTAGAGTTTGCAAAAAAAAACGGAGTTTTATAAACCGCGGTTTCAGGTTTTCAATTTGTAGAAACCTGCGGTTACGGTTCGATTTTCGGTTTTTGGTTTTTATTATAATGTGCTCAATTCAATGCAAAGATTTTTACTTGAATTAATATATTTCTTCTTGTATCAGATAAGATTAGTTTTAAGTGAATGATCGCTAAGATATTAATTTACGACTAAACTTATCTAAAACCAAAAAAGTCCAAGCGGCACGTATATCCGCTAGAAATAGGTAGATTTCGAGATCAGACAGTTTTGTGTACCAGTAGAATCTGATGTATCGGATTAGTTTAAACAAAACAAACTAATTTCAAACAGATATCAAACAAATTTTAAAAAGAAAATTAGCTACCTACAAGCAAAATTATATCTATCCAATTTTGCAACAAACAAATATCAAATCTACCACAGAACATGTGTGTGACAATTTATGACACAAACCTACTCTATATCATATGTCGTGCAATTACTGCAAAATATCAAAATAGTTTATTTCTAAGAAAAAAAAATTAATTTTTTCTATTCAAATCTTTTATTTTTTTGACTGTTATAAGGTTGACATTGACTGTTATGAGGTTTTTGGAAATTGTAGTTGGGGATTGTTGCAAACTTTTTTGTTGAAGCCAACAAGTCAAAAACCTCTAACTGCAGAGGTTTATATTTATAAGAAACGGATTAAAATGTTTCCACAGATTCTAAATTTATGAAGATTTTAAAAATACTCGTATCCAAACGGCCGTTATAACGGATTAAAAAAACCACTTTTTTTTCTAGTATAAAGCCTATAGTTCCTTAACCATGTGTCAGATTTTTCTGATCTATGAACTTGTCCAAGATATAGATATAGATATAGATAAAACACACATTTTTAAGAAAGGCTTTTTGATCTGGCTCCACAAATGCAACCGTGAGAGCGCCGGTTGATTTAAACGCATTTTGTGTTTTACAAGCTTTTTTGTTGGAGCCGCTCACTCTGAAACCTCCAACTGCAGAGGTCTTTTTTTTGAAAAAAACTGATTAAAAAGGTTTCAAAGATTCTAAATTTATGAAGTTTTTAAAAATATTAGAATCCAAACGACCGTTATAACGGATCTAAAAACCAGAGTTTTTTTCTAGTATAAAGCTTCTAGTTTCTTAAACATGTGTTGAATGGAGCTGATTTACGAACTTGTCCAAGATATTAATAAAACGCACGTTTTTAAAAAAGGTTTTTTGATCTGGCCTTATAAATGCGACCGTGAGAGTGCCGGTTGTTTCAAAAAAAAAATTTTTTTTGCAAAAATTTTTGTTGGAGCCGCTCACTCAGGAACCTCTAACTACAGAGGTCTATTTTTAAAACAAATTGATAAGAAAGATTCCAAAGATTTTAAATTTGTTAAATTTTTTGAAATTTTAGTATCCAAATGGCCGTTATAACGGTTTTAAAAAATCAAATTTTTTCAGAAAAAAGCCCCTAGTTTCTTAACCACGTGTTGGATTTTGCTGATTCACGAACTTGTCCAAGATATTAATAGAACACACAAGTACAGAAAATTTTTTTGATCTACCTCAACAAATGCGACCGTGAGAGTGCCGGTCGTTTTCGTTATATCTCATATCGTTTATATATATATATATATATATATATATATATATATATATATATATATATATATATATATATATATATATATATATATATATATATATATATATATATATATATATATATATATATATATATATATATATATATATATACATATATATATATATATATAAATTTTTTTTTTTTTGTTTTTTCGTCTCCGCTTTTCATATATAGTCGTTTGGCACAAAAAATTTTCCGAAATTCCGAGATGAAGCCCATTGCAATAGGTAGATTTTTATATGAAATCTACCTAAAAACGTGTTCAAATTCGGTGGGAGGTTTACGTCTTTATCAAAAATTGTCTGTCTTATAAAATTTGACCTTGTAATACCTCTTATAGAAAAACCGTCTTTTGTGGCCAATTCTCCAACAATCTAGAGAAGCTTTGTTCATAAAATAAACTAGCATTTTTTGTGAGTTTCTAATTAGATTTGTTGAAGTAACATTTGTGTCAGAATTGTGTGGTCTTTTACAAGAAATTTTATGAACTTTTCGAATGTGGTTAATCATTGCAGACGTAGAGCGCTTAGAATTGTTCACGCATCTGATCCACTTTTCTTACATTTAGCTCTATTGTTGGCATTGTTCGTGGATGAAATTTTTGCAAAATATTCCCAAACTGTTGTTGACGAGGACGACATATTTTTTTTTGAATATTGATGCTTTGCAATTTCAACTGCGAATAGTGTGAAGTAGGGATGGAAAGATTTATAGAAAAATCGATTCTCGATTCCTACTTCGATTTTATACATTTCGATTCTCAGAATCGATTCTCCGGCTGCAAGAGTCGATTCTTTCGATTTTAATCGATTCCTATGTTAAGAAAACTAGCTTTAATTGAAAAAAATTTAAATTTATATTTCATTGATATACATTTATTCAAAATAAATTTTAGACAATCAACTTATGAAAACCACATATTTTCTGCAACTGATCTTAAGAAAAGTAGCATATTCAAATGATTAGGCGTTAATAGACTTTGAATCTGATTTGCAATCAGACCAAAGTATAAAAATAAATGTTCATATGGTTGATGGTTGACGTGGTTATATTGTTGATAAATTTGGGTATTTAATTTCGAGCGTTTTCCATGTGATAATTGGCTCCGGATAACTTTTTCTGTCGACTGTTGGCCGATTAATAAACTGTCTTAATTCAATCGGCCACCCGCCCACTTCATCACTGTCATTATTTTGATGGTTTTGTTGCATAGCGTCGTCTAAAAAATCCCAAATACCATTGCCATTTGAAGAGCGTTGATGATATGTAGCGTATTCACTTTCATGATCAACCGCAACACTTTTTGTTAGTTGAATTTCTTTTTTCAAGCAATCACATATGTAGATAAAGTTTGAATAAATTAATTGAAAAACCATGACGAAGAAATGTTTTTTTAAGCTCAAAGATTCCTTGTGACGAACACATACCGAGAATAGCCACTGCGCGCGCAGAGTTGCAAATATTTTGAAATGAAACTTTAAATATAACTGCTAATGTCAAAAAAATCGAATACTAAGAATCGATTCTTGATCGACTTTAAAAATTAAAAATCGATTCTTTATAATCGATTATTATAACAGAAAAGTCGATTCTCGAGTAGAATCGAAATCGACCTTTCCATCCCTAGTGTGAAGTGTCAAACTAAATTATTTAATATTTTTTCGTTATTATTAACGACAGTTTATTAATTACCTATTATTTTTACAGTATATTACTTATACTTATATTATTAGTCAACCCAATCAACAAATTCAAATTTAGCGATGAACAAAGGTTTTTTTTTGTTGATTTTGTGATTGGCTCAATATGAAACGAAATAAAGATCACAAATGAATTACTACTTTGATTCAAAATTAAAGTAGCTACTATAAATTATTACTTAGCTGTTATAGCTTAACCCTTAAACCAATTACTGCTAGCATCCTCTTTGAATCAGTAGACAACACATAAATTAAATTTGGACAGAAAATATAGAAAATAAATTTTCGATGACAATTAAAATTTAAAATTTGTTGAAAACCGTAAACCGCGATTTTTAGCAGCGGTTTACGGTTACAATTTGATATGCTGGAAACCACGGTTTCGGTTTACGGTTAACCGAACCGTGCAAACTCTAATTTATTCCAATAGACGTAGGTAACATTTTCATTTGATTTAAAATTTAAGTCCTGACATGTAGTAAATTTTTAATTTTTAGCTAAAGCTTTAGCTAAGGTACAACAAACAATGTAATTTCACTGCAAATATTGTCAACAAAATTAAATTAAATCTGAAAAATTTAATTGAAATTAATTCTATCCATCCAACAACAAAAATCAACAATAATAATAAAAACAATTTAAATACATATATATGTAGGGGGAAGTGGGGATGGTATAAACAGTTTTTACTTAAAGCTCAATAACTTTAAAACCATAAAACATTTTTACTTAAAAACTGTTTCATTGTAAAATTTCATATCTTTACTACAAAAAACTATTTTTTTTAATTACGTAACTAAACATTAAGTATAAAATTTTGAATTTCAAAAATTTATGTTTCTCGTTTAAAGTATCCCCACTGGTGGGGCACTTATAAACAATGAGCATTTTTGTATGGGGCACATATAAACACCCAAAAAAACCACAATAAAATTCATAAAGTACTTTTTTTTAAATTTTTTATTATTTATTGTGTTTCAAACAATATATATAAGCAAATAACATAATATATTTCTTTAAAAAAAACAATATTTTTCGATTGTTGTAAAACCTTAAGAAATTCAGGTAGAAAATTATAAAGAAAAAAACAAAAATTCAATCTCATCGTATGTTTAGGCTTTGCAAATCAATACCAAAAGTGAAACGGGAAACCACACGTATACCATATAACCATACCATACGGCACATATAAACGCGTTTATACTATCCCAATTTTTTTTTGTTTATATGTGCCCCACGTGGCGGATTTAGGGTTATGTTTTGAAAAAATATTCCAATATCTAAAATTTGGCTAAAACAAAGAAATATTATGTTTCTTGAATATTTCAGCTATCAAAACATGTTGGAATATTTTTAAACATATGATGGTAAAAAAAGTTATTCGAGTTTTACAAAAAAAAAAATATTTACTTTTGGGTTGCCAAAACATCTATTCACCAATAACTTTTGAACAAGACTGACTTGAGCTGTCAAATTCTCCTGGTGTGTGTAGTCGATCGAAGCGACATCTGTGATATTTTTGTCGAATTTTTTGATTGATGTTTTGTGAGGGAAATTAAAACTTTTTACAGTTGCCCCATGTTTATACTATCCCCACTTCCCCCTACCTACAAACAATTGTTATTTTTCATAATCATTAATATATTAAATCATCTACATAATAAATTTTTTTTTCATTTTCGTTTCACAATTCATAATTTGTAAAAGTTGAATGAAATTTCTTTTTTATCAATAGCATTTACATCTTTTTCTTAAAAATGGCATTTTATTTTTCATTGTTTATGTTCAATCATTCGTGTATCAAAAAAAAAATTGTAATGAAAATTTTATCATAAAGAACAAAAAATGAACTGCTCGAATTTACTATGTATAAACAAAACATACATAGTAAATTCGAGCCGTTCGGTTTTTGTTCTTTATGATAAATTTTTCATTACAATATTTTTTTTGAACTAATCGTTTTGTACGTAGGTCATTTTTTTGGTAGGTGTGTTGTTTTGTTTATTAGTAAATTCGAGCCGTTCGAAGTTTTGTTCCTTAGATAAATTGTTTGCAAGAATATTTCTTTGAACTTATCGTTTTGTATGTATGTTATGTATTTCTTTTGGTCGATCGTCGCAAAATGAAACTTGCATGTATTTATGGTTTTAATAAATGTATATGGTATTGTTAGTTTGGTTTTGTTTTATTGGATTGGATATCAGTTTTGTGTTATTGTTAGTGTTATTTTCATATAAAGTCTTATGATTTTTGCTTTTCATTGTTAGATGAAGTTAGATGAACAATTTTTAAATGGTATTGTTTCTTTTATGTTGTTATGAAAATCTGCACGATTAGTTAGATAGGTACATTTTTTCTGGTCACTTTTTTATGCGAAGTTGTTGAATACAATGAGTAAATGTTTGAGAGGAGAAAAACAAATTCATATCATACTGATCGGAAGCAAAATTTGATCATAATGGAAATTTGAAGACAAAGTACATAAAAGGTTAGTGAACGATAAACGACGTTTGTTTTATTAACTGAACGATCGGTCGTCGTTCATTGAAGTGACCCGTTCAATTAACTTCGGTCATTCACGACCGACACATCACTAATAGTTATATATAATTTATTCAGTTGTTTTGTGAGTATTAACTTTTTTTTTAATTAAGTTTATTCACTCCATTAGTTTTTTTTCCTTGTCGTTTTGTGAAATATAAGATATAAAAATGTTATAAGTGCAAAAGGAAAAAAGATGAAAATTTTTATTTATTTCATGACTTTTGTTTACTTTCTATGACTAATTCATCACCACTTTTTTTTATATTAACAAAAAATGCTAAATTCTATTAAATTTTAACTTTTTTAACTTCCCGATATGGGAAGTTATTGTTTTTGGGTCGACTTTCGAGATCGGAATTTTTATGATATCTACGTTTCATGACCTCCTGAAGCTGTTTAGACTATTTTTAACTGGCAGTCTGTATGTGTGTGTATGTATGTATGTATGTATGTATCGCTGTATGTAGACAAATTTTTGCCCAACGCTTTCTCAACAACAGATAAGTAGATTTTAACGAAAATGGTCGCAATCGATGTATTTTGGCGTAACTTAGAGCCCAGTTCTGTTCTAGCGAGATTAAATCATTTGTTTTTTGGTGGTTTCCGAAAAACTGAAAATCATCTCTTGCAAATATCATGAGATTAAATAATGCTATCAAGGTCATGAAACTTTCATATTGTTTGTCAACATGTCAGCCATTTATAATAAGAATTGTATAAACAATTGCTATTTTTTGGTTTTTTAAGAAAATGTGAAAAAACTACGTATTATTTTCGTTACGCAAACGCATGATATCTGGATGAAACTTTGGGATGTAAATGAGCTGCAAACGCATCCGGGTTTACTTGAATATCGAAGATCTGAGTTATTTCCTAAATTTGACAAAAAGGTCAGAGGTTTGTTAGTGGATCGCTTGGTCAACTGTTTATTAAATTCTCGATATGGGGAAGTGATTGTTTTTGGGTCGATTGTCGAAATAGGAATTGAACGTTTCAATTTTTGAACGTTTCAAGACCTCCTTAAGCTGTTTAGGCCATTTTAGCTAGCAGTATGTATGTCTGTGTATGTGCGTGTGTATCGTCGTATGTTGACAAAAATTTGTTTAACGCTTTTTCAACAACGGATGATCCGATTTCAACGGCAATGGTCACAATCGATGTATCTTGGTACGTAGCTTACAGCCCAGTCATTTTCTAACGTCATCGGTTTATTAGTGTTTTAGTGGTTCCCAAAAAACTGAAAATTAGCTCTTGCAAATATTACGAGAATAAATAACGGTATCAAGACTATTTACCTACCATTGTGTTTGTCATCATGTCAACAATTTATAATGACATTTGTATAAACAATTGCTATCTTACTTTTTGAGTTTTTAAGAAAATTTTAAAAATAGGTGTTATTTTCGTTACGCAAACGCATGAGATCTTGATGGAACTTTTGAATTAAAATTAGTTGCAAACGCATTCGGGTTCATTTGAATATAGAATATATGACTTTTTTTGAAAATTTTGTAAAGGAGTCGGGGAGGATGTCTGTAGATCGTTGAAGTCCTGACATTCAATTTTGTTGAAACTTAGAGCATTAGGTTTATATAATGTTTATAGTAATTTTGCCATTTCCGGTTTGGCACTTTCGGCTATATAGCCCTACCTTATTCTTTTAAATATATCACAATAACAGCCATTGACGAATCTTTGGTAAAATGTTTCAGTTAACATAGAAGAAATATAGAACAAATTTGCTTTTGAGGTGTCTTGTATATAGTGGTCAGTGTTCATCAAACAAGTGCTGATCTTTTATCTTACCGGTAGGTTAGGTTGTTGACTGTTGTGTTGGAGATTATTTTGGATATTAACATTATAATGATATCCCAACCTTTCAATACCTTCTGAATCGGTCTAGACAACTTATTTTAGTGTGCGGTCTGAGTGCTACTATGTTCTGAAATTTAAATATGATTACACACACCCACACATATTTAAATTCTATTTAAATTAATATTATTGATGTGTCGTTTAATAAGTAAATCTTAATTTTGCGTATTTTAGGCTTTAAAAACCCTAATTAAGTTAATTTTTTTAAAATTTGATTTAATATTTGTTTTGTAATTTTTTTATTTGTATTTCTGTTCTATAAAACATATTTTTGGACAATGCAGATAAATTATATTGTATAATTTTTTTTATGTTGGGTATTTTAGTATACCTTATTCGGTAAGTGTTTTGTTTTTAATCTTTAACCCCTACGGTCACACCCCTATCCCACTAGTTTTTTTTATGTAGTTCTATCCTCACTTTAAAATATATCAAATTTACAAAGAGGCGTTAATTCGTGTTCTTGAGATATTTAATTTTAAAAATTTTTTGTCCAACTAAAATTCGAATTGTTCATTATTTTTTCGAACTTCAGTGGTTAAAATTTTTTGTTGATAAAAATTGTTCGAAAAAATAATGAACAATTAGAATTTTAGACGGACTAAAAATTTTTAAAATTAAATATCTCAAGAACATGAATTAACGCCAATTTGTAAATTTGAAATATTTTAAAGTAAGGATAGAACTACATTTAAAAAAAAAAAAGTTAAAATTTAATTGCATTTAACAATTTTTGTTAATGGAAGTTGTTTAAAAAACTGATGAAAAATTAGAATTTTATCCGTACTAAAAATCTTTAAAATTATATATCTCAAGAACAAAAACTAAAGCCTCTTTGTAAATTTGATATATTTTAGAGTAAAAATAGAACTATTTTCAGAAAAAAAATTAATTAAATTCTAATTGTTCTTCGCCTAGCGCCATCTTTAAAAAAGTTGTTTTAATATTTTTATTTAAAAATTGATTATAAAAACAATAAATTATTTTTTTTTTCAAAAGATTAACTAATCATCTACCAAAAAAAAAGTTTGCTGAAATCGGTATAGCCGTTATTGAGCTATTTAATTTCAAAGTTACAGCGGTTTGGCAGAATTTTCATTTTTCATGCATGTTGGGGTGCCCCATATGCTCAAACTATGCACTTTAAAAAATTTTTAGAATAAGTCGTATTTTTTATTTTGTCCATACTACTTATATGCCAAGTTTCAGGAAAATCAAAAATGGTCAAGTTTTCACAACTCGGTTTAGAACACGTTTTTCTTCTAATACTGAAAAACGAAGAGCAAAACTTTGTCAACAAACTTGCAATCAAAACAGGGATATGGTAGGAACAACCTATCCTATCATCAGTAAATAATGAGAGCAACAATAGAGAAAATAGTGTTACACAAAATCGTGCAAATGATGACCACAGTCAGATAATTTTAGAAAATTTAGAAAATTTGGTTGTTGTAGAGGAAAATAGAACTGAAATAAGACCTGAATACATAGAATTTTATCGAGAAGATGTATTTGTTTTAACAAACAGTTTGAAAAATGATTTACGCTGTTGGCTATCTAACAATTCTTTGTGCAAAAAGCTGCTAATGATTTGATTGCTATCTTTCGAACTCATGGACATCAAAACGAGTTGAGTTAAGACGTAAGGACGCTAATGAAAACACCTTGCCAGGCTAAAAGACAAATTGTTCGTGGTAATGGAGGTGCTTATTACCATTTTGGGATTACTGATGGTTTAATACGATCTCTCGATAAATATTTTGATGTCATTCCTAAACAAAGTTATATACACTTAATTGTGACGGAATGTCTTTTTGTAAATCTTCGGCGAGTCAATTTTGGCCCTTGCTTGTAGCTATAGAAGAAAAATTTTACACGGAGCCATTTTTAATAGGTATTTTTCATGGATTTTCCAAACCTAACGATTGCAATGTTTATATAGCTCCATTTGTTGATGATATGAAAAATTTAGAAATAAACGGTATCACAAAAAATACCTCAATGCTATTATTTGCGTTGCTCCAGCCAGAGCGTACTAACGATATCTCACAGTGGGTATTTTGGTTGCTCGAAATGTATCCAAGAAGGAGAATGGGATTCTTATGGTAAATATCCAGATATTGATAATCCACTGCGAACAGATGGATCGTTTAAAAACATGCACCAAGAAGAACACCACCTAGGAAAATCCCTTCTAGCTGATCTGGACCTTGGGATGGTTTCGCAGATTTCTATTGACTATCAGCATTTACTATGTTTGGGGGTGGTAAAACGACTGTTGCAGCGCTGGTGTAATGGCCGTCGAAATGAACGGTTATTTGACCACAAATTAAAAGATATAGATAAAGCTTTGATGAAAATAAAACATTGCTTTCCGACTGAATTTGCAAGTCAGCCTATGACTATTAGACTGTGTTGCAAAGTGGAAGGCTACCGAATATCGTCAATTTTTATTGTTAATTAATTTAAATCCGAAATACTAACTCGTCACTTAAAAACAGATAACTAAAAACTTGTCATTCACCATTATCATAACTTTCTGTAACCTAAAACATATTTGTATAAATTTAAGAAATTCAGTCTGTCTTTTCTTATATTCATTCACTTGGGTTCGCTTCAAGGAAATGATTGATGAAAAAATTTGTTTAACAAAAAAAAACTAAATTTCCATTTTCTGCTGTACTTTCTAGTTCATATACTAATGTTATTGTATTTTAAATCTAATTTAAAGTTCGGTTTTAATTAATCATAATTAAATAGTTAATTTTGAATGAAATACGAAATGGAGTTTGTAAGTTTTATAGCGGTTTTAGAACTATGTTGGTGCAATTCATTTTCTTCCTTATATAAATATTCGAAGCAAAATAGTGTTATATAATATGTCCATTTCAAACAGAGTTATCTTCAATACAGATAATTTTAATATATAGCATTGTTTCTATAAGACTATTTGATCTAGACTAATAACATTTTATTCCAGCGAAGTAGAGAATTTGTTGTACTATTGTTATGTTGCATATATGTATTACAATAGGTATTAGTTGTTTTAGAAAACTTCAAAAAAGTAGATTTCAATTATCAATGCTAGAAACATTTTCTTTGAAAAGTTCAATATCTTAAAAAAAGTAAAATGTCACATCAATTAGAATAAAAACAATGGGTCGAGTGGAAAAAAAGGTTGATTTATTTAACCCTTTTTTTGTGATAATTGAATTTCAATTTCGATTAAAATTGTTTATAAAGGTTTAATTTTTTTTCATTAACCCTAAACAACAATAAGGTCATTTTTGAATTGAATTCTGATTACTAAAAATCAGTTGAAATAATACAGGACATATACACTGAAAAAATCAGGTTCTATTTCAAATCAAAATACAGTTGTCTCAACTTCGCCGAAGGTAGATATGGCAAATCGAACTCCGAAACTGATTCAACAGCTGTAGAGTTAACTTTCAAGCGGGTTCTTAATTTTTGATTCAATCGAATTCATAGTGCTATTCCTTCTTTCACCAACCAGCATTCAGCACAGTGCACTTGACCACTCCCACATATTTCGGCAAGAAACCTACTAAATTACATATGCATAAATATTGAGCTCGACAGATAGTAGGTAATACTAATAAAATTTTTAGCAGAACTCTCTTTTAGTTTTTCAGCAATTAAACACTTTAACAATGTGTATTTTTTTTGACATTTCTTCTCGTTCGTCGTTATTCATGGTATGCATTTCAGAATATTTTCTAATGAGACCTTGGACGGTTTCAACTCCAAAGGCATAACCTGTCACGTTGGTTGTGATGGATTTGAAAATGAAAAAATCATAGCTCAATAATTTGTTATTTAGAGAAAATGATTTTATACTAGTGAAAAAAAAACCCTTTTCAAAAGGGATTAAACCTGCATGAAACGGCACAACCAAATACATGTCATTATAAATAATAATAACAGAGTAGTACAATATATACCACGGTTGAGAAGTGAGCAATCGTTACTCGCAAGCCCGGCAACCCAGGATTGACCTAATGACCTTGAAATCCTAGATATACATAAATTTTATTATTAATACTAATAATTATCATATTTGATTTGATTAGATATTGATATCAATCATTTTCTTTTTCATTTTTAAAATATCTTCAAATGTGATCGCCCTCTTGTTTAAATTATACTTCTTTGTCCCAAATTAGGCAACAGATTTCAGGTCAGTTGTATTTCTTTTTAATTAAAACATTTTTTTGTTTTTTAAAAAAAGAACTATATTTCGCCGATTTTTTGTTAGGATAATCGAGCGCACTAGTTTTTAATGATACAAAAATAAATGATATTTATATGGTAATAAACATTGTTATAGGTAGATATGGTATTATATAGGTATAACCTACATTTCAAACAATTTGGCACATCATTCTATTGCACGATTACAAATAACGTGCAACGATAAAGCTGGTGACAAACAAATCAGCGAAATATAACGCCGATTACGCCGTACACAATTTAAAATTTCAAATCCAAATTTCCATTTCCATGTATCATCTGAATAAACATTTCCATTCAAATGAGAAAATATTTCCCTCAAAATACAAATAATCTTTCTTATTATTTATAAATGCACAACTGTATTCTGTCTACATACAATATTGTGACTAAGCTTTACATAACAAAAACGTCTATGTAGACATAAACAAGAGGGACGCAACAAAGCAATTAACTAAAAAAAATGTTAAAATATTATTGACTTACTTGTAGCACACATAAACGTTTTTATGTTTCTTTGAATCTAAAGGTCGGATCCGAAACAAATTAGCAAACTATTAGCGGATTTATTTCAATAGGAAAATTATTATTTTAGAATAAACTCAAAATAGTCCGTCGTTACATATTGTAACAATTACTATCAGTGATTGTATATGTGTTTTGGACACAACAATTTACTTGATTCATTATTTATCTAGCCATTATGATCAATAATCGTCAATTCGTTGTGACACTACAATTTATTTGATCAAATATATTATATTTTACCAATTTATTATCAGCAATATTTGATTTGGTCGCAACAATTTACTTGAACAAATATTTATTTAACCATTATTATCAACAACCGTCCAGTCGGTGTGACGCTACAATTTATTTGATCATATATATATTACTTCGGTCTGAAAGACCTAAGTATTACATTCATGAGCCAAAAGTGAAATACGTACCCCCACTTTTTTTGGCATTTCTCGACGTTTTAGGACCTACTGATTCTAAATAAGCAAAAAAAAATGTGTGTATGTCTGTCGGCCGTCCGGCCGTCACAACCGACAAAATCTAGAAAGCCGCTGGAATCCGCTGGACGGATTTCAAAAATTTTGTTTTCGGAAAATAGGTTTACTCAATGGAAATAGCCAAAAGGACGCTGTGTTCGAAAACTTTACCGGAAATGTGTCAAAACAATCGAGAAGTGTGTCAAAACAAGGAAATTTGCATATTTTTTGCTTAAAAAACGTTCATTTTAAGTGATAACGATTAGGAACATTCAATTTGGAGAAATCTTGATGGTCGGGATTGGTATGTTAGACCAAAATCTAGATTATTGCATTATAAGTTTGTCAAAAAGATGTTGTAGGATAAGATAGATTTTATTTATTTTTTCACCCAATTTTTAGGAAAAAAAAATTAGTTGTTTGTTTGATATGAAATTTTATTATTATTATTGAGAATTATGGCATTACAAGTTTGACGAAAAAATGTTGTCAAGTGTGTCAAAAGAAAGTTTTTATTTACTTTTTTACCCAATGTTTTGGAAAAAAATAAAATTAATAATTTGTATGACATGAAATTTTATTATTATTATAGAGAATTATGGTATTATAAGTTTGTCAAAAAAATAATGTCAAGTGTGTCAACAAATGATTTCATTTATTTTTTTAGCCAATTTTTTGGGAAAAAAATGTAGCTGTTTTTATGACGTAAATGTAATTGAAAATGAAATTGGAAATGGAAATTTTTGAATTTGTTATAGTTTTTGAAATATTTTTGGAATTTTGAAAAAAGTTTGTATTTTTGATTTTGTAATAATTTTTGCAATATTTTTAGAATTTTGGAAAAAGTTTTAATTTTTGATTTTGTAAGAATTTTTGGAAAATTTTTAGAATTTTGAAAAAATTTAAAATTTTTGATTTTATTATAATTTTTGGAATTTCGAAAAAAGTTTCAAGTTTTGATTTTGTAATGATTTTTGCAATATTTTTAGAATTTTGGAAAAGTTTGAATTTTTAAGAATTTTTGGAATATTATTGGAATTTAGAAAAAGTTGCAATATTTGATTTTATTCTATTTTTTGAAATTTTGAAAGAAATATGAATTTGTGATTTTGTAATATTTTCTCGAAACGCTAAATGGAGAGGTTTTTGAGGAGTTTGCTGAGTGTATCATCTTTTCACTAAATTATGTTAATTTATGATCTGTTATAATTTTCCGGCATCGTATTGATGTTTCGTGTTTGTTTTGTAATAAATTTTTAAACAGAGATAAAAAAATACTTGTACTTTAACAAAGAGTTATGTTTGATATACATCGCTGCCAAAACTAAAAACCATGTCCTCATAAAAGTTTTATGCCGAAAACTATATCAAAATCCTTAACCCAGACCGAAGTCTTGATATCTCAGAGCTTGAGATTTCAGCCTCTCCATATTTTTACTATTATTATCAGCAAATAACTGTTCGTTTTTGACGCATCAGTATACTTGATCAATTATTTATCTAATATAATTATTAATAACAAGCGTCTATTCGTTGTGACGCAACAATGTACTTGATCAACTATATATATTTTACAATTACTATCAGAAATCGTCCACTCGTTTTAAACGTAAGAGTTTACTTGATCAATTATATATTGTAACAATTATTACTAGCACTCGTCTATTCGTTTTGTTATTTCAACAATTGACTGTTATTCAACAATTTACTGGATCAATAAGATATTTTAAAATTGTCGTTCAACATTCGCCAGTGCAAACTTGGCCAGAAACAATATATATTAAGCCGTCGTAGTAACTAGGATGATAGACTGAGCCTAAAGAAGGTGTCGAGAGGTTGGGAACCATTCTACCAGAATGGAGTGAGTCAATCATCTTTTTATTAATAGCTTTATACTATGTAAATAGAAAAATAGTTCTGGAGTGTATGTGACGGCAGACTTCCTGTCTGCTAGAGTCATTGGAGTCGCTTCTGTTCTCTTTTTATTGGTCTGTCTGTTCATTTGCGAATGCGTGCATATAGCTTAATGTGTGCTAGAATTGGGGACGTTCATACTCGTATCCACATGACTTTCGCTAGCTGGAATATAAAATCTCAAAACGCGCAGTTCTTCGATTGCTTCCTTTTGGTTTACTTGGTAACAAGTCCAGTCTCAATTACAATGTTCGTACAAACGTTTTTTTTGTGGCGTTCATGCTCCATGTAGGAGCGTTGCCAAGCTAATCAGCTTCGAATGGTCACCACGGCCATTCGCAACAGCGACATAATTACCATAGCTGCCGATTTGTTTAAGTTGAAATCAATGAAGAGTATTACGTCCGTCTCCCATTGCAGTCTTGGTCTACTTCGCGGTCGCTCACTCCCTGGTGTACTAACTTACATTTTTTTAATCATTTCAGACTGTGAATCGGTTCGTAGAACATGCCCAAACAAAACGACCCTATTGGAACGGATACAACCTATTATATCTGAACCCTCACTCTGGACCCTCCAGCATCTGTCTTAGGTGGACCAAAAATGAAGTGTAGGATCTCACGCTCAAATACAGTTAAATGTAATCGTGATTCGTGTAATGGTCCACGTTTGTGACCCATACATCACCAAAGGTCTAATTAACGTCTTGTATATGTTAAGTTTGGTGGTAATTGATACATACGGTGATCCAAGAAGAGGTTTAATTGAGTAGAAAGTTCGATTACCTGCATCGATTTGAGCTTTTATCTCTATGCTGTTGTTTGAGTCAAGCATATGATGACCTTCGTGATTCTTGATCACTTAAAATGTTTATACTTGTATGTATATGAATAAACACGAGTAATTTTAATTTAGAATAGTTAGCAATGATTATTAATTCTAACTACCGCTAATACAATTTACAAAACTTATCGCGAAATACAATTCACCAAATTTATAGGTACAATTTTGTTTTAAGAAATTTATCAATTTAATTTTATTTATTGAACAAGCTTTTTCACGAGCCAAAATCAAAAGAGAAGGAATTTTACATTTTTGGTTTTTACTTCATGTATGTTTTATCAAGTGTTCAGTCGGTTCTTGTCACGAGTTAGTTAAGTAATCGTTTATGTTTGTAGAGATCAATTAATTAAATTAAAATACATTAACCTCTACACATTGATCCCAAATATTTAAAAGATTCAACTCCCTCAATTCGTTCATCGTCGCACATTAAATTTTTCTTCTCAACCGCCCTTGAAATAGTCATATGTTTGGTTTTATCGTAGATAATTTGCAAACCAATTTTTCTAGCACCATTCTCCAGCGACTTGAAAGTCTCTCTAATAACCGCTTCATTTCTGCGGAGGATGACAACATCATCAGCGTAAGCGATCATCTGTACTGAGCTTATTGACAAGATATTATTGTTAGTCGGTAGTTGCGGCACACATATTCCAATCCTAGACTAATGAGTATAGGAGAGATAGCATCACCCAAAATCGACTTTAAAGAACTTTGATATTTCGTTCTCCACTCGTATGCAGCATTAAGAGTTCTGATCTGTCATTTTGCATAGTGAAACTAGTTTACCAGGAATCACAATTAATACCAGACCAGACCATATAGAGTCTCTCGTTCGAGAGAGTCGTAAGCCTGCCTGAAATCAATGAAGAGTGGGTACACAGGTATTGTGAACTCTTGACATTTTTCCAAAATCATCCTTATTGAGAAAAGTGCATCGGTGGTACCTTGGCCTAGCCGAAAACTAAACTGATATTCTCCAAACCGTTGTTCATTGTTCAGCATAAGGATTGATTTTGGCTAGTAAAATGTATGAAAAGATCTTATATGCTTTGCAGAGTAGAGCGATTCCCCTGTAGTTTGCATATTTTAGGCGATTGCCTTATGAATTGGTATCAGCATAGCTTAGTACCAGTGCTATGGCATTGTTTATGTCCGCCTGGTAATTTGAAAAAAATTTAAATAATATTCTTAAGGATGGAGTATCACCCACCACCATGTACAATCATTTCGGATATTATATCGTCGATACCAGGTGCTTTATTGCATTTTAATTTTGACAGCGCCGCTTCGAATTCCTCTTTGGTGGGTTCGTCTACATGTACCTCTTGACGCACGAATAAGCTTTTACTGTCGCTCGACTTGTTATTGGTCACATAAATTGAGAAGATTCTCAAAATAAGCGGCCCAAGTATCTAAAATATTTTTAAGGTCTACTTGTAGCTCCCCATCTTCGTTTTGAATAGCTGTCGATCTAGTTTGAGGTCTCTTCTTTAAGGTTTTAGCCTGTTGATAGAAGTTACGCAATTGATGTTCCTTATTAAAGCTTTCAATCTCAGGAAGTGTGACCTCTGCCACCATTTTCTCTTGGTTCGTCTACCTACCTTCATAACGGCTTGTCTTGCCAGTTTATAGTTCTTTTTCGTGGACCTGGTGTTGAGTCCTTGAAGACATTTGAGATAGCAATCTTTTTTGATTTGAATGAGCGTCTAAACATGCTTGATCATAAACATAATTGAGCGTCTAAACATGCTTGATCTATCCATGGATTCTGAGAGTGGTTTTGTGGTCGTTCAAGTATTCATTTAGCAGTGCTTAAAACAGCATCTTTGAGCAAACACCATGACTTATCGACGTCTCCATTAATGGTTTCTGTTTTCTCTAATGTTTTGGCAATATGGTTTTTATATCTCTCTTTTGTTTCAGCATTTTTTAGTGATGGGATGTTAAAACGTTACCGTTGATAGAATTTTGGAATGCTTGGATTTGGAAAGTGGAACCTTATTTTAACACATACAAGAAAGTGATCACTTACAATGTGTGCACCTCTAAAGGATCTCACATCCAGAATACTATAAAAGAAACATGCTGCTACTAGCACGTGATCAATTTGATTTCGAGTGATTAAAAACAAAGTTTCATTTAACAAGATTTGGTGATTTGTATTAACTACCTTACCACACACCAGTTCCAAGAAATAATATCAAAGTGATTAGTACTGAGAGCAAGATACTGGAAAGATAAAAAACAGGGTATTATATTGGCGTTGCGAGTATAGGGGAGAGTGGATACGGATACGGTGCAAATACTGGGTGAGTAAAATTTAGTTTTAAAATCAGTAATGTTTTTTTATTGGAGTACGGCTTTTTAATACTTGCAGAATGATGTGGTGATATAAAGGGAAGAGGTATGCCAAGACGGTTCTTCTCAGTTCGGGATCCTTGGTGCTGTGTTAGGTACATGTTGTTTTTTCTTAAATTTTTTTTGTAAGGAGGTTGGCCGAAAGAAGCTCATGTGAGCTAGCAGTAGGTTTATATTAGTGTGCATGACCAACTGGTTTCACGGCTACCACACCTTCAACTCCATCGGTAGACATAGAAAACCACTTGATCGTTGAAAAATGTGTTTGTGTGTAACTTGGAAACGTGCATATACTAGTTCTTACCTGAGTGGGTTCATTATGGGAAGCTGCTGAAAATTGATGACAAGATTCTAACAAATATCTACTCGAAATAAAAGTGTATAAAAACAAATCGAAAATCTTTTTATATACCCCGATAGCGGTACTTTTCTAACCAAAACATTATTGTTTGCTTACGTTTATGACAAAAATGTTACCCCATTTTTACACCTACACTTAGTTTTGTTCTAATTAAATTAAAAACCCAACTTTTAATAGAAACATAAGAAAAAATATATGATTCCATTATTTTCTTTAAATATAGAAATGATAGAAATTTTAATTTTAAAATTACAACATTTTGTAAATTAAAGTTTGTGTGATGACTGAAAATACCGAATCCGTTCCCTATTCAAACACGTTAAAATTTACATAAAATCATTTTCCTGATTTCTCATAATATTTCATTAAAATAGCAACGCATTTAACAGCTTAAAATTATTAATATTTGCATATTTTGTTCTCTTTTATTTCTTATTTTTGCTTCTTGTACTTGTAATTTATAAACATATATTCATATTCACCAAAAAAGAAAAGAAATTATGTAGTTTTTTTTTGTAAACGAAAAAATAAAGAAAATATTTGATTTACCTTTTCTGAATACTAATTCTATTTTATGGAAAATTTTGGTGTTTTATTATATTTTTCTAATGGATCATAAATTTATTATGTATTGTCGCTTAAAGTCGTTTTTTTAAATTTTCTTTTAAATTTTATAAATTTTTATCATGTTGTGGTCCAGAGTACCTTCTAAAGGAATATACGCAGAGTTCCTAAAGACTAGTGTTGTGATTCAATTTCTGGTTCATTCTGCTTTTAGAGTTTAAATGCGAACAACTTTGTACACAAACATTAGACAACGAATAATTATTTGAATAAATAATTCATTAAAATAAAAACGCTCCTTGTTTTATTCAAATAAAATCATTACAATTATAGGTAGATTTCATATAAAAATCTTTTTTATTCGCCTGCATATTAAAGTGTTACTTTATTACTGTGATTTGCGGCTTTAAAGTATCACTTTTCAACTATTTATTTTGTTGTCATAGCTACGTCCAAAAAAGTAAAAAGCATTTGTATTTGTTTAAATTCTATGAAAAATAAAAATTTTTATCAAAGCAACCCTCAAATTCAAAATTTCATTATCCAATTAAAATAGTTGTTATCATTTGTTGTCATAGCTACACAATAATTTGGAAAAAATAATAAATATTTTGTCAAAGGTTACTTGTTCCACATATTTTTATTTTAAAATTTATGAAAATTTATAATTTTAATTTAGAATAAACAACTTTTCTTAAAATATTTTGCTTGCGCCGAATAAAAAATAGTATATGATGCACGGACGTAAGCTATTTTGGACTTAATGTGGGTGCAAATCTCGGCTAGCGCCTCGATTTGCAAACTCCACATCCGTCCAAAATCTTTAGCTTTACATCCTAGCATCATAATGTACTATTATTCTTTTATTGCAAGAAGCGTCATCTCGGTATTTCGAAAAAATTTTGATATAAAACAAATGTATGTGCTCAGCGGAAAATCAAAATGAAAAAAATGTCTATATATATATATATATATGTATATATATATATATATATATATATATATATATATATATATATATATATATATATATATATATATATATATATATATATAATGTATATATATATATATATATATATATATATATATATATATATATATATATATATATATATATTTATATATATATATATATATATATATATATATATATATATATATATATATATATATATATATATATATATATATATATATATATATATATATATATATATATATATATATATATATATATATATATCTTCTTATATATTAATACGCTAGATTAAAACTTTGTGGAGCATAAGGCTTTTTTATTCGCAGATGGATTCAATTCAAATTTTCACAGCTAACTGATATTAGTGTAACCTATATTGGGATCCGGATTCAAACAAATCGGATCATAAATAAAAAAGTTATTATATACGGAAAACTTTTTCTATACATATGCATTATAAGTTTACATACATATAAAAATATATTTGCTATCGAACAACGAACAACAAAAACGAAACTTAAAACTTTATTTTGTTATTCTTTTTTATATTTAATTTTTTCTCAGCTGTTAGTATATTTATTTCTTTGAATGTGAATAAACGTACATATTGTTTTTCTATGTTTTAAATTTCATTTCGAATTTTTTCTTATGCGTAAGATAGGTTTTGAGTTAGATCGTGTGAATCCTTTTGTTCGTTCTTTTAAATCAATGCATGAATTTTGTGAAAGACCTGAGAATGTTACTGCTGATGTGTCAATGGTTATAAAAGTTAACAGAGAATGTGATATTCGTCGTTTTAATGATGCTGTTCAAACTGATGTGGTTGCTATTTTTAAAAATGATGAATTTTGTTAAATTTGTCAGATGAAGATAGAATTGATGGAAATGAAATGATTAATAAATTTGTATGTACTGAAATCCCTGATCCCATTCTTTTTCCTAAATTACATGAATATGTGAAACGTCATATGATGCATGAACCATGTGGTGCTCTAAATCCCAATTCTGTTTGTATGAGAGTGGTAAATGTAGTAATAATTTTCCAAAACCTTTTTCTGAA